>OU744816.1:14857094-15557104 GCA_916614155.1 Mesoligia furuncula
CTAGTAGCGCCGCCGCGGTTTTACCCGCGTAAGTTTCGATCCCGTGGTAATATGGGGATAAAAAGTATCCTATGTGTTAATCCAGAAAATGGTCTATCTATGTGCCAATTTTCAACCAAATCTGCCATGTTCAACGGTTTACGCGTGATTGAGTATCAAACATCCAGGCATCTTCACAAATTTCCACATTTATAATATTAGCAGGATAGGATTTATTGATATGCATACACAAGTCACGTTGCAGTATAAAACTGATTTACATCCGTCACCTCACACATCAGGTACAGGTGAAAACCAGCGTCAGCATCTGCACTGGTCCTTTTTGGCGCAGCAGTGAGGCACACTTTCCAGCTAATTTCTTACATCAGACTTTACACTATTTATTTGATTTTTATCTGATGTATGTCTCTGGTGTACTGTGTCATATAGTATGTGAAAGAAAGAAACATGCGTCACATCCACGCAAAACGACTATCGCTCAGCATTATGCTGCAACCCTATGCAAGACAGAGCCCTAGCGCTGGATTTCAGCGACAGCCGGCGCTAAATAAATGTATTTTCTTTCTTTTCAGTAAGAAGTTCGTTTTCAATCTCCGCAGGTATGATCATGTATCTGCACATCGATCGCTTTTAAAGTGGTTACCTATCCGGCAGCGCAGAGCGTTGAGGGCATTGACAACCCTGTTTTCTATTCTTCACAAACCCACTTCTCCTTCATATCTGACTTCTCTTTGTCAATATTTATGCTCTGCACACAGCAAGAATCTTCGGTCCGAGAATAATCGTCTTCTTCGTTGTCCTTCTCATCGCTCTGGTTTTATTAAGTCTTCTTTCTTTGTCCAGGCGGTTTTCCTTTGGAATGCGCTCCCTCAGAATATCAGGACGGTTACCAATCAGTTCACATTTAAAGTGAAAGCTCGAGAACACATACACAAGAAGTTGGCCGATTCGTTGTTGTAGGTTTTCTTGTTTCTCTCTCATCTTTTGTTTTGGTTTATATATTTTTTTGTATGTATGTATATATGTATTTATTCTTATATTTTACTTATACCTAAATATTTTCTATTTGTTTTCTGCTAGTGCACCTACTATGTATTGTTTCTGCATCACCCTAAGGTAGACTGGTAGAAAATGCCCATGGCATTAAGTCCGCCTTTGTACAGTTTTTACTTGCGCATAAAGTTTTAATAAATAAAATATAAATAAATAATAAATAAGTATGTTTCTTAGATGGAGAAACATACTTCTTAGTGCATATAACATACTCCATATTGCTACTTCAGAGACTGTTCTAGAGGCTTCATGAGTGTCGGTAACAGTGCTAAGTGCTGGCGACAGACAAGTGGCCATAATAAACAGCCACCTGCAGCAACTTTACGACGACCGTCTTTAATTGCGCGATGTTTTGACAAGCAAGCGATTAAGTGCTTGTAAAACAGTTCTAACTGATTGACTGACTGTCAGATAACACTATAAACTAAAGTAATGAAGATAAAAACATACAAAATACTTAATCTATATACCTATACATATAAAATTCAAAGTCCTGACTGATATATCAACGCACAGCCTAAACCGCTGGTCCTAGAGACATGAAATTCGGAGTGTGTGTTCTTTGTGAAGAGTAGGTATCCACTAAGAAACGGTTTTTCGAAATTCTACCCCTGAGAGGGTGAATGGGGGGAGGGTGAAATTTCACGCGAACGAAGTCGCGGGCAGAAGCTAGTTAATAATAAAGCTAAAGAGTTTGTTTGTTTGAACGCGCTCATCTCTTGAACTACCGGACGGATTTGAAAAAATCTTTTTTCATATGATAGCCCGATTCAAAGTCAAAAAGTCAAAGTCAAAGCATTTATTTCAAATAGGCACTTAACAGGCACTTTTGAACGTCAAAAATTACTAAAATAGAATTGATTCTAGTCGCCCATTCCAAAAAGTAGATTTCGTATGGAGAAGAATGGGCAAGAAACTCCACCGTTACTCTTTTAAAATGTTTTACAATATTTTGCATGTACATTAATTATATAATATATATGTGAAGACGATGCACCTAAAATAAAATTACTGTACCACAATAGGTAAAAGAATTAAAAATGAAACCATAACATATAAATTAATTATCTGATAGATACATGGTGCTCACATATTTACAAGCATGGTAAAAATAAACGATTGTCATTAAAAAAAAAAATAATAATAATAATAACGTAAAAGCTCCTATTAACGACCCCCTAAAATGTGTACTCTATTAACGATCTAATTTTTAAATCACTCATATTAGACATAATATGGGTTCCAGAAAAGTCATACCTTAAAAATTAGTTACGTATTTTTGTTGGACAACAAAAAGAGTAAAGTTTGTGTGTTTAAATAGCCAGTGAAAGAAATAATTTGACGGTGAGTGGGACGCGCCCGAAGCGGACGCACTTTTCATAGTGTCGCGTCTCCAGCCACGTAAGTACACCTAAATATTTCTTAAGGAAAATGACACACTAAATATGGATTTGTCCTCTTGCTATCACATTACATCTGTAATGTATATATTCGTTTTCTAAACTAACTCTTAATATAATACTTTTTATTGGTTTTTGTGTTATAAAATCATGTTTTAATTTAAGGCGGTAATAGAATCCAAATTTCAAAACTTGATTCTAATAACGACCCATGGCGTTGTTAACTTTTGAGAACATTTAGTATTTTAAAATAATATCTATTATAAACTACCTCATTTGATTTTATTTTTTTCTTGTTCAATTCTTAAAATTATTTTACTTCGTTAGATCTATTAACGACAAAGCTATTTCTTAAAGTTTTTGTGTAAAACTCGATTCAAGGTTAGACAATATCCCTATTATTATAATGATATTATACTGTAAATAACCTTTATTATCTGAATAAAAGACCAACTGACATTAAAAATTAAAAGCAATGAGATCGAATTTAACAGTAGGTATTCCATAAAGCGGATATTTTATCTGTTTATTATTAATTTTATTGGTCGCTAATAGAATATTGTAACCTTCATACTTGATTCTATTACCGACTCACAGCTGTGACGATATTTTTGGTAATATTACAGTACACAAAAACAAAATGAATATATATTTTGTTTTTTTAACAAATTGGCTTATTTCTTGCATAGGTACGTGACGTTTTGAGAGATTTTGTCACAGGACATATTATTAATGTAAAATAATATTTGCTATCCAGTTTCATTCATGGCTTCATGGCATTGGCTATATTTCATATGTTTTCAAATCAATTAGAAATGGCGGGACGGAATAGGCCATGTAACTTTTTAAAGCTTCTTTCGAAGAATTAAATTCTATATCTCTTTAAAGATTGTGTTCTTTTATAGAATCATGGAGCCGCAGAAGCGCAAGCCTCTGCTCAACTAGAAGCTGGGCTTCTAGCTATAAATGAAGGGACCAGCATATACGAAGCTTCAAAAACCTATGGCATACCGAGGACAACTGTGTGTGACAAGAGAAATATTAAATATATGAATGAACATTGTGGAAAACAAACTGTTTTAACGAAACAGGAAGAAAAAAGACTGGTAGACTGAATTTTCTATCTCGGGTATTATAAAGCTATTTTGTGATTGTATTACCTACAGATAAAAATATTTTTGTTACTGATTTATAATACCTATCTAATTAGTATGAAGGTAATTAAAAAGTAAGCATTTAACTAGACTGATTATATTTTTTATTAATTAAAATAACAAAAAATAAGTGCTCTAAGCATTGCAATAAATAATTATGTTCATATTGTAATAATGTTGATCTCATAACTATTGTTATTATATAATAAAAACCTTAAAAACGATTTTTTATTTTATTTAATAGTATAGAAGAAGTGACAACTTCGTAGCGGTCGGTAAAAGAAGTAGAAAAATCGGTAATAGAATCTTGGCGTATTCTATGGGTCGGTAATAGAATCGACTACTCTTTTGGATTAAATAATTATTTAGTAACTATTGTGTTATTGAATATTGAATTTAGGTACTGAATTGCAAAGAATACTTCGTTGAGATTAATTATAAATTATAACATCTTTCCTAACATAACAGCTTATATCTATTTTTTTAAAGTGAATCTGAAGACAGCTAAAACTGGCGGTAATAGGAGCATTTACGTTAATAGTAATAAGTCAGGGTGTGAGTAAAAGTAATTACAGAATGTAAATCAATGTAAAAAAAAAATAGAAGAACAAAAATAAATTTTGCAACTAAATTAGCAACCAGTTTGATTTTGTCTTGACTCTAGATTGTCCTATGGAGCAGGACCAGCATGTTTCCAAGCGTTCTTATCTTGGATATAATCTTCTAATTTATAGTACGCTTGTTTACAAAGTGTACGTTTAATGTGAGTTTTAAATTTTCTTTCATTTAATTGCAATATATCATTAGGTATTTTATTGTAACATTTAACACAGTACCCCATAAAAGATGTATGTACTTTGGCTAATCTGAAAAATGGTTGATGTATTTTATCTTTATTTCTAGTGTTAAAATTATGTCTATCGCTTATTTTATTAAAAAGATGTAGATTTTTTCTTACATACATAATATTTTCATAAATGATTCTTGGGGAAGCCTATTTAACATCACACACACAGTAAGAAAGAACGCTAAGCGAAAACGATGTAAGAGCGCGGGCAGGCGATGCGATGCGACGGGACAAGAAATTTCAAGCGGACGAACTCGCAGGCAGAAGCTAATAGCCTTATAGCCTATAGCCTTATAGCCTATAGCCTTATTGCTTATAGCCTTTTGACCGCCACACGTCAAAAAATCAAAAACATGCCCTCGGCGTCAAAGTCTGTCATGTAGTCGAACCATGGCGTGCTGAGCACATTTTGGTTTGTCATCTATACATGACTGCGGTGGTCAAAAGGTTAATACTAGCTGCGCCCCGCGGTTTCACCCGCGTAAATATTGATCCCGTGGGAATATCGGGATAAACAGTTACTTAAGAACATTTTCGAAAAATAGACTTGCAGCCAAATTAGACCGATTTTGAATTTCCCATAGAAACAGAGATTTCCAGATAACTTTGTTTAAATAAGATATTTCGAAAATGTTTTTAAGTTACTTTATAGACCTTTGTTTCTTGTTTAAGCGTATGAAGTTTAGTTAAAATCGGTTCATTCATTTCGAAAAACAAGGGCTTGAAAGTTTGAATGAAATGCCGTACGGCGTAAACGCTCTTAAAGCGATTTCATTAAGACTTACTGATTTTATACAATAAGATGAAATGTTGGTAAAACAGTAAAAGTCAATACTTTTAATGATTAAACATACTATTTACTGAAACAAAAGAACAAAAAAAGGAAAACCACCATTACTGTAATGTAAAGTAAATTTCAATGGTTTGAACGATATCACCAAATGAATGAAACAGGTAATTTTGTGACCTTTTAGCTACTTAAAACGTCAAAGTTTACTGTCAATACGGTAACCTTTTGCCTCAAGCTTTAACTGTTTTCGGATCAGTAAAAAATACTGTTTTGAACTTAATGTTCAAAACAGTATTTTTTTTTATTTATTTATATAATGCTCATAAGGAACTGTTTAAAGCAGTTCAGATCAATGTTTTTTTTATTTTTATTTACTGCTTATTTCTTTCAGTGTATAGTGTATGTGTGTGTGTGTGTGTGCGTGTGGGGGGGTGTGTGTGTGTAGTGTCGAACTGCTATCAGACTAGGTACAAACCACGGTCACTCCTGCTACTGATAAAGAGAAGGTACAGACGCCAGCACATCAAGCTTCTACAATCTGTCAAACTTCTTTAATAGATTTTCAAATCTATCGCTAAAGCATAAGGTTCAAAGTTGATTGGGAAATTTTGACAATATCGGGTAGCTTGATGTGCTGGCGTCTGTACGTATAATTTAAAGTTTTAGTGATACGGAACCCTTACCCAGTAGGTACGTGAGTCGCCACGCACTTGGCAAATATTTTTTTTTTGCGAATGAATGAATGAATTGCACCGATCCCATCGTGGTTAAACCAGACTCGATTAATCGAATGAACCCCAAGATGCGCACTAGCTCCTGTAGCCTCATGTTCATGGTGCTACAGCGACCATTGCATATCAAGGAGTAGACCGGGGGGCGCGGTAATGGTAGGGAAGACGTGCCCGTAGGGTGTGAAAGGATTTAAGAGCCTACCGGATATGCATCCTAGAGTAAGCATTGGCAAATATTTTGACTGATAAAAGTCCTACCTTAAAACAAATGAGTTTGCTTTTGAATTGTGCATTCCACTTGCATTGAATATTCCCCCTACTTTGTGTATTCCTTTGAATTGTGTATTCCCCCTACTTCCCGTGGGTATCGTAAAAGGCGACTAAGGGTCGTACCGGAGAATGGGCAGCAGCGTTCTCTATGCATTCCACCACCATACCATACTGCGATCGCCAACCGGCCTGCCAAGCGTGGCGATTATGGCAAAACCCCCCTTTGGGGGAGGCCTATGTCCAGCAGTGGACGTCTTTCGGCTGAAATGATGATGATGATGATTCCACTTGAGAGAAGTTCTAGTACCACGTTCAAGTATTTCGTAAAATTTAGCTGCAACCAGTTAAGCTTGGTTTCCTTGACGAGCGTTACCACAATCAGCCTATAATATTCCCACTGCTGGGACTCAGACCTCCACTCTGTGAGAGGAAGTGGGCCATAATAAGCGGGCTTAGTGCGGGTTGGTAGATGTCACATGTCTTGAAATTTTTGGTTCTAGGACATGCCGGTTTCCTCACGATGTTTTCCTTCACCGTTTTGGGAGCAGTGGTGATGAAATTCGGTACAGAAAGTAAAGTGTCTGGCTGAGTTCAAACTCACGACCTACAAATCGTAAGTCGAAGGTGATACCACTAGGTTACCACAGCTCCTAATCTGCGTTCGCGATTTATCTGCCAAAAATTTAAGCAAAATAATGTGTATTAATGGAAAAATAACTTTAATTCCTACACAATAAAGTTCAGTTTACGCTACAACTTCAAACATTTTTATAACTTTTTTAATAGTGCTAGTCACTCTGAAACCAACTTCATTGTCATTGAAATTAAGTTGATATTTGTTTAACTTGAAATAGAGTGGGGGCTGTGCAGCACTGCGCACTTTTTCTATAGCGATATCGTTGAGTAGTATGTTGAGAGTTACCGTCACTTTTATAATGAACGTCATAAAAATCTGTCAATTTACCAGTATTTGACATTAAGGTGTCAAAAATGCCGGGAGCGAGAGTGCATGGGAAGCCGTCACCTCCTTCTGGGAAGCAGTAGGAGGAGGCAGAGCGCATGAGGGAGAGGCAATCTTTGCGCCCTCATGCCCCTAGTCGCCGCAGGAGTCGCCCTGGGCTTCGGAAATCGAGAGCCGATTCCCGGCCACCGTAGGCGCAGGCTTGCGGACGGCGAGCAATGGGCACCTCGCTCGCTCGAGATCTCAGCACTGATTGACGGGGTCCGCTAGGGCCGATGCCTGCCAGGGTCGCGGGTTGTTCGAAAGAGTTACCCTAATATACTAATATTATAAATGCGAAAGTGTGTCTGTCTGTCTGTTACGTCTTCACGCATAAACCGCTGAACCGATTTAGATGAAATTTGGTATGGAGATAGTTTGAGTCCCGGGAAAGGACATAGGATAGTTTCTATACCGATATTGCCACGGGATCGACACTTATGCGGGTGAAACCGCGGGGCGCTGTTAGTTTAAAAATATAAAAAATATTAGTCCGCTGGCGGCGGTCCAAGCTACCGGTGGTTAGGGCTCCAGAGACATGAACCTCCTCACGATGCGTGCCGTATCTAGCCCTTCCCCCTGGCCCCCCCCCCCCGCCTGGGCTTCCTTCTTCCTTCTGGGCCTTCTGAATCAGGCCCTTGATCCAACCGCGTAACGTGAGCCTCGAGAAATGTTGAGCGAGGGTTTCAGCCATCAGGCCGTTGGCCGATACGATACAATGTCAGCCGTGCAACCGTAATATTTTCCATTCGTGCCACCCACTGAAGACCTCCCATCTGGACATGGGGTAACCTGGAAGTCTTTAAACAGACCCCGGACCCAGGTTGGCCGAAGCAAAGAAAACCTGTTCAGGTGGAGATTCATAGACGACTCCGCCTTAGAGTGTAATTATGGTGCTGTTCCACAAATGATGGGATATTTAATATCATGTCCTGCGTGTCCTGTCAGCTGCACGTTACAGGAACTGATGGACGCTGGTGAAGGCGCCAAACAAGTAGCCGAATTCTGGGCCGAGTCCATTTAGATTACTACCGACATAGAAGAAGATGATTATTATTATATCATTCCGAACTCGTTTTAATTGACTTATTCACAACTATTATTAAACTGATATAACTTTTATGAGGCGACATAAAGTTTTATGAGTTCTCTAATAACTATATTTAGTTTAATTTTAAAGATTATAGGTTTTAAAGGTCACAGGTAACTGCGTAGTTAAGTAAACAGTGGTTAGTCTTAAAAGTTTTACTGCTAAACCCATATTTATTTTTATTACTTGATAATCAGTTTAGTATTATAGTCCTTTACTTTAATTACTATAGTAAAGTGAGTTTATTTAAATAACTTCGTCTAGTGAGCATTCGGTGTAATAGTAAATTGCCATTTTGTTCTTAATTGTTGCTAGGCACGGTAAAAACCTGTCATCGTAGTAAGCTGGTTGAAGCCCTAGGGATATAGCTATATATCGTCATATAGTTCTATGAAAGCGATGATGATGAGTTCTATGAAAGCGGTACATAACTAAGAGTGTAACTATAATACGAGCATGATCTAGTAAAATAATCTATATATCTTACTAGACAAATCTAGTGAGTCGTGATAAGTATAAATACATATTTTCTTTGATTTGCACAACGGGTTACTCATTTTAAATAAAACGGTCCATGAGTTTACCGTTTTATGTACAATATTTTTTTAAATTACTCAATCGTCCCAACCAAAACAAACAATGTTATAAGTCACAGTATCCTAAATCACAGGTACCTATTCCTAGTTTAGGAGTCAGGGTTTCAACTTTTGTGCACTTTAATTTTAGTGAACTTTAGCTAAATATTAAGCATATTGTAAGGACTTGTATCAATAAAGTATATAAATAATAAGGTTTGACAGGCACCTGCTTTACTCTGTGTAAATTATTTCATCACCACTGCTCTCAAAACGGTGAAGGAAAACATCGTGAGAAATCCGGCATGTCCTAGAACCAAAAATCGAAGACATGTGACATCTTTTAACCCGCGTGGTTGTTCACGGCCTACTCCCTCTCACTGTGACGTGGCCTGTGTCCTAGCAGTAGTCATTAAAGGCTGATTTATGCTATATTACCTACTCAGTAATACTTGAATGTAAACATCTGGAGCCCCTTGTATTAAACCTCGCAATTAAAAAAAAAAAAATTATTCCTCCTCGAAAAAAAATTATGACCTCGATCACGCCTGATGGAAAGCAATGGATGAGGTCTATGATGGAACGAGCGTGCCCAGAAGATGCCTAAGGCACTGGAACTCCCATGCATCGACGAAACACAGCAGGCTGTTTGACGCTGGACTCCAGTGGGAGGGTGGTCGCAAACCGGGCAGGCGTTAGCCCTGTACCACCGCAAGGGAAGAATATTTGTACCGGTTGGAATTTTTTACATCGGCACGAACTATTCTAGTACAGTTCCTGACAATATTCGGGAGAGTAAAAAGAGATAGAATTTCCGGTCCTTTTCCAATGATTTTCAGATCGATTTCCAATCCTATTTACCTACCACACCTTTGCATGTAATTTACTCATCAAGCATAGTTACTATGGGAAGATCTTACTACATCGATTAAGTAAATAATAAAGGTGAAGTAATTACTAGTTTTCTAAGAAAGTTTATTTTCTCAGACCAGTTTTCTAGTAGTTAGGCTATTGTTCTTTAGTATATGAGTATGTAGTAGAGGGGTGACCATGGTGTGTTGTGATTGGATGGAATAGATCTTGATAAGGTTTATATTAGATGAACTCGTAAAGCAATTTTGCTCAGCATAATCAGCCTATAATTTTCCCCATGCCTCCTCTCTGGGAGAGGGAGTGGGCCGTAATAGACCAGATGGGCCAATTTTGGGCCCAGTGTGGCTTGGTGGAAGTCTTCAAAGTTTTGGTTCTAGGTCATGTCGGCTTATGATGTTTTCTTTTAGCGTTTTGAGAGATAAAAGAAATTAGGCAATGATTGTAAGTACCTGGTTGGGCTCGAACTCCCGGCCTGCGACGTTAAGACCTACGGTGCCTAAATAAATAAGTATTTCGGCCACGGCGGCCAATCTCGACGGCCACTACCTTCGGCGCGGGAGATATATTATAGTGCACAAGTGTGCGCGCAGGCACAGGTGCACTCCCTATTCCCTCTCTCTCATAGTCCGATGAGACGGCAATCCGACACGACCGGAGAGAGATCAGGCGCAGGACCAACAACGGCTTAACGTGCTTTCCGAGGCAGGGGGGCATCACACCGCCAACTTCCAAACTCCAGGCTGTTACTAAGATTCCTAATGGAGTAGCTGAATAACACTTTGCCCGATCCGGGAGTCGAACCCAGGACTCTACGCTCGAAGTCGCGCTTGCGACCACGTGATCAACGGGGCAGTGGCTACAGTGGTAACAGACCTGCCGTTACCACGGCCTAGGTATCGCCTGTGTGAGACTAATCTATAATGATACCCATTTTGTCTCCAATACATAGGTAATGACGTCATGATGGTCAGCAAGTCCGGAGGACCCGTTTCTCAAGCACGAAGATAAGTTTTGGTTAACTTATCAGGCATATCAGGGGGCCTAAAAAGGCCACTTTGGCAGAATCATAAAGGATAACGTTATGAATCATAATGGACAGTTAACTGTTAATTTATTTTATTTTATTTTATTTTATTCTGTTCGGGAAACTTACAGCTAATTTGAACAGTGCTCTTAAACAATATGCATCTGAAGGCCATTTACAAGTTTCCACTAATAAACACTTGAAACAAAAAAGACAACAAAAAAAGGTCGGTACAAAATACCTAAGAATAACATAAATTAGGAAGCAAAATAACACGGTCGATTAATAGGTACAAACTAGAAACCACTTAGACGCTAACAATTACTTTTCCGTAAAAAAGCTTTTCACCAACAAATGCTTAAGCCGAGAAACACTGGTATTGAAAATGTCCAAATCATGTTCACTAATTAGTTCATTAAAAGTTCTGCTCGCACGAATTCGATACGAATTCTGCCTGTACGCGGACTTGGAGTGAGGGACATGCAACAAGCTTTTATTGTATCAAATCCCATTGGTGAAGGATTTTTCAGTAATTTTTTTTTTCCAATCCCAATATCTTTGATTATACCTACGTAGTGCAGCGAAAAAAAAGAAAAACACGAACTGTCTTCGCCATATTATGATTCATAATGTTATACTTTTATGATTCTGCCAAAGTGGCCTTTTTAGGCCCCCAGACATGTATTTTTTTACAAATTCCGTTTATGCAGGTACCTACTGACTGTGTTTTTTTTTTCTGGTAGATGTCTTAGTGCCCTGCAAAACGCCAGTTTCAAAATGTCCGGATACTTTTTTAGGGTTCCGTAGTTCCTACAAGGAACCCTTATAGTTTCGTCATGTCCGTCTGTCTGTCTGTCTGTCTGTCTGTCCGAGGTTTTGCTGAGACCGTTCGTACTAGAAAGCTGTAATTTTGTAGGAGTGCGTATATCCATTACACCGACCAAGTGATAAAATAAAATTATGGAAAATATTTTTTTTTAGGGTAGCTCCCCTACATTAATATAACTTATGAATTGACTCAACCTAACGAAGTTTTTCAGCTGTATCGTAAAAAAATCCTGTATTTTATGAAGTGATACTTACCCTAGTGTTAGCACAGATTAGCAACACTATCGTGTATTGATTGACTGATTGATTGATAGATAATAACGCAACGCCATTGTAAGTTATGATTTATGTCTCGGTAGGATTTATCAATCGTAGAAATTATAGTGAAGAAATTTCAATCGTACAGGTATTTGCATTGTAATAGTATGATCTAGTTAAGGGGTTTACAGGACCTAAACGTAAAAAACGCAAGTTTTAGAAACAATAAAAGTATATGATTGACTGCAGAAAACAAAATCGGAAAAATATATGTTCATTGTTTTCATTTTCATTCATTATTCATCTTCAGAATATAATGTTGGATGTGTGTTGAAAATATAATACAAGTAATTTGATACGATAGAAAAAAATGATGAAGAAACTAAAAACTTTCGTTTTACAACAAAAATCATACCTACTAAAACATACAATCATTCTGATTTTTGTAAGACAAGCAACATACTAAAACACTAGTGTTTTAATTTTTTTGTCCAAACAATAGATTTTTTGTAATAAAATTCCATCATATTTTGCAATAAATTACCAGCGTTGTGTCATCGCGCTTCTCTTTCTTTTCTATGCAGTCCGTCAGTGACCGCGCTGTAGATCATGTAAGCCCCTTAACTAAAAAATACGTTTCTTTAACTGTAATGTTCCTATTGCTTGTACACAGGCCTCCTCTTTTGGAGAAGGAGTGGGCCGTAATCTACCACGCGGGACCAGTGCGGGTTGGCAGAAGTCACATGTCTTCGAATTTTTGGCTCTAGGACATGCCGATTTCCTCACGATGTTTTCCTTCACCGTTTTGAGAGCAGCGGTGATGGAATAATTTACACAAAGTAATGCGCCTGTCTGGGTTCGAACCTACGACCTACAACTCGTAAGTCGCGGCCGTTACCACTGGGCCACCCCTGCTCACAAATGCAATGCTTCATCATCATCATCATTTCAACCGAAAGACGTCCACTGCTGGACATAGGCCTCCCCCAAGCACCTCCACTTCGACCGGTTCTGCGCTTCTCGCATCCAACGTGTTCCTGCGGCCTTCACAAGATCGTCGGACCACCTTGTGGGAGGCCTTCCAACGCTACGTCTTCCGGTACGCGGTCGCAACTCCAGAACCTTTCGGCCCCATCAGCCATCTGTTCTGCGAGCAATGTGCCCTGCCCACTGCCACTTAAGTTTGGCAATTCTTCGGGCTACGTCGGTTACCTTTGTTCTCCTGCGGATCTCCTCATTCCTGATTCGATCACGCAGGGAAACTCCAAGCATAGCCCTCTCCGTTGCCCTTTGGGTGACTTATAGCCTTCTTATAAGGCTCATTGTGAGCGACCATGTTTCAGTGCCATCAATCAATCAACTCAGCCTATCACAGTCCACTGCTGGACATATGCCTCGCCAGACTGCGCCACAGCACCCTGTCCTC
Organism: Mesoligia furuncula; assembly: GCA_916614155.1. Classification (NCBI taxonomy): domain Eukaryota; kingdom Metazoa; phylum Arthropoda; class Insecta; order Lepidoptera; family Noctuidae; genus Mesoligia; species Mesoligia furuncula. The sequence goes on from OU744816.1 coordinate 14,870,414, forward strand.
CGTCTTCCGCATCCAGTCTACCCCAGCCACCTTCTTTAGGTCGTCCGTCCATCTAGCTGGGGGGCGTCCCACACTACGCTTGCCGATACGCGGTCTCCTCTCCAGGACTCGTCTGCTCCACCGGCCATCGGTCCTTCGACAGACATGGTCAGCCCACTGACACTTCAGTTTGCTTACTCTGCAAGCTATGACGGTAGCTCCGGTTCTTTTCCGGATAATTTCATTCCTGATTTTATCCTTTAAAGAGACTCCGAGCATAGCTCGCTCCATAGCGCGCTGAGCGACCTTGAATTTGTGGACCAGCCCGACCGTCAGTGTCCACGTTTCAGAACCGTATGTCATGACAGGCAGGACGCACTGGTTCAGTGCCAGTGTTCAGTGCCATATGTCATCGCAATGCTTACTTTAACAAAACTCATGTCAAATCGAACACAGCAGAACCTCAAGCTTAGCAACAGCCGACAGATATACCTAGCAACCACTAAACCAAATTTATTCATTATCATTAAATAACAAGTGTTCAATTCTGCATAACAGCTTATAAATCGTAGTACAGGTGCCAAAGGCGAGGTGTATGCACGCTAAACTGTCTTTATATAACCGGAACTGTACTTAATTGAGCGGAATAGGGTTACTGAAGGTCAAATTAGAGTTCTAAGTTGTATCTTTATCCTATTTATTTTAAAAGGGATGGACAGAAGGAGAAACTATGTGGCTAAGTAAGAACAGCCGCATAGCTCGATTGATCAGGTTAAGCTACACTTGCCGCGGTTGGTCTGTGGATGGGTGACCATCTTTACATACCGAGAAACCTCCATGCCTCTTAGTCCCGGCTGTCATTCGTGGATCTTTGACCGTCGTTATGGGTCATCAGAAGCCTGAAAGTCTGACAACCAGTCTTACAAGGGGTATCGTATTACCCAGTAACTGGGTTTTGGAGGTCAGATAGGCAGTCGCTCCATGTAAAGTACTGGTAATAAGCTGCATCCGCTTAGACTGGAAACCGACCCCAACATAGTTGGGAAAAGGCTAAGCAGATGATGACTCATCCTCATAATTTCTTTTGTTAATATGCGGGCTCCAATATTGTTAATATTTTGTATTATCTTTTCTTTTTTCCAACACATATTGTTGCAGTTTATTGTCCCTAATAAATAAAATAAAAAAAATCATCTGCCTAGCCTTTTCCCAACTATGTTGGGGTCAGCTTCCAGTCTAACCTGATGCAGCTGAACACCATTATTAAAGTATATGTATTGCAAGGGGACAATAATAGCCTGATATTATTTTATTGGAATATAACTAATTTTCCTGTAACCTCCTGTGTCCTTCTGTGTCCTCCTGTGTCCTTTTTTTCTAACTAAACAGATAGCTGTTCTGCTGGAGAGTTTATTGCGCCACTTCTTCCTGCTTTCTGCGAAACCACTAGGAAGTGATGAAGGGCGGGTGTTTTTCGGGGACTCATCATCATTTCAGCCGAAAGACGTCCACTGCTGGACATAGGCCGCCCCCAAAAGGGGGGGGTTTGCCCTTTTTTTTTTAATCGCCACGCTTGGCAGCTGGTTGGCGATCGCAGTATAGTATGGTGGTGGAATGAATAGAGAACGCTGCTGCCCATTCTCCGATACGATCCTTAGTCGCCTTTTACGACACCCACGGGAAGTATGGGGTGGTGCTATTCTTTAAGTCCGGCACCACACAGACAGTCCGACAGCACACAGACAAGTCCGTTTCGGGGACTGTCTTATGTCATTTTGACGTTCGAAAAGTGCTGATTCTCAGTCTCATTTGAATAATAGACCTTTGATTTTTTTTAATGATACAAAAAAATGGTCATACATTTATAGATAGCGCAATCTACGAAGAAGCGCCCCACTCATCTTCCTAATCGCTTACAGTTCAAATGTGCAACATTCCGCTAACGTTTTAGTTTTGTCGATACACAGTAATTACTTATTAGTGGGTAATTAGTGTGTAGAAAAACACTAAAACACTAGTGGCATTAACCGATTATTACCACTGTCCACCACCACTGTCCTGTTACACTATCAGTGGGAATTATTTTTAAAAGTTGTGACCTTGTCCATCCGGGGTGGACAAGCCCCCGGATGGACAAGGTCACAACTTTTAAAAATAATTCCCACTGTCCCCGGGGGCTGGCCAGTGAGAATCATTATTAAAATAATTCACTGTAGCCTTCGCTGGTGGACACGGCTACAACTTTTTCAAACATTTTCAATGGCCACCTCTGGTGGACAGCGCCACTATTAAAACCAACATTCTCTTTAATAATAATAATAATCCATTTATTTCAGGCATCGCAGGCCCATAGATAAACATACATATTTTAATAAAAAACTATCTATTGTGCTCGAAGTGATGATTGTCTCGGCGTCGTGTTGCGCTGCGTGGTGTCGCGTAACCTTCCACGAAAACGTCGGTACGCTACACCTTTCGGCCAAAACTCTTCCTTCATGAAGGTTTCTAGGTACTTTGTCCAACCCTGGCTGATACTGCTAAGCGACAACTGCTAGCAATTATTAAGAAAAGTGGGGCGCGTCTTCGTGGATTGCTCTATCTGTACATCAAGAGTGCAACCAGCACAGCACATTTACAGCACACGAACACTTATCTCTTTCATCCATTGGACTGTACCGTTTGAAAACCTGCAAAACGATCCATACCATAACCATAATCAGCCTATAATGTTCCCACTGCTGGGACACTGGCCTCCTCTCAGTGAGAGGGAGTGGGCCGTAATCCACCACGCGGGCCCAGTGCGGATTGGCAGATGTCACATGTCTTCGAATTTTTGGTTCTAGGACATGCCGGTTTCCTCACGATGTTTTCCTTCACCGTTTTGAGAGCATAACAATTAGCGCGTCCATGTCAGCACAAAATTGATACAATATTAATTGTACGGGTTTGCTCGTACATGCTCCCTGAGGGAAAGATATAACAACACAACTGAGTTACAAAATAATTAAGTATAATAAATGATTTGATTGTAATCTAATTTCTTATTATGATGAAATAATTTACACAAAGTAAAGCGCCTGTCTGGGTTCGAACCTACGACCTACAACTCGTAAGTCGCGGCCACTACCACTTGGCCACCACTGCTCTGCAAAACCATCAACCAGTCGCAAATACTTCCACTCTAAGGTCTCCTGGGGCAAATAATAAAATGTGTAAAGTTACTGCTGGGCGGGTCCAGTCCCGCGTCTATAGTATATAATTGCGCGTCGGCATAATTCTTGTGTGGCGTGCGCAGGAGTTGAATATCGTAACGTCTATGCGTTATGAACCGTGCAGTTTGTGGGGATAAAACTGTTGAGTCGAAAATAATTGTGAGAGTGTTAAAGTTTAAATATGAAAATAAAACAACCGACTTCCAAAAATACTACGAAGTGAAAAATAACTATAATTCCGGAAGTCGGTAGCTAACAACGAAAACGCGAACCCAACTACCATGACTGGGTTGTGAAGTTCAAATAGGCAGTCGCTTCATGTAAGCTATTGGTATTCAGCTGCATCCGATTAGACTGGAAGCCGACCCCAACATAGTTGGGAAAAGGCTAGGCAGATGATGATGTTTGGTAATCTCGAACGTACTTATAATAAAGGTCTGGACCAAACTAGCACTAGCAGAGGGTTATCCAGACTCGCAGAGCCTATTTCCTGAAGTGAAATGATGCAAACTAACAGTAGAAAATGACAATAATCATCATCTGTCTAGTCTTTTCCCAACTGTGTTGGGGTCGGCTTCCAGTCTAACCGGATGCATCTGAATACCGGTACTATACATGGAGTGACTGCCTATCTGACTTCCACAAACCAGTTACTGGGTAATACGATACCCCTTGGTAAGACTGGTTGTCAGACTTTCGGGCTTCTGACTACCTGTAACGACTGTCAAAGATCCCCGAATGACAGCCGGGACCAACGCCTTAATGTGCTTTCCAAGGCACGGAGGGGTCACGGTATGTAAAGAGGTCATCCATCCACAGACCAACTGCGGCAAGTGTAGCTTAACCTGATCGATCGACCTGTGCGGCTGTTATTATTTAGCCACTGTATAAAAAAAAAAAACAACTGAACACCGCTCCATTCCTTTTGTCCAATAAAGGCGCTATCACACACACTACAAAAGCGGAAACGTTGACATTTCTATATATAAAAGTTATGCACTATAATTCCGTTGATCGTGCAAAAAACAGGTGCTTTTTCACAAGCAAAGGTCAGGTGGTTCTGACCGCGTGTGCTGACCGCGTGTGTGTAACGGCTCTCGTTAAATACTACGGTTTTATCTAATCGAGTCGTGCGCATGCGCAGGCTTGAAATCCTTTTAGTTTTATGATGATCTGTTGAGACTTTTATTCGTTTGAATTTAGAATATTGAGATATGCTAATAAAATTATTTGAATTGGAGTTGATAATTTTTATGTTAATTTTTGAGTTGGAATGTTTTCTTGGTTATTTTTTGTTGGCCTCGTTGTAGTAGATGCATTATTGATTTGAGCGTCAAATATGTCATGTCTTAGATTCCTAGAAAGAAATAATAATATGAATGGACGGGATATTTTTTAGGAATTTTGTATGTGCATGCGAATCCTACTCTCCCGATGCATGGTAACAGAGACACGTCGTAGGGTTTCAGTCGCTAGTAGTCTTACATAAGCCCCCTTTCTCCTCAAACATAGGGGTATTCTATGAGGAGCCCAACAAGCCAAAAATGGCTGGTAGGTAGGTGGTAAGCTTTTTGGCAGGTTTTGTAACCGATAAAATATTACAGCAAGCTCTATTTAGGTAACTTTGAATATATAATATCTTTATTATTTTTTGCTCTTAAAACGGTGAAAGAAAACATTGTGAACCAAAAGTTCGAAGACCTGTGACTTGTATCAACCCGCAATGGGCCCTCGTGGTAGATTATTTTTATCCATTTATTTCAGGCATCAAGGCCCATATAAAACACATACAATACAATATGAATATAACTTAAAAATACTATAAATACATACACCATTCTAGTTACATTAAAAAACTAACAAACTAAAGCACACGAAGTGTCCGCGTCGTGTTTCGTTGACTGGTGTCATGTAGCTGGTCACGAAACCGGCGGTACACAACACCCTTCGGCCAAAACTCCTCCTTGAGGAACTTCTCGAGATGATGTGTCGGAACACGTACCTCGAACGACTTGAAGTTCGTGTTGTGACGTGACTCCAACTTCTCTACCCTCAAAGTCCAGTTGGTCTTCACACGCAAGTACTCCACGATCTCTTCAACCTCCGTGGAGTGGTGCAGTCTGGACACGTACAGCTGCGTCGTCAACGCTGCAGCATGTTGGGTCCCGCCAGCGCGGTGCCGCACTGTTTCCGACAAGGAGGCTTCTTCTTCTTCTCCACCTTGATGAAACCATCCTTGTCACACGTATCCTTCTCTGGATCCTGCCTTTTCAAAACCTTGTTGGGTTTTGAAATTATAGTCTACTACCTCTCACCGAGAGGAGGACTGTGTCCCATCAGTGGGATAGGCTACATTATAGGCTGATTATATATTCCGCCTCTAATTATTATTTTGCCCAAAAAGGTCACTAATTGTTTTTTTTTTACATTACTCTGCGTTTAGTCCTCACTGTAATAGACAAATACTAGGCATTCGTAATTCATGATGTAAAATGGCATACGTTTTTAGACTGTGGATCAAGTGCATATAAATGTATTGTTCGGACTTATAAACGAGTATTAACATGATAATGCAAGGTAAAAAACGGGCAAGTGTGAGTCGGACGCCACACGAAGGGTTGATCCCGCCACATTATAAATAAAATAAATAAATAAAAATAAGATATTTTTTTTTTTTATAATATTTAACACAAAATTGTTACTATTTTAAGTGATCAGAACCCTTATGATTAAGTAATGTTTACTTTTATTCTGTCTATTTTTATATCGTTCTAGATTACTAATTGTTACCAGTTTAGTAATTATTATTTTATTTGAATGGGGTTTGCTCTTGACTCTAGTCTAGGTCAGATGTGACAGAGACAAAGTCGACGATGGAGTGAGCTTACCCAGAAGAAGCCTCTTCCCTCTTACTTTGAAGACATTCGGGTTGTATGCGCTCGGAAAAACAGACGCGGCGCGCTGGTAGAAAGTTCCACTCTTTGTTTTTGGATATCGTTGTGAGTTGTGTATTTGTTACCTCTATTATTAAGTTCTAACCTATGTTTACTTAATATTAAACTACTGTTTTTTGTCCTTAAATAAACACTAAACTTATTTTTATTAAATACTTTTGTTATAAAAAACACGTTTTTTTTAAGATGACAAACTGTATAAAATGCGGTCAACTGCGAGTCTGACTCGCACACGAAGGGTTCCGTACCACAAGGCAAAAAACGCCGAAAAAATCAAGTTTCTTGTACGGAGATGGAGACCCTATAATTTCTAATTTATTTTTATTATTTGTTGTTATAGTGAACAAAAAACTAAAACACACTGTGGAAATTTCCAGTGTCTACCTATTACGGTTCAAAAGATACAGCCCTGTGACCGACAGACGGACGGACTGACAGCAGAGTAATAGGGTCCCGATGGCATCCCTTGGGTACGGAACCCTAAACACTGTTTTTTTTTTAAACTAAAACTTCCATTTTGTATTTTTCTTTCAGGGTGAGTTCCAATCTGTATGGAAGTCACGTATTTCTGCAGACATCCATACTAATATTATAAATTCGAAAATAACTCTGTCTGTCTATCTGTCTGTCTGTCACCTTGCTAACTGGCATCTACTAGTATTTTCTTATTGACTAGCTTATAATATCTTTAAGGCTCCTTCAAACAGGCCCGACACGCGATAAAATCGCGTGCGAAACAAAGGCACCGCAAGTCGCGCAACGAGCGGTGCCTTTGTGTCGCGTGCGATTATGTCGCGTGTCGCGCCTGTTTGTAGGAGTCTTTACTAGGGCAGACAAATACTAATAATATACCTATATTCATACCCATACGAGAAACGACGACCAAATCTACGTTGCTCCTATTCTTAAACTTTAATTCGGATTCCAGTGTTATGAAGATGATTAAAACCGTAGACAAAGTGTAGGTTCTTTTCGAGTGATGTGCTAATAAAATGTAGTGTTTCTAATTACTACTGTCAAATCTAAGTTATAAAGCTGATTGAGCATAGCTAAGCTGATTAAGCTAATTTGAGGGAGCCAAATTACATAATAGTTTACCAAATGACATTAAAATGTCAAACTCACACTCAAACTCAAACCATTTATTTCAATTAAACCATTTACAGGCACTTTTGAATTGTCAAGAAGTCGGTCAGTCAGAAAATATGAAGCTAGTTGCCCATTCCAAAGCGTAGGTACCTATGGAGAAGAACGGGCAAGAAAATCTATAAACGTCTTTAAAGTTAAACTAAAAATATATAAATTAGCAGAAACAGTTTTGTAAAACCTGTAATCTTATAATTGATATTGGATATAACTAATTTAAATAGTCATTCTTCCCGATGTTGTACCTTTATTGATTAATAAATTCGCTGTTTTGTTTCTCTTGTAAGTGAATATTTTAAATTACTTTAGGGCTGATTTTTCAATCATCTGATAACTTTATTCGAGGAATAATTTTGATATTTTGACAGTTATTTCATACAAAAACTGTCAAACGTCAATATTATTCCTCGAATAAAAGTTATCTAGCGATGGAAAAAATAAATTCTTGAAACCGAAAGCTAATCAGATATTTGGCAAAATCAAGCTCACGTGTCAAATAAAATCTCAGTTATAAAGAAAAAGCTGTCTGGAAAAAAATACTCAAGCCACAGCCCACACCCGTGGCTGTTAGCACCTTTTGAGAACATAAAACTATCAAACCAATTACAATACCAATACTAACCCCTCCAATTCACATAACATACCAATCAAATTACCTCCAAGCTAGCACAAACACTCGATATTCTATGTACACAGAATATTTTCCCATGGTTAACAGTGGGGTTACAAAAACCATAGACTCCCATGGTAGACTTTCGCTCGATACGATCATTTGGGTCGTGTGTAAGCATGGATACAATGTTTCTTGTTAGCCTGGTTTGAATTATTTGATAGGTACTGTCGGGTGTCAACAGATGTTACTATTTCAACTCAGCGTATTGCAGTCCACTGCTGGATATAGGCCTCTCCCATGCTGCGCCACAACATCTTTTTTCCTCTGCCTTACGCATCTAATCTGTTCCAGCTACCTTCTTAAGGGGCTTACATGACCTAAAGCGCGGTCACTGTCGGACTGCATAGAAAAGAAAGAGAAGCGCGATGACACAACGCTGTTTTAGTTTTATTGCAAAATATGAAGCTATTATTTAATTACAAAAAATCTATTGTTTTTATTGTAAAAAGAAAGTTTTTAGAGGCATTTTCCTAGCATATATCCTCAAGAATATAATATATTTTTTGTGATTTGGTTTACTGTAGTCGATTATATACTTTTATTGTTTCTAAAACTTGCGTTTTTTGTGTTTAGGTCATGTAAGCCCCTTAAGGTCGTGTCCGATGTCCGATCTACGCTGGACGATACGCGGTCTTTACTCCAGGACTGATGTAACTAATTTGCTTAATTAACGATCTTCAAAAGCAAGTCTCTAATAAAATCGTGAGATTGAACGTTAGTTGTTTCCTAACCACGGGGTAAAAAGGCTTTCAGCAGCACAGTCTGGGAAGGATCTCCATAAAATTAAAACTTAACAGTCCAAAACCTGCCAGCTAGATGGATCGACAATGGCAATTAGAAGGCTGAAATTTACCCAAAGAGAATGGATACGGCTATTCATGAAGTTTCCCTACGTGGTCTAATCAGAAATTTAGTGATCCGTAGGAGAACCAAAATTACCGACATAGCTGAAAGGTTCTGGACTGGCGACCGCGTACCAGAAGACGTAGCGTTAGAAGGCCCACAAGGTGGACCGATGACCTGGTGAAAGCTGGAGGAATCCACTGGATCCGAGAAGGACAGATCCAGTTTGAAATAGCGGTGCTTGTGGAAATGATGATGGTTACTTTACTCAGCCACATTCAAACGCGAAATTTACTTCTGAAAATCGATTGGAATCGTGAAACAGAACGTTGATTGTTTCTTAGCTTTGTCACGAAATAGGAAGGCTTTTAGCAGCACAGTCTGAGAATGATCTTCGAGGAGTTCTTGTGGCTAAGTAATAACAGCCGCGTGGGTCGATCGATCAAGAAAAGCTACGCTTGCCGCGGTTGGTCCAAGGATGGGTGACCATCTTTACATATCAACACCCCCTCCGTGCCTCAGAAAGCACGTTAGGCCGTTGGTCCCTGCTGTCTTACCAAGGGGTATCGTATTACCCAGTAACAAGGTTGTGAAGGTCTGATAGGCATTAGCTTCATGTAAAATACTGGTAATCAGCTTCATCCGGTTGGACTGGAAATCGACCTTGTTAGGGTAGGCTTCCAGTCTAGTTAGTAGTAGTTGGGAAAAGGCTAGGCAGATGAGTCTGAGAAGGATCTCCATTAAACCAAAACTTCACAATCCAAGTTCTAAACATTCGAAAATAGACTAACTCTTGTAGATTTGTTAACTTTACTTACGTGACTGCCTTTTAATGTTATGGCAACCAAACTGCTGTAAGTTTTAGAAGCTTAGAACAAAGTTTTACGCCGATGCCAACAATGTATACGGGTGTATCTAACCAGAAAGCCAATTTTCGTAATTAACAACGATCAAAATCTAGTCGCGGTCTTATCTCAGCGGCAATTAGAGTCAAAAACTTGTCAAAAATGCAGGGACATTAAAGATATTTTTGACAGATTGAGACTGAGATCACCTAAAAAGGCCACTTTGGCAGAATCATAAAATGATAACATTATGAATCATAATATGGCGAAGACAGTCCGTGTTTTTAATCAAACAGATTGGGATTGCATTTGGATTGGATTGATTGGTATTTTAGCACAGACAAAAAAAAAATAACTGACAAATCCTTCACCATTGGGATATGATACGATTAACTTAACTGTTGACTATCCATTCATCATCTGCCTAGCCTTTTCCCAACTATGTTGGGGTCGGCTTCCAGTCTAACCGGATGCAGCTGAATACTAGTATAACTGTTGACTATCCATTATGATTCATAATGTTATCCTTTTATAATTCTGCCAAAGTGGCCTTTTTGGGCCCCCAGACTGTGAACGGTCTTAAAATTACGAGAAATACTTCTGACATCGAACACGTGTATCTGTTAGACACACGTGCTCGATTTCTGATGACGATTCGTTTGAATTCTACATACTCGTAACGGTCGATTGAGAACAAGAACCACTAGTTACAGTAAAAAACATCCGAATTAAACACCTTATTTGTAAATGTTGGTTAAAGTTAAGTAATGATAAGCGACTGTGTAACCATAATATATTTTTGACCTTTAAACGTGATTAAACAACGTATGTAACCACGTCTTTGACCAGTGCGTGTTGCCAGTGATGACTTATGGCACTGAAACGTGGTCGCTCACAATGGGCCTTATAAGAAGGCTAAGAGTCACCCAAAGGGCAATGGAGAGGGCTATGCTTGGAGTTTCCCTGCGTGATCGAATCAAAAATGAGGAGATCCGCAGGAGAACCAAGGTAACCGACATAGCCCGAAGAATTCCTAATTTTAAGTGGCAGTGGGCATGGCACTTTGCTCGCAGAACAGATGGCCGATGGGGCCGAAAGGTTCTGGAGTGGCGACCGCGCACCGGAAGACGTAGCGTTGGAAGGCCTAACAACGTGGGTCTGACGACCTTGTGAAGGCCGCAGGAACCCGTTGGATGCGAGAAGCACAGAACCGATCGAAGTGGAGGTGCTTGGGGGAGGCCTATGTCCAGCAGTATACGTCTTTCGCCTGAAATGAAGATGATCTTAATGAACGTACCTATATAAATAAAAGGGTTGGTCCATTCATCGTTTTTTTTAATAAATCCAAACCGTACTTAGTAGTCGGGCTTGCGTATCCAGTTCTTAGCAACAATTAACTTCTGCCGACTGTACTTTCGAGATACCTTACAGAGTAATTATTTAATCTCAGAGTGCGTGTGTAACATTTTTCTCACTATCTGATCACATTAGATGACGCGAACTATAAAGCTTTTTATTGTAACGTTAGTTTACATACATACATACATACTTTATCACATACTTACATGGATAATTTAGCTTATTGAACTATTGTTTTAATAACCCGACAGTCCCTGATCAGTAAATATTCAGTGAGTAACATTATGTAGATACACAAATAATCTGTGGAAACGTTGTTGATTGTACATTTACCCATGTCTTATACAATATTATTTTTAGTATACGCGAAACCCGAAACACGTGTCTAGTATTTTTTACCGACTTCAAAAAAGGAGGAGGTACCTACTATGTTCGGATGTTTGTATGTTTTTTTTTTTTTTTTTTTGTGTGTTTGTTCATCGAATACTCCGCCAATTGTCAACGGATTTTCAAAATTCTTTTTTTGTTCGAAAGGATATATAGTTCTGAGGTGGTCCCATTGTCACAAAGTTAGGATCTGATGATGGGATCTTAGAGAAATCGAGGGATCGAGGGCAACCCTCAAATTTTATAGGCTCACTTATACTTTTTCGCATATTTTTTTAAGTATCTTGTGTATTTGCGTATGGTTGTCACCATCTCAAGTAGCTGGGCTGATGATGGAAGGTACAACTTCTTAACAGTAAGAAGTTACTCGAACAGGCAAGGACTGTTTTAGTAAATTGTTTTGATGTTTGATAGGGCATTTGCCACATTTGGTCTCATGACCATCAAGTCATGACCTGATGCTGCAGTCAGGATAGTCTACAGAGTACCTAATACGTCGACAACTAACAGCAGATATGTCGTGCTTAGGCTCATTGAAAAGGGCTCGATGTCTGGATAAACGTACTGTTAATGAGGTACATAGAGACCTGATGCTGAAGCTAGGAGCATCAGAAAAAGTACAAACCTTGAAATTACAGCACCGTAGTCGTGTTTGGGCTCATTTTAAACAGAACTAAATTTTAAGTTCAATGCAATGTTGACATAATCTGGCCTGATGCTGCAGCCAGAATTATCAGCATCTAGTCTAAAAACTAATAAATACTTCTTAAAGTGAAATACTTTTGCGAGGTTTTCTTCTGTATAATTATCCTAACAAAGGTTGCGGGTAGTGGCTGGATGAGAGAAGCGGAGGACCGTCAACGTTGGCGCAAACTTGGGGAGGTCTACGTCCAGCAGTGAACTGCAATAGGCTGATGATGATTTATAAAAGCCTCAATCGTTGCTATTCACGCAATGCCTTTTCGTCATGTGGTCTATTTAGCAATTTAGTAGGTTCCAAGTCGCATAATACAATACCATCCAGCGTCTTTACACGACTAAGCGCAACATAAACTTGGCCCTTAGCAAAAAATTTCTTGCCTAAGTCCAACTAAGTATAAGCGGCAGCATCCGTCTTTCCACATCCCCATAGCCTTTAGTTGCCTGATAAGTTGCTGACACAGGCGCTATGGCGACTAACCCCTCACTATCTTTCACATTTATGCCGATAGTACTATCGTAAAATTTTATAAAAACTGAATCAGGTAACTCGCCAAATTCAATTTGATCGCGGCGAAGGGCAGGCCACTTAAACTTCGATACGATCCCAATTGCCCCATTCACCAGACCCTCAGTTACAGAAATGTTGCGTCTCAACATAACTCTAGAACCTATTCCCAGTTTTGACTCATGCATCAATCCACCACAATTGTTATTGTTTACGTCAGCTGGAATAACATTTGATGGTGGTCGTTTGACGTAGGTTGCTGTCTCTCGTGACTCATCGATAGTTCGTTAGGTGTAAATGCGACTTGACTGATGCCGTTGGTCCGTCATTTTTAACCGACTTCCAAAAAGGAGGAGGTTATGTTCGACTTTACATATGTTTTTTTTTATTTTTTTATGTACGTTCACCGAATACTCGAAGACGGCTGGACCGATTCCAAAAATTCTTTTTTTGTTTGAAAGGGTATACTTTCGAGGTGGTCCCATTAGCATCAAGTTGGAATCTGATGAGGGGTTCTCATGGAAATCGAGGGAAACCCTCAAATTTTATAGGCAAACCTATAGCGATTTGGGTACTTTTTATTAAAGTAACTTGAGCATTTGCTCTCGGAAATCATCATTTGGTAAAATGGAGCCGATGGTGAAGACCACAGATGGCCATCGGAACTACTCAATGACAAATATTTCACGGGTTGCGATTCGATTACTTTAATATGGTTGCTAAGCAATTTATGCTCGTCACAATGCGTATGGTGAGTGGTTGTAGAGGAGTTCTTCTGGTTCTTACCAGGAGAACTCCTCAACAATTAACGTCCCAACATCGGGAAAAGTAATATTTTGTAACATGTGATGAGCAGTTGACATTAGGCTATTGTAACTTAGATAAATTACAAACTGACCCACTAAAAAGTAAGAAATAAAAACTTTTTACAAAAAAAACAACCGACTTCCAAAAAACACTGTAAAGTGAAAAATGACTGTCATACTGAACTTCGAAGTTCAAAATACCGATGTACTGTATTCATAAAGTTTAAAATTACGAATTACGTGAGTTAGAAGATACGCTATAACGAATTACTTGATTTAGAATGTTCATGATCGCGATGTACGGAACTTCGAAAGTTTGTTATGACGAATTACTTCATTGAGAATGTTCATCGTCGCGATGTACGGAACTTCGAAAGTTTGCTATGACGAATTACTCAATTTCGAATGATCATTATCGAGAACCAAAATGTAGGCACTGCATTTATGCACAATAGCAATTTATAATTTCGTAATTATTTATTTTTCGAATCCATTATTCAATTTTGTTATGCATATTAGTAATACACATCAATTACTAACAAGAAAAATAGTGTCTAATTACGAAATTGAAAAATGATCATTCGAAATTGAGTAATTCGTCATGGCAAGCTTCCGAAGTTCCGTACATCGCGATGATGAACATTCTCAATGAAGTAATTCGTCATAACAAACTTTCGAAGTTCCGTACATCGCGATCATGAACATTCTAAATCAAGTAATTCGTTATAACGTACCTTCTAACTCACGTAATTCGTAATTTTAAACTTTATGAATACAGTACATCGGTATTTTGAACTTCGAAGTTCAGTATGACAGTCGTGAAAAATAATTTCAATTTCGGAAGTCGGTGGCGAAAAACTAAAATACAAATCCAAAGACACCGACTTCCGAAATTGAAGTTATTTTTCACTTTACAGTGTTTTTGGAAGTCGGTTGTTTTTTTTGTAAAAAGTTTTTATTATGTAAAGAAGCTAAATACAAAATTTCAAAACTGGATCATGAAAAATCACAAAGTTATAAGCTTGTTAAGTTACCTGTTTGTCCGTACAAAAATTGCGCCGTCTTGCCCTCATTGATAATAATACCTAGGTACCTAACCGTTCGGCGCGGAGATTGGTCTACTTAGTGTCCCTTTGGTGTCCAACTTTTGACCTTTTCAAATATTTTTGGGACAAAATATAACATGGGGAAATTGGAATCGATTCAGTTACTTATTCTGAACAAACTATATTCAGGTTTCGCTTATACTAAAAGTAACGGTGTATTTACAGGGCTATTGCTAAAACATTAACAACCTCTTAAGAGGTCATTGTACTCATCATTATGAAGAACTTTCACTATGGGACCAAACATGAAATCGCGAAAAAAAAACAGCTGTTCCCTACATTTATGTTCGTTTATCTCGTCAAAATGTAGGGAACAGCTGATTTTTAGGGTTCCGTAGTCAACTAGGAACCCTTATAGTTTCGCCATGTCTGTCTGTCCGTCTGTCCGTCCTCGCTTAATCTCTGTGACCGTTAGCACTAGAAAGCTGAAATTTGGTACCAATATGTATATCAATCACGCCGACAAAGTGGTAAAATAAAATTTTGGAAAATATTTTTTTTAGGGTAGCTCCCCTACATGTGAAGTGGGGATGAATATTTTTTTCGTTGTCTACCCCATCATGTGGGGTATCGATGAATAGGTCTTCTAAAATGACTTGGGGGTTGCTAAAATTATTTTTCGATTTAATGCTCCATTTACGAAATATTAAACTTTAAAGTGCAAATTTTTGTTCCAGTAGGGCGTCCCCCCCGCCCTCTCTAAAACCTAAACTGCGGGCTTGAAAAATCTGGAAAAATTCACAATGATAGTGCATTTCATGAACTTTAAAGGAAAATTATAGCGGTTAAGATAACTTTATCAGTTTAGCAGTAATAGTCGTTGAATTTTTTCGTCGTTGAGTTTTGGATAATTTTGTACCAAATACAAAATCCTTAGCATTAATCCTTTAAAGTGACTAAGATGAAGTAGTTGCTTGTTTATAACGGGTAAAGACTTGCATTGAAAAACAAAATATGTTTTTCTTAATATATTTTTTTTAATATTCAGAATAAAGAACAACAGAATCGTACTATATTGTGATAACGGACTACTACGGAACCCTACACTGTGCGTGGTCCGACACGCACTTGGCCGGTTTTTAAATAACTGACTGACCAAGGTACTGATCGTTTTGATTTAGTATACCATTCGTCAGTTCTGGGATACGTTTCAACTGCATATCTAGTTGATCATCATCATCTGCGTAGCCTTTTCCCAACTATGTTGGGGTTGGATTTTAGTCTAACCGGATGCACCTGAGTACCAGTATTTTACATGGAGCGACTGCCTATCTGACCTCCACAACCCAGTTACTGGGTAACACGATACCCCTTGGTAAGACTGGTTGTCAGACTTTCGGGCTTCTGACTACCCGTAACGACTGTCGAAGATCCACGAATGACAGCCGGGACCAACGGCTTAGCGTGCTTTCCGAGGCACGGAGGGGTCTCAGTATGTAAAGGTGGTCACCCATCCACAGACCAACCGCGGCAAGCGTAGCTTAACCTGATCGATCGACCTGTGCGGCTGTTATTTTTTAGCCACGGACCCGTCCTGCATACCTAGTTGATATTGATGAAATCAAGTTACCCAAAAACACTAAAGAGCTTCAGAGAACCTTACGAACTGTCACAGAGTCACTTTTGAAGTCTGGTAAAGACAAATGGCAGTATTACACCAGAGGCAGTTTTGGTTTGGAGTGTACCTAAATGTGGTGCTGTTCCACAAACGATGGGACACTTAACACACAATCTTAAGTTGAGTTTGAGAGTTTGATTTTGAATTTGTTCCAAGAAAAGTATGAAGAAAAAGCTTCACGTAGCCATTCATAGATCGTTTGCGAGTACTTTGAGATATAAGCAGCAAATATTATGCAATATTCATTCTTATCGATACTGTTCACAACACGAATCTGAAGCCGCCAGCATCAAACGCAATGAATTTTCATAAAATCCAAAACAATATCACAATTTCAAAACGAAAAATCCAAAATCTTAAACCTACCATCGCACGACCACAAACTGTCATTAAACATTCCATCTCTTTCACACAATACAATAATAAACAAAGACAAAAAGCTTTCTCTTGCCTTCTCTTCTCGTCAGCCAGTACAAGCTGACCCGCCATTTTGTAAGAAATTTTCCGTTTGGCGCCAATTTTCCGAACGTACAGTGGTCAAAGAGTTCAGGTAGCGGTGGTCGATTTTATGCCTGTCTCGCTCTCACGTGGAACGTATGTGATGAGTATAAAGGACGCCCTTTTTGCGCATAGTCTGCACGACTAGGCGGCATATTTCTGAAGAACAGCGATTGACAAAGAGAGGTGTTGAGTAGTAGACATTTTTGGAATTCATATTTTAGGTTTTTTTTATTATCATTTAGTCTTTTCCTTACTTACCTTCACAATGGTAGATAAGTAAAGGGAATTGAAGATTTTTATATACCAACTGTCCCGCCATTTTGATGTTTTTTTCAAAATCGCGGCCACGCATGTAGCCGCTTTATTTTTAGTATATGCGAAACCTGAATATAGTTTGTTCAGAACAAGTAACTGAATCGATTCCAATAATTTTTATCCCATGTTATATTTTTGTCCTAAAAATATTTAAAAAAGGTTAGAAGTTGGACACCGAGCGACACTAAGTAGGTTATCCAATCTCCGCGCCGAACGGTTAGGTACCTAGGTACTATTATCAATGAGCGCAAGACGGCGCGGCGCGAGCGGTGCGGGTGAGCATCTTTTTGTACGGCCAAACAGGTAAATTAACGAGCTTATAACTTTGTGATTTTTCATGATACAGTTTTGAAATTTTGTACATAGATTCTTTACATAAAAATACTAGACACGTGTTTTGGGTTTCACATATACTAAAAATATAGTTGTATAAATCGATAGCTGACATCTATACAAACGGGAAATATTATATGACGAAACCTCACGTTTCCGAGATATGAACGTTTAGTGATGATCACGTGACATCCATATTGTTTGAAGGTGCTTAGATCTTGTTACACAGATGTTTGATTACCTTAAAATTTCAGAGTGATTATTTCACTTAGGGCTGATTTTTCCAACGCCAGATAATTTTATTGGAGGAATAATTTTGAATTTTTGACAGTTCTTCCATACAAAAACTGTCAGACGTGAATTTTATTCCACGAATAAAAATTACCTGTCGATTGAAAAATCAGGCCATAAACGGGTACCCATAATTTAAAAAAATCCTAAATAATAATTTTCAACAACTTAAACCGAAAGAAGTTTCCAAATAAAACAAGTAAAGGCTCCTACAAACAGGCGCGACACGCGATATAATCGTGCGCGACACAAAGGCACCGCTCGTTGCGCGACTTGCGATACCTTTGTGTCGCGCGCGATTTTATCGCGTGTCGCGCCTGTTTGAAGGAGCCTTAGTAAACAAACAGACAATATGATTTTTTACTACCTAGTACGTACTTCGTTTATTGAAACCACTAAACTCTTTTGTAAGATAACAATTACCACGTCAAAAGTTCCATGCTAATTGCACACTGAAAACGTCAAAAATATGAACTAGAATCATCAATTACATTCATTCTTCATTACACAAAATTGCGGGCAAATCGATTTAATTGGTTAAATTAGCATTATCATTCAGTAGTAAATTTTGCTGCGCTTGACTTACCTACGATCAAGTTGATGTTATGAAAAAGCGAATGAATCCATTATTTGTAACTTAGTAAACAAAACTGGTTGAGATTACTATCTTTGCTGTCTTTTAGTGAATCAGGGGTGCATTAAAAGTATTCGTTTTTTATAATTCAGAAAGGAAAATAGTATGAAGTTGATTTGTACACCAGTATGTCCAGGAATACAATACAGAAGTACAAGATTTCATCGCGATATCCGAGAGAGCAGCTGTATTACAAGTTTGTATACATGGAAAACAATTCTCTATAATCCAAGCATATGCCCCTACCAAAAGAGCCACTGAAGAAGAAATAGAAAAATTCTATGCTGACCTTGACAGAGCTATGAATAAATGCACAAGAAATATAATATTTATGGGAGACATGAACGCAAAAATAGGATTGCCAAAAGAAAACGAAGAATTAGTAATGGGAAGGTATGGCTACGGAAAAAGGAACGAGAGAGGGGAAATGTTTATAAATTTCTGCCTTCAATACAACCTTAAAATTTCTAATACAATTTTCAACAAATCCGGTAAGCTTCGGTGGACCTGGAGAACACCTGATGGAAAATCGAAGAACGAAATCGACTTTATAGCTACAAATGTCACAAAAAATATAAAAAACGTAAACGTGCTGAGCAAATTGCACCACCCCAGTGACCATAGAATGCTCAGAATTACCCTAAGTATAGAAGAAAACAAAAAATCCCGTGCTCACTATCGAGGAAAAGCATGTACAGAAAACAAAACCGAAAATGAAGACCTACCATGCTTGTTCGAATACGAAAATGACAGCGTGCACCAACTCAACAAGAAAATAGAGATTTTTTTATTAAAAGGCTACAAAAAACAAACTGAAGACACAACTGAAAGAAGAAATAAAGAAATTATAACAGAAGAAATAGAAACTTTAAAAATCGAAAAACACATATTAAAAAACAAGAAAAACAAAACAAGACCAGAAAAGAAAAGACTGAGTAAACTATACAGGGCCATACATAAAAAAATTAAACAAAACATTAAAACGAGAAGAATAGATACAATTAGCAAATTCATAGAAGAAACAGGCGGGATAAGAAAAGCTTACAAAAAGATAGAAACTACCAAACACGTCATGACGCAGCTCCAAGATGCCTCAGGAAACGCCGTCACACACAGGAAAGACCTAATGGCGATAGCTACCCAGTTTTACAAGAACCTCTACACATGTGTAAATAACAGTCTTGAGAGACCAATGAATAAAAACTATGAAGCAGCCCAAGAAACAGCACCGCCTTTTTTAGAAAGCGAGATCGAGGTATCTATAATAAAACTAAAAACAGGAAAGAGCCCAGGACCTGACGGAGTGTCCAATGAAATGATAAAAGCAGCGAAAGAAAAGCTAATAAAACCAATCACAGAGCCGTAATTTAACCGTATCCTATTAACAAAAGAACTTCCAGAAACATGGACATGCTCGGAAATAGCTCTACTCTACAAAAAAGGAGACCCCAAACTGATATCCAATTACAGACCCATCAGTCTAATATCCTGCCTGTATAAATTATTTGCATCGACCCTACTAAGACGTATAACCACGAAAATTGATGAGAACCAACCTATAGAACAAGCGGGATTCATGAAAAATTTCTCTACTAATGACCACATACACACACTGAAAATACTAATCGAACGCTACATGGAATATGACCTCCCCTTATACGTTGCTTTTATCGATTACTCGAAAGCTTTCGACACAATTTCACATAACTCCATATGGCAGGCTCTAAACCAGCAAGGACTAGACCACGACTACATAGAACTAATCAAAGCGATTTACTTGAGAAGCACAATAAGAGTACGTCTAGACTCAAGAGGACCAACATTTCGAGTAGAGAGGGGGGTAAAGCAAGGCGATCCGCTTTCCCCAAAGCTTTTCTTAGCAGTCCTAGAATCCATATTCCGAAATCTCGATTGGAGTGATACGGGAATAAATATAAATGGCAAGTACCTCTCACACCTCAGGTTTGGGGACGATATAGTTTTGTTCTCGGAAAACCCGTACACACTGAACCATATGATAGAGTCCCTTAGTCATCACAGCGAGATCGTTGGACTACAGATCAACTGGGACAAAACGAAAATTATGACTAATCGTGAAAAAATAACTATATCTATAAAGTCCAAACCTATAGAGTACGTCACAGACTACATTTACCTCGGACATCTAATCTCAATGAAATCCTGCACAGAAAAAGAAATCTATCGCAGAGTGAAGAATACGTGGAACAAATACTGGGCTATGAAGGAAATTTTCAAAGGCCCCATACCAACAAAACTGAAAACGAAAGCGATGAACATCTGCCTTACGCCGGTTCTCACTTACGCATGCCAGACGTGGTCTCTTAAAAAATCACTCCTAAATAAAATAAGAAGCTGTCAAAGAGGAATAGAACGGAGCTACATGAACATTAAGTTAAAAGATAGAGTCAAAAGTTCACTGATAAGAAAAAGAACAAAGGCAAGGGATGCCGTCAAACAGGTGCTGACATTGAAATGGAAATGGTCAGGTCATATCCAAAGAGCTATGGATGAAAGATGGTCACAAACTATCTCTAATTGGTACCCAATATATAAAAAAAGGAGGAAGGGTAGACCTTCTAAAAGATGGAGTGACGACATCTTAGAGATAGCCGGAGCCTTATGGCCCAGACGGGCAAAGGACAGATCCACTTGGAAAGGTTTGGAGGAGGCTTTCACCGCGAAAGGCGGCCCTTACACCTAACAATACTAACCTTATTTAAGTACAAAACTAACATTACTAACAAATAAATAAATAAGTACACATTAATAAACTAAATGTAAGGGATAAAATAAAGCTAATAATAATAATAATGTCCAGGACAAAAGCTAGGCATGCCTAGGCAGTCGGCTTAGCTTCTATACTTTATGACGGGTTATTTTTGTATCGACGACAATTGCTATTCTCCTATTCCTGCCTATACGAGAAAAGAAGAAAAGTTGACAGAAATGGTACTTACCTAATTTTTAATTAAAGAAAACTATACTCTTGCAGATCTAATATTATTGAAAATCTTAAATGATTGACAACCACTCCACATATTTCTGTGTCCACCGCAGATGACGGCGGGCAGCGCGCGCTCAGTTTTTGCGCGTCATCCGAACTGGACGTTCCAAGTTCAAATTTGAAAATTGGAACTCAAACGTTCGATATTTGAAACTTTAAACTTAGCATAAAATAACCGTCGGAGTATTCGATTTTTAAATTCCTTTTCTGTAATTTTATTTTAAAGAAAAGGAGGATGAATTTAAAATTTAAACGACTTACTTGCGTTTAAATATTTTCACACACTATAGTTTCTCTTTGACCATAAACAGGGATATTATTTACATAAAATTCCGTCTCCTTTTGTCAAAGATTACTTTTTATCTCTTTGTAAAATGAGCAAGGTGAAAGCGTAATAAATTATTTGAAAAACATTGAAAAAAATGTATTGTATTGGAGTTACTTGAAAATGTATTGCACAATCAGCCTTTAAGTAATGTCCCTACTGATGAGACACAGGCCTTCCCTCTATAGAGGGAGTGGGCTGTAATCCAGCACGCGAGCCCAGTGCGGGTTGGTAGATGTCACATGTCTTCGAATTTTTGTTTCTAGGACATGCCGTTTTCATCACTATGTTTTCCGTCACCGTTTTTAGAGCAGTGATAATGAAAAAATTTACACACTAGTGCCTATTGTAAGTCCTGCTTACACAGTAACCGCTGGGCACCAGTCTCCACAAGGCACCTCTTCCTGGGCCGACCTCAGCGGCGCCGTCCATACTCAGGCGCCCACCGTGTGGATATCCACATCCGTGTGGGTTCTGCATGCACCAGACCATTGGAAAACAGTCTTCTTGCCTAGTGGTCATTGAGCATGCAGGTTTTACAACAGGCACTTTTCCCATTTTCCGTATCTTATACCTTCTCCGGTCAATCGGTCAGGAGCGAGTCCAAATCGTGACGCGAATAACCTACTATTCAATAATGTTATTGCTGAACTAAATAACTCAATGCGTGACAAGTTCCTAAGAAATAATGTAACGTATGTATATAATATGCAAAGAAGTTAACTAAAGGAAACTCACACGGGTAAATTATATGTAATGGCGTGCGAGTCTGCCTTAACATGGGCTCGAACTCACGCTATCGCGATAGACTCACTGTTTGAAGTAAGCGCTATGTCAAATCAAATCAGACCAGAACACATCCGTACTAATATTATTATAAATTCGAAAGTAATTGTCTGTCTGTATGTGACCTTTTCACGCCCAAACCACTGAACGGATTTCGATAAAATTTGGCAGAGAGATAGATTGCATCTCAGAGGAGGACAGAGGATAGTTTTTATCGACATACCTCACAGGCGAAGCCGTGGGCGGAAGCTAGTACATACATAAACTAACGCTTTCTTCCCAAACGCCACCTCCTTTGATCCTTACATACTCCATTTGCTTCGTTTACGTCCATATATCTCTTTTTTTTTAGGATGGGAAATCATCAAATGACCCTCCCGCTCTGGGTGGAGCGAAAGGCAGTGTCAGATTCTTACTGACTAAAACCCACCCGTGTTCCTTCCTTAGCCCTTTATGTTCCGGGGCAGCCGTAACCCTTTCGGACAATCCCGCTGGCCCGGCAGGCTTCGGCCCTAATCCATCCAATCCTTCTCTTTGAGGCGCGCGTGGAACACGTACGCGCCGTTCGGCATGGGCCTGGTCCTGATCGGACGGTGAGCTACCCATTACTCTCTGTCCGCAGGCCCGCGCCTACGGTAGCTGGGAGTCGCCACGCGGCTCCCGACGCCCGCAGCGTCTTCCGCGGCGTCTGCGGTGCTGCAACAGTAGAAATGGCTTTCATTTGGACAATTCAACAACATTCATTGTGTTATTTAAGAACCGAGGAACTTTTGAATAGTAGGTACAGAGGAATTAGATAAGTGACAATCACTTTCACATAGTGTCGTATTTCTGCAGCGACTTACAAAAGGATTGAGAAGCTCTTCGGTAGGTAATGTCAGTCCCATACATTTTTAGGGTTCCGTACCCAAAGGGTAAAAACGGGACCCTATTACTAAGACTCCACTGTCTGTCTGTCACCAGGATGTATCTCATGAACCGTGATAGCTAGACAGTTGAAATTTTCACAGATGACATATTTCTGTTGCCGCTATAACAAAAAAATAAAATAAAGTTAACATTTAAAGGGGTATAAAAGAACCGTTTTTTTCGGCGTTTTGTGCCTTGTGGTACGGAACCCTTCGTGTGCGAGTCCGACTCGCACTTGACCGGTTTTTGTCTTTCCCAACATTCGACTTTCAGCAGGATTATCATAAGCTTTTCGGTAGTTTCAATTTATGTCAGTCAATTCTTGACTGAATGCTGGTATTCAACTGCATCCGGTTAGACTGGAAGCCGACCTCAACATAGTTGGGAAAAGGCTAGGCAGATGATGATGATACATTCTTGACTTTCCCATCATCGTTAATAGCTGGTAGAGCGTCACTTGGTCTAGTCACCTCTTCAGATCCTTATGAAAATGCACTTAGAATTCCAGCCGGCCAGCAGAATTATGTGTCCTGATATGAAAGACTATAACAAACTCAAACCATTTATTTAAATTAAACCATTTACAGGCACTTTTGAATTGTTAAGAAGTCGGTCAGTCAGAAAATATGAAGCTAGTTGCCCATTCCAAAGCATAGGTACATGATTATGGAGAAGAAACTCCATAAATTATATTTTTACAAAAATATTAGTTACATCATTAATATTGAATTTATAATTATATGTGAGAACGATGTAAAAAATACGTACGCGTTAAAAGCGTCCAGAGTACAGCAAATAGTAAGAATACGAAAAGTAATTTTTAGCGTCTGAATGGTTTCTAGTTTGTACCTATTAATCGATCGTGTTATTTTGTTTCCTAATTTATGTTATAGGTATTTTGTACCGACCTTTTTTGTTGTCTTTTTTGTTTCAAGTGTTTATAAGTGGAAACTTGTAAATGACCTTCAGATGCATATTGTTAAGAGCCCTGTTTCAATTAGCTGTAAGTTTCCCGAATAAAATAAAATAAATACAACAATCCAAATCCAAACAAAGTCTAAAGTCACCAATGCATTAAAAAGTTTCATGTGTTTGTTACCCATTCCTATGCGGTTTAACAGCAGGCGACTAGTGGGGTAATTGCGTAACCAGTAGCAATGGGTTTTATTTTGACAGTTCAACAGTGTTTGGGAGTTAAATAACGAACTCCTTGTTATTTTGGTGGTTGGTGTTTTACAATGAGTAAAATTTTTACAATGAGTAAAATTTTTACAATGAGTAAAATGTTTACAATGAGTAAAATTTTTACAATGAGTAAAATTTTTTCAATGAGTAAAATTTATACAATGAGTAAAATTTTTACAATGAGTAAAATTTTTACAATGAGTAAAATTTTTACAATGAGTAAAATTTTTACAATGAGTAAAATTTAATGAGAAACGAATAAGAAGTTCTGACACAGAAACGCATGTCATGTCATTTTCTTCAACGGAGTGGCGCGGGAAAATGCCGACCGGCACTCGCAGGTCTTTTGACATCTCGATGACAGTGACAGCGTCACATTAGCGATCCGCGGCGCCAACAAACAGCATTCATTGCGTTATTTACGTTGTTGAGCTGACACATTTTTCCAACATATGAAGCAATGGATGAGCAATATTCTTCAAAATGGTTCAGATTAAGATTGATAGTGTGTTACGCAACTAGAGTGCTGTCATGAGATTCGTGACACTTCGTAGCAGTAGAGCTCTTGTGGAGGAGCATATCCGGGGAAACAAAGAAGTGGCAAGACGCACCGAAAATACCTGGAGGAGCTTTGGGCCATGAAAGACCTAATAAAGGTTGATCATCACATGTCCCTTAAGAGCAGAATCATTGACGAGTGCATACTTCCCATCCTCAGATATGGTCGTCAAACATGGTCTTTGACAAATCAGCAGAGGTCCACGCTCGAGGTTTGCCAGTGGGCTATGGAACGGAGTATTCTGGTTATCAAACTAACATACCGAGTTAGGAATACGACCATCCATTCCATCACAAAGATAACTGATGTCACTTGGAAAGCTGCCACGCTAAAATGGAACTGGACTGAACACATCTGCCGCATGTCAGACGAACAATGGGCCAAACTTACGACCGAATGGGTCCCTCTTAATGGCAAACGACATCGTGGCAGGCCCAGACGGAGATGGCGGGATGAGCTGGACTCCTTCAACAAGAACTGGTCCTTAGCAGCTTTGAACACAGAGAAGTGGAAAGAGAGTAGAGAGGCCTTTACCCTGCAGTGGGACATCACAGGCTAATAATAATATCCGGAGAAGTACTACCTTATCTTAGGTACGACGACCTTGTGAAGACCGCAGGAACCCGTTGGATGCGAGGAGCATAGAACCGGTTGAAGTGGAGGTGCTTGGGGGAGGCCTTTGTCCAGCAGTGGACGTCTTTCGGCTGAAATGATGATGATGACTACCTTATCTAGTTCTGCTGCTTCTTGTTTGAAAGATATAGGTTCGCATGCTCAGTCTGGTGTTTTAAGGGCCAATTTCACCAACGAAGCCGAACGCGATAAGCGCCTCTAAGCCGCGTTTAAGAGCTGTCAGTGTCGCCGTTGCTTTTTGACTTGAAAGAGCATGGCAGTTGAGAACGTGTCATGCTCACTTAAATGTCTCACTGATGGTGGCGAGGGTGTTGGATCATTCGGTTCCCTACAAAATGTTCATGTTCGTGAGAAAAAAAAAAAAAAAAACGAGCGCTGTCGGTTGAGACTGGTCATCTCTTAACTGCCAAGGCTTATTTTTAATCTTATATTTTGAATTGTTTCTTCATTTGTTTTTTTTTAGGTACATTTTTCTCACATATAGAAGCAACAAGAATAATGTACCCAGGAGTTTGTAATATCTTGATTTAAAAGAGTCTATGGAGTTTCTTGCCCGTTCTTCTCCATAGAGATCTACGTTTTGGATTGGGCAACTAGCTTCAGCTTTTTGACTAACTGACAGACTATTTAATTTTGACAATTCAAAAGTGCCTGTAGGTACAAGGTTTAATTGAAATAAATGCTTTGAGTTTTAATGTTAAAAGGTGACTTTGACCAGCTACTATAAGTGGGATCATCAGCATGTTTCGCTTGTAATAACATAAAGACTAACCGTATTGTCAGATCTAAACCTGCGTTATTGATAATAGCTTCTGTCTGCGACTCGTCCGCGTGACATTTCCATCATAATTTCAACCGAAAGACGTCCACTGCTGGACATAGGCCTCCTCAAGCACCGGATCTCTTCCGGGGATTCTTAGCACCCCTTAGCACCGGCACAAAAAAAACACCCGGCGGGTACTAGGGGCCTAGTGTTTTTTTTGTGCTTGTCATTCTTGGGGGGGGGGGGTCTTTGGGGGGGGGTCTTTGGGGGGGGGGGGGGGTGCCATAATCGCCACGCTTGGCAGGCGGGTTGGCGATCGCAGTATAGTATGGTGGTGGAATGCATAGAGAACGCTGCTGCCCATTCTCCGGTACGACCCTTAGTCGCCTTTTACGACAACCACGGGAAGTATGGGGTGGTGCTATTCTTCAAGTCCGGCACCACACAGACATTTCCATTAGTGAAAGAATTTTCGGGGCGGATCAGTAGTTCCGAAGATTACCCCCTACACAAATTTTACCTTTTTATATTATTGATAAATGGCTGGCAGTCGAAATGCTTTACACTCTGACGAACATTAAATGAGACACAAAAAGGCCCGTTTGCACCACAAATCACTAATTGCGGTTAGCGCTAAACGTATTTAAAACATCGTTCTGTTTCTTTCCATCGATCGTTTGAAAATGACAGAGACGGAATGATTTTACATAGTGATTTTTTTTGTGATTTGTGGTGCAAGCAAGCATTAAAATCGTTACGGAATTATCGTAAGATGACAATTTTTAGCAATGGATATGAATATCCACCTACTGGTTAATGTGGTGATTTAATATAAAATCTTAGAAATGATTACAGATAAGTACTTAGGTACCTAGATGATAATAATGTAATTGCATAAATTGATTAAATAAATGCCTTTTATAACGACGATGACGCAGTTTCAAGGGCGGAGGTCACACGGTCGGTTCACATAAAACTTTAATCATTTATAACCGCTAAAGATCTTAAAGGCAACACTTCATTAATGTTTATTGTTATTTTAACTGACATTTACGTGTTATTTATTTGCTGTTTCTTTAGTTTTAAGTCACCTTTTTAGTGCAAATACTGTGACAGGTGTAAAATATACTTTCATTAGATGGATGGGTACTTTTAAGTATCTTTTATAAGTGGCGATACATACGATTTAATGTTCGTCTGCGCATCTTGGGAAGCCAAATGATACAAGATAAATTATTTATTTCTGTAAGTAGGTTTGTACAAACAGTTTTACACGTCAATCATATTTTAAAATTTGATGAGATCGGCGTTTCCTATCCTCTGAGAAGAAAGGCCGCAACAAACTCAGAGGTCAGTCTCTTTTTTTATTTATTTTTTTCTCTGTTTTAGGGTTCAGTACCCAAAGGGTAAAAACGGGACCCTATTACTAAGACTTCGCTGTCTGTCCGTCCGTCCGTCTGTCTGTCACCAGGCTGTATTTCAAAAACCGCGATAGTTAAACAGTTGAAATTTTCACAAATTATGTATTTCTGTTGCCGCTATAACAACAAAAATACTAAAAACAAAATAAAACAAATATTTTAGGGGGGCTCCCATACAACAAACGTGTTTTTTTCGTTGTTTTACCTTGTGGAACCGAACCCTTCGTGTGCGAGTCCGACTCGCACTTGGCCAGTTTTTTTCTTTTAAAGCCTAGACGTAATCTTGGTCAGATCAAGTGAGGACGGAACTCAACGATTCGACGAACAATACCAAAGAAGGAACATTTGGGTCGGCCGCATAAAATACCTACCCAAACTGCCAGACCATCACTGGAAATACCTAGTCAACCCTGGGAATCCATGCTTACCAGCCACCTTCATCAGCCTACAGCAGTCCACTGCTGGACATAGACCACTCCAACTACACACCATTCAGCTCGATTCTCTGCAACTCCCATCCAGCTGCTACCAGCCAACCTGCTAAGTTCGCCTCCACCAGCCAGCAGCCTATAATGTTCCCACTGCTGGGACACTGGCCTCCTCTCGGTGAAAGGGAGTGGGCCGTCTCCAACACGCGGACCCAGTGCGGGCTGGTGGATGTCACATGTCTTCGAATGTGTGGATCTAAGACATGCCGGTTTCCTCTCGAAGCCCAACCAATAGAATAAAAAAAAACTGGCCAAGTGTGAGTCGGACTCGCACAAGGCAAAAACGCCGAAAAAAACACCTTTGTTGTTTACGAGCCCCTCTTAAATATTTATTATATTCTGTTTTTAGTATTTGTTGTTATAGCGGCAACAGAAATACATCATCTGTGAAAATTTCAACTGTCTAGCTATCACGGTTCATGAGATACGCCCTGGTGACAGACGGACTGTGGAGTCTTAGTAATAGGGTCCCGTTTTTACCCTTTGGGTACAGAACTCTAAAAACGGAAAATGAAGCAAAGGCCTATCGCCAGCCAGATCGACTGACAAACTACAAGAAGATGCAGAAGGGGTTCTATGGCATACTTACAGAGAGGAAGGTATTTTTCGATCATGCTACAATTTGGCCCGGCCAGAATTTCATGCTGGTTTCGTATTTAATCAGGAGGCCTAAAAAGGTCACTTTGGCAGAATCATAAAAGGATAACATTATGAATCATTATAGGAAGAATTCGAAGACAGTCCGTGTTTTTCTTTTTTTTCGCTGCACTACGTAGGTATCAAAGAGATTTGGATTGGATTTGGTTTGGATTGATTGGTAATCCATCACTAATGGGATTTGATACGATTGGGTAACTTAACAGTTAACTGTCCATTATGATTCATAATGTTATCCTTTCTTGATTCTGCCAAAGTGGCCTTTTTAGGCCCCCAGAACCTTAATCAATCTGAATCATTTTGAAGGATATTGCTAATCTATTGCTTCATATGTTCGAAAAATGTGTCTGCTCATCAAGGTAAATAACGCAATGAATGTTGTTGAACTGTCAAAATGAAAGCTATTGCTATTGTTATTGTGTTACGCAATTAGTCTGCAGGTTGTGATAATAGGTGCAGCTAAGTAGTATCATAAGCATAGATCGGAGTAGGTAGATTGATTTTTGGTACTTGTATCATAAATGCCCACAGAAAGAATAACATGGATGAGCCATTTTCCAGGAAAGTAATTCCGGTATTTCCGGATCCAATTAAATATTGCTAATGTTGGTAGTGACATTATTACTACGCAATACAAAATTCAAATTTATATTTATTATTTATCTGTTTTCACGACAATTCCAATTCCGAAATTCCGGAGGAATGTCCATATTAATATATATACGTTTCGGATCAATGACCCCAATCCAATCTACCTACTCCGATCACTGACCATAAGTTAGAATGAATACATTCATAACTAGATGCTGCAAGAAAATAAATATCGACCTAACTTAAAAGCTGCTCCGGCCGTCTATTATACAGGATAAATGTTTATGGGTCCCGTGGCTAAATAATAACAGCCGCACAGGTCGATCGATCAGGTTAAGCTACACTTGCCGCGGTTGGTCTGTGGATGGGTGACCATCTTTACATACCGTGACCCCTATGTGCCTCGAAAAGCACGTGAAGCTGTTTATTGGTCCCGGCTGTCATTCGTGGATCTTTGACAGTCGTTACCGGTAGTCAGAAGCCCGAAAGTCTGACAACCAGTCTTACCAAGGGGTATCGTATTACCCAGTAACTGGGTTGTGAAGGTCAGATAGGCAGTCGCTCCATGTAAAATACAGGTATTCAGCTGCATCCGGTTAAACTGGAAGCCGACCCCAACATAGTTGGGAAAAGGCTAGGCAGATCATGATGATGAAATGTTTAACCAGTGAGCAAACTGTAACCATGAAATCAGTATAATTATGATTGTAGACCCCAAGCGTAGAGATTTTACGAATGTTATAAAAAAAAAAAAAAAATTGTTGTACAGTCAACAGCAAGAGTAGATGATCAAAATCAGAAATTCAATACTAATGAACGGTGTTCGAGTCAGAACTGTGTGGCGTCAAAGTGATTCAAACCAATCAACGCCACACAGAAATCACTTCGACGACACACAGTTCTGACGCGAACTCCGTTCATTAGTATTGAACTTCTGATTTGATCATATACTTTTGCTGTTGACTGTACCATATATTAGTTGTAGGTACCATATATTTTGATCGCGTAAGTATTTGCACTTTTCTATGAAAAAGCAGATTTTTTTTCATAACCGACGAATAATTTCTGCTCAAGGGGCTCTAGCATCATATTTATGCTGAACTAGCCGCGCCCCGCGGTTTCACTCGCATAAGTGTCGATCCCGTGGGAATATCGGGATAAAAAGTAGCCTATATGTTAATCCAGGGTGTCGGCTACCTCCATACAAATTTTTATCAAAATTGGTTCAGCCGTTTGTGCGTGAAGAAGCAACGAACATATAAACACATCCCCTCACACACTCACAAACTTTCGCCTTTATAATATTAGTTTGATTCATGGTTACATTTTGCGCACTGATTTAAAATGTATCAGTTATAATATTTTTTCAACTTTCCCAGAATGAAAATCACCCTTTAGTTATATTATCAAACAATTTGAGCTTTCTCATCATAATTTAGTTACGCAGTTGGTTTACAAAAAACTGCAACTGTACCGAATATAGGACGTCTGATATAATCAGGCGGAAAGATCCTCCTTTGCATAATTTGATAGCAGATTGAAACTTTACTTCATACAGATGGAAAGTTATGGCAACATTGTCGTAGGTACCTATAAATATAGGTACCTGCATGCAATACTACCTACTGTTTGGAATTACTAGAACGGTACAATTTAAATGCCCAACAAAATAATTTTTGAAACTACCAAAATGGATAAATTAAGGAAATAATAATAATTTTATTATCAGGCAACTAAGGCTCATCGATAAAATACACAAAATAATCTTATACAATAATAAACTAATACATATTAAAAACCTTAAAACTATGACTATACACGTAAGATTGAGCATTGGTGAGCATTTGTCCATTCTGGCAGGTATTTCCATTTTTTGGTAGTAAAATAGGTACTTTTCTGGTAGGCGTTTAAACACAAGCCTTACTAGAATGGCTTACGCCGCGCCGCCATGGTGAAAAGATAGTCAGTCTGTACGTAAGTGTCGGGTTGTAAAATGGCTGACTGTCCAAGCTAGGTATCTACTTCACCAGACATAGGTACCTATTGTCACTCATAGAGGCTCTTTATATTCCCGCTCGGTAGTAAGGTTTAGCACTGGTAATGGATGCTTGGGAGACTTATAATAATAAACTTTTATTTGCATAATTTGCAGTCCATAATGTTAAAAAAATAAAATTACTTAATTAACTATTCTTAGTTGTTACTAACAATAGTTAATTAAGTAATGATGATGATGATGTTGATTAAGTGATGATGATAAGTCCGTCTCGCCGTCACAGAATACGCGTCAGCTCCGATAGTATGTTGAGGGCATTGAGTGACCGGTGGGACTGCCCGATGCTTGGCTGGTGGGTGAGACTGCACACACTGGTCGGCGATTGTTCATACAATCACAACGAAAATATTCATCATCATCATCATCATTTCAGCCGAAAGTCGTCCACTGCTGGACATAGGCCTCCCCCAATTTTGTGGGGGGTTTGCCATAATCGCCACACTTGGCAGGCGGGTTGGCGATCGCAGTATGGTATGATGGTGTAATGCATAGAGAACGCTGCTGCCCATTCTCCGGTCTCCCTTAGTCGCCTTTTACGACACCTACGGGAAGTATGGGGTGGTGCTATTCTTTAAGTCTGGCACCACACACACAAGTCCGGCACCACACAGACAGAAGAAAATATTATATAAATAAAACATTATATAAATAAACTACCTAGAGCCGACCTATGTGTGCAGTCTCACCCACAGGCCAAACATCGGGCAGTCCCACCGGTCACTCAATGCCCTCAACATACTATGGGAGCTGACGCGTGTTCTGTGACGGAGAGACGGACTTATGGTATCTCATGAAAACCAGGGCAAATAGAAAAAGTATCTAATTTTATATATTCAAACTTTTTTCCTCAAGTTCTGAGTCGAGCTACACAATTGCTGACAAATGCTTGCGTTAACTGGACTGTTGGCAGAATCATAAAAGGATAACATTATGAATTATAATGGTCAGTTAACTGTTAAGTTAATCGTATCAAATCCCATTGGTGAAGGATTTTTCAGTTATTTTTTTTTTTGTCTGTGCTAAACTACCAATCAATCCAATCCAAATCTAATCCCAATCTCTTTTTCCTACGTAGTGCAGCGAAAAAAGAAAAACACGGACTGTCTTTGCCATCATTTGACTCATAATGTTATCCTTTTATGATTCTGCCAAAGTGGCCTTTTTAGGCCCCCTGGTCTACTCACATCTGTATTTCCTCAAAAGATCATTTCAGACTTCAATCTACATGCTCTTCACATGGTCTGACTTTAAAAGAGACTGTGACCTCTGAGTTTGTTGCAGCCTTTCTTCTTAGAGTAGTCAGATAGGAAACGCCGACCTCATCTTCCTTTTTTTAACATAATATGTCGTGTAAGTAAAAGTAAATCCGATATCCTACGAGACAATTTCATTTCTAAAATCATTATCATCTGCCTTTTCCCAAATATGTTGGGGTCGGCTTCCAGTCTAACCGGATGCAGCTGAATACCAATAAAATTTCATTTCTAAAATATCCCTTCAAATATACGTTCACAGAACACAAGTCCTAGCTGTGAATGCCGATTATAAAGCTTCCATTTAAAAATAATAACCTCAATAAAAGCCTAAGTATAATTAACAATAGCGACGCAAAGATGTGATATCTAAAAATATCTAGGTATAGATAACCCTAACCTACCGCAAGCGTATCGAATTAAAAAGCAAACACCACACTGTTTCATAGTTCATCCAAAAAAAATGCCAAGACAATGCACTAGAAGCAAAAAGCCCCGGATCGTATAATATATTGCTCGAATCAGGCTTAACACTGCCACTGTGAGCGGACGACACTGGATGCGGTTTATGCAAACTTAGACCACTCCTACCCAGGACACGCCTCCGTCGCGATCTAACCTCTCTTTCCCCCCCACACAAGACTCTATCTCCATCCCCCTCTCGTGCGTAACGCCTACACATTTTCCGAGGCAAGTTTTTAGTCGATCAAAAGACATCGTCCGTGTTGACGCTTTCGGTAGAATAAATAGCGTTGGAAAAAAAAAAATTATAACGTGCTTTTTTCCCGTTTCGTTATAAGCATGGAGGTTTTTTCAGTGGTATTCTTATCAGTGTGTGATAGTGGTGTTTCTAGTTCTTCCTGACTGTGTATTTTTGTGTTGTGCACTGTGTTGTGTTTTTTTTTTCTATGAAGGTAATTTTTGTTGACGTTTTTTTTTTTGGTATGGGTTATTTTTATGTAGATTATGGTTGTTATGGGAAAGTGTTTTCTGATACCTGTATGTTTCTGATATAAATTAAATTAAAGGCACAGTTTTTTTTAAGGGAACTGAACGATGTAGTAATTGCTTTAAAAAGGCAGGATTTATGAAAGATTTGCTCAAAAAAGCATTAATGGATTGTGTATCCTGGTTCTAGATATTATAATTATTCTGTTTAATAGCGTTCTGCTTTCTGTTGAGTTTTTTACTGACTATGACAGTTCGGAACCATGTGACCGTATCAGTAATGTTAGTTACAATACAATCATGAACCATAACTAAAATGAGGATTTTACCCCTTTATTCATAAACGTTGCTTAAAGTTAAGTAGTGATTAACGACTGATTAACTTTAATCATCGTTTATGAACAAATCCTTTCATGTTTAACGGCTAAACCGTAAAAAAAATCATTTCGAAGGTGAAAACAGCTTTGTCATTAAATTGCTCAATAAAGTGTTGCAAAAAATATTTGTTCGGTGCTAGTAGTTAAGATTTGGAAACTAACGAATTGCCAAATGTTTTAAATACTAAGTGATATTTAAATATAGAAAAACGAGGCGTCGTCGTGATGTTTTCCCCGATGCAGTTTTTGCGAAAATTGCATCATTTTATCGCAACAGCAGTTTCCGAGTTATTTTTTCGTTTTAACAAAAACGCTTTGTTGCAATTGCAAATATTTTGACAAATAGTTATTAATTATTGTCGTGTAGTAGGTATCTAAAGCTAGATATTAAAAATAGTTGAAATAACAAATTGAGATGAAAAAAAAACGCTCGTAAAAACTCGTTGGCGCCAAAACCATTTGTGGTTAGTTTTCATCGTTTTTATAAGTATGATAGTTATATGATGGGAAACGACAATTTTTATGTAACTGGAACTATTGTTTACTATTTTTTTTGTAAAAATGACATGTAAAACCTAGCCTGATTTTGTTTTTTTTTTAATACAACAGTTTATAATAAAAAAACACCAACACTAAAATCTTAAGCTAAAGATTTACGCAAACAAATTTAAAAAAACAACTTACAGATAAAATTAATTCTATTTAACGAACAAAAAACCATAAACAATTATAATTGTAATTCGTAGTCCACAATAGTTCGGTTCACGCTAATTCGTAGCGTTAGACGCGATTAGTTTTAACTAGCGTTAAACGTCGACAAACGAAAAACGGTGCAAGTGACCGATTGTAGCGAGTCAGTTTAATTAATATTATTATTTGAATAGAAATAGCCCGTGGCTAAATAATAAGAGCCGCACAGGTCGATCGATCAGGTTAAGCTACGCTTGCCGCGGTTGGTCTGTAGATGGGTGACCACGCTAAGCCGTTGGTTCCGGCTTTCATTCGTGATTCTTTGACAGTCGTTACGGGTAGTCAGAAGCCCGAAAGTCTGACAACCAGTCTTACCAAGGGAATGGTATTAGCCAGTAACTGGGTTGTGGAGGTCAGATGGGTAGTCGTTCCATGTAAAATATTGCTATTCAGCTGCATCGGGTTAGACTAGAAGCCGACCCCAACATAGTTGGGAAAAGGCTAGACAGATGATGAAATCAAAAAAACGAAGCACCATTTGAATAGAAAAAAAGTTTTCCTCATAACTAATATAATTAACATGACATAACATCACGTCTGTATTTCCAGAAGGGTTAGCCAGAGGTGTACCTATAGTACACCCATATCTCGCCATTGTCTTTGTGGTGCCGGACTTAAAGAATAGCACCACCCCATACTTCCCGTGGGTGTCGTAAAAGGCGACTAAGGGTCGTACCGGAGAATGGGCAGCAGCGTTCTCTATGCATTCCACCACCATACTATACTGCGATCGCCAACCCGCCTGCCAAGCGTGGCAATTATGGCAAACCCTCCCCCCCCAACTTGGGGGAGGCCTATGTCCAGCAGTGGACGTCTTTCGGCTGAAATGATGATGATGACGATCTCGCCATTTATGTTTCAATCAACTCAGCCTATCGCAGTCCACTGCTGGACATAGGCCTCTCCCAGACTGCGCCACAGCACCCTGTCCTCCGCCTTCCGCATACAGTCTACCCCAGCCACCTTCTTTAGGTCGTCCGTCCATCTAGCTGGGGGGCCTCCCACACTACGCTTGCCGATACGCGGTCTCCACTCCAGGACTCGTCTGCTCCACCGGCCATCGGTCCTTCGACAGACATGGCCAGCCCACTGCCACTTCAGTTTGCTTACTCTGCAAGCTATGTCAGTAACTCCGGTTCTTGTAATAGGGACCGGCGGACACCGATCCAGACTCCGGGCTGCTACTGAAGAGTTCCTGATGGAAAAAACCCAATAACAGTCACTTACATCTATTAGAGCTGATTTCACCAAAGTCCTTTCCAATTCCAATTCCAATTTTTGTAATAATGGCTCTATCGTTGAGCAAGAAGAAA
Organism: Mesoligia furuncula; assembly: GCA_916614155.1. Classification (NCBI taxonomy): domain Eukaryota; kingdom Metazoa; phylum Arthropoda; class Insecta; order Lepidoptera; family Noctuidae; genus Mesoligia; species Mesoligia furuncula. The sequence goes on from OU744816.1 coordinate 14,906,662, forward strand.
TTGAGAATCGTTCAGCTCCTTAAGTTTTGAGTTGAGCTGCACGATTTCTGACAAATCCGTGCACTGACTGGACAGGTCCTCTCAATCTGTGTGGTTCTTTCCTCAAAAGACCATCTCAGACATCGATCTACATGGTCTTCATATAACCTGACCAAGATTATGTCTGGACTTTAAAAGAGACTTTGACCTCTGAGTTTGTTTCGGCCTTTCTTCTCAGAGTAGTCAGATAGGAAACGCCGACCTCATCTAGTTTAAAAAAAGAAACATGATTGACGTGTAAAAGTGTTTGTAGAAACCTACTTACAAAAATAAAATCATTTATCATTTATCGTTTTATCGATGATTCTGTCAATGTCAAGGTTGAAGGAAACAAAGTGTATTCGCTAAGATCAGATATCTTTTATTCATGGAATAAAATTGACGTCTGACAGTTCTAGAATGGGAATACTGTCAAAAATTCAAAATTTATTCTCAGGTTAAGACATCTAGGTTTAAAAGTTTGGTGGAATGCGCCCTTAGTAGGAATAATTATAAGAGGAGATTTAAAGACAAGAGTCTTGTCTATAATGTCATAATTGGTGGAATCCGATGTGTGGACTTTTCTGCGTAAGTTTTAGAAAGAGAGAGAGAGAATTTCGGGAATGTCATATTTGGCCCAGTATTTTGTCAAAAATCATTGAGAGTGGTGAAGCCCAGTGGTAACTTACTAGTTGTAGGTCGTAGGTTCGAACCCAGACGGGCGCTTTACTTTGTGTAAATTATTTCATCACCACTGCTCTCGAAACGGTGAAGGAAAACATCGTGAGGAAACCGACATGTCCCAGAACCAAAAATCCGAAGACATGTGACATCCTCCAACTCGCACTAGGCCCATGTGGTAGATTACAACCCTCTCCCTCTCACAGAGAGGCAGTGTCGGATTAGCAAGTTAAGCAATTGCTTAGGGCATCACGTCTCGGGGGCACCATAAGGCAGAAACAGCACCGAAACTGTATTTGCTAGCACATGAATGGCAAGGCTGTTTATCAGCAAGATATCACAAGACCCAAAAGTCACTCTAGCTAGAGATGTTCGGCAATCTTTACAAATCGCTCGTCGATGTTTTGGAAAAATACGAGGCGACTAGTGGATAGGAGGGCCTACAGGCATGGATTGCTTAGGGCATCAAGTAGTGTTAATCTGGCACTGCAGAGAGGAGACCTGGGTCCTAGCAGTGGGAACATTATGGGCTGAGTGACAAAAATCATTATGCTTTTTTTTTTTGCGGATGGGAAATCATCAAATGACTCCTCCCGCTCTGGGTGGAGCGGAAGGGGGAGTCAAAATCAAAATCAAAATGTTTTATTTCACATAAACCTACATGGGCACTTATGAAACGTCAGAAGCTAGGTGCACGGTTCCAATTGGTCGTTTCCTATGGAGAAGAACCGGCAAGAAACTCCATGGTTACTCTTTTTAAAAACAATTGGCTTTTACAATGTTTCCAGATTATAGTAGGTATGGGAGGACAGCGCAGGCCTGTCAACAAGCAATGCCTACAAAGTCCTCACATTTACCAAACATTTACAAAACAAGAATCTATCAAAAGGATAAATAATAAAAATAATAAGCGCATCGACTTCCTGAAGCAGAAAGTTTGTGCATGGGCGAGCCGAATTCGACGGTATAAACGGCGGGTGGATCGATACACGCAGAATCGCATGTTCCAGAGCGATGAAAGGTGGGTGTATAGAGCTTGGGAGCGACCTGAACAAAATGTGACAGATGTATACCGCCCGGATGATGCCACCACAAGTGCATTTTGGTGCAGCATCTGGTCGGTCCCCGTCTGTCACACTGAGGCTGGCTGGATGCGGGATGTCGAGCGAGTGTGTGAATCTGTACCAGAAATGGAAACAGTGCTAATTACGCCATCAGACGTTGCCAAAGCGGTCCGTCCGTTACCGAATTGGAAATCACCGGGACCGGACGGACTGCATAACTTTTGGCTGAAATGGCTAATTAGTTCACACACTTGCCTGGCATCTCAGTTCCAGTCATCCTTAGAGTCTGGGTCGCTACCACAGTTTCTAACAACAGGCGTTACCCACCTGCTCCATAAATCAGGTAGTCCCGCGGAACCCAAGAATTATAGACCGATTACGTGTTTATCGACGGTTTATAAACTTCTTACATCCATTTTGAGAGCGAAAATTAATACGCACATTGAGAGTAATTCGATTATGTCTGCCTCTCAAAATGGATGTAGGAATGGGTCCCGCGGTACTAAGGAGCTACTCCTCATAGACATGGCCATTAGCCAACAGGTTCGTCGATCCCGCAAGGATCTGTCGACATGTTGGATAGATTACAAGAAGGCCTACGACTCGGTGCCACATACATGGCTCATGAAGGTGCTGGAGTTGTACAAGATAGATGCAACTCTACGCACCTTCCTTGAGTCGTGTATGAGGCAATGGAAGACAGTCCTTCGTTATCCAGGATGTCGACAGATCCAGGGAAATGATGAGCCTGTATGGATTAAACGGGGAATATTTCAGGGCGACAGTTTGAGTCCACTTTGGTTCTGCTTAGCCCTGAATCCTCTAAGTACACTACTGGAGGATTCAGGTCTAGGCTATCGGTTGAGGAGAGATGGTCAGGTCATATCTCACCTCCTTTACATGGATGATTTGAAACTCTTTGCCCCCAACAAATTGCGTCTGATGGAGCTACTGAAGGTAACAGAAACTTTCAGTAGCGCCATCAGGATGGAATTTGGTGTCGACAAATGTGCAGTCATGCATGTAAAGCGAGGGGAGATTATGGAATCCGAGGGAATTCAACTCTCGGATTCCATAAGCCTCAGATCCCTCTCCTCATCCGAAAGCTATAAGTATTTGGGTATGTCGGAAGCGTTAGGCATCAACGATGCTGACATGAAGCAATCGTTGAAGGAGCGCTTCTTTTGTCGCCTGAAGAAGGTATTAATTAGTCTTCTTTCGGGCGGAAATAAGGTGCGCGCCTTCAACGGTTGGGTCATGCCGGTTTTGATGTACTCTTTCGGCATACTTAAATGGACTCAGACCGAACTCGACGCCCTGGATAGAAGAGTCCGTACACTACTGACTGCAAACCGGATGCATCACCCACGATCATCGGTGATGAGACTGTATATCCCGCGGAAGTGCGGGGGTCGAGGCTTTTTAAATGCGAAGACCCTCCACAACCGCGAGGTGTGCAGTCTCAGGGGATATTTTTTAAAAGCCGAAGTGGGTATGCACCGTGATGTGGTCGCAGTGGACAAGGGGCTCACCCCGCTCTCCATGGCTAAAGAGAACTGGCGCAAACCTGTAGTACTTTCTACTGATGACCGCAAGGAGGTATGGCAAAGCAAGGAGCTTCACGGGCGCTTCTATCGGGCTCTTCATGAGCCCGGTGTAGATTTCATAGCGTCCGTATCCTGGCTACGTTTTGGTGACCTTTTCGGGGAAACTGAAGGTTTTGTCTGTGCAATTATGGACGAAGTTATCTTAACGAATAACTACCGGAGACATATTATGAAGGACGGGACGGTTGACGTGTGTCGGGCATGCCACCGTCCGGGTGAGTCTATCAGACATATTATCTCTGGTTGTTCTCGTCTGGCTAACGGCGAGTACTTGCACAGGCATAACCAAGTGGCCAGGATTATTCACCAGCAACTTGCTTTGAAATATAAGCTTGTGGATTCTGAGGTACCGTATTACAAGTATGTACCCGACCCAGTTCTTGAAAATGACCATGTCACGTTGTACTGGGATCGGTCTATCATTACTGACAGGACTATTGTTGCCAATAAGCCTGATATAGTGGTGATAGATCGATTAGCGCGCCGCACAATGATTGTCGATGTTACCATTCCACATGACGGGAACCTCGTGAAAGCTGAGAAAGAGAAACAAATCAAATATCTCGACTTAGCTCACGAGGTTGTTGACATGTGGAATGTGAGCTCGGCTGTCATTGTGCCGATTGTCGTATCAGCCAATGGGCTGATGGCCGAAAGCCTCGATCAACATCTATCGAGGCTCTCGTTAGGCGGTTGGATCAAGGGCCTGATTCAGAAGGCAGTGCTCCTTGATACGGCTCGTATTGTGAGGAGGTTCCTGTCTCTAGAGCCCTAACCACCGGTAGCTTGGACCCTGCTCCCGACACCGGCGGATATCTATTTTTTTATATTTTTAAATGTTTTTTATACTTATTTTTTATATTTTAAGAAATATTTAAAAATGTAAGAAAGTAAGTTAGCTAAATAAATGAACGGAAAAATAATAAAAACCTACTAAAACCAAGTGTTATGATTCCCATTAAAACCACTAATAAAGAGGTGAAAATTTTCAATTGTCTGTATATAATGTCAAATAATAAAGAAATTATGTCAAAAAGTATGTAAAAAAATTAAATAAAAATTAAACATCGTAATTTGAGAGCAGTTAATAGACAAGAGTGGAGTGTCAGACTCTTACTGACTAAAAACCACCCGTGTTCCTTAGTTAGCCCTTTATGTTCCGGGCCAGCGGTACTTAACCCTTTCGGATAATCCCGCTGAAAATCATTATTCTTTACAGCAATTTACATAGTAAGTACCTAATAGAACAAAAATGTAATTTATTGTTTTTTCTTAGAAAAAAATAATTTTCTTACTTACCCGGCATTTGTACGTAATTTTTAGGGTTCCGTACCCAAAGGGTAAAAACGGGACCCTATTACTAAGACTTCGCTGTCTGTCCGTCTGTCTGTCTGTCTGTCACCAGGCTGTATCCCAAGAACCGCGATAGCTAGACAGTTGAAATTTTCACACATGATGTATTTCTGTTGCCGCTATAACAACAAATACTAAAAACAAAATAAAATAAATATTTAAGGGGGGCTCCCATACAACAAACGCGATTTTTTTGCCCTTTTTTGCTCTATATCAAAAATGGCAACAGGTAGGCACTTGAAATATTCACAAAATACTCAGTTGTATTTTAACTTTACTAATAAATAATAAAATTAAAATAAAATAAATATTTAAGGGGGGCTCCCATACAACAAACATGTTTTTTTCGGCGTTTTTGCCTTGTGGTACGGAACCCTTCATGTGCGAGTCCGACTCGCACTTGGCCAGTTTTAATCGTTACTAATACTTTGACGCACAGTGAACAGATTGAAACGTTACCAAACTTAGTTTCATTATCTATGTGTAGGTAGGTAACTATAGTCGGAGTTTTAATTAGCTGCAATAAAATGACAGTTAATGTCTTACTTAAATAACTGTAATTGGCGTCGTTTTGTTTTTTCGCAGCCATCAACCAAATCTTGTTTTTCTAGTACAGAATAGTGTAACAAACGAAACTTATTTCACATGCATATCTCTAAACTCGGTCCGAAATGAGTTATTAAGAAGTGTCAGAAAGTTGGACTATAATACAACGCATAAAGTTAAAAGCAATCGTGTCTCGGAAAGCACGTTAAGCCGTTGGTCACGGCTGTCATTCGTGGATCTTTGACTTTCATTACAGGTCAGTCAGAAGTCCGGAAGTCTGACAATCAGTCTTACCAAGGAGTATCGTGTTACCCAGTAACTGAGTTAGGTCAGATAGGCAGTCGCTCCATGTAAAATACTGGTATTCAGCTGCATCCGGTTAGACTGGAAGTCGACCCCAACATAGTTGGCAAACGGCTAGGCAGATTATTAAAGACTAGCTGCGCCCCGAGGTTTCACCCTCGTAAATGTCGATCCCGTGGGAATATCGGGATAAAAAGTAGCCTATATGTTAATCCAGGGTGTCAGAGTAATGTCAGAGTAATTCCTTCCTTAGCCCTTTATGTTCCGCTGGCCCGGAACATAAAGGGCTAAGGAAGGAACACGGGTGGGTTTTAGTCAGTAAGAGTCTGACACTCCCTTCCGCTCCACCCAGAGCGGGAGGAGTCATTTGATGATTTCCCATCCACAAAAAAAAAAAAAAAAAAAAAGGGTGTCAGAGTGTCCATACAAAATTTAATCAAAATTGGTCCGAGCCGTTTGGGCGTGAAGGAGTAACAAACATAAAAACACACACACACTCATACTCACAAACTTTCGCCTTTATAATATTAGTGTGATAGAAGCAATAAAACAAAGCACCTTGTTAGAAAAAATAATAAACTTTAGTCAACTAAATACAGAGTCCCCTAGCGAAGAAATTTTTCGTCGTTTAAAAAAAAAACTGGCCAAGTGCAAGTCGGACTCGCACACGAAGGGTTCCGTACCACAAGGCAAAAAAACGCCGAAAGAAAACACGTATGTTGTATGGGAGCCCCCCTTAAATATTTATTTTATTCTGTTTTTAGTATTTGTTGTTATAGCGGCAACAGAAATACATCATCTGGTGACTGGTTGTCAGACTATCGGGCTTCTGAGTACCCGTAACGACTGTCAAAGTTCCACGAAAGACAGCCGAGACCAACGGCTTAACGTGCTTTCCGAGGAACGGAGGGGTCACGGTATGCAAAGATTGTGACCCATTCACAGACCAACCGCGGCAAGCGTAGCTTAACCTGATTGATCGACCTGTGCAACAACTTGACAACAATTAATGAAAAAAGAAAAACATAGTGACAAATTATATAGGTATCCTTCTTATTAAGTTCATGAAATATCTTTTAAATGGGTCATATATTGAAGGAGGAAATAGGCGAGAGCCAAATCTCGAATTATGACTTTTTACTTCGGCTTTTTCAAAAGTCTCACCGACAGCATTTCCTCATAAATTAGTTTTAATAACTGTGGGAGAAAATTGTGGCCACATTACAAATCTACACACATATTCGCACACGTTCGTCTGGCACTTCGTCCATTTTGTTTGGTTTGACTGTAATAGTTCTAATTTTTTTGTCTGTGTGGTGCCGGACTTAAAGAATAGCACCACCCCATACTTCCCGTGGGTGTCGTAAAAGGCGACTAAGGGGCGTACAGGAGAATGGGCAGCAGCGTTCTCTATGCATTCCACCACCATACCATACTGCGATCGCCAACCCGCCTGCCAAGCGTGGCGATTATGGCAAACTCCCCCCTTTTGGGGGAGGCCCATGTCCAGCAGTGGATGTCTTTCGGCTGAAATGATGAATTATTTTTGAGATAAAAAATTAATATGAGAAATAACAGAAATCGATTCCGGGGGCCTAAAAAGGCCACTTTGGCAGAATCATAACAGGATAACATTATGAATCATAATATGGCGAAGACAGTCCGTGTTTTTTTTTCGCTGCACTACGTACCTAGGTATAATCAAAAAGATTGGGATTGGATTTGGATTGGATTGATTGGTATTTTAGCAGAGACAAAAAAAAAATCCTTCACCAATGGGATTTGATACGATTAACTTAACAGTTAACTGTCCATTATGATTCACAATGTTATCATTTTATGATTCTGCCAAAATGGCCTTTTAGGCCCCCTAATAAAACTACACACATAAAAAAATCTAAACAACTTGTACGGTTTTGGACTTTAAACACATGAAATCGGGAAAATATAATTAGCTTTTATTTTAATGAAAACAAAACACAATCGAAAAGTTTATATTTTTAAAATCAGCCAGTACCTATGTTACCGAGAACCAAAAGATTGTATACCAATCTACTTTGTTTAGAAAAAAAAATAAGTATCAATTAATAAATACATGCAGTTTCTGTACCAGAGGGGCCCGTGGCTAAATAATAACAGCCGCACAGGTCGATCGACCAGGTTAAGCTACGCTTACCGCGGTTGGTCTGTGAATGGGTGACCATCTTTACATACCGTGACCCCTCCGTGCCCGGCTGTCATTCGTGAATCGTTGACAGTCGTTACGGGTAGTCAGAAGCCCGAAAGTCTGACAACCAGTCTTACCAAGGGGTATCGTTTTACCCAGTAACTGGGTTGTGGAGGTCAGATAGGCAGTCGCTCCAAGTAAAATACTGGTATTCAGCTGCATCCGGTTAGACTGGAAGCCAACCCCAACATAGTTGGGAAAAGGCTAGGCAGATCATGATGCAGTTGTAAATGATGCGTATTGCTTAGACTTTTTTGATGTGTGTACTTTTATAATGCGCATTAATTCAGTTACACATCGTTTATGACGCAACAACCAGCATCTTGATGGTATAAAAAAACGTTAGGTGCGCATACCTATATGACGTGACCGATGACCTCAACTGTTCAATTGTTAACGTCAATTAATAAATAATGTGACATCAAGCAATGGACAAATTGTCAACGTTTTTTTTTTAGCTTGAGTACGAGGCTTTTGACTACGCTGTGTGTATATTTTGTCTTTTTTTATTTGCAATGTGCGTTTTGTTTGTGCAGAATAAACAGTTTTTCTTTCTTTCAACACGCGTTCGTTTACAGTACGGCTACTTATCCACCACTGCTCTCTTACCTACAACTCGTAAGTCACGGCCGTTACTACTTGGTAACGGCCGTGACTTACGAGTTGTAGGTCGTAGGTTCGAACCCAGACAGGTGCTTTACTCTGTGTAAATTATGTCATCACCACTGCTCTCAAAACGGTGACGGAAAACATCGTGAGGAAACCGACATGTTCTAGAACCGAAAATTCGAAGACATGTGACTTCTACCAACCCGCACTGGGCCCGCTTGGTGGATTACGGCCCACTCCAGCATTAAGGACAACCATAATCAGCCTATAATGTTCCCACTGCTGGGACACAGGCCTCCTCCTCCTAGTGCTGGTTGGTGAATATCACATGTCTTCGAATTTTCGGTTCTAGGACATGCCCGGTGTCCTCAAGATCCTCCTTCACCGTTTTGAGACGGGTGATGATGAAATAAATTACATAGAGTAAAAGTGCCTGCATGGGTTCAAACCCGTGACCTAAATCTCGTAAGTCTGAGCCACCACTGCTCATCATTTCAGCCGAAAGACGTCCACTGCTGGACATAGGCCTCCCCAAAGGGGGGGTTTGCCAAAATCGCCACGCTTGGCAGGCGGGTTGGCGATCGCAGTATAGTATGGTGGTGGAATGCATAGAGAACGCTGCTGCCCATTCTCCGGTACGACCCTTAGTCGCCTTTTACGACACCCACGGGAAGTATGGGGTGGTGGTATTCTTTAAGTCCGGCACCACACAGACTATACACTGCAAATTAGTTGCTGCACTGCTCACATTTATTTATTTACTAGCTGCGCCCCATGGTTTCACCCGCATAAGTGTCGATCCCTTAGGAATATTGGGATTAAAAGTAGCCTATAAGTTAATCCTTAGTGTCAGTTACTTCCGTACAAAATTTTATCAATATTGGTCCAGCCGTTTGAGCGTGAAGAAGTAACAAACATATAAACACACACACACACACACACTCACAAACTTTCGCCTTTATAATATTAGTCTGATTACTGACAGGTGTTTTTATCACGCACCAAACTAAGTCACGCTGCATCTTCATCGTGCAAAAAAAAGACTTAGGTGCATACCTATGTGACATGACCGATGACCTCAACAGTTTAACACGCGTTCAACAACAGTTTAATCTACGTCGCCATATGTGCACTACGCATCACACTGACGTCACGCAAAATCCTGCATCGCGCAAGCAAAGTTTACCGCGCGACTAGCATATATATGTCGCAGCCAACTGGTTAAATTAGCCGTTTAGTTAACCGCCTAGCCTCTTAACTAAACGGCGGCCGTTCAATTAACGGCCTGAATGAAATTCAATAATATAGTTTAGGTTTAAACTGTAACCAATCACGCCAGAGCCGAATTGGTCGCAGTAACTAAGCCAGGGCAGCCCGACCAAATGGGTTAGGTTAGAACTTTGATCAACCGCGTGTAAGCAAAGAGAGCGAAGCGAAGCGAGCATTCTTTTAACTAAACGGCTAATTTAACCAGTTGGCTGCGACATATATACAAAGTCCCTACGTCCATCGTCGGGCAGTAGCCCACCAGATACGACACCCGTCTGGTCTGAGGGTCCTCCCTTATCTATGGAGGATGAGTGACCTCTCCTCCCTGTTCCTCATACCTCTATAAAACTACTGCCACTTATAACTTAATTATCATAATCTTTCTACCCATAAACCAATTTATTTGGTGTCGGCGCAGCATGTCTTTTTCTTCCATACTTCTCTATTAAGGATAATTTCCACCAGCATCCGATCGGAAAGGATACGAACGGGTGCGGCGACAACCGATCGCGTCCGGCAGGATACGGACGCATACGATCGGCTCCGTACGTCGCTTGCGAACGTATCCGTTTCTGCGCCTAGTCAAGTACATAGTTTCATTCCTAGCAGTTTTGTCGTGTTCTAATATTTGAAAATGGTTGAAGTTGACAACATATTGTTGGCTTTTGCATTAGAAGAAGAAGAAAACAACACAAAATAGAAAAAGAAAAATTTTAACGACAGCCGATAGGATTCGATCGGATACGACGACAGGCGTTCCGAGCCGTACGCGCGTCGCAGCATATAAGCCCCGCACGTTGATATTGCGACTGGCGGCCATCTTGGTGACGTAGTCGAACTGTCAGTACCGTTCAGCGCTTACGTGTATGTGCGGTCGTTTCAGCCGATAGACGTCCACTGCTGGACACTGGCCTCCCCCAATTTTGGGAGGGTTTGCCATAATCGCCGCGCAGGCGGGTTGGCGATCGCAGTATGGTATCGTGGTGGAATACATAGAGAACGCTGCTGCCCATTCTCCGGTACGATCCTTAGTCGCCTTTTACGACACCCACGGGAAGTAAGGGGTGGTGGTATTCTTTAAGTCCGGCACCACACAGACAATGTATGTGCGGTGTATGACGTCAAAATGACGTCAAAAAGCTGTTATTGTGACAAGGTTCCATCGCAATATCAACGTGCGGGGCTTATACTTTCGGCTACGATCGCGTGTCGCGGAAGACGCCCGCGGCTGCTGTGCGCGGCTTGGTAATATAGACTTTAAACCCTGTGTACACGATATAATATCGTTTAAAGATTGTAAGATCCGTTCCGATTCGATGCGGTGCGAGCCGTTTGGTGGAAATCCTCCTTTAACCGTCATCTCGTTAGTAACCCCGCTTATAACTTAATCCATTTCGTTCGTTTAGTACACAAAAACCTCAATAAATAGTTACAAGTAATAAATATCCCTGTTAAGTCATTTACTAATCACATTCGTTAAAATAAAATGTACGTTATTACGTGTTTTATAGCAGGATAATTATTTGCACGATATGAATCTGAAAGGTTTATGTTTATTTACCGTGTAAGGTTTAATTGCGTGGCAATCACCATTACTTCTATCAAATGTTGGATGGCAAGGGTATCCTGGTTGTTCATAAAAATGTTGTGTAGAAAAGAATGCCAAGATTTCTTCTCACTCTTGAGGTTCAAGTTTCATGGTATAGTTTAGATTTTCGCCCCGCATAAGTTTCGATCCCGTGGGAATATCGGGATAAAAATAGCCTATATGTTAATCCAGGGTGTCAGCTACATCCATACCAAATTTCATCAAAATTGGTCCAGCCGCGTTCGTGAAAAGTAACAAACATATAAACACACACACGTGCCTTCCGAGGCACGAGGGTATTAAACCGCCGACTTCCAAATTCCGGACTTTTACTAAGAAATTCCTAATGAAAAACCCAATAACACTTTGTCCAATCCGGGAATCGAATCCAGGACCCCACGCTCAGCAGTCGCACTTGCAACCACGAGAACAACGAGGTAGTTAGTAAAAAAAAAACTTTATAACCTAGCTATAGATAATATTATATAAAGCGACTCATATCGTCTCAACTTGAAGTTAACCTGTGAATTTGCTTACTTACCTGGATAATAAACTATTTTGTATTTCTATTAAGGGGCTTACAGGACCTAAACTCAAAAAACACGAGTTTTAGAAAAAATAAAGTATTAGATCGACTACAGTAAACAAAATCAGAAAAAATATATGATATTCTTCAGAATATATGCTAGGTAGATAGTGTTGAAAACATAATAGGTACAACTAATTTGATACGATAGAAAAAAATCATGAAAATACCTCTAAAAACTTTCTTTTTACAATAAAAACCATACGATTATTCTACAAGTAACATAATAAATCACTAATATTTAAATTTTCTCGTCCAAACAATAGGTTTGTAATTAAATAATTGCATTATATTTTGCAATAAATTACCAGCGTTGCGTTGTGGTGCACAGCTCACAAGAGCATCGCACCACACTACACTCCACAAATGCACGGCCAAGGGAAACGAACAAAACCAACTAAAACGCAAATAAGTGGCGAATAATTTGCATGTAGTGTAGATACACTTTTTTTCACCTAATTTGCACATGCGTAGGAAGTTTTTTTTTATTAAGACGCATTGCGTTCGTTAGGTAAGTTATTTGATATCAATGCCAATGTTAGTAGGCTAGCATTGGAGTTGCGATTAGCATGTAAATTAGGAGTTAAGAGTGTTCGTTTCAAGGTGGTTTCGGTGGAGTAGAAAAATTGATAAACGATTTTATTTCTGTGCTAAACACTTTTACACGTCAATCAAATTTTAAACACCAGACTATTCTGAGAAGAAAGGCCGAAACAAACTCAGAGGTCACAGTCATGATCTTGGTCAGATCATGTGAAGACCATGGAGATCGAAGTCTGAAATGGTCTTCTGAGGAAAGAACCACGCAGATTGAGTGGACCGGTCCAGTCAGAACACCGATTTTTGTCACTAAGTAATCGTGCACCTGAACTAAAAACTTAAGCATGTTTTAGGTAATCCACTTATCCATACTCACAGCGAGAGGGATAAGATGTGGCGCGGTCAGGTTTTGCTAGACTGTCCAGTCGCGATAAGAAGCACATTTTTTAGGGTTCCGTACCTAAAGGGTAAAAACGGAACCCTATTACTAAGACTTCGCTGTCTGTCCGTCTGTCCGTCTGTCTGTCTGTCTGTCACCAGGCTGTATCTCAAGAACCGCGATAGCTAGACAGTTGAAATTTTCACAAGTTATGTATTTCTGTTGCCGCTATAACAACAAATACTAAAAACAAAATAAAATAAATATTTAAGGGGGCTCCCATACAACAAACGCGATTTTTTTGCCTTTTTTTGCTCGATATCAAAAATGGCAACAGGTAGGTAGGCACTTGAAATATTCACAAAATACTCAGATGTATTTTAACTTTAATAATAAATAATAAAATTTAAATAAAATAAATATTTAAGGGGGGCTCCCATAGAACAAACATGTTTTTTTCGGCGTTTTTGCCTTGTGGTACGGAACCCTTTGTGTGCGAGTCCGACTCGCACTTGGCCAGTTTTTTATATTTGAAGCACATTTTTTTAGCGCGTCACGGCGACAAATAAGGTTCAAAATAACGTTGCGTTTGGTGTTAGTTGAATCGAGTGACCACAAAAATAAAAGTAATTTTGCAGTTTTAATAAAATTAAACATTAAAATTAATGCACGGTACAGTGGAATAATATTTCTTTAGTTGATTCCTTTTTTAGGGTTCCGTACCCAAAGGGTAAAAACGGGACCTTGTTACTAAGAGTTCACTGTCTGTCCGTCCGTCTGTCTGTCACCAGGCTGTATCTCAAGAACCGCGATAGCTGGACAGTTGAAAATTTCACAAATTATGTATTTCTTTTGCCGCTATAAAAACAAATACTAAAAACAAAATAAAATACAACAAACGTGTTTTTTTCGGCGTTTTTGCCTTGTGGTACGGAACCCTTCGTGTGCGAGTCCGACTCGCACTTGGCCAGTTTTTTTATGATTACACATTATTATAGGTATTAAGATAGTATACTATACGCAAAATTTTTTTGAGAATAAAATTGTGCAACGAAAACTATTTTTTGGGCTCTGTTTTAAGATTGTTTTATTATCATGATCATGATACTATTTTATTTTTATGAAATATTTTTGAAAAAGTATTTTTTTAACTATGATATTCTTCAGGATATATGCTAGGTAGATAGTGTGTTAAAAACATAATACAAATCATTTGACACGATAGAAAAAAATCATGAAGATACATCTAAAAACTTTCTTTTTACAACAAAAACCATACTAATATACCTACTCGTAGATACAATCATTCTGATTTTTTGTCAGATTATTGTACAAGCAACATACTAAAACACCATTGTTTTAATTTTTTAATCCAAACAATAGTTTTTTTGTAATTAAATAATTGCTTCATATTTTGCAATAAATTACCATCATTGTGTCATCGCGCTTCTCTTTCATTTCTGTGCAGTCCGACAGTGACCGCGCTTTAGGTCATGTAAGCCCCTTAAGTATAACCATAACACCTTGAAGCTACGCCTATGCTTTGAACTCTTTCATCCAGAGACAAATAACCAAAGAAAGAAAGAAAGAAAGAAAGAAAGAAAGAAAGAAAAAAAGTTTATTAGGACACAGTTCATGACAAAGGACTTTTACATGATGAGATGTGCCTAATATTTCGACGTCGACGTCAAAATGTTTGCTTGGTATCCGACTTATGCCAGACGATGGTTTTGCTTTTCTGGAAAATAATTAGGTACCGTATTTAAGATACTTTACTGCATCTACGAAAAAGCCACTTTTTAACAAGTGATTATCATTTACTGAGGTTTTGTTGTCTGTGTGGTGCCGGAATTAAAGAATTGCACCACCCCTTACTTCCCGTGGGTGTCGTAAAAGGCGACTAAGGGTCTTGCCGGAGAATGGGCAGCAGCGTTCTCTATTTCGTCGATTAAATGGAGAAATGACATTTCTTGCTAAAAAATTTTATGCAAGAAATGTCATTTTTCCATTTAATCAACGATTTATTCCACCATCATACCATACTGCGATCGCCAACCCGCCTGCCAAGCGTGGCGATTATGGCAAACCCCCTCCGAAATTGGGGGAGGCCTATGTCCAGCAGTGGACGTCTATCGGCTGAAACGACTACAAAACGACGAGGATTTGTACCGATATCGTAGGCATAATAATTATATTATGTAACATTTAACGTTTTTGGGCATCTAGCATAATGTCCCCACTGATAGGACACTGGCCTCGTCTCTGTGAGAGGGGGTGGGCCGTAATCCACCATGCGGACTCAGTGCGCGTTGGTGGATGTCACATGTCTTTGAATTTTTGTTCAACGAGGTGATATCATTTCGAGAATGGTGTTTTACCTAAAGAATTTTAACCATTGTGCCTAACTTGCTTTTAAAAATAACAGAAGCACTTATTTTTGGTACAGTATAATTTCGTTTGATAATTTTTAGACACCTTTCCATCTCACGTTATCAGTGTATGGTTGAACAAAAAAAAAAACTTAAGTAGCATATTATAAGCCGACATGAGAATAGGATTTGAAAACTGGCCAGGTCTCTGCTTGTCTACTAACATAGAATAGCGTTAAGACACTCAATACCTACCCAACTTAAACAGTATTATTACGTCACACCAAAATTTCCTCTGGGCGGGGCTTACGATGGGCGTGTACCGTAGGCGTGGCGTCGCGGTCATTGACCTATCCACATAAAGCTATGTACATATAACTTTATCAGTATGTTGCTATATTTGCAATTCTAAGTTGGTTTGTACCTAAGTAGCAGAATTTTTACTATTTAATTAAAAGATGAGTTGAATTGCATGTAATGGTGTGCTAAGAATAGAGGGGCCCGTGGCTAAATAATAACAGCCGCACAGGTCGATCGATCAGGTTACGCTACGCTTGCCGCGGTTGGTCTGTGGATGGGTGACCATCTTTACATACCGTGATTCCTCCGTGCCTCGGAAAGCACGTTAAGCCGTTGGTCCAGGCTGTCATTTGTGGATCTTTGACAGTCGTTACGGGTAGTAGAAGCCCGAAAGTCTGACAACCAGTCTTAATATCAAAGGCTATCGTATTAATAATATATTATTTATAATAATATATTATTTCACTGCGCCGGCAATGCACGCTCGACCTGGCAGGCCTTAATTTATTGAGGCATCCACAGGCAAGTCCGGTTAAGCAGACGACAACCTCATACGTAAAACTGCGAGATGACATAATTAAAAAAAAATATGCGCGCTCAGTACCGAAATGTAAGAGGGCTGTTAGATATTTCAAGAAAATACAATTTCAGTACCTACGTCCTAGTAATAATTATTTTATCACTAGATGCGCCACGTGGTTTCAGCCGCGTAAACGTAGGAAATGTCCCGTCGGAATATCGGGATAAAAAGTAGCCTATATGTTAATCCAGGGTGGCAGCTACATATAGGCTACTTTTTATCCCGATATTCCGACGGGACATTTCCTACGTTTACGCGGCTGAAACCACGAGGCGCATCTAGTGATAAAATAATTATTACTAGGACGTAGGTACTGAAATTGTATTTTCTTGAAATATCTAACAGCATGTCCCGTCGGAATATCGGGATAAAAAGTAGCCTATATGTTAATCCAGGGTGGCAGCTACCCGCCAGGGTCGCGGGTTGTTCGAAAGAGATACCGTGGCCCCTGGCACAGGCAACTGAAGGAACACGGGTGGGTTTTAGTCAGTAAGAGTCTGACACTCCCTTCCGCTCCGCCCAGAGCGGGAGGGGTCATTTGATGATTTCCCACCCAAAAAAAAAAAAAAAAAAGGGTGGCAGCTACCTCCTTACAAAATTCGTCCAGCCGTTTGAGCGTGAAGAAGAGAAGTACTCTTGGCGCCACCGCTTCCAAAAAGATTGGACCAGTTTGTCAGTCGATTCATATCGCGAAATAAGATGTAACCGCGTTTCATTGACTTCGCGAGCAGGAAGAAATAAAAGAGGTTTCGTATGCAAGAAGTGCGCCGGTGATAATGAAGCCGGCTCTGACGGATCCGAACTGATCGCATACAGAGGCCTCGAGTTTAATAAAGCTTCTACTTGAGTGAGCATAGTGTTCAGCTCATCAAAACTAAGAATTTGCTGACCGATGACCTTGAAGATATGCGTTTTGACACTTTTAACTTCACTTTCCCAACAACCACCAAAATGTGGGGCTCTACAGGGGATGTTTTTAAGTGTAATTCGATGCTCTGCAAGTTCTCGTTCCCATAAGGGGTGATACTCTTTAGCCAAGAATTGGTAGAGGTCTCTGAGATAAGACTTGGCTCCAATATAATTGGTAGCGTTATCTGTGTAAAGACACTGAACTGGACCTCTACGCGCCAGGAAGCGTTTGAAAGCTGACAGAAAGCTAGCAGTGCTTAGATCACAGAACACACACACACTCACAAACTTTCGCCTTTATAATATTTAGTGGCTGACTTCGTCCGAGTGAAATATCCCGTCGCAGCCCGCCCTGTTTTCGTTTACCCGTTCTTTCAGACTCTTTTCTTCTGCTCGACTCCTAAGGGTCTTAGCTTGCTGTTAAGTAGCCTATATACTATATTATAGCCTTCCTCAAGAATTTTATTATGAAAAGAAAAGAAAGAAAAGAAAAAAAAAAGAAAGAAAGAAAAAGAAAAAGAAAAAAAAGAAAAGAAAGATTTTTTTTTAAGAAATAAAATTTTTGAATCGGGCTGGAAGTTCCAGAGATTAACGCGTTCAAACAAACAAACACTTCAACTTTATTATAAGTAATTGAACTTTTTCATTTTCCAGATGCTGCCCACAAGATAGAAATACGAGAAACACAAAAATAATAGTCAAATATATTTATTTTGAAAAAATGTACTTAGTGCAATAATAATTTAAATTAATAATTGATTCAGAATCAAATTGTTTTAGAAACGGGTTCAATTTAATTGAAAAAGGTGCTTGTATTATTCTTTTTTGAATTTGTTCTCGATTAAAACATTTAACTTTTACTTAGTAAAATAAAATTATCTTTTAAAAAGCTGTTTCATATGAAAAATAGTTTTTACTTATTTACAATTTTATTTTTCATGATTTAAAATTCTTAGAACGCAATATAAAAACTTCAAACCCAAAGTGGAAAGTGTTTTGTGAAAACGTGTAATAATGTGAAAGACTAACTGTGCGAAAATGATTTAAAAACTAAAATGTGCAAACTGTTAAGTGACGAACAAAAATTTAAAGTGAAACTAAAGAAAACTTTATGAGTGAACAATAAACAATGAACTTTAAAACTCAGCCACGTTTTTTAAAACTCAAAAAACCTTTCAAAACCGCACTCTAACCTAATAATGAACAGTGCAACCCAAAATTTAAAATTAAAAAAGATTTTAAAACTTGTGGCGAAAATTTTAAATTTTGTGGCATATCGCAACTGACTTTATGTTGAACGCGATAGGTGAAAATGAGTTTATGAACGACTATCGGGATCAGAACTGCGGCATGTACACCACATGGTACAGCCGTGGTGACAGTGGGGTCCATCACCATCAGATGGGACAGTTGTACCACCATGGCCCTCCCATGATAAAGACTGAAGCTGGTGTCAATAGTGACTGCATGATGGCTGTAGACTACGCGCCGCCGATTAAGGTAAGAATTTCGCTTTTTTTCCTCGCAAACAGGCGCGACACAAAGGCACCGCTCGTTGTGCGACTTGCGGTGCCTTTGTGTCGCGCGCGATTTTATCGCGTGTCGCGCCTGTTTGTAGAAGCCTTAACTTGAAACGGAAAACGGGCAATAAAACTATTGTTTTTGTTTTCCTTATCTTTTTAAATGTTTTGTGGCATTTTCACGCTACAAGCGTTGACTTGGTGAAATAGTTGCTGATCATAAAACACACTTTGTAATGTGTTTGAAACCTACACGTTAAATGTCTCACTTTGACGCCAAAAGACGTTTAAAGCGGTGCTATTCTGTAAAAATCTCACCGTGAAAACTTAGGTGAAGTGAGCGTGGAGTGAGCTGTCAATAGTGTCAATTCCTAGCAAAAAACAAACTCACTTCACCTAAGTTTTCACGGTGAGATTTTTACAAAATCGACCGGCAGTTTTTTTTTTTGACGTACCAATTGGACATCCTGTAATGCTCCGGCTACATTGTCGTGATAACGCGAACTAAACTCCGCAAGCTCTCTCTCGCACACCGTTCGACGTCTCGCTGTACAACAGAATCAGGATCAGAATCAGAATTATTGATGTGTAAAACATACTCGTAGGTTAACGGTCAAGGTCATATATAATAATTATATGTTGCGCTATGTTTTGTCATTGATGACATACAAATATCAGTGAAGACTATATAAAATAAAGACAAGCAAAATTCACTACAGAAAACCAACAAAAGATATAAAAAAAACTGGCCAAGTGCGGGTCGGTCTCGCACACGAAGGGTTCCGTACTACAAGGCAAAACGCCGAAAAAAACACGTTTGTTGTATGTGAGCCCCCTTAAATATTTATTTTATTTTGTTTTTAGTATTTGTTGTTATAGCGGCAACAGAAATACATAATTTGTGAAAATTTCAACTGACTAGCTATCGCGGTTCTTGAGATACAGCCTGCTGACAGACAGACGGACGGATGGACAGACAGCGAAGTCTTAGTAATAGGGTCCCGTTTTTTCCCTTTGGGTATGGAACCCTAAAAAAGAGAAAAAAAGAAAGCTTTGGATTATTTATAGGTACAGTAGTTACAGTGTTTTATCATTTAAGTAATCATCTAGCTAGGGCATAGTAACATATGTCAACTAATAATTTATGACAACACTTTTTGAATTTTTTTAATGGCATTTCATAGTACATCGGATATCCATACTAATATTATAAATTCGACTCTGTCTGTCTATCTGTCTATATGTTACCTTTTCACGCCTAAACCACTGAGCGGATTTCGAACGGATAAAATTTGGCAGAGAGATAGATTGCATCCCGGGGAAGGACATAGGATAGTTTTATCGGCATACCTCGCGGGCGAAGCCGCGGGCGGAAGCTAGTTTTATTATAAATTTTAGGAGCAACACCAAAGACGCTCTTTTTCATTCATGAGGTTTCTCAGGTTTCAGGGTTCAGTTTCTCGTACATAATTGATTTTTATATTGAGTACAGATTAGAGTCCTTCTTAACTGCTGACAATTTAGTATATTAGTAATTTAGAGAGCGGGCGGAGTGTAGTTTGCGACGCGATAATGTAGTCGCAGCATAAGATACACACAACCATTATAATAAATACATCAACCAATATTGATATTCACTATCGAAAAAATCTCAAGCAGATTATCAAAATCAGAAATATTTTATTTGTGATATAGCTAGGTACAGTGGTTGGAAATGTTTAAGATTAATGTGCGCTATGATCTGCCTATTATAGGCATACAAAAAGAATTAATTACAATTTTTACATGCAAATAAAAAGCTTAGGTACTCGTACTAAACTACAAATTAACTACATAAATGATTGTCTATAGGAACAAAAGTCAAAATACTTTGTTAGGTAAATGTCAAAATAATTTGTTAGGTATAAACGTCAAAATAATTTGTTAGGTAAATGTCAAAATAATTTGTTAGGTATAAACGTCAAAATAATTTGTTAAGTAAATGTCAAAATAATTTGTTGGGTAAATGTCAAAAATAATTCAGACCAGATCAGATCAGGTCCTTGTCTCAATTTACTTAGGATCGGCGCAACATATATTTTTCTTCCATACATCAATCAACCTCGGCTATCGCAGTCCACTGCTGGACATAAGCCTCTCCCAGGCCACAACTACATGTCTCTGTCCCAGTCACCTTCTTTTGGTAGTCGGTTCATCTAGCTGGGGGGTGACCCACACTACGCTTGCCGAATCGCGGGCCATTCTAGGACTCGTCTGCTCCGCCGGCCATCGGTCCTTCGGCAAACATGACCAGCCCACTGCCACTTCAGTTTGCTTACTCTGCAAGCTATGTCGGTAGCTCCGGTTCTTTTCCGGATAACTTCATTTCTGATTTTATCCTTCAAAGAAACTTCGAGCGTAGTGCATTTGCATGGCGCACTGAGCGATCCTGAATTTGTGGACTAGCCTGACTATCACTGGTGTGTCCACGACTCGGCACCGTATGTCACAAGGCGCATCACCATTATATATTACGAACTCATCATCTGCCTAGCCTATTCCCAACTATGTTGAGGTCAGCTTCCAGTCTAACCGATTGCAGCTTAATGCCAGTATTTTACTTGGAGCGACTGCCTACCTGACCTCCACAACCCAGTTACTGGGTAATACGATATCCCTTGGTGAGTCTGGTTGTCAGACTTTCGGGCTTCTGACTACCTGTAACGACTGTCAAAGATCCACGAATGAAAGCCGGGACCAACAGCTTAACGTGCTTTCCGGGGCACTGAGGGGTCACAGTATGTAAAAATGGTCACCCATCCCCAGACCAACCGCGGCAAGCGTAGCTTAACCTGATCAATCGATCTGAGCGGCTGTTATTTTTTAGCCACGTGCTCCTCAACCATCATCACGTGCATAAGGAACATAAATAGGTATATCCAATAATTATTACAGAATTCTATTAAATTGTAGCATGTAATCTGTTACAAACAAGTGTGTTTTAATTGAATCAATTCCAATAAATGTAATACATAACTGAATGATTGGTGCATAAATTAGATGTTTACGTTTTTCTGTTACCGCTACTATGATATTGACATAAACGTTTTATGTGAGTTTGTAGCGGTATCTACAACGCCACATGCGAACAACGCATCATACTGACGTCACGCAAAATCCTGCATCTCGCAAGCAGAGTTTACGGCGCAACTAGCATAGATACAACGGCCCGACATGAATCATTGGGCAGTTGCCCGCCAGGCATAACACCCGTCTGGTCGGAGGATGCTCCTTTTTCTATAGAGTGTGAGTGAACTTTACAACCTTTCCTCATACCTATATAAGTTTATAATCACAAGAAATTTCGTATTATTGATACAGTATTTTTGTCTCACGAAGCGACGAGTGCCTTACACTAACAAAGTGTACAAATTCATTGTTAATGCACTGAAAAAAATAATTTCTTACTACACCACAATAAAGCGATTTCATTATGACTTACTGACTTTATACAGTAAGAAGAAATGTTTGTAACTTTTAATGATTGAACATACTATTTACCTACTGAAAAAAAACAAAAAAAAAAGGGAAACCACCATTACTGTAATGTAAGTAAATTTCAATGGTTGGAACGTATCACAAAATGAATGAAACAGTTAATTTTGTGACATTTAACTACTTAAAACGTTAAAGTTTTCTGTCATGACTGTATCATTTTGCCTCAAGCTTTAACTGTTTTCGGATTAGTAAAAAATAGTTTTGAACGTTAGGCTCATATGGACTGTTAAACCCCTCGTATGTCGGAATTACAGATTCAATTGAAAAGTCATTGTGTCTCGCGTAGATCTACGTTCCGACATACTAAGGGTTAAAGCAGTTCAGATCAATGTTTTTTTTTATTTTTATTTACTGCTTATTTCTTTCAGTGTGCGTGCGAGTAAGCGTACGTAAAGGCGAGTAGCGTCAGTACAAAGTACACACACGCACACATACGCTTTCGACTTCGCCATTTGTCTCGGACTGCACCGAAAGCTCCTGCTAATGACTTCCAAAGAAGTTATTTTACTTTAATCCCATCATTCACTTCATTGCTTTGTAAATCATGAAACTTTTATTTTCTTTTGACTGTACTAACTTGTCAAAAAGAGTAAACTTACATAATGTGGATAAGACAGAGATTAAAACAGAAGATGTAGGGGATCGATGTGGGGGTTCAGGGGATCAGACTGGAATAAATCTTGCCAAGGGGTTAAAGTTTTTCTTTAAGATTTAGGTACCTAACCTAATAGCAAGTGTGTTTGCTGTTTTAATTATAAAATTATAACATTACGTGCATAAAGACTGAAATGACATTGACAGTGACATGACCATTCATTTTCTTGTAAAAATGTCTTTGAGTATTAGACCAACTGGAGGCGCCATTGTCAGGCGATCCCCGCTGCCAAAGGTACGAGACCGCCGCCGCCGGTCATAGCAGTTATATATATGTTTGCGTATAGTTTATGCTTGTGTTTGTTTTTTGTTTTGTGTGCGTGCGTAACAACGGGATCGAATTGCATTAGTGTATTATTGCGTTCCCTCGTCCCCCGCGATGAAAGTGACAGACTTATTTGCATAGATATTAGTACTCGTGGCGTCTCCGGTTAGTTTAATACTCAAAGAAAAATGTATTACTTAATCGACCTATTAGGTACAGGACAACTAGAATGTAGGTACTAGCTGCAAAGAGCTCAAATTAAAGGTGATGAAATAATACAGACTTTGATCTGTGGTCATTAGTGTTGGCACTTGTAAGGTACAAAACAAGATTGACGTGGTGATTAATTGATCAAAACACTGAATGTTTTCAATAACATCATCATCTGCCTAGCCTTTTCCCAACCATGTTGGGGTCGGCTTCCAGTCTAACCGGATGCAGCTGAATACCAGTATTTTACATGGGGCGACTGCATATCTGACCTCCACAACCCAGTTACTGGGTAATAGTCTTACCTCTTGGTAAGACTGGTTGTCAGACTTTCGGGCTTCTCCTGATATCAAAGATCCACGAATGACAGCCGGGACCAACGGCTTAACGTGCTTTCCGGACAAGCAGGGGTCACGGTATGTAAAGATGGTCACCCATCCACAGACCAACCGCGGCAAGCGTAGCTTAACCTGATCGATCGACTTGTGCGGCTGTTATTATTTAGCCACGGGCTTGCAAATTTTAATATACTGGCATAATATCTTGTTAGTTCTATTGGCAGAAATTGGTCTCACATGTACAATTTTTTTTTGAAAATTAATCTATTTGTAACAGAATAGAATAGGTATTATGCTTTTTGTACACTAAAATTGCAAAAATATTATAATTTTATTTAAGCACTAAACATTTTTTTTGATTATATTTTGGTGCCTACATTTATTTTTTACTTGCTGTGTCCCGCGGTTTCACCCGCATAAGCTACCTCCATACCAAATTTTATCAAAATTGGTCCAGCCGTTTGGGCGTCAAGAAGTAATAAACACACACACACAAACACTCGCAAACTTTCGTCTTGATAATATTAGTGTGATAGTACAAACATATCCGAGGACTAATTGTAGAGTGTGAAGTATAGAAGTTTCAAGAGTGTAAAAACTTGAAACTTCAAAGTTAGGAGACAAACTGATTTAGTAAATATTTTGCTAAGTAAAAAGTTTGAAAGAAAATATGAACCGTCTCACAGTCACACGTATCTATTGAAAAACGTTTAAAAAAATTTTGCCAATACTCTTTGCAATTTCTTACTATCAAAATTTCTCCTTTCTAAAACACCTATTAAAATGTTATTATAACAATTAAAAAAAAGAATAGCGTGACTTCGTCCGCACAAGCTCACAGGCAAACCAACTCTACCATAAAAATGGCGGTCTTAATGAATTCTAAAGATTACACAGGAATATTACAGCCAGCTGCCATATAGAATATATAATTATCACCTGAGCTAACGTCATATAATTTAGTCTTCTGAGTAAAACATTAAAATTGAACAGATAATCGGAAATAATTAAGATTCAAACGTAATCGGTTCAATTGTTCAAATTGTTGCCGATTTTATTGAATCTTCGTAAGTTCTGTGAATGATGTATGTAAGTTATACCGAATGTAAAGGATTTTATGGACAGAACTAGCTTCTGCCCGCGACTTCACCCTCCCCCCATTAGGGGTGGAATTTCGAAAAACCCTTTCTTAGTGGATACCTAGTCTTCACAAAGAACACACCCTCCAAATTCCATGTCTCTAGGACCAGCGGCTTAGGCTGTGCGTTGATATATCAGTCAGTCAGGACTTTGAATTTTATATACAGTGTGTTAGGTTAAACGAGGGACATACTTTAAGGGAGTGTAGTACCCATAAAAATGAATAACTTTAACTAAGAGACCAACACTGAAATCGAGAAAATATAACCAGCCGCTCGATACATTACAATACAAGTTCGAATAACTGGACAAAATGTAGGGAACAGAAGTTTCTTTTTCATATTTTAAAGTCAGCCATGTTAAAAGTTGTTCATGTTCATGAGTACTGTACTCCCTTAAAGTATGACCCTCCTTTAACCTAACATACTGTATATAGATTGGTCAACACCACAGACTTATATTATAAGTCTGTGGTCAACACGGTATACTGACGACGCAGTGGTCTTGACTGTATGAGATGCCTAATTGTTGAGAGCGACCGAATAAATTCACGCCTTGGACTCCTATTAAGTATAAGTCAATCTACCTTCAAGATATTGTTGTCCAGCGGTGTTCAGCAGAAAATATGGCAATCTTTTCAGCCTGCACCGAAACTTAAATGTTTTTTTTCCTTACATTCGCGCTAATTTACAATCAATAGAGCTTCTGCATTTAATTGTGAAAGGGGAAAATGACCACGACTGCTATTTTGCCTCTCCTCATGACAAAATCCTATAGCCACATAAGACACATAAGACACATAAGATACCTAATGCTAGAAAAGAGGTGTCCTAAACTTTATCGAACCTTACGAAAAATTTAAGCCAGAGGATCAACTACTTCATCACCCTACAACCATAACCGCAAGACCCTAAACTACACCTCCATTCAAGAGCGCGCATATACCTCCCATTGATGCCCCACACCTCATGAATGGGCCCACCTGACCAAAATCAACAGCTAACCAGGTGATTACTCACGTCATCGGAACGTGACCGACTTTTTCATCTCACCCAGCATCACAGAATCTATAGGAAGTGGAAAAAATGGTCACCCGACGCCAAGGCATGGAGAATCGTGGGCAGTCGTGCGAGAACATTTTAGAATAATATAAGCTACCTGTTTTTTGATTTCTTGTGGTCAGTTTTTGTGTGGTTGTAATGGCACGGGCAGTGTCATAGACCTGGAGTCTTGGTTTTATTGGGTGGGCTTAAAAGTAAATATAGAGGTGTTGGGTAATGGCTAACTAGTTTTTGATTGGAACGTTTGATGGTGTTGCGATTTTGGGTGTCATGGTGGTACTCCGATTTTATTCAGTAACGTTATTATTACAATATGAAAAGTTTTTAAGGAAATTACTAATCCATGGCTTCATATGTTTGAGATATTTGTCGGCTTTACTGCGTAAATAACGCAATGAATATTCTTGAATTGTCAGGTGGTGCTCGTGGTCATTATACGGATTATCATGAAATTATCTTAGCTTAGGTATTGGCTGCATCTGGCGCCCATGTCCTGGTTAGGTCCCTGGGGTGGTCACGGCGTGCTATGTGTTCTGGTGCGCCGGTGATGGGGAGTGCTCCCCAGAGGAGGGTCCGGTGACGGACAGCCGCGGCGGGTTCACGGATGAGTGCTAACGCGTGCCCGTGTTCCCGCCGTAAGCGGCAGAGCAGGACACCGTAGAGTTTTAGTGGGTTAGAGTCCCACACAACTGCACTATCTCCCCGTGGTAGTGCAGAATGCATAAGCATTTCACCACGATAAAAAAACTAGATATAATATATGCATTTTTTACTTAAGTTAAGGCCTAACATAATCAGCCTATAAGGCCTCCTCTCTTCAAGAGAGAGTTATTTGTGCAAATAAACTATTTTTACTTTATTGAAGTGAAAACTTCTTTGGCCGCGTTGGAAATTTTTTGAGATGGGAAAAAACCATTGAACTCGCGACACTGTTACCATAACCGACACCACGCGTGTTTTGTTTATAAGAACCTTAAAAATACACACATAATTAATTGTTTAAGTTTTCACTTCTGTCGGCACTCCCGGATTGCCACTTTTTGTTTTTATGCTAATTAGGTGAACCTACGCCAAGGTACACAGATCTGGCCTTACCCTTAAACTATAATTAACGAATTAAGACACAATATAATTATTTCTGTATCATCATCATTTCAGCCAAAAGACGTCCACTGCTGGACATAGGCCTTCCCAAAGGGGGGGGGTTTGCCTTAATCGCCACACTTGGCAGGCGGGTTGGCGATCGCAGTATGGCACCTATGGTGGTGGAACGCATAGAGAACGCTGCTGCCCATTCTCCGGTATGACCCTTACTCGCCTTTTACGACACCCACGGGAAGTATGGGGTGGTTTATATTATTTCTGTATGTTATAATAGAGTAGCAGACCCAGCGAACTTCATACCTAATCATATATTTCATTAGCCTTTTCCCAACTATGTTAGGGTCGGCTTCCAGTCTAACCGGATGCAGCTGAATACCAGTATTTTACATGGAGCGACTGCCTATCTGACCTCCACAACCGAGTAACTGGGTAATACGATACCGCTTGGTAAGACTGACTGTCAGACTTTCGGGCTTCTGACAACCCGTAACAACTGTCAAAGATTCACGAATGATATATTTCATATATTTCTTCAAAAATGAATTGTCTTTAAGTATTACTTTTTTTTTTAAGATTTTTTCCCCATGTTTTAATAGTTATTCTGCTATTCGGGGCGAAGACAAATCCAATAGGTCAAAGATCATAAAAATCGGTCCCGGCTGGACCGATTTTTATGATCTTTGAACTATTCTTGAGTTACAAATGATGTAACTAACCCAACTTTATTTTATTATTATAGGTAGATAGATATTATATAAAATATATAATATATACAGGGTGAATTTTTCAAGTGGGCGTGGATGGCCAAATCCAAAACTATGAGGAATAAACTAAAAAAGTATTTTGTTAAAAATGAGCTCTTTTCTTTAGTTTCCCGTATGTCATTACTTCCCAGAGTTCGATCCTTATCAGCGTCACTATCGAATGGTGTACCAGTGTGTTTTTTTTTTCAAAATCAACGGGTTCGATTCCTGGCTAGAAATATTGATTATTCAAAAATCCAATGATGCAGGTTTAGTTTTTATCAAAATCGAGCCCGCGACTCCTTTGACTACTTTTCGCTGTTCCTCATAGTTTCGGATTTGGCCATCCACGCCCACTTGAAAAATTCATTCTGTATATATACATTACTAATAGATCACGGGGAACGATTCTCATTTGTTTTTTATTCCTGATTGATGACTGATTGCTAACAGTTTCTGTAATTGGAAGATTTGAAGGTAGTCTCAATGGAAGCACGTGCCTGTTTTTAAACAAAATTAAACGTTTTTCTGAGGCAAAAAATAATCCTTCAAGAAAATAAAAAGATCATTATTTTTTTGACCAAAGAATCAGCCATTGGTTGCACGTGTCAACTGAACACTTTTCCTGTTCTGTTGACAGCGATCCGAATGAATTTTTTGATGCCCCATAATTCCTTCCCCCCTTTTAATGCACATGTAATAATAATAATAAACTTCATTGCCATAAAACTGGTCACAGAAAAATGTGAGACCCTGGCTCTAGAGTTGTTAAGGCCTACGCAGACCGAGACGGCATGGCAAGGGATTTTGCCGTCAGTCAGCGCACACTAGCCGCTTAGATACCTAATTTGACAGATCCGTTTAGCTTGATGTGCTTGGAAAAATAGAGAATAGAGAATATAAAAAAAGTAATTTAAAAAAATTAAACCGACTTCAAAAAGAAATGAACTTAAAATTATGAAATAACTTTAATTTCGGAAGTCGGTGTCGTGGGATGTATTTTATTTAGTTTTAATTTTTGCCGCCGACTTTCGAAATTAAAGTTATTTCATAATTTTGAGTTCATTTCTTTTTGAAGTCGGTTTAATTTTTTTAAATTACTTTTTTATTTCGTAATTTTTAGTTTTAAGTAAAAACTGGAATATTTGTTCGTAATAAGAAGGTAATAGTTTTGTTGTAAATATTGCACTAGAATTTGACCAAGATTTTGAGATGTTTTCCCTTTACCACTACACCCGTAGCTCGTATCAATAAGCCAGGCCGTCACACTTACACGTATTAGACCATATCTTGAAAATTACTGAATCGATTTTGATGAAACTTGCACTGTTCCCTAAGTTGAAGTAAATTTAAGCCAATACAAAAAATTGGTCACGATCCGATTAATAGGTGCGGAGTAATGCGTGGGCAAACATACTTAAATACATACATACATCTATAAAATCTTGTATATTTGTTTGGAAGCCCTAACAGATTGTCTTGAGTGAAAATAATGCAGTTCCAATAATATTACATACATACCTACGTGTCGAATTGACAACCTCCTTTTTTTTGAAGTCAGTAAAAATAGAGAACTTTGCATGTCCATTGATTGTAATTACAACCACACACATACCATCGCAGCCACAATAATCTCAAAAGCAACACAAATCATTAAGTTACCATTATCGATCGTTATACCAATACCGCTAAGAAAGTGATCCATCTCGCTAGTCCCGGGAAAATGATCGCGGTGTCCCGGACTCCGGGACTCCCGGCTACATGTCGGTGACGTCATTAATCAGGGATAGTCTATTGGGGATCGGTTGGTGACGGGAAAGAACGGGTATGTGGCAAAAAAATTGTTGAACTATTATTTTTATTTTTGTGTGTGTAATAAAAATCCACCTTTTTGCCTTACCTATAATAAAAAAACTCCATTACGTTACTTATTATTTATTTAATTTTAGTATTCTTGTTTGCCGCTACTAGCTGTTAACAGAAATTATTATTAGCAGGATTATTGATTGTAGCAAATGTTACCCTATAAATGAATAGTTGCCTAATAAATCAATGCAATAATAGTAGGTATTATAACGAATTAATGAACGCAGCTTAGTGTATTGTGGATTTATTGTGACCGTTACAACCTAAATGAAATGAATACTTTGTTACAAACTCTACTATTTCACACGCAATCGTAATAACAATAGTATCACACTACCACAAACCAGTCAGACTTTTAAAACAGTTGTGTGACTTAGTTATAAAGAAAAACAATGACTAGTTTGTGAAAAGTTTTAATTAAGTTATTTACGTACATAAATTATTTTAATTCTGAATAAAATTACCGATCAGATACTATTACTAATTTATTTTACTATTTCTTTTTTATGCCTCGGAAAGCACGTTAAGTTGGTCCCGGCTGTCATTCGTGGATCTTTGACAGTTGTTACGGATAGTCAGAAGCCCGAAAGTCTGACAACCAGTCTTACCAAGGGGTATCGTATTACCCAGTAACTGGGTTGTGGAGGTCAGATAGGCAGTCGCTCCATGTAAAACACTGGTATTCAGCTGCATCCGGTTAGACTGGAAGCCGACCCCAACATGGTTGGGAAATGGCTAGGCAGATGATGATGATGATGCAGATGATGTTGATAATTTTTATAAAGTTATCTCCCATGGCCATTTGCCTTTTTTTTGGAACGAAATTCCTAATCGCAAGTTATAGGACTATTATATACACACTGGGCGAATGAGACCGAAAAAGTAACATTTTACCGTCACTAGACTTTTGTTACACTTTCGGCTAGCTCTTATTTGCCAAGTGTGTAAAAGCGAAAGTAACTTTTCGTTTTACCAACCGATTGGGTATTGCGCAACACACTAACAGTAGGAATGGCTTTCATTTTGACAGTTCAATGACATTCATTGCTTTATTTACCTTGATGAGCAGGCAAGTTTTTCGAACATATGAAGCAATGGATTAACCATATTCTTCAAAATGATTCATATTGAGATTGATAGTGTATTACGCAATTAAGGTACAGCTTATGATCATTGCTACAGCTGGGACTTTGCCCCTTAGATAGAGCCTCTGCTCTATATAAGGGGCAAAGTCCCAGCTGTAGCAGTGCCTCTGCACTAAGACAATTTCAGAAGCAGTTTGATAGTTTCAGTTACAGTGTTGTGTTGTCGACAGATAAGTTGCCATAATAAACTTACTTAAATACGTTGACTTTTTTTAATTGCGCGACGTTTTAGAGAATACGATTAAGAGCGTTTACGCCGTACGGCATTTCATACAAACTTTCAAGCCCATGATTTTCGAAATGAATGAACCGATTTTAATGAAACTTCATAAGCATAAGCGGGATAAAAAGTTCTAAAAATTTACTTAAGAACATTTTGGAAATGTCTTATTTATAAAAAGATAACTGGAAATCTCTGTTTCTATGGAAAATTTAAAATCGGTCTAATTTGGCTGTAACACTATTTTTCGAAAATGTTCTTAAGTAACTTTTTAGACCTTTGTATCCTGCTTATGCATGTGAAGTTTCATTAAAATCGGTTCATTCATTTCGAAAAACAAGGCCTTGAAAGTTTGTATGAAAAGCCGTTCGGCGTAAACGCTCTTAAGTTCTTGCAAAACAATCCTGTGAGGGGTTTCCCACGTCACCTCTCGACCATTTTTTTAAAGCTATGTATATCTTTACATTTCTGGAAATTGCAAATCCCACATAACGGAAAAAACATACACTCATTGGGCAATCAGAGTCTGATCCTGGAAATCCGAAAATCGTTTTATTAACATGCACAGTGCATGCTAAGTAAAAGTAAAATGGTATGGCAGCATAGCTCAATCTATAAACGTGCAAGTAAAGGCACAGAGTGCTTATTCTGATACTAAGTATGTGTGCTGTTATTTCCTGCGTCTGCCTGTGGAATCCTAAAGTGCAAAACAATTTTTTGTTGCTAGTTTCACTGGAGTGTGAACGTATCTTTGTGCTAGTTGAGATAAAGTGGCTGAGCAGATCCTTAACTGTAACCACAGTTTTGTATTTTAACTGCTAAATATAGCAGCAATTTGAAAAAAAACCACTGTCATGTATGGTAATGCTTTCACATAGTTTCAAAAATAAAAAAGGGCGAGTGCTTATGACTACACAATAGAAGTAAAAACTTACAACTGGAGCCAAGTATACGCGGTTCAGCACAAAGGATACGCCATTGGATATAAAATGAAATGAAATGATATACTCGGCTCCAGTCAGTCAGCGTCACTGACTGACTGGAGCCGAGTATAGCCGCATATACGCCACATGCGAACAACGCGTAATACTGACGCACGCAAAATCCTGCATCTCGCAAGCAGAGTTTTCTGTGCAACTAGGATAGATACAACAGCCCAACAGACATATCTCTAAACAGCGCCACTGACCCCGCGTGACGGTTCGGTTTCCTTTACTGTTGGGCAAAAAAGAGCACAAAGTGCGCCTTAAGAACTTCAAAAAGGCTTTTAATCATGTAAACTTAGCGTGACATTATAGATTCCACCATTACAATGTTATTTTTTTATCTTCCACAAAGGAGCTAAGTATAATTTCAAAACTAAACTTTAATAGGTGTTCATAACACTCAGTCATCTGCACAGGTGAGGATCTAATGGCCGCGTCATCGAATGGTGTCCGCGTTGCTGAATTTTGGGCAAAAATTAAAAAAAAACTATGTTTATTTTTTCTATGTTTGCCATCGACACGCTAAGAAGAAGAGCAAGAATTCCAAACATCCAATAACGACAGGATAGCGTGAAGATAGGTATAAATAAGTAATTAAGTTCATGATGTTAATTATTTATAAAAGGAAACAGGTGCTCTAAGCACTGACCTTACAACGCCTTACTATTTGCTTACCATAGCTGTTATTACTAATGTAGGATTATATTTTATTGGTTATGTTGTAACTTTTAATAATTGATTATAAATTAAATAACTCATTTACATATTAATACTAAACCTTATCTTTTGACGGTGATAAATATTTTTATGTAGGTAGTTATTTTGAATAAAAAATATTAATTGCAAAAATTCATTATTCGAATAATATCATGCGCAAGAACACCTATTACTTTTATGAATATAAATTTTACAGTTCGCATTTTTAAGTCACCACTTTATCACAGTTATAAAATTATGGTAATTTCACTTTACGATATACTGCATACGAATTAATATACGTAGCATTATATAGGAAGGTTCAATTTTTATTGAATATTATATTTATTCTTTATTACTTAAATAACGAATAGTTCCTCAAAAATTGCACTTAACAAAAATAAACCTACAAAGCTCCGCAAATAATGCAGATACCACGTTATCCCCGGTAGCATCGTTAAATATATCAAGATAAACGCACCGTATGATTTGGCGTCTCACCGCACTGTCACATAAAATAGGAGATACAGTCTTCAGGACTCTGACGATCATTTAACGAAACAATTATTAACAAAATAACTTATTTACACCGTAAAGGTGAAGCGATTTTTATATTGCTTTATTTGTTTGCTAGCTGCACCTCGCGGTTTCCCCCGCACAAGTCCCGATCCCGTAGAAAAATGGGATAAAAAGTACCCAATGACCTAATCTAGGTCATGGTCTACACATGTACCAAATTACATCCAAATACGTTCAGCCGTTTTAACGTGAAAGCGTTACAAACAAACATACAAAAAATCAAATCTTATAATATTAGTTTAGATTTATGTACACACAGAACACTTAAAAGAGAAAAAATAGATAAAGAGCACAAAGGACCAACATCTTACTCTAGAAATAAAAAAGTAATTAAAAAAAATTAAAAACCCGACTGCGGTAAAAAACTTAAGTTAAAATTTTTTTTTGATGACGTAATATGGCGCCAAAAAGCGGCCATTTTATTTTTTTTCAATACTGATATACCCAGTGTCACTCTCACAACTAAGAGGAATCTAACGGCACCTCTCAAGCTGAAATCGATCAAGCCGTTTAGGCTACAGAGCGGGCCAAAAAATATACATACATACACTCGAAAAACATAACCCTCCTTCTGGCGCAGTCGGGTAAAAAATAGCTGCCATCCCATACACTTGGGTGAAGTAAGCATTGAAGTTTTGTATGGGACAGTTGATATTTTTTTTTGACATATCGACGGCGAAGTGCCAATACCTCCTAACTGACATTCCTTGAGAAATTCACTTTTTTTATTGTTTTGAATTTAAAAGCGTTATTCGCGTTTTATTGAAATCGCCTAAGTGTATTTTTAGTTGCAACAGCATTCAATTAAAATGTTGAAATACGTACCTCCCGATTAAACAAACGCAAAGTGTCTATTTTTGAACGTTTTTTTTCAGGTTGTGTAAATTTTTGACTTTGTCAGTTAGGAGGTATTGGCACTTCGCCGTCGATATGATAATTATAGTCTCATGGAGAAAGTGGTTCAGTTTTATAGTCTGTACCACACCCTTAAATTTGACCACACCCCGCTGATAATTAGCGTAATTAGCCTATAATTGTCTCAATGCTGGGACACAAGCCTCCTCTCTCTGTTAGTGGGAGTGGGCCATAATATACCACGCGGACCCAGTGCGGGTTGGTGGTTGTCACATGTCTTTGAATTTTTCGTTCTAGGACATGCCGGTTTCCTCACGATGTCTTCCTTCACAGTTTCTCGATGTTTTCAGCATGCTGTATTACATATGGATAGCAACCGTAATGAGGCATTCTAAAATGTTTGCTTGCAAAATGATCTGTGATATAAGAAAGAAAGGGCAAACTATTCTATGACTAGCTTCTGCCCATGACTTTGTCCGCGTGAAATTTCGGCTCCCAACTCACCGCGTCGCATTCTATCGCCCGCCCGCGCTACTACATCGTCTTTGTTTTTTTTTTCTCTTTTCTCCTAAGTGCATGATATTAAATAGCCTTTCTTAAGAATTGGGCTACCAAATTCAGAAAGATTTTTCAAATCGGACTGGTAGTGTCGGAGATTAACGCGTTCAAACAAACAAAAAAAAAACAAACAAGCGTTCTTATTAATATACAGGGTTATTCCTAAAACATTAACATTGTACTCATCATTATGAACAACTTTTACTATGGGACCAAACCTGAAATAGCGAAAAAAATCAACATTTATTTTTTTACATTTTGACGAGTTATACGAACATAAATGTAAGAAACAACAGATTTTTTTTCGTGATTTTAGGTTTGGTCCCATAGTAAAAGTTATTCCTAATGATGAGTACAATGACCTCTTAAGAGGTTGTTAATGTTTTACCAATAACCCTGTATATAATAGATGTAGATTTATTATCTTTTTAATTTTCTAAATTAATAACAAGGTGTTAAGCATACAATAGTGTATCAAATGAATACATTGATCAAGATAAAAACACCGCACAATGATTGACGTCTCACAGCATTGTCACATAAAATGGAGATACTTCGTTCTGAGCTGTGACAACCAATTGTCTTTAATTTTGTGTTAATAACAGTATTTAAACGTTTAGTTAATTTTGTAATGGAGGGTTTATCGTATTTATAAAGAAAATAATGATTTTGTTGGATTTTTATGAAATCATGACACTAACTCAATTATTATAATTATCTACCATTATACGGTTGTCATCATTATCATTCTCCTTACCATAACCATAATCAGCCTATAATGTTCCCACTGCTGGGACACAGGCCTCCTCTCAGTGAGAGGGAGTCATCATCCTCCTTATTCCATTTAATTTAAGGTCGCCAAACATGCCTTTTTAACCGACGAAAAAAAGGAGGAGGTTCTCAAGTCGACGCGTATACCTATACAACGTTATTTTTAGTACATGCGAAACCTGAATATAGTTTGTTCAGAATAAGTAACTGAATCGATTCCAATAATTTTTACCCCATGTTATATTTTGTCCCCAAAATATTTAAAAAAGTTTAAAAGTTGGATACCGAGCGACACTAAGTAGGTTATCTAATCTCCGCGCCGAACGGTTAGGTACCTAGGTACTTAGGATTTTGTACGGACAAACTGGTAACTTAACAAGCTTTTAACTTTGTGATTTTTCATGATACAGTTTAGAAATTTTGTACATAGATTCTTTACATAAAAATACTAGACACGTGTTTCGTGTGTTGATGTGCTAATTAGTGTATTTCATGTCTTTTATTTATACTTCTCTTTTCACCAGAAAGGGGCTCGTGGCTAATTAATAACAGCCGCACAGGTCGATCGATCAGGTTAAGCTACGCTTGCCGCGGTTGGTCTGTGGATGGGTAATCATTTTTTTTTTCGTGCCTCGGAAAGCACGATAAGCCGTTGGTCCCGGCTGTCATTCGTGGATCTTTGACATTCGTTACGGGTCGACAGAAGCCCGAAAGTCTGACAACCAGTCTTACCAAGGAGTATCGTATTAACCTAGTAACTGGGTTGTGGAGGTCAGATAGGCAGTCGCTCCATGTAAAATACTGGTATTCAGCTGCATCTGGTTAGAATGAAAGCCGACCCCAACATAGTTGGGAAAAGGCTAGGCAGATGATGTACTGGATCCATGACAACAGGTTGCACGTCGACTGTCCTGCCACCCTGTATGTACTAAGTAACGTTTTTACATAAAAGAAAAAAAATTTAAAAAACCCCCGACACAAAAAAATGATAAAATTAAATGTAAGTAATTGGAAAAGGATCAAATAATTTAAAAACCCCCAACTTAAAGAATCTAGGTAACGAGACTAAAACAGATAAATTCATATGGCAGTCGGGGGGACCTCTTGGCATAGAAAGTGTTCCACAGAACGGTCCCCCGACTTCCATATGAATTTATCTGTTTTACCTACGTTACCTAGATTCTTTAAGTTGGGGGTTTTTAAATTATTTGATCCTTTTCCAATTACTTACATTTAATTTTATCATTTTTTTGTGTCGGGGGTTTTTTAAATTTTTAATTTAATTTTTTATTTCATGCTTTTTGTAGGGACTCCTTAATATTTGTATTTCATTTCTTTCATTTTCTTGCGTTTTAAGATTCAGGTAATTTGGTGTTTAATCAGGTTTTTTATCCGTTAAAAGTAAATATTAATTTAAAGTTGAAGAATAATTTTTAAGACTAAACAGATTTTTTTGTTTTATTATATCCTTTTCCTAGTTCTTCCTTTAGTTATTCAACTTTCGTACAAGTATTTCATAGCGTTAGATATCTTAGGTATTTCAGATCTAGTTTATAAAATGGGACTGCGACACTATCTGATGTAGAAATACCTACGCTTTTTAAGTGGGATTGTTCCATTCGTAATAAAAATAATCAAACTCAGTGGTCGTAGGTACCAATCATCACTCCACTTTCCTCATCATTCTAGAGCATTGATCAGACAAAAAAATATTTTGAAGTTTTTAGTCTTCGTTTCGTTAGTTAATATTCCTTATTCCCTTTCAATATAGTTTACATTATTCTACTTGTCAAGCCCTTGCATTTGATACTTACCTATATTGAAGGAGTTGTGAAAAAAGAATATAATTCGCCACTTTGTGGTGGCGGCCATCTTGGATTTGAAATTTGTAATAGCGTATAGTATTGTACTAGTCAAGCCCTTTCATTTGATACCCATATTGAGGGAGTTGTGAAAAAAAAATGTAATTCGCCACTTTGTGGTGGCGGCCATCTTGGATTTGAAATTTATCATAGTGTATAGTATTCTACTATTCAAGCCCTTTCATTTGACACCCATATTAAGGGATTTGTGAAAAAATATGTATTCCGCCATTTTGTGGCGGCGGCCATCTTGGACCGATTTTCATCAAACATAGCTAAGAACACTCCCGACTAATTCACCTTTCAAACAAAAAAAAGAAAATTAAAATCGGTTCATCCGTTCGGGAGCTACGATGCCACAGACAGACACACACACACACACACACACACACACACACACAGACACGTCAAACTTATAACACCCCGTCGTTTTTGCGTCGGGGGTTAAAAAAGGAAAATTGTTTATTCTACACAAACAAAACGCACATCTATATAAGGTGTAAAAAAATTAACCTTACAAACTTTAAGAGGTGCTTTAGACCATTGGACTGAACAACTTTCACTATGAGACCAACTCTGAAATCACGAAAAAAAATCCACTGTTTAATACAAAAGTTCATTACCTACTTGATCAAAATGTATGAAACAGCGGATTTTTTTTTCGTGATTTCAGAGTTGGTCCCATAGTGAAAGTTGTTCAGTCCAATGGTCTAAAGCCCTCTTAAAGTTTGTAAGGTTAATTTTTTTTCACCTTATATAGATGTGCGTTTTGTTTGTGTAGAATAAACAATTTCGTGTAAATAAACGTGCGAATAAACAATCGTGTTTGTTACGCTATTTATAACTCAAGAACAGCTGAACCGATTTGGCTGAAAATTGGTGGGGAGGTTAGAACCAGGAGAAGGACATAGGACTTTTTATCTTTTTTTTTACTTATAGGAGTAGGGTAGGAGTAGTGCAGGAGTAGTGTAGGAGTTTTTTAGGAGTAGGGTAGGCGTAGGGTAGGAGTAGGGTAGGAGTAGGTTAGGAGTAGGGTAGAAGTAGGGTAGGAGTAGGGTAGGAGTAGTGTGGGAGTAGGGTTGGAGTAGGGTAAGAGTAGGGTAGGAGTAGGGTAGGGGTAGGAGTAGGGTAGGGGTAGGGTAAGGGGTAGGACACCACGCGCGCCGGGTAGCTAGAAATAATTTATATGGCAAAACAGCGTTTGCCGGGTCAGCTAGTTGCAAATAAAAAAAAAATTGAAAATAGAATAGACCTCGATCTTACTTTGTTCACGAAAGAACTCGGTGACAACAACTAGTCAAGTCTACCTTACAGTGTTGGCAGAGAAAGTTGATTGCAAGGCGTCGTAGCAAATTGCAGTGGAAATAAGTGGCGCGATCTATCACAGTTTAGTGATCATTACTACATAGTTTTAAAATTAAATAATTATGTTCGCTCGACTTTTTAACACGGGTTGACATGTTTCTATGTACCTAGTTGGTTGGGGTAAGGCTTAGGTCAAAATTAATATCGGTTAAAATACTTAAAAAGAAACGAAAAATATTTTGCAAAAAATAAGTAGGTACAAAAAAAATTGGAATAATTTAATTCAGAGACAATTACTTATAGAAATATTATAAACAAAGTATTTTGAAAAATTCCCAAAATATTTTTGGAATTACATACTTCATTTGATACAAATTAATACTTTTACTCAATAGGAACAGGTAAGAATAAAGTTTATTTAATGACTCTTTATGTTTATAATGAAGAAAGAGCGTTTACGCCGTACAGCATTTCATGCAAACTTTCAAGCCCTTGTTTTTCGAAATTTGATACAAATTAATACTTTTACTCAATAGGAACAGGTAAGAATAAAGTTTATTACTCATTATGTTTATTAAAGAGTCATTACTCTTTATGTTTATAATGAAAAAAGAGCGTTTACGCCGTACGGCATTTCATACAAACTTTCAAGCCCTTGTTTTTCGAAATGAATGAACCGATTTTAATGAAACTTCATACGGATAAGCAGGATACAAAGGTCTAAAAAGTTACTTAAGAACATTTCTGAAAAATAGTGTTACAGCCAAATTAGACCGATTTTAAAATTTTCCATAGAGACAGAAATTCCAGTTATCGTTTTTAGGGTTCCGTACCCAAAAGGTAAAAACGGGAACCTATTACTAAGACTTCACTGTCTGTCCGTCTGTCCGTCTGTCCGTATGTCTGTCTGTCTGTCACCAGGCTGTATCTCAAAAACCGCGATAGCTAGACAGTTGAAATTTTCACAAATTATGTATTTGCGTTGCCGCTATAACAACAAATACTAAAAACAAAATAAATTAAATATTTAAGGGGGGCTCCCATACAACAAACGCGATTTTTTTGCCCTTTTTTGCTCGATATCAAAAATGGCAACAGGTAGGCACTTAAAATATTCACAAAATACTCAGTTGTATTTTAACTTTAATAATAAATAATAAAATTAAAATAAAATAAATATTTAAGGGGGGCTCCCATACAACAAACATGTTTTTTTGGCGTTTTTGCCTTGTGGTACGGAACCCTTAGTGTGCGAGTCCGACTCGCACTTGGCCAGTTTTTTAATAAATATTTTCTGAAAATGCCCAAGGCATTAAGTCCGCCTTTGTACAGTTTTTACTTGGGCATGAAGTTTTAATAAATGAATAAATAATATCCAAACTAGACTAACGAAACCTCTATAATCTTACTTGAAACTTGCCAAACCTCTGAACATTCCCCTCCTTAAGCCTCACACACACAGACGCGCGACGAACAATTAATTTAAAAGACAAACGCTGTTCTTTCACGCACACGCTCCGATCATTAATATGTGTACCGCCTTATGGTAACTGATGGATATTGTTCAAAAGTTTTGGATATAATTTGGCTTGAATTCAGTTTTGAGGAGAACTGTTGGGGAAAATTCAGTAACAGATCATAGAGTGCAACAGAAACTTTTTTTTAATTTTAAGAAGAAAATTTGAGAAAAATATTTAATATATTATATTAATATATTATTATTTTATATTATTATTATATATTATATAAATTATTATTATATTTTTTTTTCTTTCATCACGCCTGTATTTACCAAAGGTAAGGCAGAGGAGTACCGACGACCTAAAGTACACAGACATTTCACGACTTCATCATCTGCCTAGCCTTTTCCGAATTACATATTCGTCTTCAGTCTTACCGGATAGCATAATCAACTTACGTTCCAACGGCTGGGACACAGGCCTCCTCTCTGTGAGGGTGGTGAGAGGGTGGGCCGTAATCCACTACGCAGCCCCAGTGCGGGTTGGTAATGTCACATGTCTTCGAATTTTTGGTGCTGGGACATATCGGTTTCCTCACAATGTCTTCTTTCACCGTTTTGAAAGCAGCGGTGATGAAATAATTTACACAAAGTAAACTTCCTGTCAATGTTCGAACCTACGCCCTACAACCGTCAGTCGCGGCCGTTGCCACTAGGCCACCACTACTTGTGAGTCTTACTTTATTATATTAGGAAAAAATCAGTACCTACTAGTTTTATGAATAATTAATTAATTATTTTGAACTCAGTTTGTATTAGTTTTAAATCTGACTGTAATATAAATTACTGTGAATTGAATTGTTTTGGTATTTTAATTGTTTCAAATCTAATTTAGACTGTAATTTAATTTGTATTTGTACCTACCTATTTTTTATTTTTTTTATTTTTGTATTCTGACATGTAAATATTATAATAACTATTTCGTAACTGTGACTGAGAAGGCTGACATTTTTAACATTATATTGCAGTTTACATTATTTGCATACCCATATGACGTTGAAGCATGGAGAACTTTACTAATTGTATAAAAAAAAAAATCG
Organism: Mesoligia furuncula; assembly: GCA_916614155.1. NCBI lineage: Eukaryota > Metazoa > Arthropoda > Insecta > Lepidoptera > Noctuidae > Mesoligia > Mesoligia furuncula. Next base: position 14,947,564 of record OU744816.1, read on the forward strand.
ATGTAGGTATATTTTACCCATGTTTGCAAATTAATAAATGATTTATGATTTACCTTGTAAAACATTTTAAAAGAGTAACGGTGGAGTTTCTTGCCCATTCTTCTCCATTCGAACACTACCTTTTGGAAGGGGCGACTATAAGAATCAATTCAATTTTACTGTAATTTTTGACGTTCAAAAGTGCCTTTAATGTGCCTATTTGAAATAAATGACTGACTTTATCGAATTTTCATCAACTGTCGTGATCATCAGTGATTAAGGCCTCGCCTCTCTAACAGAAGGTTGTTGGTTCAAATCCGGGCAAGTAACATGTAATTTTTATTTTCAATTCATCATTATAATGTTCTTTCCAAGATTATCTTGGACATCACGAACATCGGAGAAGGAAAACATCGTGAGGAAACTGGACCTAAGATATAAATACTCATATAAATATGTCTGAAATCGTCAATCCTAGAGCAAGAGTGAAATCAATGAGAAAAAGCCTTAGCTTGGCAGAGGCTGATATTATTATTTAGTTAACTGCCTATCATTAAAAAAAAAAAAAAAAAGGGAAAGGCTAGGCAGATGATCATGAACTGCCTATCAATCTGTCCTCCAAGACCCAGTAACCAGCGCCGGTATTAGTAGCCTGTATCTAATATCAAACATTATCAAAACATCAGCTGTCATTACGTTGACCGATAAACTATGAAAGCATCCCTCGGAGAGGATGCCAGGGGGATGTCGTGAATGATCGTGAAAAATCGTTATTTTCCTTTTTTTGTGGCACTGCGCGGGATGTGTGCCACGCCTCGGTGGAGATGTCTTGGCAATTTATTTTTATCATCACGGGTTGTGTTTTGGGGTATCGGTAGGTGTGTTTGCTTCATAGACTGGAAGTAGGTAGGTGTATGAAAATATAAATAGTAGGGAATTGGCCAAGTGTAAAGTCACCTTTTCGGTTCTTTGCCCATATTCAAAATTGAAAAATGAAGCAATGTATCCGTCAAGCTTTACAACATCTATATAAAATGTATTTACGGGAAGCAGGAAGAGGGTACTCATTCCAATTCAAAGATCCTTAATTTAACGCCGCCTTTAATACAAATATTAATATAACTAGAATAATATAATATATAGGATAATAAAAAGTATCCTATATGTTAATCCCGGGTGTCAGCTACCTCCAAACCAAATTGTATCAAAATTGCTGCAGCCGTTCGTGCGTAAAGAAGTAACAAACATACAAACAGTCACAAATTTTCGCCTTTATAATATTAGTATGATGTATGGGCTCATGTTCTTTCATCTCATCATCTGCCTATCCTTTTCCCAACTATGTTGGGGTCGGCATCCAATCTAACCGAATGCAGCTGAATACAGTATTTTACATAGAGCGACTGCCTATCTGACCTCCACAACCCAGTTACTGGGTAATACGATACCCCTTGGTAAGACTGGTTGTCAGACTTTCGGGCTTCTGACTACCCGTAACGACAGTCAAAGATCCACGAATGACAGCTGGGACCAACGGCTTAACGTGCTTTGCGAGGCACGGAGGGGTCTCGGTATGTAAAGATGGTCACCCATCCACAGACTCACCGTGGCAAGCGTAGCTTAACCTGTTCGATCGACCTGTGCGGCTGTTGTTATTTAGCCACGGACCCCTATATTTGTCAATAAATACTTTAGAATATCTATATTAAGTTTCTCGTACAACTTAAACTAATTCCCCTTTACCTACCTACCTACCATCTTTCTGTAAACACAATTTTCTTTCTTTCTCTCCGTCATTACTTTTAAACCAGCCAGAACCTCACGTCGCGCCCTCTCGCAGTTTTTTCATACCTCGCTACAGTCCACCGTCTGAAAAAGCTTTAGAAAAAACAGTTTGCGTCAGCCGTTCCTAGATGGCGGTGGCGAGCGGAGTCTTTTGTGGTCGTTGCGTTTTTTTTCGGTATCTTGTTAAGCTTAGAATGTGGTGACAGATTGACAAGTCAGTTTAGTTATTTTTTTTACAGATTTTTAGGTAGTTGACCATTAGGTAGCTTCTATTGCGTCATATTTTTGTGTCGTTTTCTGAGAGAATACAGAAATACCTTTACATACAGGAAACAAATTACCAGTGCGCAAACTGTACCTATGAAATTAGCAAACGTCTTTCGACTCTAGACTCTCTGTTATAAAAAAACATTTTGACCGCATTTTTCTATGAAGCAAGTGTTTTTTTTTTTTTTTTGAAACAGCCGCACAGGGTGATATGTCAGGTTAAGCTACGCTTGCCGTGGATGGGTGACCATCTTTACATACCGTGACCCCTCCGTGCCTCAGAAAGCACGTTAAGCCGTTGGTCCCGGCTGTCATTCGTGGATCTTTGACAGTCGTTAAGGGTAGTCAGAAGCCCGAAAGTCTGACAACCAGTCTTATCAAGGGGTATCGTGTTACCCAGTAATTGGGTTGTGAGGTTAGATAAGCAGTCGCTCCATTTAAAATACTGGTATTCAGCTGCATCCGGTTAGACTGGAAGCCGACCCCAACATAGTTGGGAAAAGGCTAGGCAGATGAACCGGTTAAAGAATTTAGAGGGTCTAACAATCATATTATGCTAAATTCATAGTTAAAGTAAGCGCACTAGTTTTTTACTTTTCCTGTATAGTAAACAAGTTAACCTGAAATAAGAAAGTTATCAAAATTAAAATCCACCTCATTTCTAAGACTTTAATACGTTTTCGTAGATTATCATGTATGTATCAAGTAAGAAACAGCTTGTTTAAGATGATTATATAACAATATTCTTTGAAGTGCTATAGATACCTATAATTCGATCCAAATTCTTGAAAAATTCTTCGCTGGATACTAAAGAAACTATACTAATTCTCTAAATATATAAAAATTTAAATCACAATTCTTGCAAATAAAGAATTTTTGTCATAATGAACAACACTTACAATGTAAAATATACAAATTAAGTGACGAGTTGTTAATTGTGGCAATATAGCAAACACCAGTAGGTAATATGTATCAACCTGGTTCCCAATAGGTCTTATCACAATTTTATCACTCCTGCACAAAAATTTTGACGTATATTTTGATTTTGCGCAATCCTCCATGGGGCATTATCACCATCTAACCATCCAGAATGAATGCGGTGCTCCTGAACAGCACCATTTGGTGTCACAAATGCCCGTTCACCTGCACTCTCGACGATCTGAATAACACCTCTGACGCCGCTATAAACATGCCCACCTACTGGGCCTTGGACCCAAGCAGTAGATATACTATCGAAACGAAAAGAAGAATCTCCTTCTTTCAAAGTTTTATAAAGTTATCAAAAATAAAATCCACCTTATTCACAACTTCTTCCTCATCCATTTCCGAAGCTCTTATAAAACGTATTTCTTCAATAGTTTCTTCAAATATATCACCATTGGAATAAATTCCAGCACGATGCTTACAAACAAGGTAATAAATATCATCCGTACTAAGTTACGGACTGTTATTTGTGGAAACATGTTGATGGTCGGCAGGTTATAGAATATAATAAAATCACTGTTGTCTAAGATATTTCTTATTTGGCATTACAGTACTCCTTTTTCTGGTCCATCTTTTTACAGCAGCATCTTTTGTATTATCACACAGTTCCGTATCACACCCACTTTTGGCTTTATTTTGGCAAACAAAACATTCACCTTACATTTTTCTACTTTTTATAGTCAAAATTGAACAAAACTTTATAGTTAATGACTAAAATATGTCCACTTGAATGTGTTTTACATGGTTTTAACATCAATTTATGATGGATTCCCACTTGGGGAGAATGGCGTAGAAATCAATGGACACGACCTGACATTGGTATGTAACAATGGCGCTACTTTGTAAACGTGCGATATTTCTAGGACTTAGATAAGGTATCGAGCGTTCGATTCGGCAGGGTTGTGAAGCAATTCTAGCATTTCTTTGGAAATAGTGTTCTGCAAAAAAGTAACAATTTACCTAATTAAATAAAAAAAGATGCAGTAATAGATTGTATTCTTCAAGAAATTAAGGGTAACGAAAATTTCGATTTGTTTAATAACTTGTTTCTCGTGTCAACTTGTCAACCCGTCGAACATCGAATTACCCCAATAGAATAGATTATAATACTTTTTATTATGTACACCATACAAATTACAGATATAAATTTATAATTTTTACATAGGGTGACACACTGGGCCGAATGTTGAAATTCAAACATACAAAAATGTTAAGACTTGATGCTGACAGCAGTTTTAAATTAAGTACCTTATTATTGTAGTTACTAATATTTACCTAATAATATTGCCACAACATTAACTAAGTCTTGTTAATAATTTCCTTTATAACGTTACCTTGTAAACTTTACAATTACCCACCTACCTACTATACCTACCTACTTATAAACATGGATGATGTTGGCATGCTTGTATTTGTCAGTTTAGGCTGAAGGTTGTCAAAACTCTATCATTCTGTGATTTGACATGAAACGGTTACTAGACGTAAAGTTAACAAGTGATTTAAGCAATTAAAATCACCTCATTTGCAAGAACGCCATATCGAGTGACACAAAAATACGTTCCAGAGACACATCAGCGCTCAAAGTGAAGCGGAGGACCGAAGAACTAATTACAAATTATAACCTGACCAAATTAGACAGTCCCTTGCGAAACTCTAGTTGTGTCTAAAAGAGTGGACTCCGGAATTTAGTTGGGTTAACCAATTTTAACCCTTTACTGCGCATGCCCCCATACATAAGTAGGTGGAAGGAAAAAAACACAAATTTATACCGGGTAAATTTTAAACCTATACTTTTTTTTTCTCTCGGGCATTTTTATGTCGATCCTTTGTATGTGTGCGTTGTGCCAGCTTTAATTACGTATCGACTTAATTTCCCTCCGACTCGCACTGTTTGTGGTACTTTTGACAGGTTTTGTGTGAAAAAATACAGGTTTTTGAGTACTTCCCGTGAGTTTAGAGTGTAGTTTAGTGGTCTCCTCGAGTCAGGTTATGTTTTGATTGCAAATCTTCGTTCGGATGGTTAGTTTTGGTGGGAATTTGTGAGATGATGGTTTTTAAAGGACGAGTTGGCTTGAAATTGGATTTTTAACTATCATTCGTGTCTACAATTACCTGTAAAATGTAATCTGGGTAAGTGTTTTCAAATTTTATTAATTTCTTTTTTAGTTTTTAATGATGTTACATCTTGTAAAAACACATATTAAAATCATCTCTTGTTAATTATGAATGAATTCAAAATGACTAGTTTCTAGTTAATAGTTCTAATAATAGTTTATCTATAAAAGCTCACTTCCTGTTATTTTCTACGACATATGAAACCACCTGTTGACATAAATAAATAACTGAATAACTGAATCTAAGTACATGTCTTTGTATGATTGACATGCAAATATATTGATGATAAATCACACTTTAGAATGGATAACACATACCATTTTTTCCTTTATCCTTGTTTATGCTTCTTATAATTCAAAATAAACTCTATTTTATTTTTATTAAGAATAATATTACAACGAAATTTTACATGGAAAGCCGAGTTTGTTGGAACAAGCGACTTCCTTCCGTTTCATCTTGAATCTCAGAGCCAAATTCATAGGTTGCTTAGAAAACTAGCTCGGATAGACTGAAAATGGTGCTTAGAGTTCTGCGGAAGATGGCGCTAAATTAAATCTTAGGGTTGCTTTTCAAAACTAGATGTGAATTTGAGCTTTGTAGATACTTGATTGGTTATTTGGTTCATTATTGTAAGAGCTTAAAATAGTTTTATCTTTTAAAATACTCTTCAGCATATTATGATTTCAAATCCTAGTGATCCAAATGTTTAAACTGCTGTAACGTTTTTATTGACTAATTCAACAACCTATAACAAATCATAAAAAAACTGGCCAAGTGCGAGTCGGACTCGCACACGAAGGTTTCCGTACCACAAGGCAAAAACGCCGAAAAAAACACGTTTGTTGTATGGGAGCCCCCTTAAATATTTATTTTATTCTGTTTTTAGTATTTGATGTTATAGGGGCAACAGAAATACATCATCTGTGAAAATTTCAACTGTCTAGCTATCACGGTTCATGAGATACAGCCTGGTGACAGACAGACGGATAGTGGAGTCTTAGTAATAGGGTCCCGTTTTTACCTTTTGGGTACCCTAAAAATAATCAAGTAATCCCTTAGTAATCCTCATTATATGGTATCACAGCTGAAGTAGAAAAATGTCAATAAACTTTTGGAGTGTACCTACTTCAAGTTAATTACAGCTTAGCGTTAGGTGATGATAGTGTGACGGTTGACAGAGAAGAATTGAAGAAGAAAACCTGCTGAGGAGACCCCAAGTAACATGGGACTAGGGCAGAAAGATGGTGATGCTGCGGGTAAATTGAGTATCACACTATCAATAGCAATGGCTTTCATTTTGACGGGTTAACAACATTCATTGCGATATTTACGTTGTTGAGCAGAATAGAATAGAATAGAATACTCTTTATTATGTACACCATATTAATACAGCAGACAACATTGTTCTAACATATCGGCGCTTGAAATCCAAAATTGACTAAGCGACATAGTGCTAACTTTACAGAAGAACAGTTAAAGGCTTAACTTTTCAGAAAAAAAATCATTATAAATACTGATTCGGATAATAAAATTATATTTCCAAAACAGTAAGAATTACGCCAGTGGGATGATTACAATTTTTTTTTTTCGGAAAAGTTTTTGCCTTTCAAGGCAATTTTGCCTTTCAAGGGGCGATATGAAGCAATGGTTTAGCAATATTCTTCAAAATGATTCAGATTGTGATTCATAGTGTGTTACGAAATTAGGGTGCTGATGATAGTTAAAATACTTAAGTTGTTTTAAGTTTTATTATTATCTACCTTGTGAAGGCCGCAGGAACCCGTTGGATGCGAGAAGCACAGAACCGGTCAAAGTGGCGGTGCTTGGGGGAGGCCTATGTCCAGGAGTGGACGTCTTTCGGCTGAAATGATGATGATGATGATTATCTAGCTTCTGCCCCGTGACTTAGTCCGGGTGAAATTTGAACCACCTTGTCAAATCGCATCTCCTGGCTGCGCTATTACTTCTACTTCTTCAGATCCTAACGGTCCTAGCGTGATGTGAATTAATCTATAGCCTTCTTCAAGAATTGGGCTAACGAACGCAAAATATTTTTTTTCAAAAAACCAACATACCTTTCAGCTTTATTATTAGTAAAGATAGATGAGTGTGGAACCTAAGATAGAACACATTCGCACGATACGACTACATCATCATCATCATCATCATTTCAGCCGAATGACGTCCACTGCTGGACATAGGCCTCCCCCAAAAGGGAGGGAGGGTTTGCCATAATCGCCACGCTTGGCAGGCGGGTTGGCGATCGCAGTATGGTATGGTGGTGGAATGCATAGAGAACGCTGCTGCCCATTCTCCGGTTAGACCCTTAGTCGCCTTTTACGACACCCACGGGAAGTGTGGGGTGGTGCTATTCTTTAAGTCCGGCACCACACAGACTACATACAACTACATACTAGACTAGATACGACTACATACAGAAAGCAAAGCTCATAGAAATCTCTATTCCTAGACAGCACGTTTCGCCAAAACTTTGCTGATAGAAAACATTGTTTGTGGATATCTCGGTCCATAGGAAGCACTATTGACAGTGATCTCTCTGTTCACAGGTAGCATTTCTTGCCGTCAACTTTTTTCATAGAAACCATTGTTTCCAGAATGACTTTTTCTTAGGCTTTTTCAAAAAGTCGCTCTGACCGCATTTCCTCTCAAGAACAAATCACAGACATTATAGATATTTATGAAAATACGTTCTTTGACTCAATGAAATTGGGCACGTGGCTAAATGAGGCTTGCCGCGGTTGCTATGTGGATGGACGATCTTTACATACCGAGACCCCTCCGTGCCTCGGAAAGCACGTTAAGCCGTTGGTCCCAGCTGTCATTCGTAGATCTTTGACAGTCATTACGGGTAGTCCCCGAAAGCCCGAAAGCTTGACAACCAGTCTTACCAAGGGGTATCGTATTACCCAGTAACTGGATTGTGGACGTCAGATAGGCAGTCGCTCCATGTAAAATACTGGTATTCAGCTGCATCCGGTTAGACTGGAAGCCGACCCCAACATAGTTAGGAAAAGGCTAGGCAGATGATGACTCAATGAAATCTTAATGAATCATGTTCGTATATGACAAAAAAAAACAGGAAAAATATTTGTTTAACTCAGCTATCCCACGTTGTTGATACTTAAATATTATTTTATTGCGATATTTAATGAGTTCGAAGTTTACAGTGTAATAAACGGTACAATTTATACCCTTCTGCAGTTTATGGGTTAAGTCTTTGTGTTGGTATCGATGGTCTTGATTTTTCGAAGAGTATTGTAGGGTTAGATATACCAGGGCATTAAACCGTCATGGTTTTACTCAGACAATTCATACTAATAATTATTATAAATGCGAAAGTGTGTCTGTCTGACTGTCTTTACCTCTGAACCGCTGAACCGATTTAGATGGAATTAGGTACAGAGATAGTTTGAGTCCCGAGAAAGGATATAGGATCGTTTTTATCCCGATATTTGCACGGGATCGACACTTATGCGGGTGAAACCGCGGGGCGCTGCTAGTGAATAAATAAAACCACAATACCTAACATTTCTTTTCCGTTAGTTGGGTAGCAAAGTAGAAATGTCTATAACTGTCATAGTGAGATTAAAATCTACAGTTTAAATCAAGAATTTTAACTAACTTGCCTTTCGATAACATAATAAGCAGAATGAGGGCTAACACCAACAAATTCATGCTTCAAATATGCGAATTTCGACACAATGTAAAAATTGTTAATGAAATAAATAAATAAATAAAAAACAGTATTTTGAAAACCCTTGCCGAATAACACGATGCACCAATACTTAAGGCCTACGCAGACCGGGACGGCATGGCAAGGGATTAAAATTTTTACTAATGGACATTCAAACGTATCCATATAGAAATACGACATAAATTGCTTTAAAATGATTCCGTGGTATCGAAAGGGATTTCATTGCACGGAATTGAAAGACGCGCCACGGGCTCCCGCGGCGGGATGCCGTGGCGTCTTGCGGTAGGCAACGGCATGCCAAGGACTCCGGCGCTCGTTGTGACATACCGCGGGGTGAGGCGGCGGGGGTAGAGAGCCGGGGAAGCCGCTGGAATGCCGCGGTATCTAAGCGGCTAGTGTGCGTTGACTGACGGCAAAATCCCTTGCTATGCCGTCCCGGTCTGCGTAGGCCTTTAGGCACTCTGTGAAGTTGCTCGTGCGGCAGGGATGAATAATGTTTATTAATTAATATTACTAACCCTTAGTTGATAAGTTATTGTTGTACTAACCATTGGACCTATGCTTTCAAGTTAAATAAATAAATAATTATTATTTCGTTTATTTATTTACCTAACTTATTTTATTACGTTTTTAAATATTTCATAAAATATAAAAAAATACAAAAAAACATTTAAAAAAAAAATAGTGATCCGCTGGTGTCGGGAGCAGGGTCCAAGCTACCGGTGGTTAGCGCTCCAGAGAAAGGAACCTCCCCACAATGCAAGCCTTATCGAGGAGTACTGCCTTCTGAATCAAGCCCTTGATCCAACCGCCTAACGAGAGCCTCAAAAGATGCTGATCGAGGCTTTCGGCCATCAGTCCATTGGTCGATTATTATTATTATTTTTACTTTACATATTTCGGGACCATGGGGTCCCGGTCCTTTGGAAGGCGTACGAGAGGCCAAAGCCAACTCGCAGAGGCCCCTTAGGAAATTTTAATGAAATGCGGCACCAACCGACGTTTATCCCTGTATGAAAAATTAAAAATTAGACTATGGGTTTCAGATGGTGACTTGCATACTCAATAATGGGCCCCCGGAAACGGTCGCTAGCACATAGTGACGTAGCGACAAGGGGGCAACATGTCCTGAGGTACTTATGAGGAGTGGTGTTCCACGGCTATCAGGACAATCCCGGAAGTACGGTCAAGATCCCTACCAGCATCTTACTGGAATACTTCCTTCCTCTGAGCACGTTTGCTCTTGCGAATCTCCACTCAAGCCGGCCAATAAAGGCAACAATGAGGTAGGAGCTCTGTTCGTCGTCATTGTTCACTCCAGCCGGCCAATAAAGGCAAGCCAGAGGTGAGGAACAAGACTTCTCCCAGGAGAAAGGGTCCGTGGGGTCACTACTGCCCAACAGCTCGCCACATGCTGCCCTGCGGGTTTCTCTCTTGGTTTGGCTCCTCATAAACCTGTTCCGGCAAAGTAAACTCTTCCGGCACAGACCCAGAGTTCGGAGCGTGCAAGCCCTACCACGACGTCAATGTAGAGATACGGCGTTGGGTTATTATTATTATAAAATCACGGCTTCCTTCCACAAAAGGTTGGGCAGAGCTGTACCTTAGTACACCTAAATTTTGCCAGTTATGTTTTAAGTCCAAGTAATAGGGGCAAGCCTATTGTTAAAACCAGGCTTTGGATAAGATCCAGGTTATTCATTTAGCAGATGGTTTCATCACACTAATATTATAAACGCGAAAGCTTGTGAGTGTATTTGTATGTTTGTTACTTCTTCACGCAAAAACTACTGAACAGATTTGGATGAAATTTGGCACACAGATAGTTTATAGCCAGGATTAACACATAAGATACTTTTTATGTCGCTATTCCCAAGGAATCGAAACTTATACGGGTGAAACCGTAGGGCGCAGCTAGTACAAAATATGTTCTTTTTTAGGGTTCCGTACCCAAAGGGTAAATACGGGACCCTATTACTAAGACTCCACTGTCCGTCTGTCTGTCTGTCACCAGGCTGTATCTTGATAGCTAGACAGTTGAAATTTTCACAGATAATGTATTTCTGCTGCCGCTATAACAATAAATACTAAAAACAGAATAAAATAAATATTTAAGGGGGGCTCCCAAACAACAAACGTGTTTTTTTCGGCGTTTCTGCCTTGTGGTACGGAACCCTTCGTGTGCGAGTCCGACTCACACTTGGCCAGTTTTTACTATCATTTATATGAATCCTAGAATCTGTGGTTCATATTCGCGCATAGTAGGAAAGACTCGTAACCGCCAGAGTCACGCTTATGTCAACTTAAAACCCTCCCCCGCGGACGTAAACCGAAAAATGCGGTACCATAAAAAAGTACCACCATAAAATCAGCACATCTATTCTTTCCACGCTCATCCTCGTCTCGGGTCCGTCTCGTCGGAGCATCGTAAATACATCATCACACAGAAATCCCGAGGGAGGTACCGTCTTACAATATATTTTACTCCTTCAACATTTTAAACAAATACTTGGTACTTTTTATTTTGTCGGCTGGTAGGCGGCTTAGTGCTAAATCAGGGGTACTTGTTTGGTATTTATAGGTCATGGTATGTGGTCTGTGGGTCATAGAAGGCCACTTTCTGTTCGAAGATAAAATATTAACATGCATGTATCGCAGACAATTTGTATGATGCGGCGTTTTACAAACGGCGTCGTCCGTTTAAAAACGCTCGCTGTTTTAAAATATGCCAGACCCCGAGGTTAGGTTACTGTGCTGAACCCCTAGGTTAGGTTACTTTATACCATTTACAGAGGAATAGGAGCCCCACGAATTAGGGCTACGTCGACATAGGATGCAAGAGCAAACGAAGGGCACCCCGTGGTTCGGTTTAGTTAGGTAAAACAACGAGCGTTTGTAAAAGGACGACGCCGTTTGTAAAACGCGGACTGTAATTTTGTAAATTTTCGGATAGCTAGAGGAATTAAAAATGTTTGTGTCACCACCAACCGTTATAATCCTGTAATGTTTCCACGACGCGGGCCCAGTGCGGGTTGGTCCCCATCCCAACCTGTCGCATTGCATCGTCCGCCCGCGCTATGACTTCGTTTTCGCTTTGCGTTCTGCCCTTTTTCGTTTTGCTCGTCCCCTAAGGGTTGTAGCGTAATGTTAAATAGCTTATAACAAGAATTGCGCTATCAAATGCAAAAATATTTTTTCAAATCCAACCGGTAGTTCCAGAGAAAACCGCGTTCAAACGAACAAACAAACTTTTCAGCTTTATTATTAGTACAGATATATAGAGAAGGAGGCGTCCGTGGCTAAATAATAACAGCCGCATAGGTCGATCGATCAGGTTAAGCTACGCTTGCCGCGGTTGGTCTGTGGATGGGTGACCATATTTACATACCGAGACCCCTCCGTGCCTCAGACAGCACGTTAAGCCGTTGGTCCCGGCTGTCATTCGTGGATCTTTGACAGTCGTTACGGGTAGTGAGAAGCCCGAAAGTCTGACAACCAGCCCTAACAAGGGGTATCGTATTACCCAGTAACTGAGTTATGGAGGTCAGTTAGGCAGTCGCTCCATGTAAAATACTAGTATTCAGCTGCATCCGGTTAGACTGGAAGCCGACCCCAACATAGTTGGGAAAAGGCTAGGCAGATGATAATGATGAGAAGTAAAGGATGAAGAAGACAATCCTGGTATGCACTTGAGCATCCATTTTCCGTATTCTAACATACCTAATGACAGGATATAGCCTCATCACTTATGACTTGTATAATTACATCATCTGATTCTAAAGAATTGCACTCCAAGACATGCAACTGATCTGCAATAAATCTTACTTATAAAAAACTTGATTTGAATAAATTAATAGGCTATAAATCTTGACTGTCTCTGTCATTGCTGTTGAATGGAAAGAGACGGCAATAGAGAGTGATTTGGTTGTAGAATTAATTTGATTTTAATCATATTATGACTTATTACAAATCGACACTTTTAGGTACGTGTGACAATTGGTAAACTTTTTTATTTTTTATTTATTTATTCAAAGTTACGTCAATAACACCGTAACAAGTATAACGCCAATGCATTGTTGCCTGCACAAAGATACACAACATCTAACTTACATTGACCAGGTACCCGAAAATACAATTAAAATACTTTTAGAAATACAATTAAAATACAATCAAAAATACAATTAAAAAATACAAAATAGAATAAAATTAAAAATACAATTACAAATGCCTACCATTAAAATACAATTACAAATGCCTACCATTAAAATACAATTACAAATGCCTACCATTAAAATACAATTAAAATCACTTCTCAACATTTTCAATGCCCTTCAATGCTACTCCTGTGAACTTCATCGTGTGAGCAATGGTGGCCCAGTGGCGATGGCCGCGGCTTACGAGTATTACGGTCGTGGTTTCGAACCCAGGCGCTTTACTTTGGGTACATTATTTTATCACTTCTGCTCTCAAAACGATTAAGGAAAACATCGTCAGGAACCCGGTATGTTCTAGAACCACAAATTCGTAACCACATGTGATATCTGCCAAACCCGGTGGGCCCGCGTGGTCGATTACGGCCCACTCCCACACACAAAGGCCTGTGACCCAGTAGTGGGAACATTACCTATAGCCTGAATATGTATTGGTGAACTTTACCTATTCAATGCTTAAAGAACCTTAGTTAGGTTTGTGGAGTGCTGCGTGTATAAGTGTTTCAACAAACCGAATTACAGAAAATAAATCATTTATAATTCGCTAACCTGATTGAGCGTAACTTACACATTTTGAGCACCACGGTGAAATATTGATTGGTACTGAAATACCTTTGGTGCTCTAAAAACATGTGCTCTAAAAATAGGTGCCCAAACGGGAATACTCCAAAATTATGATGATTTGGAATGATGTTTGTTGGTTCAAGTGCTTCATTTTCAAACAAGAAAATTAAAAGTTTTCATTTACCTTAACCTACTTACATTATAACTGAAGTATGATCAAATCTGAAAGTTTGTATGTTTGTAACTTGATCACGCAAAAACGGCTAAACTCCTCAAAACTATTAAGGAAAACATTCTAGAACCAAAATTCGGAACCACATGTGATAACTACCAAACCCGGTGGGTCCGCGTGGTCGATTACGGTCCACTCCCTTACACAGAAGGGAGGCCTGTGTCCCAGTAGAGGGAACATTATAGCCTGTATACGTATTGGTGAACTTTACCTATTCAATGCTTAAAGAACCTTAGTTAGGTAGGTTTGTGGAGTGCTAACCTGACTGAGCGTAACTTACACATATTTAGCACAACGGTAAAATATTGATTGCTGCTCAAATGGGAATAACTTTGGTGCACTAAAAATAGGTGCTCAAACGGGAATACTCCAAAATTATGATGATTTGGAATGATGTTTGTTGGTTCAAGTGTTTCATATTCAAACAAGAAAAGTAAAAGTTTGCTTTGACAATTATCTTTTACCTTAACCTACATTATAACTGAAGTATGATCAAATTTGTAAGTTTGTATATTTGTAACTTGATCAAGCAAAAACTGCTAAACTGATTTGGATGCCCTCATAGTTTATAACCTAAATTAACATATAGGATACTTCTGCACCCAATTCTGAAGTCCACGCCGACCAAGTCGCGGGCAGTAGCTAGTAGTAGATAAATTAATTCTGGAACAGAACCAAAAAAAAAACAACAGCTCCTAGAATTCAAGTTATCATTAGAAATGATCCGTAAGATAATCAATTACAATAATAATAAAAACAACAAAGTAATAAATCATAAAATAATAATAATTACATCAACGCCCCTTAATATAAAACCCACACAATTCTAACTTACAGTAGTCAGTATAATAATAACTATATAACCATTAAACCACATTATTATCATTTGACATAGAGAACAATGATACAATGATTATAACCACATTGTTATGTAAGAACAACATAATCTAAGTTATAAATAAACAAATAAAACTAATCAGTCGAAGGATCCGTTGGTATCAAGGTATCAGGCAGCGGGTGCTGTGTTAGGGCTGGCACGCAATAGATTTTCATTTTTTATGTTTTTTTTTTACATTTCCTTCGTTAATTTACCTCGATTCAAAGTCAAAAGACATTTATTTAAATTAGGCTGAGAATCAGCACTTTTCGAACGTCAATATTACCTAAGACAGTCCCTCAACACGCCCGCCCTTCACCACTTTCTAGTGCTTTCGATTAGAGAAAGTTTATTTTAATAATTCTTTCCTATTCAGAATCGATTAATTTTTTATTTTATTTTTTGCAATCTCCTTTTGTAGCCTAGTATTATTGTAATCGCAGAAATATTATTATTATTTATCAAAAAAATCTAGCCAACCCTACGTTCAAATGAGATATAAAGAAGTAAGAAACTTAATGATACCGAAATTCGTTACGCGCACCGCGACCCAACAGCTTCCGCTCACAGATTCAAATTTAGAACTGCTCTTTTTTTTCTAAATTTGAATTTTAGGGTTCCCTAAATTGGGTTACAATAATTTTTCTTCTTGCGGTCTTATAATTAATTAATAACGTGACGATATTATCGTGGCCGTCCACGTGCACGTCACGGGATCACGATGACACAGGAAATTAAAATCTATGGAAATATATGAAGCAGTTTTTAAATTACCGTCCGCGATAAATGACAGCCGGGACCAACGGCTTAACGTGCTTTCCGAGGCACGGAGGGGTCTTGGTATGGTAAGATGGTCGCCCAGCAACGGACCAACCACGGCAAGCGTAGCTTAACCTGATTGATCGATCTGTGCGGCTGTTAAGGCTACAAACAGGCGCGACTCGCGATATAATCGCGCGCGACGCAAAGTCACCGCTCGTTGCGACTTGCGGTGCCTTTGTGTCGCGCGCGATTTTATCACTTGTCGCGCCTGTTTAAAGGAGCCTTTATTTCCTAAATTATTCAGTATATATAATACTAATTACCTAGAGATTCATACCAAAAAATCAGGCACGAAGATTAAGCAAAATTAGCTGTTCTTAACATAAATTAAGACAGCATTGTATTTATATTTCTGTTAATCGTGTTAATTTAAAGCTGACAGACACAGAATTATTAACACCTTTTTAAATGATTGAAAAAGAAACTTACTGTAGTTTTTTTTTACTTTTATTCAGAAAACTATGTTTTATCCTTTGTATACTTGTCAGCAAAGAGCTATGCTATCTAGGTATAGTATTAATATAAGAAGTAAAATTTGTTTATGTTTTTATGTAGGAGGTAATCTCCGGAACTACAAGTCGGATTTGAAAAATTCTTTTTACAGTTGATAGCTCGGAAAAGAGACAGAAAGAACGCTACTGTTAGGGTTAATGGATGAACACCAAAGGAAAGACCGTTTTAAGGATTTCAATAATACGTTTATTAATCTTTTCATTGATATATTGGAAGGTGTGTTTACTAATACAAAAACGAAGTTGTAGCGTGGGTGAGCAATGACTGTTAGGGTTAATGGATGAAGGCCAAAGGAAAGACCGTTTTAAGGATTTCAATAATAATAATAATAATACTTTATTTTTCAGACCATGGTGCCCATTTTGTTAGTAACAATGTTCTTATAGACTAGTGTTAGTAATACTTAAAACTACCCACAACACAAGACATTTGAAAAGAAAGAAAGGGTATCCACATTTTGTTAGTTACAAGACAGAACTTAAGAAACTAGTGTTAGTAAAACATTATTAGATTATTTTCCCGATGTGACGCCCCGCAAACTGAGCATGTATGACATGACATTATTTGCAAGCATGTAATTGCACCCATCTCTCGAGAAGCGGGGAGTCCCATCGGTCAACTAATACACACAGAATGCTATTGGTACTGGATCGCAGCCGTTCAAGCATGGAGGCACTACGCTTACGCATTATTGCGGCAAAGCTGTCAATATTAGCCTCCGCAAACATGCCTGACGCACTGCAGAACCGTGGCAGTCCCATCAGCACCCTGTACGCATTATTATATTGGACTCGCAGGTCGTCATATGCCCGCCGCGTATAGCCGACCCATAAGCTGCACGTGTAGAAAGACTGGCAGTATCCTTTGAAAAGCGTCTTCTTTACCTCATCACTACAGCATGCAAACGCAGTTGCATGCTGTAGTAATATGTTGGCCTTAGCAACATATTACAACGGACAGCCAACGACCTGCGCTCCCTTTCGATGTCCACATTATCTCGCATATCATCTGTGGCCCAGTGGCCCAAATACTTGAACTTTTCAGTTTTATTTATTAAAGCACCACACAAGTGAATGTCTGGTACGACCTCATAACATTTATTGCCGGCTTTGAACACCATAAATTCACTCTTAGTTGGATTGTATTTGAGGCCATGGGCCACAGCGTATGACTCACAAATATGAAGCATTTTCCTCAACGCACTGATTGAGGGGCTCAACAGCACCATGTCATCGGCGTAGCTTATTTTATTAATACATACCCCGTCAATGTGACACCCAATTCCGGTGCTGCTAAGCCCCCGGATCAGCTCGTCGACGTACAGGTTCAAAAGGCGAAGGGAGGTCAACCCACCCTGCCTTACGCCACACTCTAGCCTGTACTCATCCGAGAGAATGCCTGCCCATCTTACATTATTTCTTTGGTTGTCATACCAATGCTCCAATACAGATACTATCTCCCTGGCCACTGTAGTGTTACGCAACTTTTGCCACAATATATTATATGATACAAGATCAAAGGCCTTTGATAGGTCCAGATAACAGGCGTACACAGGTGTTTGCCGAGATGTATAGTAGTGGACAGTCTGTTTGAGAGACAGGATTGCACTTTCTGTTGAAAGACCCTCTCGAAAACCAAATTGCCCATCATTCAGTCTAATATGCTTGTCAAGGTGTCTGTTAATCAGACCGTCCAGAACCTTGGCTATAGTAGTTGCCAGGGAGATCGGTCTATAATTGGAGACATCAGACAGATCACCCGTTTTATTTTTCACAATCGGAACAACAACGGTTTGCATTAATCTCTCCGGTAAATAAGCATGACTTACACATAAACTGAACAACATAGCTAGTACTCTCGGCAAATGCGGTCCAGCATACCGCAGATGCTCAACGCTGAGACTGTCATGACCCGGAGATTTTCCTCTGACCATATGCTTTAATACGGAAGAAACCTCTTTAGCGGTAAATCTTATACTTACGTACGAGTCAGATGTCCCAGCGCTGGGCATCATTGGCTTCAGTGAACGCTGTCCTAGAGGTGATTCCACTTTAAAATGTCGCACAAATGCATCGATAATACGATGGAAGGTGTGTTTACTAATGCAAAAACGAAGTTGTAGCGTAGGTGAGCGATGGGATGCGTTGCGGTGGGAAGTCGCTGGCGTGCTATGTATAATAGTAGATCATACCTTGGTGAAAATAGAGAGAGAGGCTAATTAGTAACAGCCGCACAGGTCGATCGATCAGGTTAAGCTACGCTTGCTGCGGTTGGTCCGTGGATGTGTGACCATCTTTACATATCGAGACCCCTCCGTGCCTCGGAAAGCGCATTAAGCCGTTGGTCCCGGCCGTCATTTGTGACAGTCGTTACGGGTAGTCAGAAGCCCGAAAGCCTGACAACCAGTCTTACCAAGGGGTATCGTATTACTCAGTAACTGGGTTGTGGAGGTCAGATAGGCAGTCGCTCCATGTAGAATACTGATATTCAGCTGCATCCGGTTAGATTGGAAGCGGACCCCAACATAGTTAGGAAAAGGCTAGGGATGATGACCTTGATGAAATTATAACGATGCAGGATAGCCTTTACCAGAAGTTGTCAAAGTATTCGTGATTAGCAGCTCATCAGGATCGAGCCGAAATGTAGCAGTTCGTCGTGGACGTGATACAGACGCCAGCACATCAAGCTACTACAATCTGTCAAACTTCTTTAATAGATTTTCAACTTTATCGCTAAAGCATAAGATTAAAAATTGATTGGAAAAATTTGACAGTTTCGGGTAGCTTGATGTGCTGGCATCTGTGCAACAGCCTGCGGCTCCCCTGACTTCAGAAGACAGCCTCCACGCAATCATCGATGTGACGCTCTGCTAGAGTGACTGTCACCAGCCAGCGGCGATGCCACGGGCAAAAGCTAGTAAAGGATTAAAGAAAGAAATTAATTCTCAATGTGTGTATTGTTCGTAAAATGCTCATTAGGTGTTTATTAATTAATACGCCAATTATACGGTTTTCTTATGGAAAATTAATGGCGGGTCTATATTTGGTGTAATTTTAATGTAATTCTGCTGAATAAATTGTTAAGAATAAACTAAGTAGGAGAGACAAAAACTTTTTAACAAAAAAAAACACTACAAAGTGAAAAATAACTTTAATTTCGGAAGTCGGTGTCTTTGGGTCTGTATTTTAGTTTTTGCCACCGACTTCCGAAATTAAAGTTATTTTTCACTTTGTAGTGTTTTTTTTGGAAGTCGGTTTTTTTTTGTTAAAAAGTTTTTGTATCTTTTTAGTGGGTCTGTTTATCATGTATCTAAGTCACAACAGCCTAATGTCAACTTGCCCAGGTTGCTTGCAGGGGCGTTAATTGTTGAGGAGTTCTCCTGGTATTCCACCATCAACTCTATTTGACTATTCGCATTGTGACGAGCATAAAGTGCTCAGCAACCATATTAAAGAAATAGAATCGTAACCCGTGAAATAACTATTATTGAGTAGTTTCGGTGGCCATCTGTGGTCTTCTTCATCAGTTCCACTTCACCAAATGGTGGTTTCCGAGAGCAAATGCACGAGTTAGGTACTATAAAAAATACCCAAATCGCTATAGGTGTGCCTATAATATTTGAGGAGTTTCCTCAATTCCTCATGGATCCCATCATCAAAACTGGATTTTGAAAAAACTGGGACCAATCTGGAAGCATATCCTATTGAACATAAAAAACATTTTCCAAATCGGCTCATAAATGACGGCGTACTGAGGTAACAAACATAAAAAAAAAGAAAAACATACAACCGAATTGAGAACCTCCTCCTTTTTTGAAGTCCGTTAAAAAGGGCGATGTTTGCCTAACATTCTTATTTTCTTTTATGTACTGTTATTGTTTAGTTTTAATTCAACCTAGACAGGTTTTTTATTAACAAAAAAATACGGAATTCATGAATTTCTCAGTCTATTTGATTCGTTTTCTAAATATTAAAAGCTTTAAGGCTCGCTAAGGGATATAATCGCGAGCGACACAAAGTCACCGCTCGTTGCGCGACTTGCGGTGCTTTTGTGTCGCGCGCGATTTTATCGCGTGTCGCGTATGTTTGAAGGAGGCTTTATGTAAAAAAAATATAATTTGATCTTTTCATCATAATGTTTTTGAATATCCCTGATTGTCTAAACAACAGGGAAAAATGTCATTATTCAACGATATAAATAAATGTTTTTTTTTTTAACGTTCTTTTTTAGTCAATTTATTATACAAGTTTCTAATGTTAAACAGTAATTCTAATATCAACACAACATTTACTCATAACCCTAAACTTCAACGAAAAAAAATAAAAACCCTACGGAACCAAACCTCAAACAATTGACCACGTGCACAACCTTTTATTTTCTTTCGGCTGTATCGATCATTTTTTAAACTTTTTCCCTCTTTTCTACAGCCATACTTTTTATACTTTTTTCTTTTTTAACCTTTTTTCTTGCTAAGTTATTATTGTTTTCGGGCTTTATCTTTGATGATGATTACAACGTAATGCGGTAGCCTAATGAATTCGCAAATCAATTTGGTTGATTTAGAAGATTTTTTGTTTCATATTATTTGATTAAAAATATTCACGGGAATTCGTTTGATGTTGTTCTGCTTATGATGGGATATAAAATGGAAGCTAGATTTGTAGGAATTAGTTACGGCTGGAAATCTACGGTTAATAATGACCATAAGGGCCATAATCGACTAACCTTAAGGTTCAATTTAGACTGATACATCATCTTCTTTAACGCTTTTGGGTTATGTGTGATGATGTGGTTATGATAATGTCAAATAAAATTAAAATCATTTATTTGCATAAATGAAGGTACAGAGAGTTCCAAAGATGACAACATCGACCTCTTATAAAGGCTCCTTCAAACAGGTGAGACACGCGATAAAATCGCGCGCGACACAAAGGCACCGCAAGTGGCGCAACGGGCGGTGCCTTTGTGTAGGCCTTTATGCCTTTATTTATGCGTGCTATATTTAATTATTAGGTATTTTAAGTTTTATTCTTTAATTATTTTCGATCCAAATATGACATACTGTTGTGAAAAGATAAACCAGTGTTCTCAGGGTTGGTAGTGAAACACACTGCTGCAGCAAATTAGTAGTATTATGAGCCACAGATATACAGGGTGAAATTGAAAACATGCGACAAATCGAAATGGGAAATTGTACTCATCATTATGAACAACTTTTTCTATGGGAACAAGCCTGAAATCGCGAAAACAAAATCAGCTGTGCCCTACATTTATGTTCGCTTAACTCGTCAAAATGTAGGGAACAGCTGACTTTTTTTTCGCGATTGCAGCTTTGGTCCCATAGTAAAAGTTGTTCATAATGATGAGTACCATCTCCCGTTTCGGTTTGTCTTGGTTTCAATTTCAACCTGTAGATAGACCTAGATAACGCAAGTATCACGATCTGTATGAAAACCAAGCGTGCCATTTTTTGACAACCTACTATGACGTCACAAGTACTATTTAGTGATGGGAAAATCAAATCGATTCAAAGACGCCGCCGCGTGCGGCACCCGTCTCGCCCCCACCCCCGGGTCCTAGCGCCAGCGCTCACGCTCACCCAGCCAGCAGTACATAAGACTGAGCGCGAAAGTGGCGGCTTACGATTTTTGTACGTGAGCTGGTGCGATTTTTGGCACGCGAAGTAGTTGCTCTTGCGTTATCTAGGTGAATCTGTGGTATGAGCTCTTAAAATATTGTAGCCCAAAGATGAAACTATTGCTGTCCGTTTTAATGATAAACATAAATGTGGATAGCTCAAAGGAGGATGCAGCTGAATACCAGTATTTTACTTGGAGCGACTGCCTATCGGACCCCACAACCCAGTTACTGGGTAATACGATATCCTTTGGTAAGACTGGTTGTCAGACTATCGGGCGTCTAACTGCACGTAACGACTGTCAAAAATCCACGAATGACAGCCGGGACCAACGGCTTTCCGAGGCACGGAGGGGTTTCGGTATGTAAAGATGGTCACCCATCCACAGACCGACCACGGCAAGTGCGGCTGTTATTATTTAGCCACGGGCTCCACGACAGCCATCTTAAAGACATTAATTAATTATCGGCCTCCACAACGGATGTGTCCGATCAACATTCAAAACGTCAGAGTCTTAGACGTGACTAGAAATTCATTCATTCATGAATGAATGAACTGTCCGTGGATTTGTAATGAGCTTGAAACCTGTTCCTTTCGAGCTGGTTGAGTGGCAGTTGATAAAAATACGTAAAAAAATAAAGACCATGAGATGGAACTTTACTTTAAATGGCAGTAGTTGGTTTTGTGGTCAACAAACTTATATTTTTCATGTCTTTTACAATGGCACCGATTCCCTAGTTCAAAAACTAATCTAAATTTAAGTTCAGTGCATCTTTTTCTTTCTATTTCATTAACAAAAGGACAGAAGATAAATATTATTTTAGTCCTGTCAAATTAAGATACTCCATAGACAAGTTTAGACGCGATTAAAAAAGTGGCTACTAAAAATACGTCGATTGACAGGACTAAACTAATATTTATCTTCTGTCCTTTTCTTAATGAAATAGAAAGAAAAAGATGTACTTAAATTTAGTTTAGTTTGTGAACAAAGGAATCGGCGCCAATGTTTTTTGTTCTATTTTACATAATTTAAAAACAGTTTTGTAACAACATTACTGTTTTTCTGAAGAGATTTTAAACCGTTGTTTTAAAGGTTTAGGTATTTAATGGTGAACATACAGAGTCATTCCTAAGACATTATTATCAACTTACTCTGGTAACGTATCTGCAATTTTTAGATTGTTGTAGTTGTAGCAGTATCTACAACGCCACATGCAAACAACGCGTCCTACTGACGTCACGCAAATCCTGCATCGCGCAAGCAGAGTTTGCCGCGCAACTAGCGACATGAATCATCGAGCAGTTGCCCGCCAGTTGTGCGCGCGTAGTGTTGTCCTACTGTTGTTGATAAAGACTTTTGATTCGGTGGGCATTCGGTCTATTTGTCAACCAATAGACACTGTGGACTTTTCAATCACAAAATAGTAGTTACGTGAGTATCAAATTCAAGCCCATTTATATCAAATTAACTAATTACAGGCACTTTTGAATAGTCAAGGGGTCGGTCAGTCAGAAAGATGAAGCTAGTTGCTAAAATTATCATTATAATCGGGAAGTCTGTGTGGTGCCGGACTTAAAGAATATCACCACCCCTTACTTCCCGTGGGTGTCGTAAAAGGCGACTAAGGATCCCGGAGAATAGGCAGCAGCATTCTCTATGTATTCCACCACCATACCATACTGCGATCGCCAACCCGCCTGCCAAGCGTAGCGATTATGGTAAACCCTCCCAAAATTGGGGGAGGCCTGTGTCCAGCAGTGGACGTCTATTGGCTGAAACGAATCGGGATCGTAACGTAATCGCCTCGCATCGGGACAAGCTCAAGAACCGCGGTGCGGTGCGTGGTCAACTTGCAGTTCCCGCGCTTACGGCTCATCTTCCCCGCGCTTACATCTCTCCGTACCCGAGCTTACGTCTCTTCGTCCACCCTTGCCCCTCTCATCCTTCCCGCGGCCTGCTTGCAGTACCATCAACCAGCTGTAGGTGAGCCGTGAGCGCGGCGTCGCCTACCCGTAGCCGAGTCGACGTATTAGAACTTCTGATCCGCTTTGGTCATGTGCTTACTTTAGGTTGATGCTTGTTTGATGGCGATCACATTCTGAGTTGATGTGTGCTATGACCTTTAGTTGCTTTCGACACGCTAAGAAAAAGAAATACATATTTTAGTTATTACGATAAAGTATTCCACCACCGCCATTTTGTAGGATTCACCATACACTTCGATTTATAAGCGATCATTAAGAGTTGTCCGTCTTTATACTGTTGACAATGCAATTCAACAAGACCCACAACACAAGAGCTTCCTTAAACTACATCTCATTGAACCCATGGTGTCCAAACCCAGCCAAAAACCTTACCAATTACACCAAAAAAGGCCTCGTATTACGAGCGATTACGCCGATCGGTAGCTTATAACAACCTGGCATCCGCTGTGGTCAGTTGTGGTCAACTAACTATATTGGTTTATACTGAAGTCAATCCGAAGCTCCTGGAAGTTTTTGTTGTTGTAGAAAATGTAGGTGGTATTGAATCTGAGGTTGTGTTTTGTTTATTTTTAGTATCTGGTTTGGGTGGTCATTGGCGCGATTCTGTTGTTCACAAACTAAACTAAATTTAAGTTCAGGCATCATTTTCTTTTTATTTCACTAAGAAAAGGACAGAATATAAATTTTAGTTTACTTCTGTCAAATTAGTCAGCGCCTGACGTAAATTGACGTATTTTTAATAGCCAATTTTTTAATCTCGTCTAAATTGTCTATGGAGTATCTTCGGCGCCATTGATTTGCTTTGGTTAAGTCAAGTGAACTTAGATGGGTTTCGATTTTAAGGGTGTGGTGAACAAGATATTGTCGTTGCCAATCTTGCTTACTGAGATGGGTGTTGAATCAACGAACTAATTGAGTCAACCGTTGATCTCCTGTCAACTGTTTATGAATTAACTAGTTGAATTCATGAACGACTTATAGCTCGTTTAATAATCAACTAAACCAAATTCGAAAACGCAAACGTAACGAACTGAGCAAATTAAAAACTTACGTTGAAAATAACATCATAGATTGCGAGCGACCGTCGGAAATTTAATTTTATTAATAGAAAACAATCAGCTCATTTATCAAATTAAATTTCAGTCGATAACATTGGAGAGGGAGTGGACTAATAATCCACCATGCGGGCCCAATGTGGGTAGATGGCACATGTCTTAGAATTTTTGGTTTTAGGACATGCCGGTTTCACCGGGTGGTGATGAAATTATGTAGGTACATAAAGTAACGCGCCTGGCTGGGTTTGAACCTACGACTCGTAAGTCGGGGCCATTACCACTGGGATACCACTATGACTATCATTATGACGTAATCAATAGACGAATCACGAACTTATATTTAACTAAAAAGTAATTTATAAAAATTTAATCGACTTCAAAAAGAAATTGACTCAAAATTGTGTAATAACTTTAATTTCGGAAGTCGGTGTCTTGGGAACTTGTATATTATTTAGTTTTTTGCCATATTACATATGTACATACGTGTCGAATTGATAACCTCCTTTTTTTTGAAGTCGGTAAAAACAACGAGTGGTAAACAGGTAACCATCGCGATTATTTTAGAAATCTGGTAAAATAAGTTTGCGTTACCCAAAACCATTCAAAATCTTTGCATTACCTGCTTTAAATAACTTACTTCCTTCGATCAAAAGGCGCTTTAAATCTCGGGAGGTTTCGACCGCCATTATTATTTTATTAATGAAGGAAATACAGAGGTTCATGTAATAGGCACTTAACTTTCAATAATATCGGTATTTTGTCGGTCGGTTGTTATTATTACCGATCGGTATTATTACGGTTTTTTTTTTGTTATAATATTTATGTATGTAGAGTAGTTACTTACACGTGGTGGAGTTTATGAGAAATGGCACAAGTATTTTTTAAACACGCGAGAATTAGAAGGATATAGAAAAAAAACCAAAGGCACTCCGGGAGTGCCGACAGAAGTGAAAACAAAACAAAAACAGAATACTTTGCCATCACTCACTGACATATCGGATATACATTAAGAGCGTTTACGCCGAACGGCATTTCATACAAACTTTCAAGCCCTTATTTTTCGATAGAATGAACCGATTTTAATGAAACTTCATATGCATAAGCAGGATACAAAGTTCTAAAATGTTAGTAGAAAACATTTAAAAAAAATAGTGTTACAGCCAAATTAGACCGATTTTAAATTTTCCATAGAAACAGAGATTTCCAGTTATCTTTTTTTAAATACTTAAGACATTTTGAAAAACTAACAGAACAGAGAGAATAATAAAAAAATATATAAAATTAATAAAATGACCCACATGATGCTACGGATTATGGAGTTGCACATGGTATACTGGACCAATACTAATACATGTCGGAACTAATATATGTACGTCATTCGTTTGACTATTCGAAACGTCAGCGCCATCTGGTGGCGCTGGACGGAGTCTAGCCTGAGTCCGTGGGGGGGTCGAAGAGAGCGAGCAGCGAGGTGGAGCGGCGCACTTGACCATTGGACATCGTACGGACAACATGTGCTCAGAAACTGTTCCACGTTCCGTATCGTTGAGTGTGTACCTAACAGTGTGTGATTCGCTAGTGTGATTAAACTGTTCTTAAAATTACCTATAATCTGATTTGAACTGTAAACGGTTTTTCTATTGCGCAATAACCACTACTACCCATAGAACGCCCACAGTAATTAAAATATGCCTGATGATAACGAGACACACATACCTTCCCCGTCATATATATTTCTAAATTCGTGCGAATCGACTAATAAGCTGCATTGCAATATCAACACAAACTCTTTAGACGAAACGACATTATAGTACTTATCAGTGGTAAAGAAATGAACTCCTTGAGTAGAAGCATTTCTTTACCCCCTGATGAGTACATAAATAACGAGTTATAAGTAGTTATTACTTGCAGTCTATATAAATAAACACACTTTATTAACCTTTTTTAAATGAAATTCTAAATGAAAACTGATTAGATATTGTTACTAACATGAGAACTATAGTCAATTATGATCGCTGTGAGAGCCAAAAGCCATTGTTTTTAACTTTTACTGTAAAGAAGACGATGAAAACTTTACGGAAAAAGTGGTCACGCTTTTTTGCACGTTAGAAAGAAGTATACCATTTCTGAATTAACATTGTTAGTTATCATGAAAGATCATATTTTTCTTTTGAACTGAGATAGGTTGGTTCCCTGTTACATGGGACTGAATAGGTTTTTTGAAGTGAAAATGCGTTGGGCATTTTTTGAGATGGGAAAACCATTGAACTCGCGACACTGTTACAGTAACCGACACCTCTGTTTTAAGTTTTGGCCATTATAAAGACATCAACGCGCGGTACATTTTCTTTGGGAAGAATGACCTTCATCCCTGTATGACTGACTTGTACTAAATCATTTATATTTTAATGTAACTGTATTGACCTCGAATTTGACAAATTTATGTTCCCATTTTATTAAACTTGACATCATTATTGTATTGCCTATTTCAAATAATGTACTGAATTTCATCGTGACATGGTAATCTTATATTGATTCGATTGAATGTGACAATACATAAATATATTAATGAGTCCTTTATAATGTAGCTAAAACTGTTTGCATGCCTTAGTTAAGGTAGTTAGTACAGGATCATTTTGAACTTAACATCTGTAACTTGTACCTACTTTCTGTGCAAATAAAGAACTATTCTATTCTATTCACATATTTATAAAATTACTATGCTTTTCCACTTCTGTTTCACTCCTGGAGTGCCACTGTTTTTTTTGCGGAGAATGTTTCGTCGGCGGAACAACATTTGACTACTCTTAATAAAAAGATATTCTGTAAAATATATCAAAACATTAATTTCTAACAAAAAAAATGTGATCTTCTTGTGTAACAATAACATTTTTTTTGTGTTAGAAATTAATGTTTTCACTGCTAGCACGTTTTCTTCCGTAACAGCCGTCAAAGGGCGACCATTTCTTTCTTCATCCCCTAAAGTTAGTCGACCGCTCTTGAATTCGTTATACCAACGATACACGGTTGCCTTTTTTTTTTTTTTTTTGTGGATGGGAAATCATCAAATGACTCCTCCCGCTCTGGGTGGAGCGGAAGGGAGTGTCAGACTCTTACTGTTAGTTTATTTGATTTACTTATTTACAAAAATCAATCTTTAGTCGATTCTGTAATAATCGATATGTAGGTACTTAATTTAAAAAAAAAATTCTCTATGAACCGCCATCTATGATATTCTTCACTTGTTAATTTGAGCTTTATAAATGATGGACGCATATCCTTCCTAGTGACTTTCTACTTGGCAAATAATATACTTACAGTTATAAAAAGCCTTTAACTCGTTTTATTGAAGTGCCATAACCGAGATTTCCTATAGGTTATGGGCCCAGGTTACGTTTTTACTGTAATATAAGTGGTTAAAAGTAAGTCCGTTACGAACTTTTTAAAATGGGCAATTTAAAAACCAAACGTAATATCAAGCCATTCGATGGGAAAAATACAGTGTCTGGAAGTTTAGAATACAATTGTTAAGTGAAATGGATGTGATACAAGTTATTGACGAAGACCCGATAATTGGATGCAAGTTGTGGGAGAAAAATAACCGGATAGCAAAAAGTGTTATCGTCGAGTATTTATCGGATTCCTACCTCGGTTTTGCGAAAGAAGACAGTACGGCAAGAGTAATTTTCAACAGTTTGGATGTTTTGTATGAACGGAAAAGTATTGCTACTGAACTGACGAAAAAAAAAAAAAAAATTTTCTCATAAAACATTTTACGATTTTTGATGATTTGATCACCGAATAGTTAGCCACCGGAGCGAAGTTAGAAGAAACCGATAAAGTACTTAGCTCATTTGTTGCTCACCCTACCCGCAACTTATGATGGCGTGATAACTGCGATATCGGAGGATAAATTAACGCTAGCATTTGTTATAACAAGGCTTTTGGATCATGAAGTCTAGTTAAAAAATGAGTCCAGTGATACCAGCGTCAAAGTTTTACAAGTTAAGCGGAAAAATGGACAGGAATTTCGAAAAAGAAAATTCGATAATTTTCAAAATTATTAAGGGAATAATAGCTACAACCGGAAGGATAACAAGCAGAAGAAGAAGTGTCAGTTCTTGTAGTGTCATCACTGTGGCCGCAAGGGGCATGTGAAAAACGACTGTTTCTACTTCAAAAGAGCTCAACAGCAGCAGCAGAAAAATACGGAAAGGACAAGGACGGTCCAGGCAATTGATATCAGTGGACCATCCACATCAAACAATTTTCTGGATTTGCTTTTATGATGGGAGACTATCAAGCGGATGATGATGGAAGCAAAGTTACTTTCCTATGGATCATATTATAAACCGGGAAGATCTTTTCATTAGTCACACCGTCTTGCAAACGCCATTAAAAAAAATTATATTGCTAAAAATGGTGAATATATTTCAGGTACCAAAAAGGGAACAATGTATGTGATCAGCAAAATGGGCGTTCAAGGAGTTTTAGAGGCTGAGGTGTGCTGAGGTACCATACAACCTGCTATCTGTATCAAAAATGCAACGTGCTGGGTTGTCAGTAATTTTTGACCAGCAAGGAGCTCAAATACGTAAGGATAATAAAACCATTATGCAAGGTATGTTGAAATAGTACATTATGATACATGTGTGCTATGTTGATCATTATGCTCGAGGCGGTATTATTCGCGCGAGCCGCAGGCGAGTGCGATAAGAAAGCCGAGAGTCTAATGATCGATGCACACGCGTTTCATACGACGTTTTTCAACACACTTGCGAGGAAAAAAACAGACTTGTATTGTTAAATATTAACTTGTATGGAAAATGGCGCGCTGGTTTTGTCTTTCTGCATAGCCAGCACTAGCAATGCGCGCGCAAGTGTAAATAAAAGCACTGACCACAGAGCATGTAAAAACAATTGTAAAAAAAAACAATTGTAGTTTAGTTAGTATGGAATTAGAAAGTACTATTGGCATAGAGAAATATACCTACATTAGTTCAGTGAGAATCCGCAATGATAGAACGCCAGTCAGGGTCTTTTCCGTTTGGTTTCGGGTAGGGACCACGGACAATTTTAGGTGGATGATTAAAATTTTCTTACGTTTTTTGTAATTTGCAGGTCAGTATCAGGTTGCATCTTGATCAAATATGATTCGCGACTATAATATACAGAGCGTTAGGTTAAACGAGGGACATACTTTGAGGGGAGTTAGTACTCATGAAAATTAACACCTTTTAATATGGGATTAACACTGAAATCGCGAAAAAAAATCAGCCGTTTCCTACATTTATGTTCGCATAGCTCGTCAAAATATTGATTATTTTTTTGCGATTTCAGGTTCGGCCCCATAGTAAAAGTTGCTCATTTTCATGAGTACTAACTCCCCTCAAAGTATGTCCCTCGTTTAACCTAACGCTCTGTATATGTATTTACAGAATTATAGTCATTAGAATAGAATCTTTCTAGTTAGATTTTTTCCCTAAGAACTTTTCCATAAGAAAGATGTACTTACTTATTAATGATTCGAATGATTATAATTCTGTAAAGATGTAGGTACCTGTTAGAGTCGCAAATCATATTTTGATCAAGATACAAACCTGACACTGACTTGAAAATTGCAAAAAACCTAAGAAAATTTTCTTAGATTTTTTCGGACAATTTAAGGTGAATGCGCAGTGGTAGACTACTGCGCATTCACCGCGCATTCATTAAATTGTCCGAGGTCCCTGCGCATTTACCTTAAGGTAAATAAATATTAGTTAATTTTGGGACCAAGGACAATACAGACTACTTATTAAAAAAAAAGTGAATTGATGAGACGCATCTCCGACTAGTAAATAGTTATCTGTGGAAATAAAGCACATGTGGATTAAAGTAAAGAAAAAGCACGCGTTTTTAATACACTGCATTATGGACCTAAAAGCGGTTCAATAAGAGCTACTTTACGAGCAAGTGTGTTGAAAAATAATTTAATTGCTGTAGACTTAATGGCATCTGTAAATAAGTGTCAATCTGTTTCTCAAGTATGCAGTAATAAAAATATGTAAAAATTATGGCATCATCGCTTTGGTCATATTAGTAAAAATAATTTCATTGAAATTAAAAATAATAAAATGGTTGATTACACCAGCCAAATTGAAACTATAATGCCAGATGATGAGATGTGTGAGGCCTGTATAAATGGATGGGAAACAGAGTCGACTTCCATTCAATCAGGTTAAAGATAAAAGTCATGTTAAACGGCCATTATTTATTGTGCACTCAGATGTTTGTGGACCTATTACTCCCCCAACTAATGACAACAAACACTATTTTGTGCTTTTTGTTGATGATATGATGATTATTATGTTACGTACATATTAACCTATAAATAAGACGTATTTGTTGCTTTTAAAAATTTTGTGGCTAAAAGTGAAGCTAAATTTAATTTAAAATTAGTCAACTTAAACTGTGATAATAATGGCGAATAACTATTAAAGTTATTGTGTAGAGAGAGGGATATCTTATCATTTAAAAGTTCCGAGAACACCACAGTTGAAT
This sequence comes from Mesoligia furuncula, assembly GCA_916614155.1. Lineage (NCBI taxonomy): Eukaryota > Metazoa > Arthropoda > Insecta > Lepidoptera > Noctuidae > Mesoligia > Mesoligia furuncula. The sequence continues at coordinate 14,978,850 of OU744816.1, forward strand.
GGCGTTTCTGAATGTATGGTCAGAACCATTACTGAAAAAGCTCGTTCCATCATAAGCGGTGCTCAATTAAACAAAGTGTTTGGGGGCGATGCAGTACTGACTGCTGTTTATTTAATTAATTTGACCCCAACTAAAGCTTTGAAACATTCAAAAACACCATTCGAAATGTGGCATGAAAAAAAAAAATTCAAATATTTGAAGGTATTTGGTTCAACTGTTTACGTTCATAATAAGACCAGTAAGACCAAGTTTGATGAAAAATCATGGAAAGGAATACTAGTGGGTTATGAACCAAATGGCTATAAAGTTTGGAACCCAGAATGCGAAAAAATACGTAGTAGTCAGGGATGTTATTGATGATGAGACTGGTTTTCTTCAATCCAGGCCAGACCTCAAGTCTGAAGGGAATATTAAAAATTCTCACGGCAAAACTGATGATGTAATATCCAAGTCAGTGCCTGTAAGGTCTCATAACTCTGACAGTTTAAATCAGATACATCTAAATCTGATGGGCACGAGTGTCCTAGAAAAATTCGCAAATTGAACCATGATAATTTAATTGAATCGGAGCAAATAGTTGATATACTTTCTGATAACCCGTCTTCACCAAAACAAAACACAGATAATAATCCTGAGGTTAGAAGTAGCAATAGACTCAAAAATCGTCCACCTATTTTGTATAATGAAGACGATGATGATGATTACATTTTGTGTGCTCAGTCTATTCTATGTAAAATACCTAATTCATTAGAAAAGATCAAAACTCGAGACGATAGATCTCAGTGGGAAAGCGCAATTAGGGATGATTTAAATTCTCTAAAGTTAAATAATACTTGGGTTTCCGTACCTGAAAATACAAACATTGTCGATTGTAAATAGATATTCATTGTAATAAATGATGAATTTGGAAAACCTAAAAGTTCACGCACACGGCACGGCACGACACGCAACGCACGGCACGGCACACGCGGGCTTCGGGCGGGCTTGCACGGCTTGTTGCAAGGGGTTTCAGTCAAGAATACCTCACGGACTGTAATGAAACTTTCGCACCTGTAGCAAAAATAGCTAGTTTCAGATTTATACTAAGTTTTGCGAATCATTTTGATTTGCTAGTTCATCTTAAGGACGTCAAAATTGCCTTTTTAAATGGCGAATTAAAAGAAGATATTTATACGAAAGTCCCTGAGGGTATCTCTTGTCCAGATAATTATGTGTGTAAATTAAATAAAGCACTTTACGGGCTGAAACAGGCAGCTAGGTGTTGGTTTGAAGTTTTCGAACGATCTCTTAAAGAAGAAGGTTTTCAAAGTTCTTCAGTCAATATGTGAATATATTTGCAAGACAATGGAGATGTACATAAAAATATTTATGTCGTTCTATATGTAGATGATTTAGTTATAGTATGCGCTGATATTGATACAATGAATAATTTTAAAAGGTATATAACGAGTAAATTTAAAATGACTGATTTGAAAGAGATAAAATTATTTCTTGGTATAATAATTACAAGGCATGCAAATGAAATTACATTAGATCAAAGTGCATACATAAAGACGATATTAAATAAATTTAATATGCACGATTGTAAACCTGTTAATACACCCATTGAAATTAAACTTAATTATGACGCATTAAACTCTGAAGAAAAATATAACGCCCCATGTCGAAACGTTATAGGATGTTTAATGTATGTCACGTTTTGCACTCGTCCAGATTTAAGTACAAGCGTTAATATACTGAGTAGGTATACGAACAAAAATAATAAAGAACTCTGGCAATGTCTTAAGAGAGTGCTTAGGTACTTGAAAGGTACTGTTGATTTAAAATTAAGTTATAAACGATGCGCCTACAATAATATTCTATGTGGTTACGTAGATTCAGATTAGGGTGGCAGTGATTCAAATAACTGGAAAAGTACAACTGGGTATTTATTTAAGCTCTTCGAGCACTGTTCTATAACCTGGAGTACAAAGAAACAAATGTCAGTCAAAATCAAAATCAAAATTTTGATTTTGATTGTATGAAGCTGTTAGGGAGGCATTATGGCTTAAATCACTAGCAGTTAGTGTTAAGATAGGTATCGATAAACCTATCATAATCTATGAGGATAACAATGGCTGTATAAGCATTGCAAATAATCCAACCGATCGAATTAGACTCTTAGAATAAGACTCTGATTATTTTTTTGTTGTGATTAATTTAATTATTATTTAGTAATGGTCTGATTAAGGTTTTCTAGGTTTCCCTTAATCCTTAGCAACAAATGTTGGGCCATGAGATGTATTTCCCAGCAAGCACTAGGAAGTGAATATGTTCCGGTCAATTAGGTATTTACTTTAATTTATTTTATTTGTACAATTGGTAGATTCATTTTTGAGGGGGCGTGTTAGTTTATTTGATTTACTTATTTACAAAAATCAATCTTTAGTCGATTCTGTAATAATCGATATGTAGGTACTTAATTTAAAAAAAAAATTCTCTATGAACCGCCATCTATGATATTCTTCACTTGTTAATTTGAGCTTTATAAATGATGGACGCATATCCTTCCTAGTGACTTTCTACTTGGCAAATAATATACTTACAGTTATAAAAAGCCTTTAACTCGTTTTATTGAAGTGCCATAACCGAGATTTCCTATACTTACTGACTAAAACCCACCCGTGTTCCTTCCTTAGCCCTTTATGTTCCGGGGCCAGCGGTAACCCTTTCGGACAATCCCGCTGACCCGGCAGGCTTCGGCCCTAAGGGGCCCCTCCTCGATGCTGACATCTCTTTGAGGCGCGCGTGGAACACGTACGCGCCGTCCGGCACGGGCCTGGTCCTGATCCCATCTACCCATTACTCTCCGCCCGCAGGCCCGCGCCTACGGTGGCCGGTTCGGGTACGGGGGCACGGTTGCCTTAGAAGGCCTTCATCAATGCCATTTGAAGTCTATCGTACGATTCGTCCGGTTTCAGGCGACACTTGTAATCGTAAAAAATCATAGCGCGAAAATGTTCACGGCGCAGATCCATTTTTAATGAGACACGATAATTTAAATTAGCTCGCAAACAATCTGGAGGGAAATTTGAAATTGGAACGTACCTATTTTTACTTACAAATAATCATATTTTGAAAGTAGATTTTAACTGGCCAGTCTCTCATTCATAAAAACTATTTTTCGCAATACTTTCTGAGTGGCCTGGTAAAAGTTTACAATCAACTACAGTAAACAAAATGATAAAAATATATAATATTCTTCAGGATATATGCTAGGTAGATAGTGTATTGAAAACATAATACAACTTATATGATACGATAGAAAAAAATTAAGAAGATAACTGTAAAAAACTTTCTTTTTACAATAAAAACCATACTAATGTACATACAATCATTCTGATTGTTTGTCAGATTATTCTACAAGCAACAGACTAAAGCACTAGTGTTTTAATTTTTTAGTCCAAACAATAGATTTTTTGTAAATTGATAATTGCTTCATATTTTGCAATAAATTACCAGAGTTGTGTCTTCGCGCTTCTCTTTCTTTTCTATGCAGTCCGACAGTGACCGCACTTTAGGTCATGTAAGCCCCTTAAATAAATAAAGTCCTCCAGACCAAAGTTCGGCCATGGCGAACGGCTTAACGTGCTTTCCGAGGCACGGGGGAATCACACCGCTAACTTTTAAACTCCGGGCTGTTACAAAAAAAAGCCTAATGGAAAAACCCAATAACACCTTGCCCGACCCGGGAAACGAACCTAGGACCCTAGGAGGCTCAGCAGTCACGTTTGCGACCACGAAACCATGAAACAGTAATATCATCTGCCTAGCCTTTTCCCAACTATGTTGGGGTCGTCTAACCGGATGCAGCTGAATACCAGTATTTTACATGGAGCTGTCTATCTGACCTCCACAATCCAGTTACTGGGTAATACGAAACCCCTTAGTAAGACTGGTTGTCAGACTTCGGGCTTCTGACTACCCGTAACGACTGTCAAACATCCACGAATGACAGCCGGGACCAACGGCTTAACGTGCTTTCCGAGGCACGGAGGGGTCTCGGTATGTAAAGATGGTCACCCATCCACAGACCAACCGCGGCAAGCGTTGCTTAACCTGATCGATCGACCTGTGCGGCTGTTATTATTTAGCCACGGACAACAAACAGTAATAATACATACATAAAAGGGGTCGGCCAGGAACTACAGTAATAATGTTCTAACAAAATGACTTTATCATGTATAAAGACGTTACATAATTACTTAAATAGGTACTATTAACAAACTATAAAAAGGGTTTGTCTTAGTAAGTGACCTTTTCCCCCCTTACTTGACTTTTACAACTTATACGGTAAACAGCTGGATAGATGCTTCATTGAAGCCGCCAGTTATATGTTTGTACAGACGGCAGCACGTCAAGCAACTACACTCTGTCAAATTTCTTTAGTAGATTTTCAACTTTATCGCTAAAGCACAAGTTTCAAAGTTGATTGGGAAAATTTTACAGTTTCGGGTAGCTTGATGTGCTGGCGTCTGACATAATGTCAATGTCTAATTGGAAAGTTTTGTGGAGTGTCCTAATACAGGCATTTAATTGCTTAAAAGGACGCTTCTATCACTAGCTATGTCGTACAAAGCTTGTGAAATTAAAGAAATAAACTATTTTGTATTTAAAAAAAAAAAAGTACTTAGCCACTTCGCTAACTGGAGTTGATGTTATATATTAGGAAATTGTTTAACCAATTTTCAATGTGGTTTACCACAGATATAGATACACCTAAATAACGCAAGAGCTTCCCGTGTCCAACTTACGTACAAAAATCGTAAGCCGCCACTTTCGCGCTCAGTCCTGTAGTACTGCTGGCTGGGTGAGATAGGTGCCGCACGCGGCGGTGTCTTTGAATCGATTTGATTTTTCCCATCACTAAATAGTGCTCGTGACGTCATAGTAGGTAGTCAAAAAATGGCACGCTTGGTTTTTATACAGATCGTGATACTTGCGTCACCTAGGTCTATCTATATCTGTGGGCTAAACACTGCCCTAGGAGAGCAGTGGTGGCTCACTTGTGACAAACAAACAAACCCAGACAGTCACTTTACATTTTATAAATTATGTCATCAACACTGCTCTCAAAACGGTGAGAAAAAAATAAATAACCCTCCTTCTGACGCAGTCGGGTAAAAAACTGGCCAAGTGCGAGTCGGACTCGCACACGAAGGGTTCCGTAGGTACCACGAGGCAAAAACGCCGAAAAAAAAACACGTTTTTTGTATGGGAGCCCCCTTAAATATTTATTGTATTCTGTTTTGTAGTATCTGTTGTTATAGCGACCACAGAAATACATCATCTGTGAACATCAGCTGTCTAGCTATCACGGTTCATGAGATACAGCCTGGTGACAGACAGACGGACAGTGGAGTCTTAGTACCTAATAGGGTCCCGTTTTTACCCTTTGGGTACGGAACCCTAAAAATATCGTGAGGAAACCGGCATGTCATAGAACCGAAAATTCGAAGACATGTGGCTTTCACTAACTCACACTGGGCCCTCGTGGTGGAATATGGCTCAATCCCCATTCCCCAGTAACAGCGAGAAGACTTGTGTCCAAGCAGTTAACGTTAAAGCCTGATTCTGCTTACTGTCCTAGGCCCGTACTATAATCATTTGCAGAAAGTCAGAATTACAGTAAAAGTTGCACTGCACAAGGGTCAAAATCCCTCAACACTTGCACAATAATATTGTCCTGCTTTATGACAAAAATACCTCACCATCATCTGCCTAGCCTTGTCCCAACTATGTTGGGGTCGGCTTCCAGTCTAACCGGATGCAGCTGAATACCAGTATTTTACATGGAGCGACTGCCTATTTGACCTCCACAAAACAATTACTGGGTAATACGATACCCCTTGGTAAGACTGGTTGTCAGACTTTCGGGCTTCTGATGACTCGTAACGACTGTCAACGATCCACGAATGGCAGCCGGGACCAACGGCTTAACGTACTTTCCGAGGCACGGAGAGGTCTTGATATGTAAAGATGGTCACCCATCCACGGACCAACCGCGGCTAGCGTAGCTTAACCTGATCAATCGAACCGTGCGGCTATTTTACTTAGCCAGAAACCTCTCTTATGACAAATACCTATTCCGACTTATTGTAAAATTAAATCTAACTTTAGTTCTAGTCTAACCCTTTGAGCCAGTATTTGTATTTTGAACTTTATTTCGATTTATAATACCTAATATAATAATAATTTATTTATTTATCAGACAACAATGGTCCACTGTGTTAGTATCAATTTTATTTAGCCGATGTTAGTACTTAATAACTAAAACAAGAAATTAACAAAATAAATAATAGATCAGGTCCGCACTACTCGCACATGTAGCCTTGTCCAATGCTCCATGAACGAGCAATCCACATCCATTCTCCCTGCAATAAGCTGCAGGAAGTTGTTGGGTCTGCCCCGTATGCAGCGCATCAGAGACGCAATTATTTTGCGATGTATCGCTTTTCTGTGTGGTGCCGGACTTAAAGAATAGCACCACCCCATACTTCCCGTGGGTGTCGTAAAAGGCGACTAAGGGTCTAACCGGAGAATGGGCAGCAGCGTTCTCTATGCATTCCACCACCATACCATACTGCGATCGCCAACCTGCCTGCGAAGCGTGGCAATTATAGCAAACCCCCCCGTTTTGGGAGAGGCCTATGTTCAGCAGTGGACGTCTTTCGGCTGAAATGATGGTATCGCTTGAAAGCCATCCACTTGAGCGTCTGCAAACAGGTGATCCGCTACAAAAGCGTGACAACCGCATCAACATCCTGAACGCGTTATTGAATTGGACACGCAGGGCATTGTAAGTCTTCATTTAGGCAAAGCGCTTAATACTAAAATGACAACTTAGCACCGAACTAACTCAAAGTGATGTCAGCATCGAGGGGCCTGCCGGGTCAGCGGGATTGTCCGAAAGGGTTACCGCTGGCCCGGAACATAAAGGGCTAAGGAAGGAACACGGGTGGGTTTTAGTCAGTAAGAGTCTGACACTCCCTTCCGCTCCACCCAGAGCGGGAGGAGTCATTTGATGATTTCCCATCCGCAAAAAAAAAGCACCGAACTACGCTGTCATTTTTTCATACAGAACTTTATTTCTATAACATTTAGGTTCTTAATTCAATAACTGGCTCGGTGGTTTAAACCTGAGGGCAATTCGTCATTTTAAGAACCTTCACAGTCTGATCTCAGCCTCAATCAGTCAAACATACCTCTAATTTCCCTACATTTTGACAAGTTTTTGACATTTCGTTTTTCGTCTTGCATAGGGGTCGCAGCATAATGCTGAGCGACAGCCGTTTTGGGTGGATGTGACGCATGTTTCCCCCAACCCTTTCTTATTTTTTTTTAATTTATATTCTTTATTGCGTCATGTTCACTGCAAATAAACGTTATTTCTTTCTTTCTTTTCTTTATTTGTTTGTCGCCGATATGAGACTGCGACAAGATTTTGAACGTTTTAAATTATGAGAATTGGCGTTCAGATCTAATGGAAAACCTTGTTTTGTACTATGGGAATGAGTTTATATTAACCACTACATATGATAGAATAACTAATAGACATAATTTTGATTGTGATTTTGATTTTAATTTTGATTGTAATTTTGATTTTAATATTTATTTTAACTTTGATTTTAATGCATAAGGTAATTTTAATTTAATTTTAATTATATTTTTCGTTATATTTAATTTAATTTTGATATAATTATTACGTGTACTAACATAGTTTAAAATATTGTATCTACTAACAAAATATGGATTGTTATAGTCCGAAATAAACGTTTTGATTTGATTTGATAATAATTAGGTTTACCATACACTTTTGCTTACTCCTTCAGAATAAAATAAAATTATCCGTATGGGCGTGTCTATATGCTCATCACAACTGTCATTGTTTAACAGTTTTATGAAATAGTAATAATGACAATTTGCTCAACCATTAACTTCCCTGACTATACATGCGTGATAAACTAAGAACAGAGAAAACCCATTATTTTCCACAGACTATTCAATTCCCAGATTTCTTTGTCCCACGCAAATAACAAAACCAACTCCTTTTACAGACTATCTATACTTATATAAAATATGAAATATAATGGACGATATATAAAATAGGCTATAAATATATATTATATATCACACATATACGAGAATATTCCGACCCATAAAGAAGTTCTCTAATGCATTATCCGAAACTATAAGTTATAGCAAGAGAGATAGGCGGTACAGTCAGCAGAAAAGGGTTAAATGGATGCAACTAATAAAAACATGTTAAAATATTTTGTTTTTTAACCGCTTGTGTGCCTTAATTACAGACACAATTTAAAAAGCCATTGTGTCTCGCGTAGATCTACGTTCCGGTAGACTAAGGGTTAAACAGATTAAAATTAAACTAAAAGAATATCTTAACTTAATTATAGCATAGTATAATCAGCATATAATGTTCCCACTGCTGGGATACTGGCCTCGCCTCTTCGAGAAGGAGTGGGCTGTAATCTACCACGCGAGCTCAGTGCGGCTTGGTAGATGATTTTTTTTTTCAAATTTTCGTACCTAGGACATGCCGGTTTCCTCACGATGTTTTCCTTCACAGTTTAGAGAGCAGTAGTGATGAAAAAAATCATTAGCCAGAAATAAAACAAAATTCGCCTCTATTGTTCAGGGCAAAGGTCTTCTTTTCCTTTTTCCACTACGTGCAAAATAACATATTTAATATATTTGATATAACTTATGTAGGTCATGGGCCTTATAAGAAGGCTAAAAGTCACCCAAAGGGCAATGGAGAGGGCTATGCTTGGAGTTTCCCTGCGTGATCGAATCAGGAATGAGGAGATCCGCAGGAGAACCAAGGTAACCGACATAGCCCGAAGAATTGCCAAACTTAAGTGGCAGTGGGCAGGGCTCATTGCTCGCAGAACAGATGGCCGATGGGGCCGAAAGGTTCTGGAGTGGCGACCGCGTACCGGAAGACGTAGCGTTGGAAGGCCTCCCACAAGGTGGACCGACGACCTTGTGAAGGCCGCAGGAACCCGTTGGATGCGGGAAGCACAGGACCGGTCGAAGTGGAGGTGCTTGGGGGAGGCCTATGTCCAGCAGTGGACGTCTTTCGGCTGAAATGGTGATGATGATGTAGGTCATAAGTGATATCAAAGAATATTCGACTGCAGCCGGTCGATTCTGTAAAAATCTCACCGTGAAAACTTAGGTGATGTGAGTTTGTTTTCGTTAGGAATTAACACTATTGACAGCTCACTCCACGCTCACGTCACCTAAGTTTTCACGGTGAGATGGTTACAGAATCGCACTGCAGTACTTTATAACCTATTTTTTCCGGAATTTTAAACAAAAACTGGAGGCCTTAAAGAAAAATATGCTTTTACATAAGAAATTGTATTTGTAAAACAAAATCTTTCTTTCGCGAACGAAGTCGAAAAGCTCTTGAATGAAAAAAAAAAGCGGAATGAAGAAAAAAAAACCGGGAGTTTATTCAGTTTTGCAATTTCACTGAAAACCTTCTGAAATAAATTCATAGAATATTTTATGTGTTTTCTGACCGTACGAGGCTTTCCATTTACACTTGGGGACAAATTAAAAGGTTAAGTTTTTTTTTTCATGTTTTTATAACTTCTTAACCCCTCGTATGTCGAAATAACAGACACAATTAAAAAGCCATTGTGTCTCGCGTAGATCTACGTTCCGACATACTAAGGGTTAATCAGCCTATAATGTTCCCACTGCTGGGACACAGGCCTCCTCTCTGTGAGAGGGAATGGGCTGAAATCCACCACGCAGGTCAAGTATGAGTTGGTGGTTATCACATATCTTTGAATTTTGAGTTGACTGACTTCATGATATCGCTGTAACTTTAGATGGTGAGTTCGTAAACTCAAAAGTTATGTTTATTTTACTTAGGTATGCAAAGTACCTCTATCTTATATTAGATAGACGCAAAGTTATACAATTTTAACTTTTTATTCACGCCATTTTAAATTCAACGATTAATCACTAATAAGGGGTATCGTATTACCCAGTTACTGCGTTGTAGAGATCAGATAGGCAGACGCTCTATGTAAAATACTGCATCCGGTTAGACTGGATACCGACCCCAGTTGGGAAAAGGCTAGACAGATGATGATGATAATGAATCACTAGTTTTCCAAAGGTACATTTATAGGATTTCTCCTATGTCGTGCCTGCCAATCGAGCTGCCTAAACATTTAACATCACATTCATCAAACCCATTCACGAGAATAATTTCAAAACCATGTTTCATTTACCGCACTGATTGCTAATCACCATAATTATGATATTATCAGTCTGTATTTCAGTTACAGTACGATGTTACTGTCATTCCTTTTAATATCAAATGAAAGTTTGTAATTATACAGCTACATTGATAAGCACCCAGCTCGTTGTCAATCAAATTTTACAGCCGCACGCTTAAGAAATTATGCGGCCAGTACTTAACCGTAAACCACACGACACAACTGTATCTATTATCAAGGCTATCATTAAAAAAAAAACGTCATACCAAACCGGGAAAAACCCGATAAAAAGATCCAACTATTTGATTTGTACGTAAAAATGCTATCGTGATAAGACATTTAATTGAATTTCATACATTTTTAACAGACAATTTGTTGTAAAAACTTTAAGAAATGTGCGCGCTAAACGGTTTTCACACCGATTCCGGAGATTCCTCGTTATCACCGATTTTGTGATGGTAATTGGTGATAGATATCCAATGCAATGCTAGAAAAAGTGTTATCACGTTTGGAACACGCGTGGTATCCATAGCGGGCGAATTCACGCTACATGTTAACATAACAGAATAGTTATACAAAAACGCTAAGCGTTACAAATAAATGGACACCGATCGTCAATATAACAGTCACTGTGAGTGTTTTATTTCAAGATAAAGAAAAGTGACAAATAAAAATGACTTTGTGATAAAGAAATGATAAAATGGCAGCTCATTGGATGTATATTACCCCGTAATTAATAAATGCGGTGTAAAGTAAGTTATGCCAACACTAAACCTCAAAAAAATATAGTTATTTTGACCCTTGGTGCTTACTGGTTAATGAATAAGGGAGTTAGGTTATGTTAGGTTTAAGGCCGCTATCTCACTGGCGTTTTACGAGCGTCAGCGTCTCTCGAACGTCGCGTCGTCGCGTGACAAGCATTAACGTCCGCTGAACATGATGTCAACGTCGCGTTTGCGCAACGTTAACGTCGCGTTTGTTGGCAACAGGTACAATCAGGCCGTCCTGCTCTGTCCGTGTGGGTACGGGCGGGGGCTGCGGCTGGCGGCCATTTGCGCGCAGACGCGACGTTGACGTCGCGTTCAGCGGACGTTAATGCTTCTCACGCGACGACGCAACATCAACGTCGCGTCTGCGCAACGTTGACGCTGCGCAGACGTTCGAGAGACGCCGACGCTCGTAAAACGCCAGTGGGATAGCGGCCTAAGGCTTTTACTGCCACCGCGGTCACCAGTGACCGCGAACAATAGATTTTCTATTGTGTCTGTTGTCTGGCAGTCAACGTGGGGATAATTAGGGGTGTTGACAATTTTAATACCCAATTTTTTTTTAAGCTTACTTAGACACTGTATTTATTCATAAAACTTTCTTAAAGTTAAGTTATTGATTAACGTCTGCTTAGCCATACATTTTTTGACGTTTAAACGTCTCTGAACTTTAAGGAACAGGGAAGAACATCTTAAATGATTGGGTACTTCAACTTCAGACTTCAGATTCCACATAAGTAAATCATCATTATCTGCCTAGCCTTTTCCCAACTATGTTGGGGTCGGCTTCCAATCTAACCGGATGCAGCTTAATATCAGTGTTTTACAAGGAGCGACTGCCTATCTGACCTCCACAAACCAGCTATAGGGTAATACGATACCCCTTGGTAAAACTGGTCATCAGACTTCCGGGCTTCTGACTACCCGTAATGACTGTCAAAGATCCACGAATGACAGCCGGGACCAATAGCTTACCGTGCTCTCCGAGGCACGGAGGGGTCCACATAAGTACCTAAAAATAATAATTTTCTTGACATTAGTTCTGTGCACACTCAATTTGCAAGGAAGTGTATCCTCAAGCTTGCGCTCTAGAAGGGCGTAAGTACGATATGAGTTCGGTTCGCTGTGCCATATACATGCAAGCCAGTGTGTGGGTAGACAGAGATATAGGCTAGTAGTTTATGGATTTTGCTAGATATGGCTGTAAGTCGGTTATTATTTTTGTATCGAGTTTTTAACAGAGGTGCTATTCTGTAAAAATCTCACCGTGAAAACTTAGGTGAATTGAGCTTGTTGTGAATAGTGTCAATTCCTAGCAACAATAAACTCATTTCACCTAAGTTTTCACGGTGAGATTTTTACAGAATCGACCGGCTGCTCATCATCGTCACTGGCAGACTCGTTCCACCCATAGCTGAGTCTACGCCTTTCCCTTTTGTGCCATGTTTCTCTGGTCTGTGCGTCTCATCCAAGTCTTCCCTGCGATCTTCCATTGTTTTTAGGTTATACCCATTATAGGCCGGCCGCTTAACTGAGACATTGCCTGAGGTGGCAGCGCGGTGCGAGAGGGGTGTGGTGACGTGATGCGTGGCTCAGTGATTTGTCAACTTGCGACAACTATCACCCCTCCCTCACCGCGCAGCTACCTCAGGCAACGTCTCAGGCCTATAGAAACATCATTCACACATTATAATCAATAAAAATTTTCTTACATTATAATCAAGAAAGCTCCTCTAAGTTTCAGCGGTGCTATTCTGTAAAAATCTCAAAGTGAAAACTTAGGTGGAGTGAGCGTGAAGTGAGCTGTCAATAGTGTCAATTCCTAGCAAAAATAAACTCACTTCACCTAAGTTTTCACGGTGAGATTTTTACAGAATCGACCGGCAGTTCAATCATAGCCTTGCTTGCTCTTTGTAAAGTCAGCGAAATTAGTTGTAATTTTAATTTAAAAAAAAAAAAAAAAAATTACTTAATTTATTGTTTATATCAGCGAGTGTTCTACCCGCAAAACGAGCGTCGTTGAGCGAGTTCTCTCTTTGAAAGCTCTTATTGCTGCGACAAACGAGTACTCGCCGGCAGTATGAACAGTCAGCAATCAACTATTACTTATACGAGCTCTGAAATCTCTTGTACAGACGCCAGCACATCAAGCTATACCCGAAACTGTCAAATTTTCCCATTCAACTTTAAACCGTATGCTATAGGGATAAAGTTGAATATCTATTAAAGAAATTTGACAGATGTAGTAGCTAGATGTGCTGCCCTCTGTAGGTTTTTTGAGCGAGTAAATCGCTGATATCTAGTCGGCGCGGAGACAGGTGCCATAGAGAGGAAAGAAGATACTTTCAAACCGTGACAAACTTCTCTGTCATAAGATTCACGCACTCTAGGTGTCTGGTAAAGCACACTCTTATACAATATTCAAGTGCGCTCTATTATTCAGGCCACATCCAGTATCAGTGCTTATTTCTAACATCAACGTTAGCGCTTCGTACGTAAAGGTGCTTACACACACATAGAACACATCACCTATTTGGTCTAGGAATAACTACCAGGGAAAGGTGTGGAGATGCTTTTACAATATTGATGTGTTATATTTTTCAGTAATGTGTTTTCTTGTAAATTATATTATGTGTCTTCTTGGAAGTAATGGTTTCTAACTGATGGGCAATTCTCATAGTTTAAAAAACATTCACAGTCTAATTAACACGCTTTTTTTTATTATTAGGTCGACCTGTATGTAACTAACTATGTAATGGAATCTAAGGTAACTAATTTAACCATCTTCCAAGGGTCGCAGCGTAATGAAAATTGGCAGCTGTATGTAGTTCTTATGACAATACAATAATATGGTACTGTCGCACTGATCTGATGATGGAGCCGGAAGATATGAACTGGAACTTCATAATGGAAAATCGTATCTTAGCTGTTTTGGGTTTCTTAGAAAAGTCTTGTAATGAACTTTGACCACGATTAGGTTTCAAGGTCTGATGATGAAGCCGCAAGATAGGCACTGGTTTTTTGTTTTTAAGTTCGTTTATAAAAGCGTGTTTTTCTAGTGTTTTTTAAACTATTAATTTATCTCAGTCTCGATCTCAAAAATATCCCTACATTTTTGACAAGTTTTAGTCATTGATTGTCTGAGATGAGATTGCGATTAGATTTTTAAAGTTTTTAATTATGGGAATTCACCTTCAGTTAATTATCTACTAACTAGCTGCGTCCCGCAGTTACACCCGCATAAATGTCGATCCCGTGGGAATATCGAGATAAAAAGTAGCCTATATGTTAATCCAGGATGTCAGCTACCTCCATACAAAATTTTATCAAAATTGGTCCGGCCGTTTGAGCGTGAAGAAGTAACAAACATAGACACTCACAAACTTTCGCCTTTATAATATTAGTGTGATAATAAGGTTGCAGGGTTGGATTGCTTGTTTGTTTGTATGAACACGCCAATCTCAGGAACTACCAGTCGGATTTGAAAAATTATTTTTACATTTTTGATAGCCCAATCCTTGACAAAGGTTATTTAAAATCACGCGACAACCCTAAGGAGCTGAGCAAAATGGAAAAATCAGAAATAAAGTCATCGATTTTCGTATGATATTGAAGACCAATCACCACTGACGCATGAAGAAGTCTCAATATTATGTAAACATAATTGAATTGAATTAATTGTTTGATTGAGATCAATTCGTGAATAATTTCATGAATTGATCTCAGCAAGAAGTGCTTAACCGCTCATCATTTCTGCCAAAAGACGTCCACTGCTGGACATAAGAGGGCTATGTCCCCAAGCACCTCCACTTCGACCGGTTCTATCGCATGCAACGGATTCCTGAGGCCTTCACAAGGTCTTCGGTCCACCTTGGAGGCCTTCCAACACTACGTCTTCCGGCACGTGGTCGCCACTCCAGAACCTTTCGGCCCCATCGGCCATCGAGCAATGTGCCCTGCCCACTGCCACTTAAGTTTGGCAATTCTTCGGGCTATGTCGGTTACCATGCGGATCTCATTTTATTTTAACCGCTCATTAAGGAAAAAAAACCTTTGCGTTTTTTATTTATTATAACTTTCTTATGTGTATCCATAATGATTATTATTCGTTTACAAATAGATAAGAATCTTCAAGTATACGCATCGCCTATTGTCTATTTTAAATACGATAAACGGTTTACTAATCAGCTAATACATTTTAATTTTTACTTTAACTCCTGGATTCGCTTGGAAACGTTTAACTTTCATAATGCTTAATTAATCGTTGCGCTGTTTGACTGATTTCCTATTACTTTTAGCGTAAACTTTATAGTCAATTTAATGTGGTGTTTATGGATTAAATGCAATTCCTTGTCCATATATAAACAGTTGTATCACAAAAACTATTTTTTTAAATAAATTCATTATAATTAATTTTGTTTTTGTACCTGATTTCTTCTTGTAGGATTAATCCATACTAATATTATAAATGCGAAAGTGTGTCTATCTGTCTGTCTGTATGTATGTTACCTTTTCACGCTTAAACCGCTGAACCGATTTAGATGAAATTGGGTACCTACAGAAATAGTTTAAGTCGCGGGAATGGTCATAGGATAGTTTTTATCCCGATGTGATATGTAAGTGTCATACTTATGCGGGTGAAACCGTCGGGCGCTACTAGTATAATATAATCATTTTATACAAGGAAGTCGTGTATCATATCATATTGGGGAATCGGGTATCATAAATCGACAAATGGCGTAAAGCAGTGGTGGCTCAGTGGTAACGGTCGCGACTTACGAGTTGTAGGTCTTAGGTTCGAACCCAGACAGGCGCTTTGCTTTGTGTAAAATTATTTCATCACCATCTGTTCTCAAAACGGTGAAGAAAAACATCGTGAGGAAACTGGCACGTCCTAGAACCAAAAATTTTGAAAACATGTGATATCTATATGAACTAGCAGTGGGTCCTCGTGGTGGATTACTGCCCACTCCCTCTCACCGAGAGGAGTGTGTCCCAGCAGTGGAAAGTGAGGGAACATTATAAGCTGATTATGTAAATCGACAAAACCAAAATAAAATTCTGTATCCAACGTGCAATCAAACCATCTTTATTACCATGAAAATAACATAATTATATGCGTTTAGCGCTAAAATACTTAATTATGATAATTAGTAAGAATTATAGCCTATTGTTATGTCACTATATGAAATTAAAACTGCTTATTAAAACTATTATTTTAATAATTGAACGATCTATGGTCGGCGCCATTAGCCGTACCAGCTCTATTCGAGCAGTCACTGCTCGTAGCACTTGCGAGCTACGCCGTAGCAGTGCTACGAATGCTTGGTCTACGAGTGTGATATCTATTAGATTTTTTTTTAGTTATCATTGTTTTATGTCTTATTTGGGTGTATCTATCTATTTTTCATATGAATAGCTCTGTATTTCAAATGCCTTAAATCTTTTGGGATGTCCAAAATAATGTAAATGTAACCCACATTTGAGAAAACAATGTCTGTCTTGGAAATTAACTCAAACTTAAAGCATTTATTTCAATTACACCATTTACAAGGACTTTTGAATTGTCAAAGAGCTAGTCAGTTAGTCAGAACGTTGAAGCTAGTCGGCCATTCCAAAACGTAGACCTCTATGGAGAAGAACAGGCAAGAAACTTCATCAAACTCTTTTAAATCAAGATATTACAAAATCATTGGGTACATTATTGCTTTTTTATGAGAGAATCTCGTCATTTTGTTATAAATATATTATAACGTTACTAATAGCGCCCCGCGGTTTCACTCGCATAAGTGTCGATCCCATTCGAAAGACACGTGGCGCCATCTATTACCATAATAACGTTATTGTTGTTTTCCTCGGGAACAGCACTTTTTGTCGGGATGAAAGGTACCCTATGTCCGTTTCTGTACACCTGACAACGTATATGCAAAATTTCAGGATGATAGGTTCAGTGGTTTAGGCGTGAAAAGGTAACAAATAAACTTACTTTCGCATTCATAATGTTAGTTAAGATTCAAATAAGTATATACTGGATGATTTTTTTTACCGTCTCGAAATTTTTACGGGGTGTTCTAACCATGAATATGAACAACTTTCACTATGGGAGCAACTCCAAAATCGCGAAAAAAAATCAGCTGTTTAATACACAAGTTCAATACCTACTTGACCAAAATGTATGAAACAGCAGATTTTTTTTTCGTGATTTCCGAGTTGCTCCCATAGTGAAAGTTATAGTTGCTCCCAGTATATAAGCAATTCTCGTAAGTGCCAAAATCAACGGCCATAGAGCTAAAATATGAAACGTAAAAATAAACACAGAACCATCAACAAAAAATTTAATTAAACACCACTCCACTCCCTTTTTTAACCCGAAACACATACACAAAAATCAGACACACACATCCAAACACCACCTGTGTGTACTAGTCTTGAGAATAACATATTTTTGTAGCTTTTATATATTTTTTAGTGGGTGTATTTTATATTTTTCCTATATACATACATATAGGTTGAGTACATATGCTTGTAGAAGTTTTTTTCGTCTTACGTCGAGAAAATTGAGGCAGAGGTATTGTGGAGAATCTTACATTTTTGTATTTTGAGTGTCTTACATACTTCTCTGAGCAGTCAGTGCTGGCCCAGTAATCACAGCCCCGACTTACCGAGTTGTAGGTCGCGGGTTCAAACCCAGCCACGCAATCTACTTTGTGTAAATTATTTCATCACCACTGCTCTCAAAACGATGAAGGAAAACATTGTGAGGAAACCGGCATGTCCTTGATTCGAAGACATGAATGTGACATTTACCAACCCCACTGATCATAGCCCAATCACACTCGAAGAGAGGCCTGTCCCAACAGTGGGATCGTTATAGGCCAGTTTTGTGTGTAACTGTCTGACAGTCACTGGACTGGACTGGTTGTCTTTAATAAAACTAATCAGTCGAAGGATCAGATGGTAACAAGGTATCAAGCAATGGGTGTTGTGGTAGGGCCTGGCTTGCAATACAAATAAAAAAGTATGTATGTTTCATGCAAGCTTATTTTTGTGGTTTGAGAGGGCTCGAGGGTAATTGATAACACCGGCACAGGTCGGTCGGTAACTCGACTCCCTCTCACAGACAATCAGAATCAGAATAACATTTATTTGCCTACTTTGTGTATTACAAAATGTCTCTGCGGCCGATGGGCCGTATAGAGGTAAGTCAGCTAACTTATGTCCTAATGGATCTATGTTTGCTGTGTTCTGTTTATTCGCAATAAGTGAAATTATACAAACAGATTACGTGTTTTATTTATGTTGTATGCTTATAGTCTATGTCAGTGAGGCATTATTATAATTATTCACTTTATTTTAAGGGGACGCGGAGCCTTCGTTTTGTCGGTAGGCCATCGCCTGTGTCCTTTTTTATTAGGGTCATACAATATATCACCTATTCTGTGATTAACTCTTAACTTAACTCTCTCACAGAGAGGAGGCTTGTCTCCCAGCAGTGGGAACGTTATAGGCTGAAAATTATAATTCACGGGCGTTCATACGGTAGGGACTGGTCATCTTTATGCTGCCATGGCTTATTTTAATTTAATTTAATATTTGAATTGTTTTGTTTTTCGTCTTTTCATTACGGGCGCTTTTAACGTTCAGCATCGTTCTCACATGCATAATTTTTAACATGAATGATGTAAACAAGACTTTGTAACCATATTATTTTGATTTAAAAGAGTGTCCATGGAGTTTACTCGTAGTGCCCGTTCTTCTCCATAGGTACCTACGCTTTGGAATGGGCAACTAGCTTCATCTTTCTGATTAACCGATCCCTTGACACTTCAAAAGTGCCTGTAATTGGTTTAATTGAAATAAATGCTTTGAGTTTGAGTTAAGCAATGCTTGCCGCAAATGGTTCGTGTGTGGCTGACCACCCATTACATATCGAAACCCCATCGTCCCTCGGAACTTTGATCTCAGCTGTCATTCGACAGTCGTTACGGGTCGTCAGATACCTGAAAGTCTGACAACTAATCTTACTAAGGGATATCGTGTAACCTAATAACTGGGTTGTGGAGTTGGGAAAAGGCTAGACAGATTCTAGATGACTTCAGATTCATTAAAATACAAGGTGCAGTATGCATTTAGATTCTTAGATACTTAAATATTCCTGGCAATGTGAGTGCTATTGTCGTAGCTCGATAACGACTTTTGAGCAACAGTATAGATAGGGTATCAGGAAAAAGAAAAATTGGGAAAGAAAATTATAGCAAAGTAATTAATTGAAAATTGTATACCTATAATTTCTTTGAGATCTTTTGTCCTCGAATATTAAGATTTAAAGTGCTAATTTTTGTTACAGTCAAGTGAAAATTATCACAGCTAAGAGTAGGCTTTAAAAGTTTACGAGTAATAGTCGACCAACTTAAATTGGCAGTTGCAATGTATGGGAGAACATGATTTTCAACTACAATGTTAAATTTGTTCTTGGAATGAATTAATTCCAACTACGGAAACCTTCATTGTGCGTGGTCCGACACGCACTTGGCCGGTTTTTTTATTGCCAAAACATTCGGTAATGAGAGACAGAGTGTGGTAATTATTTCCGTTTTTGTCCTTCATTTTTAGGGTTCCGTACCCGAAGAGTAAAAACGGGACCCCGTTTCCGACCCCGGGGTCCGTCCGTCTGTCTGTCACCAGGCTGTATCTCAAGAACCGCGACAGCTAGACTGTTGAAATTTTCACAGATGTTTTTCTGTTGCCGCTAAAATAACAAATACTAAAAACAGAATAAAATAAATATTTAAGGGCTCCCATACAACAAACGGGTTTTTTTCGGCGCTTTTGCCTTGTGGTGTGGTGTGCGAGTCCGACTCGCACTTGGCTAGTTTTTTGTTTCCGTTGTTGAGTAAACGAATTTAGAAGCTTATGAAACAAGGAATTTCCTTCTTCAAATTTACTTCTTCAAAACCCCTGGATTGTAATTGAAGTTTGTTACGCAATTAGTGTCCCGGTTAAAATAATGAGATTCAAAATGTAAAATCCTTCTAAGTGGTGTCCTTCTTCCTTCTGCATATGTAGATCATATATGTAATACAAACATACCTATCTAAAATGTATACGCGCATGGCCTAGATCAAGGATTTCTTTTAATAAAAGATACAGCTATGTCTAAGTAAAGATACAGTCTAGAAAAAGCTTTTTACTTTTACTAAAAAGAACAAACATACATCTGAATAATTTGCTTACAGAATATATCTTCACTACTTTTCAGACTTAATACTAACTTAAAAGCAAGAACTTGAACCGTTACTCAAAATAACATAACGCATAGTTCCGGTACCGATAATTTGTACCGTTCCACCAGGATCGTAACAAAATGAATTCCTTGGCTATAACGATACTGACAAACGGAATGAAATCTTAAACTGTTCACTAACAATATTATCAATATATCGTTATTATTATAACGATATAATAACGTTATTCATTTCGATACCCAACGTTGCCAGCTTAAGATAACGAAAACGACAACGACAAAAAAGTATGAAGAATAACGTTACAAATGAATCTGTAACGTTTCACCTGTAACGTTATTACAAGCAGATAAGCTTAATCTGATACCTATAACGTTATTTTTATTATTGTTCTACGAAAATGATATTCTATAACGTTTTTCTTTGTATCGTTACAAATTTTGGAACGTTATACGATAACATCGTCGTTTCCAAGTCTCTGCTTTTTTTTTGCGGATGGGAAATCTACAAATGTCTCCTCCCGCTCTGGGTGGAGCGGAAGGGAGTGTCAGACTCTTACTGACTAAAACCCAAACGTGTTCCTTCCTTTATGTTCCGGGCCAGCGGTAACCCTTTCGGACTATCCCACTGGTCCGGCAGGCTTCGGCCCTAAGGGGCCCCTCCTCGATGCTGACATCTCTTTGAGGCTCCAAGTCCCTGCTTAAAAGTATATTTTCAAAGTACTAGATACTTTTAATAAAGGTTTAATTAATCAGAAGGTTAATTCCCGTTATTACAAACGTTCAAAATCGACTTGCAATCTCATCTCAGCGACCATCAATGTCATCAACTTGTCAAAAAATGTAGGGAAATTACGTGGTATATTTACGTGGTAAATGTAGGGAAATTACGTGGTATATTTACGTGGTAAATGTAGGGAAATTACGTGCTATATTTACGTGGTAAATGTAGGGAAATTACGTGGTATATGTACGTGGTAAATGTAGGGAAATTACGTGTTATATTTACGTGGTAAATGTAGGGAAATTACGTGGTATATTTACGTGGTCAATGTAGTGAAATTACGTGGTATATTTACGTGGTAAATGTAGGGAAATTACGTGGTATATTTACGTAGTAAATGTAGGGAAATTACGTGGTATATTTACGTAGTAAATGTAGGGAAATTACGTGGTATATTTACGTGGTAAATGTAGGGAAATTACGTGGTATATTTACGTGGTAAATGTAGGGAAATTACGTGGTATATTTACGTGGTAAATGTAGGGAAATTACGTGGTATATTTACGTGGTAAATCTAGGGAAATTACGTGGTATATATTTACACTGTGAACGTTCTTAAAATTACGAGAATTTCTCCTCTGAGTAATTTGCTTACAGACTTCACTACTTTTCAGACTTATTCATGAACCTCAAAATATTTACAATGAACTTAGCTATTTTGAAAGGTTCAATTGCCTATCAGAAAACTTTCAAACGCATGAATTAAAAAAAAAAAAGTTATTTAAAAAATAAAAAACCCGACTGCGAAACTGAAAAGCTAAAAACACAACATTTTAAATTAAATAAAAGTTGGAAGCAGGCGGGACCCGTACCATTTTTATTATATTTTCAAATTCAAATGGGTCCCGCCTGCTTCCAACTTTTGTTTAATTTAAAATGGGCTTGTTTTTAGCTTTCAGTTTCGCAGTCGGGTTTTTTATTTTTTAAATAACTTTTTTTTATTTCCAGTGTTTTAATTTACAAAATAAATGTGAAAGATTTCGCAGATGATTTAGTTCTTGGTACGTGTTTTTTACGATTTGTCACTTCGAATTACTTTTAACCATATACGTTGTATATATTTTTGTAATTACCTTTTAAAACCCTTTATTTTGATACCCCACTCGATAGGTTTTGAGAAAAAAAAATTTTTGAAGACATAATATTGCGCCAAAAATCGGATATTTAATTTTTTTTTTTCAATTTTGATATACCCAGTGTGACTCTCACAATTAAGACAAATCTAACCGCACCTCTCCAGCTGAAATTGATCAAGCCGTTTAGGCTACAGAGCGTGCCAAAGAAATATACATACATACGTACGTATACACTCGAAAAACATAACCCTCCTTCTGACGCAGTCGGGTAAAAACAACATACAAGCATAAAAATAACAGTCGTTAAGGGTCGTCGAAAGCCCGAAAGTCTGACAACCAGTCTTACCAAGGGGTATCGTACCCAGTGACTGGGTTATAGAGGTCAGATAGGCAGTCGCTCCAAGTGAAATACTGGTATTCAGCTGCATCCGGTTTGTCGCGAAGCCGACCTCAACAAATAGGCGGATGATGAGAAGTGAAAAAAAAACATTCTCCCGCCCTTACTAATAAACGTTGTTTAGCGTCGGTATAGTTACACAATGCTTTGTCTTCTTCTTTCCAAAGTCAAATTACTGATGACCGAAAGAGAGAAATTGGCGTGTAAATATTCATCTGATCAATTACGTTTCATAATAATGGGGTCCATTTTACTTTCTGTTAAACTTGTTGGCCACTAATAACTTTTCAATAGAATCTCTTTTCATCTTTGTTCTATTTTTAAAAGGTTTTGATATCCTTGAATGACAAGGACATGGATGGCTATTTCGTCAATGGATTCATAGCCGCAGTAGCGCAGTAGGCAGCGCGTAAGTCTCATAATCTTAAGGTCGTGAGTTCGATCCTCACCTGGGGCAAATACCTTTTTGGGAAACATACCATAATTCTTTCGTTTCATTTTGGTATAAGTTTTAATGTTATCTTGTATTCATAGCGGAAGATATTTACTGCTTGAAAAATTCTGCAAGAAATTGTTTTAAGTTCCTAATGAATTACTTAGCTGTAATTATCTTTCCAAATACTATACTCCGCCGTATAAACTACGGTTCCTCAAAAGTCGCATTGAGTCAAGAATCAGTAAATCTGCTGTAGATTTTATGTTTGCTGTTTTGGGGCTTAAAAAAGCCACTTTGGCAGAATCATAAAAGGATAACATTATGAATCATAATGGACAGTTAATTGTTAAGTTAATCGTATGAAATCTCATTGGTGAAGGATTTTTCAGTTATTTTTTTGTTGTCTGTGCTAAAATACCAATCAATCCAATCCAAATCCAATCCCAATCTCTTTGATTATACTTACGTAGTGCAGCGAAATAAAGAAAAACACGGACTGTCTTGCCAGATTATGATTCATAAGGTTATCCTTTTATGATTCTGCCAAAGTGGCCTTTTTAGGCCCCCTGATCAGTTGACCAAATTAGCATCAACTAATACCCCATACTTCCCGTGGGTGTCGTAAAAGGCGACTAAGGGTCGTACCGGATAATGGGCAGCAGCGTTGTCTATGCATTTCACCACCATACCATACTGGGATCACCAACCCGCCTGCCAAGCGTGGCGATTATGGCAAACCCCCCCCCAAGAATGACAAGCTTGGGGGAGGCCTATGTCCATCAGTGGACGTCTTCCGGCTGAAATGATGCTGATGATGAATAACCTAAATTGAAATGAGGTTTCACAATAGCTTCGATTCAATGAAGTTTCAGAAACGAATAAAGCTGAAAGTTACTGTAATCGATATATATAAGGTAGCTTAGACCGCCATATTATCCGTGAGAAGATGTACCTCTGTCACCAGTAATAGTTTCCTCCAAACAATTTTATTTCTCCGACTTCAATCAATTAGCAAACTTTTCCTAATTATGTTGGGGTCGGCTTCCAGTCTAACCGGATGCAGTATTTTACATGGATTGACTGCCTATCTGACCTCCACAACCAAGTTACTGGGTAATACGATACCCCTTGGTAAGACTGGTTGATTCGGGCTTCTGACTACCCGTAACGACTGTCAAAGATCCACGAATGACAGCCAGGACCAACGGCTTAACATGCTTTCGGAGACACGGAGGGGTTTCGGTATGTAAAGATGGTCACCCATCCACAGACCAACCTGATCGATCGACCTGTGTGGCTGTTATTATTTAGCCACGGGCCCCTCTGCCTTTGCCCTGCAATGGGACAATAATACATATTTAATAATTGTTAATTTGTCTCTTGATAATTCATAGATAATGAGCTTAAGTAATTATGTAAAGGAGCTAATTAAAAAGTTACGCATTGTTACCAATTGCACAACTTATGCTAATTATAATTTTGACACTAATCTACATACCAGTTGGAAATTACGTGCAGAGATTATGCCGATATTACTTAGCTATACACTTATGTAAGTTAGTAAGTTAAGGTATAAGAACTTTTTAATCCAAGTTCAAAAGAAGAATCTAATAATGAAGGAGTTCTAACAGCTATGGTTACTAAAAGCAAAACCATAAACATATACTTTTAGATATTCCTCAAGAAACTAAAAACATTATTTTATAAACGTAAAAATAAAACATAAATTTTAAATAACCAGCATGAAAAATATCCCGTCTACTCGTCGCTTCAATAAAAAAAACATTAAAAAATAAAGAAAAACCATAAAAGCAGCCGTCTTGCGATGCGTTATCATTTTTATATGTTCTCCCCCCTCACCCCCCTCAACCCTTTGAACACCCACCCCCTAGATGCAAGCTCACACACACATGAAACTTCCTATAAATGGGTTAAAGAAAAATGTGTCTACCTGAAAACGTACGATGCACGAGTTTTTTTATTCCTTTTACATTTTCTTTGCTATCCGCGATTCTCATATCGCCGATATAAAACTGAAAAATACATTTCTTATATACACCACAAAATCACCCTTACACTATATAAGATAAGGCCCAGAATCCCATCAGCGCGAACGAAAAAACAGAGCACCCATACATGAGTAGTTTGCTCGCATACACACGGAACCGCGCCGTTTAGAAAAAAAATAAAATGCACACATATAAATTGCATGCAGCTCGAAAGGGATGCACTCAGAGTCATAAAATACTCACACAGATGTAAAACCTGTCGCACACACGCTCATCCCGCCTCAAGTTGATCACACACACATTCACACCCCTGTACAAACACACCCACACACGTCATAGACTGAAGAAAACCTTACATGTGTTGGAGAATGCTTTTCCTTGCAGCAACCTCACGGGAAGAGTTCCATAGCGAATACCTCGCGGTAAAGACTGCTCGTTCTCTAAAATTTCAAATTTTTAAACAAAAAAGCAACAAAAATAAGACAAAACTATGAAAATTGGAAACAATAACTGATACTCGAGAAGCATTTTATTTTTAAACTTAAATCGATCAGCCATGCCGGCCGTGCACTCTAAAGAATTCTTCACCCGTTTCGCGGTGTAAAAAACGCGTTCGAAATTCGAAAAATGTGACAAAAAAAGGCGCGCAAAAAAAACTGTTTAGGCGTTCGCGCCAAGCGTTTAGTGTCGTGTTTCGGTAATAGTAGTATATTTCTTAATTGAAAGTTTGGTTGCACTTGTTAACTAAGTTAATCGACAAAGACACGTGCATTAGTGATGTAAATGTGTTCGTTAATGAGTGTGTGTCTGTGTGCGTTAGGACTGTCTGTGTGTAAAGATGGAGTTTGCGTGTAGCTAAAAATTTCGCGGTATTTTTGTGTCATTATAAATTTTCGTTTGATGTTTCGACTCGATAATTATGACGTTTGCGATAATTTTAATGAATGCGTTTCGTATTTTGATACTAAATGGCTGTGACGTAATTATATGCTATGTTCTTTGGACAAAGGAAAATGATCGATCATAATTTTACATAATATTTGTCTTGCATAATGTTTATGTTCTTATTGTTTTTTTTTTCTGATAAAACTGCTGTGGTAAAAAATATGTTGAGCTTTGAATTTTGATATTTGTTTGAAATTTTATTATTTGGTCTGGTCATTATTATTTATCTCACTCTGCAATTATTATTCATAATTTGATTATTGGCTTATACATAACATTTAATACGTTCAATATTTTTTTCATATTTTTTTTACTTAAATAAATTCTCGCATAAATTGAGCAATCTGCATTCCAAGGTCACTAATCCTGTTACACATTTATATAACGTCCAAACGGCCATACTTTTCCATGCAATTTAGTTCATTAGTGCTCTACAATTAAAGCCCAAATTCGTATGCACAAAGCAAACTTTTCTCTACTGATACATATCTAATAAGAAATTATACCTTTGTTAGTATTTCAAGGGCAAGGACGTTTTATAACAGTCCTGTAATACATTTTCTAGTAAGATTTATACTTAAAAATTTCTTGTTTGAATAAATATCGCTTTTAGCGATAAGACCGCCCATTGTGTCACCCTTTGTACAGTTTCTATATTTATATGTCTGTAATTTATATGGTGTACCTACATAATAAAGAGTATTCTATTCTATTCAGATATATCACCAATCCATACTAAGATTATAAACTCGAAAGTAACTCTGTCTGTATATTACCTTTTTACGCCTAAACCACTGAACGGATTTCGATAAAATTTGGCAGAGAAATAGATTGCATCCCGGGAAAGGACATAGGATAGTTTTTATCCCGATATTCCCACGGGATCGACACTTATGCGGGTGAAACCGCGGGTGCCTGCTAGTTAGAAATAAATAGCAAGGGTTGGACCACTTTTTCTTATGAGAAGAACAGAAAAGCATTTAATTCTAATAAAAATATTTGTCTACTAAGACGACCCACTCACCGAAATCAGGTCAAAATGGACAGTAGTTGATTTATTTATACCTAGAAGTTTATGATAAAAAATCTACATACTTCTTACCATTGTCCTACACACTGATTAACACAGGTAACTTACCTGTGTTCTGGTATCTTACCTGTGTTTGTCTGGATTTGTAATCGAACTTTGAACCTTATACTGTAGCGATAAAGTTGAAAATCTATTAAAAAAAATTGACAGATAGTAGCAGCTTGATGTGCTGGCGTCTGTACTATAGGTACACCTCTGCTTATGCCTTTGGGAATAACAAGTGAGATGATTTTAGGTAACAACTTAACGCTAACTTTAAATTGATCTACCAATCTTACTACATTGATATTGTATAATAAATAATATAGAATAATAGCAACTATATACTAACTACAAAACAACACATCATTTGCCATGATGCTATAACCATTTCTTTATCAAACATTACCAAAATACAAGAAACATTTTGCTTTCAAACTCACACAGACACAAATGCATCACGCTACCTCCCTTCCCCAGGCTAGCAGACACCTCAGACCTTCCGTTTTACAATTTCAATACACTATCCTGTCCTAGTATCTATCGTACACCTCTGTGCTCACCCCACACAACAGCCATGTTAAGGCTCCTTCAAATAGGCGCGACACGCGATATAATCGCGCGCGACACAAAGGCACCGCTCGTTGCGCGACTTGCGGTGCCTTTGTGTCGCGCGCGATTTTATCGTGTCTCGCCTGTTTGTAGGAGCCTTTAGCATCCAAATAGCCTAAAACAAAATCGCTTTTCATGTGTCTGTTTAGTTCTTCCAAACTACAAAATGGATTTTGAAGCAGTTTTCACCATCAATCAGAAAATTTATTTCAAAAGGTTTATAATACCAGCCTATTATTGTCCCACTGATGAACAAAGGCTTCTTCTAATACAGATAAGGCACGAGCATTGGTCACCACGCTTACTTAAGATGGGTTGGAGATTTCAGACTACTATTTTAGACAGCAGTGCACAAAAAGGAACAGAGACCCTTCTTATGAAATTTTTGGAGATATTTTTTTCTAATCCGAACGTATCTTATTAGATTTTGTCTTGTGGTATCCAGCATTAAAGTATATGATTGGCTACAGCAAAAAAAACAAAATCAGAAAAATATATGATATTCTTCAGGATCTATGGTAGGTAGATAGTGTGTTGAAAACATAATACAACTAATTTGACACGATAAAAAAAAAATCATGAAGATACCTCAGAAAACTTTCTTTTTACAATAAAAGCTATACTAATATACATACAATAATTCTAATTGTTTGTCAAATTATTCTACAAGCAATATACACACTATTGTTTTAATTTTTTTGTCGAAACAATAGATTTTTTGTAAATGCATAATTGCTTCATATTTTGCATAAATTACCAGTGCTGTGTCATCGCGCTTCTCTTTCTTTTCTATGCAGTCCGACAGTGACCGCGCTTTAGGTCATGTAGTCAGTCCCCTTAATTATTATTATAAAGTCCAGGTTTCCTCATGATATTTTTCTTCACAGATATCAGTATTTTCAAGATATACCCAGAAAGTACATATGAATTGAAAGAAGGTTTAATGTGTTTAATACATTGATATTAAACTAACGTCAATAAAGAAAATCTTGATGTTTTGTGAAGTCGTAAACAGAAGAAGGGGCGCGTTGATGGTAGCAGCTATATAAGTGCATTGTAAAGCTTCTATATGTGTACTATATAGCATCTATAAAGTTCTTTGTTCACCTATAAGGTTTCCGTCTCGCAGTTTTAGCAGGACTTCAGTCTCGAAACTTGCTTATAAGAATATTGACTTGTAGGACGATGCTTATAAGTTCTATTATTTGTCGTAAAATTATCTGATTTAGACAGCAGTGCACAACAAAGAATAGAGACCCTTCTGATGAAATTTTTGGGGTGAATTTTTTCTATTCCGAACGTATCTTATTAGATTTTGTCTTGTTATCAAACTGGTATCTAGCATTATATTTTTACGTGTTTATTCTAATAGGAAGAAATAACTACAAATTAGTTAATTATTTGTTAGAATATGGAAGCAGTGGTGGCTCAGTAGCAACGGTCCCGACTTACGAGTTGTTGGTCATAGGTTCGAACCCAGACAGGCGCTTTACTTTGTGTAAATTATACCATCACCGCTGCTCTCAAAACGGTTAAGGAAAACATCGTGAGGAAACCGGCATGTCCTAGAACCAAACTTTCGAAGACAAGTGACATCTACCAACCCGCACTAGGCCCACGTGGTGGATTACAACCCACTCCCTCTCACAGAGAGGAGGAGGCCTGTATCCCAGCAGTGGGAACATTATAGGCTGATTATGCATTTCCGATTCATGTTTCTAGTTGTTTCGCTAACATGTCTGCCGATCCCCTGGCGCCCTAGTCTGCTATTTTTATAAATTCGTCATTCCAACACGATTTCACCATCATCTCATTGTCATTTTGCTAAAAGTTCGTAATCTGCTAAATTCATAATGGTTGATCATTGGTCGGTCAATGGCACAGAAATTTTACGATACTCGTAACGAATTAAAAGCAATGACTGCACAATGACGTTCTAATGGTAGGCCACTGATCAAAGGAACTGTCAAATTGTTTGCAGATTACCGCGCGTAAGTCAGTAATTCATTTTTCATTATGTACGAGATTACTATTCTTTGCCACTTCTATCAATGGAGTGTCAGTGGTTGACCATTGGAAAGTCATAATGACGCCATTATACCTATTAGTAGATTACCAAACTTGTCAAAATTAACAATTATGAAATCAATGATAGACCATTCTGACACTATTGCAATAGCAGACTTGAGGCCCAGGTTGTTCGTCAGTAATCGTTGACAGCGATAATATTTCCATTACCTATACTCTTTGAAAATGCATTTGTTAAATATCACACTAATATTATAAAGGCGAAAGTTTGTGAGTGTGTGTATGTTTGTTACTTCTTCACGCTCAAACGGCTGGACCAATTTTGATAAAATTTGGTACGGAGGTAGCCGACACCCTGGATTAACATATAGGCTACTTTTTATCCCGATATTCCCACGGCATCGAAAGTTATGCGGGTGAAACCGTGGAGCGCAGCTAGTGTTTTTATAAAAGGCTATCCATCTAGATCTACATTTTCTGGGAAAATAAAATTTCCCTATAAATTTCCTTACAATTTTGTTTTTGACACATTGTTAATTCTGTTTTCATGTTCTCTAAAAGGGCGGGTTATCAAATTACTGTTTTTAACACCACAATAAACTTGATTTATTTTCTTGACACAATATCGAAACTTAACTACTTCACCCAAGAACCTAGTTTGTCAATTTTCATCAATACTATCATTAACAAATGATTATGTCTGGACTTTAAAAGAGACCTTCCTTTGAGTTTCTTTCGGCCTTTCTTCTAAGAGTAGTCAGTTAAGAAACGGTGACCCCTTCTAGTTCTTAAAACATGATTGACTTGTAAAAGTGTTTGTAACAATCCACTCACAGAAGTAAAATCATTTATCATGTGCCAAAACTCTCTGCTTACCCCAAAAGTACGCACCCGTGAAGATACTTTAAAACTTTTAGAGCACAAATCTAGACTCGTAAGAAAACTAGGTTTTTAGGTTGCATCCACCTGACCTAGGGCTGTTTCAGAATAACCACCGGGAGAGACTTTCTTTCAAATATTTTTTACGTAACCATGTGCTGGAAAATCTCTTGAAAAGGAGTACTTGCATACATTTTAATTGCTTGTATTTAGTAAAAGTTGCGAATCTCGACTAAATAATAACAGCTGCACTAGTCATTCGAAGGTCAAGCTACGCTTGCCGAGGCCGGTTCCTGGATGGGTGACCATCTTTACATATCGTGACCTCTCCGTGTCTCGGAAAACACGTTAAGCCGTTGATCCCAGCTGTCATTCGTGGATCTTTGACAGTCGTTACGGGTCGTCAGAAGCCCAAAAGTCTGACAACCAGTCTTACCAAGGGGTATCGTATTACCCATTAACTGGGTTGTAGAGGTCAGATAGGCATTCGCTCCATGTAAAATACTGGTGTTCAGCTGCATCCAGTCAGACTGGAAACCGACCCGGACATAATTAGGAAAAGGCTAGGCAGATGATGAAGTGTCTTCTTCTTTGACGCCTATTGGTCTATATTGGCTCAGGATCGAGTCAAGTCGAAAAAGGAAATCCCGGCCTTTGCCCTGCAGTGGGACAATACGTGCTAACTAAAAAAAAAAAATCTTTTGCAGAGAGACTTTGGAGGTTCATCATCACCATTGACAGCCTTGATCCATCCACTGACGAAGATTCCTTCCTTTTGTGCCATGCTTTCCTGAACTGTGCGAGTCTCATCATCTTTCCCGCGATCTTCTATAGCTGGTCTACCCACCGGGGCATTAATGTCTGCCAACGCTCCTTCTACCGTTTCTCGGCAACCATTCGTTAGGGCTCTCCTCCGATTTTGAGGCTGCTTGTAGTCAAACCATTTTCCTTGTACGATTCAAAATTTACTAATAAGAAGGAGTTCGTTGTATTATTCTAACTGGTGTCGATACTCTTACAAGTATTTAGCATTCTTCTCCAACCGAAACTACCTTTTGGAAGGGGCGGCTAGGACCAACTCTATTTATTTGTAAATTTTGACGTTCAAAACTGGCTTTTATATGTGCCTGTTTGAATTAAATAATTTGACTTTGACTTTGAGTATGTCCATTAAGTTTGAACCAAGGATCATATTAATCGGACGAGGCTAATATAATATCACCAAGACCATCGTTTTTAGCTTTATTTCAACTTATCTTAGTAGTAGTATTTTTCTTTTCAATATTCTTCACCTTTAATTCTTTCTGATTGACTGACTATTGTTTTTATTAAACAATACCTACCATTGATAGGTACTGATTACTCAATTACGCTTCGTATAAATATTTCAAATAACTATTTTTTTATTCTTCCTTAGGCTCTTTTCAATTTCTGACAATAAACACTTTAAGTATTCCTTTACCGCCAAAACAACAACTTAAAATGTTGTTTTTTTTTTTAAATTGACATAGAAAAATTGGTTTACTTGCCACAAAAACTCATGCATACAAAAAAACTAATTTACCATCTGCTTTAAATCTAACAAACACCTCCCTCGTCCTCAATTGTCCCTCTATTTATATGAACCCTCAAATTCCAGGGTCTCTTCGAGTAAACCCTCAAACGTCTAGAATCAGACCACCTCCCTACATTCTCTCCCAAAAATATTACAGCTTCCATGACCTAAATCCTAAAATAAAAAGTCGCGGCGTATTGATCTACCCACATTTTCAGTATTTATTCTCAGTCTGCCTTTTGACATTTGGATTTTTTGTTTAAATGTGTTGGTAGGTTCTGGGTCGTGATTTTTTGCTTTTTGTAT
Source organism: Mesoligia furuncula (assembly GCA_916614155.1). Lineage (NCBI taxonomy): Eukaryota > Metazoa > Arthropoda > Insecta > Lepidoptera > Noctuidae > Mesoligia > Mesoligia furuncula. The sequence goes on from OU744816.1 coordinate 15,011,252, forward strand.
TCGATCTACCTTGTCAGGGCTTTAAGCTCATTTCAGACCACGCTATAATATAAAAGCATAAAGCATATAGTTTATAGCACAACAATATCGCCAGCCATACATTTATTTAGAACACGTTCATATTTTGCTGTACTATATATTATTTAAATGTATGGCGTGCGATATTGTGGTGCTATAAAATATATGCTATATGCTATTATGTTATAGCGTAGTCTGAAATGAGCTTTAGAATTTAAAAAGCTTTTAACTACATGTCTACCTACTGCTTTCTAGGAGCCTGGAGTTACAGAGTCAGTCGTCATTATTTTCATTACTTACAACAGCAACTATATTTGAATTAAGAAAACTTATTAGAACCTTTTTGTTAAAATAGTCATTCAAGAATCAATTTAGAATACATTTCACTGAAGTTAGTAACTGATTAAGTGGCGATGGAATGTAAATTATCAGATACTTTGAACACTGCTTCAGGCTTGGGCAGTTTACTTCCTTTGTTTTCATAAACAAATAAGAAATAAACTTAAAAGAACTTTCTAAAATGAAGCGCTTTAGTAAATTCAAATATTACCAATGAAATGAATCGTTAATTAATAATAATATAAAATGATTAAATCGAAAAATTATTTCAAAACAACTTAAAACAAATATCATGAAAAATATCGTTTATGAATTCTAAGAATTAAACCAACAACCGTAACAAGATTACAGCGGCCGTAATAAATAATGAAAATTAACATAATTATTAATTTATGAGCAGTTAATAATATTTGAATTGCGATAAAAATAAAACGATCGGAGACGGGTGAAGAAAACACAAACCAATGAAATATAATAATACCAAGTTTCGATCCAGGCACCTCCTACCCAACGATAGTTCCTATAAATACCTACATAATTACGAAGATATATTTATTTTTATTTCGAAAAAGTATATTATAGACACTAGTGTTGAATAGTGATATATTTATAAGTAATATAGTGCCAATAATGTCAGTGACGTTAACAAGTTCGAACCTCTTTATGAAAAACCCGATGAATCTACAAATGAAGAGGGAATTTGAAGATTTTAACACTGATGATAACAAAATGGATCCTATTGATAGCAATAATTCTAGTGATGGTAACTCGGAGACGAGTGATCTAGAGAATAATGGTCCAAATGAAGATACAACTGCTGCACTGGATTATACAGAGAACGCTTTATCTATGCATCCTGTAGCAGATTTTATCAAGAAGGAATTTCTGCCGGAGTTTGACTTCAGTAATCCTTTTAGAAATCAGAATTTGGGCTTTAAGGATGGGTTTCAGAATACCCCGTTTTTGCTTCCGACTCAGCTTTACAAGAGTTTTCTGGCAAGTCTTGGCAAGAGAAGGAGGAATGTGGCAGAGTGTTACTCCCTGTATCCGAGGAATATGCTGTTTTCGAATGGATTTGGTCTGGAGGCTTCTGATGATGAAAATAATGGCGATAGAGTTACTGATTCGCCGGATGAGGTAATTGGAAATGTGTGTGCTGATAGTATTAATGCAAGCTTATAACAAGTAATTTGCAATAATCATCTAATAAGAGAATTACAGAAAAGCCCGAAAGTCTGACAGTCTGACAACCACTCTTACTAAGTGGTATCGTATTGTCCAGTAACTGGGTTTTTTTGTTCTTTCAAAAATATTGTTATTCAGTTGCATCCAACATACTTGGGAAAAGGCTAGGCAGATGATAATGATAATCTAATAAGAGAGTTAACCAGTTGGAATCACTATTATAAGACTTTAGGAGTTCCAATAAGAAATCAAACGGTAATTTGCGAAACGTCACATTGGACAAAGTTTTCTGATTTTGGTATCCAATTATCTTCTATGACCATGATGATAATTACTATGTGATGATTGACACTGACATTAATTTATCTCAAAAAATACACGTAAATAACGAGTATACTCGGGCAAAATTTGCATTCGTATCCATTGATGGGAACTAAGTATAAGTACATACTACAAATATTTGTACTGATATTGTAGCATCAAAAATTACCTAACCCCAAAATAAAATTTCACATTGACCTTACTGTTTCGATTCATATAGGACGCAAAGGCTATAAAGATTATTGAAGCAATCATTTTACCGCCCTTGCTTAACCGTTGACTTACGGATCGATACTTATGATGATCCATTTATGGACTGGGAGTTACCAAGCTGTTATAATTTCATGAAAATTGAACCGTGTCAACAGGTGACTAAACCGTGTTTGGTATTGTTTCAGAAGGCGGGTGCATCGTCAGCGTTTGTGTGGAGTGGCGGGGGGGTGACAGGTGGTGGGGGGCAGGACCAGGCAGCCGCGCAGCCCGCCGCCGTGCCGACAGGTTAGTTTTAACAGTTTTCTGGATATTATGAATTTTAACTTCTCCAAAAATCATCGATGATTGCACATGAAATGGAAATAAATTTGAAATTACTTAGGAACGATCACTGAATTATAATTTGGAAACATCAAAAAGACCAGACCGTAGGGGTCTTCTTCTGTTCTATCTTAAAAGTGGATGATAAGTTAGTTTGTATATAGTTTTAGCTCAACTTTAGTCTGCTATGGATTTGCCCCAGTTTTTGTGCTTACCACTTCTTTTCTAACAAAGTAAATAGTAAGTAATCTTTCAACCCCTTATGATACTGTTTGTTAAAGGTACCCGATAGTAGCTATAATATTTAGTACTTTCCTATAGTTAATAATAACGTTGTATTTTCTTAGTTTCATATTTTATATTGCGCATCTTCTTTCTGGAGCATTTCGAGGACCCCAAATATTAAACAGTTGTAGAACTTAGGTTTTTCTCCAGGATCTTTAAGTTTACCAGTGTCGTAACTATCCTGGTTGTTCCAGGCACGACCGGCGGCGGCGGGGCCCAGGGTCTGGTGCACTGGATGTCAGTGATGGCGGAGCACATGGGAGGGGGCCACCATGACCCCTCCCATTACGCACTGCCGCCCTGGAACAATGGTGGTGTTGACGTGAGTGCTAGTTTTTAATGGTTTATTATTGTAGAGTTTGTTGTTTTAGATGGTAAGGTATTTCTAGAAGGTGAGTACAAAGAGGGTCGTTCTTTCAAGCAAAAATTGAAGATGTTGTAAATAATATATTCGACAATAATATAATAATAATATATTCGACAACTATCACACAACTTGTATTCGACAACTATCACACAAAATGAATTTGTATAAACGAAGGTCCCATAAAAAATACGTGCTATTGTATTGTATATAGGATTTTTGTGAATTTACTTATAATTAGGTACCCTTTAAAAAAAAAAGTCAAGGTTTATGGAACCCTTACTATCATGCGTAGTTCATACAAACGTAATACCAAAATAATTTGTAAATCAAACATATTCGTAAGGTAGTGTGTAGGTTCCCAAATTATATATATTTTGAAAGGAAACTGATTTAAAGACGAGATAATATGAGGAATTTCAAATTTCTATAGAAAACTTATTTTTCTCATAACTCGGTATCCATTCAAAATATATATTTGGGAACCTAGATATTCTGTAATCCAATCGGAATAAATACACACTACATTAAGAATATGTTTAATTTACAAATTATTTTGGTATTACGTTTGTATAAACTACGCATGCTCCACCGGCCCCTTAATAATTTAGCTTTTAAATATAATTTTGATAAGATACGCAGGATTTAACAAGAGAGCAACCACATTTAATTTTGTATAAATATTTGTTTCAATCGAAAGACTCAGCTTTTCTCTTAAGATTACGAAGAAGTGCCAAAGTGATAATTTAATTAAATCATGATCAGTATCTACTCAAAGAGTGATAACAGCATACTGCACCAATATTCGATTTTATGCTGCGTGTTAAAAAATACTTAATATATTCACAAATGAAGGAACTACGTCGTTACGCACTAGTACAGCCGGCACATGAGCATATAATTTTGCTAAACGGTTCTTAGCAATAGATTAGCATTAAGTACACCTACCTACTCTTGCATTGATTTTTTTATAAGGTCGAATGACTTGAATCCGTTCATTCAATATTGAGCCGTTTTTGTAAACTTTTGATTTCATCTAAGTAACAGATTCCGGAGGCAAATAGGCTCGCCCCTCTACTAAGTTCATATAATAGGATTATATGAACTTAGTTGTATTCATGATTTTAATGATTATAATTCTGTAAACACAAACATGTTACGCTCGCAAATCATATTTTGTCCAACATACTACCTGACACTGACCTGCAAATTGCAAAACACGTAAGAATTTCGCGGGCTAACCGCATCCCCCTTTAAACATAACTTGTGAATTTTAGAATTGCTATAGAACTGGAAGTATTTATATTAATTAAACTATTTACAATATACAAGCTAACACTTAAAAGATATACATCATCATCATCATTTCAGCCGAAAGACGTACACTGCTCGACATAGGCCTCCCCCAAGCACCTCCACTTCGACCGGTTCTATATAAATAGCTGCGCCCCGAGGTTTCACCCGCATAAGTTTCGATCACGTGGGAAAATCGGGATAAAAAGTAGCCTATATGTTAATCCTCTGATCTCAGTCTCAGTCTGTCAAAATACCTCTTATTTCCCTACATTTTTGACAAGTTTTTGACCTTGATTGTCGCAGAGATGAGATTACGACTAGATTTTGAACGTTTCTGGTTAGGGAAATTGGCCTTCAGACTATTTTATTATTGGGTTCTAGCTGCGCCCCGCGGTTTCATCCGCATAAGTTTCGATCCCGTGCACCGTGGCAATATCGAGATGAAAAGTAGCCTATATGTTAATCCAGGGTGTCAGCTACCTCCACACCAAATTTTATCAACATTGGTCTAGCCGATTGAGCGTGAAGATGTAACAAACATATAAACACACACACACACCCTCACACACTCACAAACTTTCGCCTTTTTATTATAGGGCTTCACACCACCAACCACCAAACTCCGGGCTGTTACTGAGACATTCCTAATGGAAAACCCAATAACACTGCCGGATCCGGGAATCGAACCCAGGATCCGACGCTCAGCAGTCACGCTTGCGACCACGACACCAACGGGCAGTAAAACATTATAAAGGCTCCTACAAACAGGCGCGACACGCGATATAATCGCGCGCGACACAAAGGCACCGCTCGTTGCGCGACTTGCGGTGCCTTTGTGTCGCGTGTCTTGTCGCGTCTGTTTGAAGGAGCCTTTACTGTCAATATCAATTCTCGTCTGAAATTAATGGTTGTCTAAGCAACCGCGACTGACACTCGTCGTTATGCAAATACTCGAGCAGTTGCATTATAATCGCAGCAATTAGTAGCAGTGCCTCCGGTAATTGTTCTGACAGTTGTTTCCCGGATTGTTAGAGGTATAATCTCAACATGGAATTTGAATTATCTGTCTTGAGTGGATTTACATTGTTTACAGAATGTTCCGATCAAAAATGTTTCTAACATTGTTGATGTAATTGTTTATTGTGTAGGGCAGTGGTGACATGTCGTAGATCGTGGGTTCGAACTCATTTAGGCATTTATTTTACGTTATAGGTACCTAATTTCATCTCCACTGCTCTCAAAACGGTGAATAAAAACATCGTGGGGGAAACATGTTCTAGAAAGAAAAAATCGAAGTCATGTGACATCTGTCAACCCGCACTGTGCCCGCGTGGTGGAATACGGCCCACTCCTTCTCCCAGAGAGAAGGCTTGTGTCTCAGCCGTGGGTACCTTTTAAGCTGGTTTATACTATGTTATTATTTATATTGAATGAACGTCTAGATTTGAACTCGGCCGAAGTTCTTCTATACTAGTATTATAAAGAGGTAAAGTTTGTCTGTGTGGTGCCGGACTTAAAGAATAGCACCACCCCATACTTCCCTTGGGTGTCGTAAAAGGCGACTAAGGGGCGTACCGGAGAATGGGCAGCAGCGTTCTCTATGCATTCCACCACCATACCATACTGCGATCGCCAACCCGCCTGCCAAGCGTGGCGATTATGGCAAACCCCCCCTTCTATTGGGGGAGGCCTATGTCCAGCAGTGGACGTCTTTCGGCTGAAATGATGATGATGATGAAAGTTTGTAAGTTTGTATGTAGGGGGTAATCTCTGGAACTACCAGTCGGATTTGAAAAAATCTTTTTGTATTTGATAGCCCAATTCTTGAGGAAGGCTATAGGCTATTTAACATCACGCTATGATTTTTCAAAAACCAATGATGCAGTTTTAGTTGTTATCAAAATCGAGCCCGCGACTCCTTTGAGTACTTTTCGCTATTCCTCATAGTTTCGGATTTGGCCATCCACGCCCACTTGGAAAATTCACCCTGTGTATTATAAATCCATGGTACTAATATTATAAATTCGAAAGTAACTCTGTCTGTATGTTACCTTTTCACGCCTAAATCACTGAACGAATTTCTATAAAATTTGGCAGAGATATAGATTGCATCCCGGGGAAGGACATAGGATAGATTTTATCAACATACCTCGCAGGCGAAGCCGCAGGCGAAGCCGCAGGCGGAAGCTAGTATATTATATACTACTAGAACAGTTCGATGATAGTAAAAATCATGACTTCTTCGCGAAAATTCTTCTTCTAGTACCATATCGTTGCCTAATATTTTTATTCCCATAAAAAAATACTACCCACGACCCAAAGAAACGCTTTTTCTCACGAAACAAAAAATTTACATACCTACCCTACAAAAAATAGATCATTTGTTATTAGAAAAAAGAAAGAAAAGGATTCGCGCATCGTATACTAAATAGACAAAACCTGTTTAGCGATTCAGAACGCATCATTAGCAAATATTAGAAAACCAAATTATTATTACCACCCTAAAAAAATATTTAACTCCTATCACGATTGCAGAAGAATCAAAACGAATTTTTGCATACGCAAAGAATTTGTCATTCCTTTTCTCAGAGTAATTTTTGAAGGAAACTCGCCTGTGGCGCCAATGTATGCAAATTTTTGGACAACCCTACCTTTGTGTAACTGTAGCACAGCCCTAAGTATTATTCAAATTAGGAACACTTTTCTTGGGCATAGATAGAAGATAGTTAAATTTTTACGAATTTAGTTTAAAATACGATGGCTTAGAATTTATTTTCGATTGAACGGATATTCTTTTCGCGATATTTAATGAGATTTGCGAAATTAAATTCTATTGAATAGTGTTAAGGTATATTTGTGGGTGTCAGATGTCAAGTGATTGATACTCATTATGATAAGTATGACGGATTAGGTAAATATCGTGATATTTAAAAGGATTTAAACGATATTTTTGATTAATTATTTCCTATCTATCTTGAGGTCGGAATGGATTCAGCACATTGTTCTCACAAGTGATATTTTTGCATAAACAGCTTGGGAATATTCTAGAAAGATAGTTTTGAATTGAAGACAGCGTCATTAAAAATTAATATTTTATTGAAATTCTAGTCATATTAAGCAGATTTAAAATCTTTGAATACCGGCTGGGAATGTATCAAATATTCTCTTTATGAAAAGAGACAGCAAAAATTCATCACAGCAAAAAAGAAATGTTTTTAGAACCATTGAACACTATCAAGCAACCGAAAATTCGAAGATGCCAAACCGCACCGTGGGTACTCGTGTGGTGGAATACGGCCCACTCCCTCTCCCATAGAGGAAGCCTGTGTCCCAGCAGGTGGTTACATTGTAGACTGTTCAGCAAACAAATTGCCATCTAACTTGGTAATGCTGCCAGTCTTTTGGGCACATATCCCATTGACAGCGATGCGGAAGAATTTTTTGATGCCCAATGAGCTCCTCCCCTTTCCTTTAATTTTTATTATATACGTCTTGTAGATCACACTAAAATCATAAATCGGAAAATTTGTGAGTATAATGCGCACAGCAAAAGAGTGGAGTTTCCGAGCGCATACAACCCGAATCTCTTCAAAATAAGAGTGAACAGGCTTCTTCTGGGTAAGCTCACTCCATCGTCGTCTCTGTCTCTGTCACCTCTGACCTAGACTAGAGTCAAGAGCAAACCCATTAAAAAAAAAAGAGTGTGTGTGTGTTTATGTTTGTTACTTCTTCACGCTCAAACGGTGGGACCAATTTTGATAAAATTTTGTGTGGAGGTAGCTGACACCCTGGATTAACATATAGGCTACTTTTTATCCCGATATTCTTACGGGATCGACACATATATGCGGGTGAAACCGCGGGGCGCTGCTCGTAATATATATATTGTACATTGCAATGCAAAGGCTTTTTGTTAGTATTTGAAACAAATGAATACATTTTATAGTACGGTCGCTTTTCCATAGTCGAAAACTGTTACATTTAGAAGTATGTTAAATTCAAATCACCATTTCATTTGCTCATTTATCTATAAAACTAATAAACTTTTCACTCAAACTTAAAGCATTTATTAAAATTAAAGCTAGTTGCCCATTCCAAAGCATATTAGGTTCCTATAGAGAAGGATGGGTAAGAAACTCCACGGACACTCTTTTAAATTATTTTGTCACCTATTACTAAACGCCAGCCGTCACTCTCTTGCGCGTCATACGTCAAACGTCACTTTTATCAGATCGCGGCCTCACACTTTCCGATATTTTTTTATCATCACTAACTATCAAATCACGCGAATTTTCGCATGGTTTCACGCGAACGCCTTACGGCGCATGCGTGAAAGTATCCTATATAATTATTATTTTGTGGTTAAAATGATAATTATTGTACTTAACGTTGGTTTAACTGTTAACTGTTGCACCTTTTGTTAAAAGTACCTACTGCATGCTTTGATAATCTTCACGCGTTTTTGTTTATTGTGGTTGTTTTAATTAGGTGCAGTTTGTTGGGTTAAAATAAAATAATTATTATTAAAATGTTGGGTTAAAATAAAATAATAATTAATAAATTAATTATGAAAAACGATTTTAACTAAGTATGTGGGGATTAAAAAATTAATTAACAGTACCTAAGTATACCATTTTTATGTAAGAAAAACACTATCTATCTACCTAGCCTTTCCCCAACCATTTTGGAGTCATCTTCCAGTATAACCGTATGCAGCTGAATACTGCTTATCTGACCTCCACAACCCAGTTACTGGGTTGTGGAGGTCAGATAAGCAGTATCAGACTTTTGGACTACCCGTAACGACTGTCAAAGATTTACGAATGACAGCGGGGACCAACATTCCAGGCACGGAAGGGACTCGATATGTAACGGATGGTCTGTTGGTCACCCATCCAGAACCAACCGCGACAAGCGTAGCTTAACCAAGTAGTAGTAGTTAGTTCCTCAAGGAAGAGTTCTGGCCGAAGGGTGTTGTGTACCGCCGGTTTCGTGGCCGGCTACATGACACCAGTCAGCGAAACACGACGCAGACACTTCGTGTGCATTCGTTTGTTAGATTTTTAGTGGGATTATAATGTTGTATGTATTTATAGTATTTTCATTTAGTCACGACCACGAGCCCTTACAAAAACACTCTCTACTGAGTCTATTCCCTAAAAAAGCTTTCAATTAAAGATTTAAGATGAATTTTTTTGTTCATAATTCCGTATGACGAAACTTTAATTAATATTTACATTGTAGTTAGTAGGTAAGTAGGTATTGTAAGGGCCTAGGAGAGCCATTAATAGTAAGCTAGCTGCGCCCCGCGGTTTCACCCGCTTAAATGTCGATCCCGTGGGAATATCGGGATAAAAAGTAGCCTATATATTAATCCAGTGTATCAGCTACCTCCGTACAAAATTTTATCAAAATTGGTCCAGCCAGTTGAGCGTGAAGAAGTAACAAACATATAAACACACACACACTCACAAACTTTCGCCTTTATAATATTAGTGTGATTAAGCACCATATTGTTAAAACAACGTTACATATTCCAATCTAAGTTAGCATTGACTTTATCTAAACAAAAATACTTAAATAAAATGTTTGACACTTGCTTGAATGTTCGAATGGAACCCGCACTAAATTATAGCCAGCCTTCACTATATAAGTACAGTATACAGTACCTAACTTCTATGGATTAAAAAAAAACAGTACCTAACTTCTATGGATTAAAAAAAAACAGTGGCACTCCGGGAGAGCCGAGTGAAAATAAAACAGAAACGAAATACTTTACTTAATACTTTACTTTTCTTTACTTTTTTATCATTGTTCCTCTCAACCAAAGCACCTGCCATCCAATCTCTTCACCACCCTTGGTTGACTGGTAGAGAATGCCTAAGGCATTAAGTCCGCCTTTGTACCTTTTTGTGCGAATAGTTTAAATAAATAAATACTTTGCCATCACTCACTGACATATCGGATATAAATTAAAACCGACTACCTCCCTAGGACAGCCGAACACATCCGAAGCGGGCACATTTTGAATCGACGTATAAGCTAACACGCACGGTGTCGCTTACGATATCAGTAGCGCGAGTTCAATGGTTTTTTCCCATCTTAAAAAATGCCCAACGCCCCTGAAGAAGTTTTCACTTCGAAAAACATAACTTGTAACCCCACTTGTTGGCAACATAACTAACAAAGATGTCATACAAAAAAACAAAAATCACTTTTAATTGTCACCCCCTAACAAAAGACTACACTATTTCACACCATTCAAAAACTAGTAACCATACCACATTGATACATCATAATAATGTAACAATATCACAAAATAAAATGGCGACACAAAGTCAATTTTTGAGTTACGAGAAAAAAATTGCCAATATATACATTGTGAGACTGCTAACGATCTTTTGATGACTGCCGTGAGCTTACAGTATAATGAAATAATAAAAAAAAAAAAACACAAAAAATAAGAAAAAGTTTATAAGACTACTGTGCTCCCCAGAGTTACCGACGTTTGTGTGAACAAAAAATATTGCCCGTGATAATATACGGCGCTAATGTTGAAAAACCGTGCTGAGAATTTGTATGTGCGGATTGTGTTTTTGGTTTTAATAATGAGATGGGTTATAAGAATTGAGGTTTCTGATGTTTGGGTGAGATTTTGATGAAGTTTTAGATATTTTTGAAAAAATACTCTGTAACAAAAAATAACTATGAAATTGTACTTGGATCTATATATAAAATTCAAAGTCCTGACTGACTGCCTGATATATCAACGCACAGCCTAAACCGCTGGTCCTAGAAACATGAAATTTGGAGGGTGTGTTCTCTGTGAAGAGCAGGTATCCACTAAGAAAGGGTTTTTCGAAATACCACCCCTAAGAGTGTGAATTGGGGGAGGGTGAAATTTCACGCGGACGAAGTCGCGGGCAGAAGCTAGTACGCTATATTACAAATCGGCACCCGAATTGCGCAAACGATTAATCACGATCTGAATCATTTTAAGGATATTGCCAATCCATTGCTTCATATGTTTGAAAAAGTAGTGTGCTAAACAACTTAAATACCGCAATGAATGTTGTTTAACTGTCAAAATGAAAGCCATTCCTACTGTTAGTGTATTACGCAACTACCCTGCCCCTATAAAAAAATACAATAAGTAAGTATTCAATAAGATTATCCGACGATTATCATCCACACTAATATTATAAATTCGAAAGTAACTCTGTCTGTCTGTATGTTACTTTTTCACGCCTAAACCACTAAACGGATTTCGATAAAATTTGGCAGAGAGATAGATTGCATCCCGGGGAAGGACATAGAATAGTTTTTATCGACATACCTTGCGGGCGGAAGCTAGTAGACTTATAGTTCTCAAATTGCTAAACGGTACTTAGATCGCTTTTCAGACTAAGGTTTGCTTACCATTTAATAAATCAGCTGCGTAATTCCCAGAAAGCAATTTATTGTTTATTTTTATGTCATAATCTCGGGACCTTCGGGTACCGGCCCTTGGGAGGCGTACGAGAGGCCGAAGCCAACTCGCACAGGCCTGTTAGACGTTTTCAATTAAATGTGGCACCAACCGACGATTATCCCTGTTCGCACTATGCAAGTGCACCCAAGAACAACCCCCGGTTGGTGTAGGACTATTGCAATTCATGGAAACAAAAATACCTATTGGATTATGGGCTTAAAGCAATCTTATTATAAGAAACAATTATTGTCAGTTCTCAGGAGCAATACTGTTGATATTTTTTGTAAATTGTTAGATTGTTATTGTCATTACTCTAAAAAAACAATTATTAAATCTCTTGTCTTGTAATAATACTGTCACAAATCAGGAGAATTGGAATACCACTTAAATTGATACAAGTTTCGTTACGGGACTTCGTTCCCAGAGCAGAACTTTAGATTAATTGTAGAACACAATACAAATAATAGCCAGTAAGGATAACGAAAACAGCAATAAATCTTCGTCAATCAAAATGTAAGATCAAATAATTTCGGAAATAAAAAAATAACAATCAAATCTTTCTCACAGGAAGATTTAACTCCGAATAAGTCAACCGTCAAAATTAGATTAATATTTGACAAAGAACACTAACCAACCGTCAAAATCCGATGTCTTAATTACCAAATGTCAAAATCAATTATGCACAAATATCTTTTATAATTTGAATAAGATGTATTCTCTAATCGTTTGTCAAAATCCCTTTGGGGTTATCCTGAATGAATACCGACAATTGGGAGCTTCACCCTTCTTTGTTTCCTTTGGTTAAAACGATTAATTGGAACTGTTGAAAATCGATTTTGAATGTCGAGAGAAAGGGTTCGTTATCTCGGTTCTATTTTTATTAATATTGTCCAACTTACTGTAGACAATTAAATTGAAGGCAAGTCGACTTTAAAATTCACATTATAACGGTCGTCACGAAAAGTAATAACAGCCGCACGGGTCGACCGATCAGGTTAAGCTACGCTTGCCGCGGTTGGTACGTGGATGGGTGACCATCTTTACATACCAAGACCCCTCTGTGCCTCGGAAAGCACGTTAAGCCGTTGGTCCCGGCTGTCATTCGTGGATCTTTGACAGTCGTTACGGGTCGTCAGAAGCCCGAAAATTTGACAACCAGTTTTATCAAGGGGTATCGTAATACCCAGTAACTGGGTTGTGGACGTCAGATAGGCAGTCGCTTCATATAAAATACTGGTATTCAGCTGCATCCGGTTAGACTGGAAGCCGACCCCAACATAGTTGGGAAAAAGCTAGGCAGATACGGTCGTTATGAAAATCTGTCATTTTCACCAGAACAGGCACTTTTGACACTTTAATATCAAATACATTAAAGTATCAAAAGACGTCCCTGAATTTGCACAGCCGTTATTTTGTAGCCGTTGTCTTTTGTCCGTTGTCGTTGATCTTTATTGCAAGAAAATTCAAAAAATCAAAATAAACCAAAACTTTATTGTTACAAAAAAAAATTCAAATAAATTCAAATTTCAAGTAAATTCGTTGCTTCAGGTTTCTGGCAATAATATTAGGTATCTGAATACGTCTATTGATAAGGACTAAGGGCAAATTTCACCAATAAAACTGAACGCTATCTACTCATCTAAACAACGCTTAAGAATTTGTCAGTGTCAGTGTGGTTGTAAACCGTTTTAATTGGAGAATAAATAAATTATAATCATTGTTGTGGAATATTGGCACTACCAGCTCAGTGGGTCCAGTTCACCTGACTCTCTTTATCACAGTTTACGTGTGCTGATCGCATTCAATTTCTTTGGGTAAATCCGTCCTTAATTATAATGGGAAGACAAGCAGCATCTTTACCTTTGCTATTGCTGCACCGGCAACGACCATTATCAATACCAGGAATTTAGGGGAAATAGGTCTTCAACTTTGGAAAGGTGTCGTTATATCCAATGGTTAGTTATTGTTATTGGTTACCATGGCGCCAAACAGTTCATCAACTGGGCTACGTCGCGCGTCGGCTGGTCTGCGGCTTCGCCCGCGAGGTATGTCAATTAAAACTATGCTATGTCCTTCCCCGAGATGCAATCTATCTCTCTGACAAATTTTATCGAAATCCGTTCAGTGGTTTAGGCGTGAAAAGGAGTACAGACAGACAGACAGAGTTACTTTCGAATTTATAATATTAATATTAGTATTATGGATGTAGGTATTTAGAACTAATCACAATATTTTATTTTAAATAATACGCTGAATTAGTATAAATCCATACTAAAATTTTAAATGCGAAAGTGTGTCTGTCTGTCTGTTACCTTTTCACGCTTAAACCGCTGAACCGATTCAGATGAAATTTGGTATAGAGATAGTTTGAGTTCCGGGACAGGACATAGGATACTTTTTATCCCGATATTCGCACGGAATCGACACTTATGCCGGTGAATCCGCGGGGCGATGCTAAAAAATAAATATATCTACTTTAAGCTATTGTAAAATCATTAAACATTATGGAATGCAAATAATAGATATGAATATACCAAAAATACATAAAAAGACCAATCCTCTTCTACAGAACCCATTTAACGTTTAACATGCACATAATCTATTTCACATAAAACCATTGAACGAATCCACCTTTCCATAAAGGGTGAGGCCAAAGATTTTATGCTTGATTTTGCACGAATTCAAACCCTATTGTTGTTAAGATATTAATTATATTGTGTACCAGGTGTGTTACTAGTAATTTTGTGAATATCACGCCTCTGTGCGTAGACGATCGCCAGAAGCAGTTTGTAATGTTCTTAATTTGCTTAGAGATTGATAACTTGATTTGAATAGAGGTTGTGTGTGAGAAAAATATTGTTCATAGTTATTTAATATTCGTTAGAATTGGTACTGTGAATGATAGGAGATGATGTTGAGCTTTGAAGAGCGTTTACGCCGTACGGCATTTCATACGAACTTTCAAGCCTTTGTTTTTCGAAATGAATGAACCGATTTTAATGAAACTTCATACGCATAAGCAGGATACAAAGGTCTAAAAACTTACTTAAGAACATTTTCGAAATGTCTTATTGAAAAAAGATAACTGGAAATCTCTGTTTCTATGGAAAAATCGGTCTAATTTAGCTGCAACACTATTTTTCGAAAATGTCCTTTTAGACCTTTGTATCCCGTTTATTCGTATGAAGTTTCATTAAAATCGGTTCATTCATTTCGAAAAACAAGGGCTTTAAATTTTGTATGAAATGCCGTATGTTTCAAATTAATATTATTTTAAGTTAAACAAATATCAACTTTATTTTAATGTTAATTATGTTGATTTCAGAGTGACAAGCACTATTGAAAAAACTATAAAAATGTTTGAAGTTGTAGCGTAAACTAAACTTTACTAAGTAGAAATTAAAGTTATTTTTCCATATTTTGTTTACCTACATTTTTGGCAAAAAAGTCGCGAATGCAGCTTACATAATTATGTATCTCAGGATGTAATAATTATAATTTCAAGGATTTCTATTTTGGTATCTGATAACTTTAATTGAAAATCATTTATTTTTCAATAGCAATTATATTATCTATTTTTAACCGACTTCAAAGTAAGTTCTGTATTCGAGGGGTCGAATACAGAACCTATTTCTTTCTTTAGAAGTCGGACATAATGGACAAAAAAGTTTTATAATATGTAATTTACAATATTTTTCTGCCCGTTATCTCCAATCATCAAACTTACTTGTTCCACTAAAAACACGTAAACTCTTAATTACATAAACTCCTGAAATACAGCACTGGAACCAGAATTTTGTCAGTATTTGTTCCGCTTGACTGACTGAGTACAATAACTCATGTTTCAGCAGTGAACAGAATAAAGTCAGTTTATAAGTAGCGTTACATGCGCGATTGGAATATATTCATGAGCAAGCGCAGGTGATCCCTGACGAACAATGGTAGGTACAGAATTTAATTTAAAAAAATTACTAAGACTTTCCCAATATAAATGCTGAGAATAAAACAGTAAATAGATAGGTACCTTCTATTATCACACTAATATTATAAAGGCGAAAGTTTGTGAGTGTGTATGTGTGGGGGGTGTGTGTGTTTATTTTATTTTTATTTTATTTTATTTACCCTGTAGGGTTTAATTACCCTGTAGGGCTCAGCTAAAAGTATATATATTTTTTTAAATATGTTTTTAATATGATGAGATCAGTTATAAGTACCTACACTAATATTATAAAGGCGAATGTTTGTGAGTGTGTGTATGTTTATATGTTTGTTACTTCTTCACGCTCAAACGGCTGGACCAATTTTGATAAAATTTTGCATGGAGGTAGCTGACACCCTGGATTAACATATAGGCTACTTTTTATCCCGATATTCCTACGGAATCGAAACTTATGCGGGTAAATAAATATGAATATGTAAATAAATAAATGTATTTTCTTTCTTTCTTAATATCAGTCACGAAGGTAACTAAATAAAATTATACCTCATAAAGTATTCTGAAGGCCCATTCCCCTAAATAGAAACGTTCAAAATCTAGTCGACAATCAATGTCAAAAACATGTCAAAAATGTATAGAAATTAGAGGTATTTTTGACTTGAGGTATTGATTCAAAGTCTTCCAATTCAAAATGTATCTGTCGCAGCCAACTGTTTTAATCAGCCGTTTAGTTAACCGCTTAGCCTCTTAACTAAACGGCGGCCGTTCAACTAACGGCCTGAATGATATTCAATTATAGTTTAGGTTGAAACTGTAACCAATCACGCGCGAGCCGGTCGCAGTAACTAAGCCAGGTTCCACCCCGGGGTTTTTTTTTTTTTTGGGTGGGAAATCATCAAATGACTCCTCCTGCTCTGGGTGGAGCGGAAGGAAGTGTCAGACTCTTACTGACTAAAAACCCACCCGTATTCCTTCCTTAGCCCTTTATGTTCCGGGCCAGCGGTAACCCTTTCGGACAATCCCGCTGACCCGGCAGGCTTTGGCCCTAAGGGGCCCCTTCCTCGATGCTGACATCTCTCTTGAGACGCGCGTGGAATTGGTCGCAGTAACTACGCCAGGACACCCCGACCAAATGAGTTAGGTTAGAACTGTGATCAACCGCATACGAGCCGAGAGAGCGAAGCGAGGCGATCACTACTTCCAAAGGCCAGGCGGCTAAAGGTAAGCGTCCACAGTTTCGCATCGGACGCAGCGGACGCATCGCACGTAACGGATGTTAGTATTCTTTGTATAGAAAGTAACACAAGTGCGTCCACTGATCCGCATCCTACGGATCACAATAATCTGCTCATCGGCAAAGCCGACGCCTTTGCTCCGAGGGGCAACTTTTGCGATGCGTGCCGATGACGTCATACGGAATGCCGTGCGCCGCGCGCTCGCGCGTTCTTCTTCGCTTTCCTCCATTATCTCACAAGCACATTCCCCGTGTACGTTCACTACGAAAATCCGAATGAAAGTGGCATCGGCAATCCGATTGCTGGTGGTTGCGTCGGCAAATCCGGTCGCTGCCGACACAGTGGACGCATTATAAAAAACTAATCCGTTTGATGCGTTGCGTCCGATGCGTGCGATGCGGAACTGTGGACGCTTACCTTTATTTAACCAGTTGGCTGTGACATATCCATAGAATTGAAACGTCAGAATCTGTCGGCCCACACCCCTACCATACCATTACCCCCTACCATTTCTAACGAAGGGCTCGTGGGTGTTACCACTCTAGTGCGATTAACTGAATGAAGTCAAGCAATTTGTTAACTGTATTGACTAAAGTCGTGTCGGGCATTCATTAAGGTTGCTCACACTTAATTTTGAGTTTATTATAAGATGCGATGAGCGGAGGCCGTGAGTTCAAACCCAGGCAGGCACTTTACTTTGTGTGTTTATTTTCATCACCACTGCTCTCAAAATGGTGAAGGAAAACATCGTGAGGAAACCGGCATGTCCTAGAACCAAAAAATCTGAGACATGTGACATCTACCAACCAGCACTGGGTCTGCGCGATGGGTTATGGCCCAGTCCCTCTCACAGAGAGGAGGCATGTGTCCCAGCAGTGGGAATATTATTGGCTGAATATGCTTCTGCAGTTGCTTCGATATTCAGAACTTTGAACAGTTTTGTTAAATGCCCCTTTTGACTTTAGCGCTTCTTGGACAGTAATTAGTTTTGACAATTAAACCTTTACGAATAAAATGTTTGTGTATTGATTAAACTCGAATGAAACATTCTCGGTATTTTTTTTTACATTTTTCATCAAAAGTCGAAAACTATGCGGCCTAAAAAAAAAAGAAAAATTGTTTAAGAATATGCAAACTGCGCTCTATAATATGATACCCCACATGCTCTAGTAGCCCGACTTCGAATTTTTCAGTCCCTGTTGCAAAAAATATACATATATTTTTTCTTTCTTTCTTATTTGCAAAATAGTTGGGCAAACGTCATGTAAAACTTTTCCAAATTTTGATAGCATTAGTAGTTCTTGAGATATCCAGCTGTGAGAGACAGACAGCATTACTCTCACCATAAGGGTTCCGTGTTACCATTTTGGCACGGAACCCTATAAAGTTGACAGATCTGTCAAAAATACTTAATGTCACATTCGTTTGTCGCCGAGATAAGACTTCGAGTAGATTTCGAACGTTTTGAATTACAAGAATTGCCCTCCACGAAATTGGGACTAAGCCCTTCACTAAAGGTGTCATAGACACAACATTACACTAACCTTCATAATCACAATCAACGCACACGCTAGAGTGACCAGAAACAAAAGAGCACACAGTGAACTAAGTACGCACGTAGGACGGTGGCCACAATTTTGACAGCGCAGAGACCGGTCTCGGAAGATTAATGGTCGTTCTACTCATCGCTGTAATGACGCCCCCGCCGCTTCGTCTAATGACATACAGTGTAGGGTGGCTAGGTTTTGGACGGGTTTTTCCTGTGTTGGAGTTGAGGATTAGTGTTTTTTTAAGGCTCAACTTTGGTGATTAAAATGCATTGTTTTAAAATACACGTGTTTAAAAATTATAAAAATAAATAACAGTAATTTTTAATAATTTACATTATTAATTCTTGTCTTTTCATAAGGAGTAGATTAACGATGTCGTGCTTTTTTTTAGTTCTTGTTGATCTAATTAAGTAATTTCATAAAATAATTGATTCAACTTAATGTCTAAATATTCATTCGTGTTTACCGCCGTGACCTCTCAAGCTCCGCTAATGAGACACAATTGATTTTCTATTGTATCGTATTACATATACGCGCCGTGCTTGACGGGTATACCTATCTACTATGCAATTTATTATAATATTGAACTGCTACTTAGCCCTCCTAATTTTGCTGTGCCCGACAGGGTCCATATTGATAATTTACTTTGTAATACCATCTATGTAACGCATATGGAATGCAATAATGAATTGAGTATTGAGTACTAATATGGCAATCAAACAAAATCCCTTATTTCAATTTAAAATGAATCAAAGAAAGGTATAATACGCCAAAAATTACTTTCAACAAAATATAACAATACTAACTTATAGTAACAAAAACAGCTTTTAAAACACTCCATTCGTAAAATCCTTACACAAAAACCTCTCACCCTGAACACAAAGTCAAACCAGGACAGTCCCACTCCTATAGAACTCACAGTCACCACCAAAACATCCTTGGTTAATGTCTCAACCGTAGAAAAAAGCCTGGCATGTTTATCTTGGATGGGACGCAGCGTCGTTGCGAATTGCCCCTGCCCCGAAATTCGTTCCCTAATCGATTTTACTCCGGACGGGACTAATTCAGCGAATTAATCGTGGACACCCTTGTGTATGGCTAATTTCCTTGTTTATTGTTAATGATAATAGTTTTGTATTGTTTATTGTGTATTTTTGTTTATTCGTTAGGTTGTTTTTCCTTAGTAATTAAGATGATAGTGAAATCGAAAGATCTGGCGACCTGGAAGATTTTCAGCTTCTCTTGGTTTTTGATAGCAATTATCTAAAAAATATATTAACTATGTTAATTGTATTTTTTGTTATTAGTATTAAATTACTAAAATTGAGCGAGTTCTACACCTCACAATTATAAGATCAGCTGTAGATCCTACTTCCTACTATCACATCACTTAACACATATCACATCACATCACATATATCACATCAAATCACATTATCACATCACATATCACATAATCACATCCTACTAATATTATATTATATTATTATATTAATATTATAAAGGCGCAAGTTTGTGAGGACGGATGGATGTTTGTTACTCTTTAACGCAAAGAATACTGTACGGATTTGGACGAAATTTGGCACACAGATAGTTTATAACCAGGATTAACACCTAGGATACTTTTTGTACCGATATTCCCACGGTATCGAAACTTATGCGGGTAAAACTGCGGGTCAAACTTAGAGGCGAGTTCTACATCTCTCATTATAACATCTATTATAATGAGAGATGTAGAACTCGCCTCTAAGTTTGAAGTGAACTGACATTCCACCTGGTGCTCATTTCACCTTAGTTTTCACGATGAGATTTTTATAGAATACACCGTTTAGTTTGGAAGTTTAAAGTCAGTCAAGTAACTCTACCTCGCTATCTTGCTGTCAATTAATCTCCTATTATTTTTTGGTCATCTTTTAAAGAGGAGCCTTTGGTTCCAGGATTGAGAACGCTGTAGGCTAATTATATTTAAGCTATGAGCTAGGGCCTAAAAATGTCATTTTAGCAGAATCATTAAAGGATAACATTATGAATCATAATGGACAGTTAACTGTTAAGTTAATCGTATCAAATCCCATTCGCGAAGGATTTTTCAGTTATTTTGTTTTGTCTGTGCTAAAATACCAATCAATCCAGTCCCAATCTCTTTGATTATACCTACGTCGTGCAGCAAAAAAAAAAAAAAAAAAAAAGCACGGACTGTCTTCGCCATGTTATGATTCATAATGTTATCGTTTTATGATGCTGCCAAAGTTTAAGTTTTTAAGCCCCCTGATCTCGTATAGTTCATGCTGTTCATCCACACACAGCCCGACTTGCTGCTGGGCCTACTCCTCATTTCTAGAGCCAATCTTAACGCTCCTATCCCAGCCTCATCCGGGGTAATTACATGACATATTAACAGATGTAATGGCTTTGATTTTGACTGTTCAACAACATTCATTGCGTCATGTATATGTTGTTGCGCAGACAAATTTTTCGAACATATGGAGCAATGTATTAGCAATATCCTTCAAAATTATAAGGGTGCTGGTTCTACCCACGATGATGATTACGAGAGAAGAATTGGAACCTTTCGGCCGAACGTGTTAAATAGCCCTTAAGATAGCCACAGAAACCTTATCTTTAATGATAAATGATTTATTTTCTGTAAGTAGGTTTTTACAAACACTTTTACACGTCATCATATTTTTTAAACTAGATTTATAATGCCTATAATGTTCCCACTACTGGGACATACATAGGCCTCCTCTCTGTGAGAGGGAGTGGGCCGTAATCCACCACGCGGGCCCAGTGCGGGTTGGTAGATGTCACATGTCCTCGAATTTTTGATTCTAGGACATGCCGGTTTCCGCACGATGTTTTCCTTCACCGTTTTGAGAGCAGTGGTGATGAAATAATTTACACAAAGTAAAGCATTTGTCTGGGTACGAACCTACGACCTACAACTCGTAAGTCACGGCCGTTACCACTTGGCCACCACTGCTCTCAGTCTCTCCACCCTCTCTATCTTTACTATACCCTCTATATATCAAAATCAAAAATCAAAATCGTTTATTTGCATAAAATGTGGTAGGTACAAAAGATGTTAATGTAAAATAGTAGTGCAAAGACACATTCCGCCATGTAATGATGTCATGCAAATATTTAATACATGAATTAGGTATGTATTAACAACATGCAGTAACATAATAGCAACGTACAGTTAATGAAATTAACAAAGGGGGATAAATAATTTAAAAAATATTACAATGCATTTCTGAAGTGGTAGGACTGACAAGATTTTTTGTTCAGAAATTCGCCGACAGAATAAAAACTATGCGATATCAACCATTTTATATATCCCAGTCGTTATAAACAGGGAGCCGCATAAATACCCCAGGGTCTTGTGGCAAAGAAAGTTGGTGACGAACAAACGGACAAACCGATATATTGCTCGTAGCGGCAATAAATGGACAGGCAAACTTTTTTATTAGTATACTTTTAGGAGCTGAAGTTAGGATTGCGATGTCTTGCTGTTGTAGGATGCTGGAGTTTGTTATAACTTGGAAGTTCTGTGAGATTTTACAGTTTTAGTATCTGTTACTATTGTCGTTACCGTGGTTAGTGGGATAATCATACTTAAAGGGATACGGATAAGGTTTAGTTCTCATACATTCAGTTGAAAATTTCATTAGACGTGTTGGGCATTTTTTGAGATGGGAAAATACCATTGAACTCGCGCCACTGTTACTAAAAGCGACACCGCGCGTGTTTTGTTTGTAAGACGATTCAACAAATACCAGCTTCGGATGTGTTCGGCTGTCCTCGGGATGTACTCGGTTTTAATGTTTTTTTTTATGCTTATACTGTCCCAATGCTGGGCAATGGCCTGCCCTAGTCCGTACATGAACTCTTTTCGCACTCGTTTTGCGTTCCAAAACAGGTATTTTGGACGTAGGCAAGATGGTTGCCAGGCTAAAATGACATAATCTTGGTCAGGTTATATAAAAAACCATGTAGATCGATGTCTGAGATGGTCTTTTGAGGAAAGAACCACACAGCTTGAGTGTGGTTCTTAGATTAGATTGAGAGGACCTGTATGGACCTGCATTTGTCAGAAATCGAAATATAATTTCAATATTCTTGTCTCATTGATACCAGTCATACTTACTTATCAGTGTAACGGTTCTCTTGACTGTTGGTAATGTGAATTGTTTAAGAGTGTTTACGCCAGACGGCATTTCATACAAACTTTCAAGCCCTTATTTTTCGAAATGAATGAACCGATTTTAATTAAACTTCAAACGCATAAACAGGATACAAAGGTCTGAACAGTTAGTCGAGAACATTTTCGAAAAATAGTGTTACAGCCAAATTAGACTGATTTTAAATTTTCAATAGAAACACAGATTTCCAGTTATCTTTTTTAAAAGTCATTTCGAAAATGTTCTCCTTTGTATCCTGCTGATGCGTATGAAGTTTCATTAAAATCGGTTCATTCATTTAAAAAATAAGGGCTTGAAAGTTTGTACGAAATGCCGTACGGCGTAAACGCTCTTATGAAATAAGAAAGCATGCAGTCCGGAGTCTGGATTTTTGGCCGGTTGATGGATATAGGGTCGCCCTCTGTTAGGTACATAGGACTTAAACATGACTGGCGAAGTGGGTTTACTATAGGAACACCTCTACTTAATCATTCGGCAAAAACAGGCGTGTTGTTATGTGAAAATGATGAATTAATAGCTAGCTTTTAGTTTTGGTGTGCTGGTTAGAGCCATCCATAGAGGCATCAATAGTAATTTTTTTTTTTTTTTTTTTTTTAATTTTCATTTCAATATCTGCCCCGACTTGTACTTGAGTTGTAGGTCGCGGGTTTGAACCCAGGCAGACGGTTGGTTAACTTTGAGTAAATAAGTTCATCACCACAGCTCTCTAAACGGTGAGCATTTACATCGTGAGGAAACCAGCATGTCGTAGAACCAAAAATTCGAAGATATGTGACATATAGGTAGTAAGACTGGGCCCGCGTGTTAGATTACAGCCCACTCCCTCGCGAAGAGAAGAGGCCAGTGTCCCAGCAGTGGGAACGTTATATAGGCTGACTAGCTTCTGCCCGCGACTTCGTCCGCGTGAAATTTCACCCTCCCCCCATTCACCCTCTTAGGGGTGGAATTTCGGAAAACCCTTTCTTAGTATCCACTAAGAAAGGGTTTTTCTATAAGTACTCGAACTGATAGTAGTTCCCACTGATAAGTAGCTATCCACCTACTCTTCACAAAGAACACACGCTCCAAATTTCATGTCTCTAGGACCAGCGGTTTAGGCTGTGCGTTGATATATCAGTTAGTCAAGACTTTGAATTTTATATATAGTATAGAATATGCTAAATGTCAAAATTACCATTAAGTACTTCTTGAACCTTTATTATTTTGATTAAAGTTTTTGAACTCATATCGGTTTGATGCGAATGCCTTCATCTTTAGTTTTTTTTAATCTCTTTATTACCTATTTTGGCTTATATTTTATCGTTTATATTGTCGAAATAGTTCCTCATTGATTTCATAGTTTATTGATTTTTAAAACACTTTTTCCTGCCTCTTTATTTCTCATAAACAAAAAATGACACACCTTCCATCGTCTTCTTTCTATCGTCAGCCAGTTACACACCATATTGACGATGCCCAATAAATAATATTACAATACAATATTATGATGTTACTGACAATAGATAGAGTTTTATCGCTATATATTTTGGGCACATAAATTCTGAGGTCGCTACTCTTAAGTATTATTTGTAAAAGGGGTGATTGAACTGTCTTATGGGGTTGTATTTGATCTTGAGTAAAGTAGGGTTAGGTGGATGGGTTAGTTTTGATACTTCGCTGCTTGAAAAATGAAATTATCGGTTGTCTATAAGCATTTATATCTCAATAAGGAGTAATACTTCTTTGCCTTTTTTCTTTTTGTTGTGTAAAGTTATTGTGAGTGACACAGTTTCTGGGACATAAATTACTGTCATCATTTCAGCCGAAGAATGTCCACTGCTACACAAACTTAAGCATCGCCCAAGCTTCGATACACCGACCAAAAAATACAAAAAAAAAGTCAATTCCTGAAGTTGTTTTGGCTTGAATCGCGTTTATAATTAATTCAGATCAACACATTGTTATTAAATATCGTCCCATTTACCCGTACTATTATAGTAAGATGCAAGACAAAAACTTACATTACGTGACACATAATCAAAAGCAAAATGCATTTTACACGAGCATTTTATCTTTCCTTTTTTTAGAGCAGTTATGTATATTCTGCAAAAATATCAAAACTACTACATCCTTCTATACAAGCATAAATTACCTGTCTTGTCATTCGTTTCTCATACGACAACAGTATTAAATGAAAGGGTGCAACCGCTACATTTTTTTGTAACTTTTTTTTCTTTCTTTGTATTTATTCTTTCCTAACTGTATTTGTCACCAACATTTTTTTTTTGTAAGAAGATTTAAAAGTATAGAGTCTTTGTTAGTTTTTTGGTTTAGAAGATAATTACGGTGCTCGAACAGTCAATGGGGTTTTGGGAGATTATCCTTGTTAGTGAAGATATGGTGTTTTGCTGATGGAGAAAATGAGTGGAATGTCAGGCCTAGTCGTGAAGATGAGCAATAATCAGTAAATAGTTAAGAAACTAAACAGTTTTTGGCTAATACACTCGGGACAATAATGGGGTATATTATGTGTCTGGGGTGTGTGTATATTGTTGGTAGGGCATCTTTTCTTCTTCGATAAAATAATTTATGAATAAATTACATATTCCTAAATAATTATTTCCTTTATAGCCAACAAGGTGTTTCATTTGCTTTTTAGGGTTCCGTACCCAAAGTGTAAAAACGGGACCCTATTACTACCTAAGACTTGGCTGTCTGTCCGTCCATCTATCCGTCCGACTGTCCTTCCGTCCGTCTGCCTGTCACCAAGCTGTATCTCAAGAGCCGCGATAGCTAGACAGTTGAAATTTTCACAAATTATGTATTTCTGTTGCAGCTATAACAACAAATACTAAAAACAAAATAAAATTAATATTTAAGCTCACATACAACAAACGTGTTTTTTTGGCGTTTTTGCCTTATGATACGGAACCCTTCGTGTGCGAGTCCGACTCGCACTTTGCCAGTTTTTTTAATTCAGTAAATTAAAAAGCTTATTTGATTCAAAGAATGTCCTCATGTCATGTCATGAGTATAAATATAAAGTTGAAAACAGCCAAAACCAATATTTCGAAACAAAAGTTTTCCCTTTTTTTAAGCGGCAGAAGACTTTAAGTTATTTTTATCACGCAGTAACTTAACGACAGTTCTTTACCTAACATGAAAACACACTGCTTCCTAGTTACAAACACACAAACAAACACAATGTATACTTCGATGATTAGCTCATCTGTGCTCAGAGACAATGAGCAATCAATTGCTCAGAAAATGCTACCTAATAATTAGCGGGAAGCGGACGCACTGTGACGAATGTTTTGGCTTATTAGTCGATTCGCACGAATTTAATCGCCCGAAACGGGTGAATCGTCACTTTTAAATAATATTATCACACTAATATTATAAAGGCGAAAGTTTGTGAGTGTGTGAGGGGGTGTGTGTGTGTGAGTTTCTATGTTTGTTACTTCTTCACGCTCAAACGGCTAGACCAATTTTGATAAAATTTTGTATGGAGGTAGCTGACACCCTGGATTAACATATATACTACTTTTTATCCCGATATTCCCACGGGATCGACATTTACGCGGGTGAAACCACGGGGCGCAGCTAGTTTTTTCTATAAGCGCCTCAAATGAAGTTTTTTATTTATTTATTTTAAAACACATACACTATTAGTTCATTTATTTGTGGGCGAGTCGGCAACTAAAAATATGTATTAGGCAAATTTAGCACATTTTGGTAAGAAAAATACGAGTGATATGAGTTAAATATTATAAAACATTTAACTCATATCACTCTCTCATGTTCAATTTTATTTATTTGTATGTATGTACGCATAGATAAGTTCTGGGAGCCTAAAAAGGCCACTTTAGCAGAATCATAAAAGGATAACATAATGGTGAAGCATTTTTCAGTTATTTTTTTTGTCTGTGCTAAAATTTCAATCAATCCGATTCAAATGCAATCCCAATCTCTTTGATTATACCTACGTAGGTAGTGCAGCGAAAAAAAGAAAAACACGGACTGTCTTCGCCATATTACGATGCATAATGTTATCCTTTTATGATTCTCCAAAGTGGCCTTTTTAGACCCCCAGGTTTCCTCACGATGTTTGCCTTCACCGTTGTCAGTAATGACCAAGATAAACTCAGTGAAATTCTAAGCCACCCGAAATTATCCGCAAAACTGTTTTCCAAATTCGTCGTAGCGAGTCCTCACGTGATCGTCCCACCATCCATCTTAGGGCGTCGACGGACCGACTCGAAGCGACTCATCTCGTTAATTTGTTTTCACTGCCACTGTGTGCTCACGGCCTTAAGTAGACTTTACGTTACAGTCGGTTTGTTTCCTTGTTTGTACTGTTTGTTTTGAGGGTAAGCGGCGATGTAGATAAGAGAAAGATGTTGAGGTAAAATAAAAATATATTGGTTGCATTACATGCAATGAAGTGACCTCCATAGCTGAGTAAAGAAAGCCTGAATCACACTAATATTATAAAGGCGAAACTTTGTGTGTGTGTGTGTTTAAAATTTTGTGTGGAGGTAGCTAAAAAAAAGTAGCCTATATGTTAATCCAGGGTGTCACCCTGGATTAACATATAGGCTACTTTTTATCCCGATATACCCACGGGATCGTCATTTACGCGGGTGAAACCGCGGGGCGCAGCTAGTATGTTTATAAGAGTCATTTTTCTCGAGAACTATAAATATTAATTAGCAACATAGCCTTATGTCATGTACTGTAATGTAACGAATAACCTGATGAAAAAAAAAAAGCTTCGGAATCAGAGGAAGAGGTCCCTTGATAACGCCCCTGGATATCTCGACGTGGTTCCTGGTGAGCTTCCTCCGGAACCGGGATGCCCTAGTCTTCGACAGCAGCAAGAGCCGATGAGAAGAAGGTGAAGGGCTATAGATGTGGATTTGCAGTAGCAAAATACCACAGTACCTATGTCTTGTTGGCCAGTTTCTGCGTTGATTCAGTCACAGTAAATAATGCAATAACCTTACAGAACCAGAACCCGTACCAGAACCTTACAGAACCAGAACCTTACAGAGTTCTAAAAAATAATGCAATAACCTTACAGAGTTATAAAAAATAATGCAATAACTTGACAGAGTTCTAAAAAATAATGCAATAACTTGACAGAGTTCTAAAAATTTCAGAGGGGCGATTCTCGTAATTTTACGAACGTTTACTGTCTGTTCTCAGTCTCAATCTGTCAAAAATAGGTACCTCTAATTTCCCTCCATTTTGACAAGTTTTTGACAATAGTTTGTCTCCAGGATGAGACTGCGACTAGATTTTGAACGTTCTAAATTACGAGAATAATAATTGGCTTAGGCCCTGTGGCTAAATAATAACAGCCGCACAGGTCGATAGATTAGGTTAAGCTACGCTTGCCGCGGTTGGTCTGTGGATGGGTGACCATCTTTACATGCCGTGACTCCTCTGTGACTCGGTGTGGCGTTAAGCCGTTGGTCCCGTCTGTTATTTGTGGATCTTTGACAGTCGTTACGGGTAGTCAGAAGCCCGAAATTCTGACAACCAGTCTTATCAAGGGGTATCGTATTATCCAGTGATTGGGTTGTGGAGGTCAGATAGGCAGTCGCTCCATGTAAAATACTGGTATTCAGCTGCATCCGGGTAGACTGGAAGCCGACCCCAACTTAGTTGGGAAAAGGCTAGGCAGATGATTTCTGATGAAAAAGGAAACCGCGTCTACGACTTTCACCATTTAACAACACCTTTCATTACGAGTAGTTATAGGTTGTCTAAAGTACAGTCAGCAACAAAAGTCTATTAACACTTCGGTTTTTTTAATCTCAGTTATTGAGAAAAATATTTGTTCAAAATTGCATCAAAAGTACAATGCAATTTTGAACAAATATTTTGCTCAATAACTGACATAAAAAAAACGGAAGTGTTAATATTTTGCTCAATAACTGAGATTATAAAAACTGAAGTGTTCATCGACTTAATGACTGACTGTCTTTAGTTATTGTTCACTGGGAAACCACGTAAAAATAACGCCATTTAATCATCATAAAAATATTGTCTATTTTCAACTTCTAAAAATATAAATCCCCAAAAAATGCCACGAAACTGCTCCAAATTTCATAAGACATCAATTAGAAACAAATAAAAAAAATATTCTTCCCCTGCTCACCCCGGATAATCCGGGTGTGATCCTCCACAAAGGCGGGTAATCTTCACGGCGTATCTGTCAGTGTCACCGACAGACACACACGATCGTTATCGCGACGTTGATGCGACGCGCGACGGTAGTGTAAAGATACCTTTATACTAAGTTGATACTGGGTTCTGATTTAGATCGGTTTAAACTTTAAATTCTAGTCTAGAAATTTCGTCCTTATTTTCAATTGGCTCCTAACGATCATAGCGTGATGTTAACTTATAGCCTTTCTCAAGAACTGGATAGAATGAAAAAAGATGTTTAAAATCTGACAGATAGTTCCAGACATTAGCGTTTTCTAACAAACTCTTCAGCTTTATTATAATTACATAATAGATTTAGGGCTGATTTTTCAATCGGCAGATCGTTTTTATTCACTCGTCATCTCCCTAGCCTTTTCCCAGCTACGTTGGGGTCGGCTTCCAGTCTAACCGGATGCAGCTGAATACTAGTATTTTACATGGAGCGACTCATCTGACCTCCATAACCCAATTACTAGGTAATACGATACCCCTTGGTAAGCCTAGTTGTCAACTTTCGGGCTTGTGATGACCCGTAACGACTATCAAAGATCCACAAATGACAGCTGGGACCAACGGCATTACGTGCTTTCCGAGGCACGGAGAGGTCTTGATATGTAAAGATCCACGGACCAACCGCGGCAAGCGTAGCTTAACCTGATCCATCGACCCGTGCGACTTTTATAACTTAGCCGTATTTATTCGTAGAATAAAATTGACGTCTGACAGAATTTGTACGGAAAAAATTCAAAATTATTCCTCGGATAAAATTATATGGCGTTGGATAAATCAGCTCTTAGTATTAGTAAATAGATATTGACAGTCTGTGTCAGTCCAGAATTCCTCACGATGTTTCATTTCACCGATGTCACTTAGGTATTGTCCAAATTTTAAAGTTACACAAAATTATAATAATATTATTAAAATATAATATAAATAAAAAAATATAAGTATATAATATAATATAAATATAATATATATAAATATATTATATAGATATTATTATAATTATATTATTATTATTATTATATTAGAATATTATTATCTATTAGTTATTTATTTTTAATTTTTGCCGACAGCAAAAAAAAAGTCATTTATTCAAACTAGGCTGACATAAACACAACATAATCAGCCTATGATGTTCCCACTGCTGGGACACAGGCCTCCTCTCTGTGAGAAGGAGTGGGCCGTAATCCACCATGCGAACCCAGTGCCGGTTGGTGTTGTTAGATGTCAACTAGGCTGAGAATCAGCATATTTCGAATGTCATAAATTCCATAAGACAGTCTCCCAAACACCACACAGACAAATGTCTGTGTGGTGTCGGACTTAAAGAATAGCACCACCCCATACATCCCGTGGGTGTCGTAAAAGGCGACTAAGGGGCGTACCGGAGAAAGGGCAGCAGCGTTCTCTATGCATTCCACCACCATACCATACTGCGATCGCCAACCCGCCTGCCAAGCGTGGCGATTATGGCAAACCCCCCCCGTTTTGGGGGAGGATTATGTCCAGCAGTGGACGTTTTTCGGCTGAAATGATGATGATGATGAGTCTCCCAAAACGCCCGCCCTTCACCACTTCCTAGTGCTTTCGCTGGGGAGAAGAAGTGGCGCAACAAACTCCCCAGCAGCACAGCTGGTCAGTTAGAAAAACTTGATTCTCAGACAGGATGACGTTATCAGTTATATTTTTCTTTACGAATCACTTTTTAGGGTTCCGTTGCCAAATACCCTTATAGGTCTGTCTGTCCGTCTGTCTGTCCGTCCGTATGTCACAGCCATTTTTCTCCGAAACTATAAGTACTATACTGTTGAAACTTGGTAAGTAGATGTATTCTGTGAACCGCATTAAGATTTTCACACAAAAATAGAAAAAAAACAATAAATTTTGGGGTTCCCCATACTTAGAACTGAGACTATAAAAAATTTTTTTCGTCAAACCCACACGTGTGGGGTATCTATGGATAGGTCTTCAAAAATGATATTGAGGTTTCTAATATCATTTTTTTCTAAACTGAATAGTTTGCGCGAGAGACACTTTCAAAGTGGTAAAATGTGTAACTTCTAAAATAAAAGAATGATAAAACTAAAAAAAATATATGATGTACAATACCATGTAAACTTCCACCGAAAATTGGTTTGAACGAGATCTAGTAAGTAGTTTTTTTTTAATACGTCATAAACCGTAAACCGCAATTTACATTTTATTCAATCAACTCAAATATAAAAATAATAAAAAAAACTTTTATTTAATTTCATAAACATAAACCCGGATGTTACGGAACCCTCGGTGCGCGAGTCCGACTCGCTCTTGCCCGGTTTTTTTTTACTGGTAGTCAGAAGCCCGAATGTCTGACAACCAAGACTGGTTGTCAGACATTCGGGCTATCGTATTACCCAGTAACTGAGTTGTGGAGCTCAGATATGCAGTCGCTCCATGTAAAATACTAGTATTCAGCTGCATCCGGTTAGACGGGAAGCCGACCCCAACATAGTTGGGAAAAGGCTAGGCAGATGATGATGATGAATCAACTTTCTTTTTGTTTTTTTTCTATTGCTAATGTCAGAATTCTTCCGTTAAAAATAATTCACAAAAACTTATTAACTATTTGATGCTTTGATAAAAGTTCTATAAAATAACAAAGTTCGCATGGTCGATAACTGGAGGCGTCACCCTGCGTGTGACGTAGACGGATGTGTCGCGACTGATGCGGTTGAATGAAACTGATAGATATTAGGGGACCAAGATTTTTATTTACATAATCTTTGTAGATCATTATTTGTTTAAGTTTGTATTATTAGAGTTTTGGGCTGGTCAGCATACGGTTTTTGATTTACAAAAAAATCCAAATAGGGGCATTTATTTATTTATTTCATACTAGCTGCGCCCCGCGGTTTTACCCGCATAAGTGTCGATCCCGTGGGAATGTCGGGATAAAAAGTAGCCTATATGTTAATCCAGGGCGTCAGCTACCTCCATACAAAATTTTATCAAAAATGGTCCAGCCGGTTGAGCGTGAAGAAGTAACAAACTTATAAACACACACACACACACACACACAAACATTCGCCTTTATAATATTAGTGTGATTAAAGATATCTACTCCGACTTACCTCTTACAAAAATTGACCCTTTGCTACTGATCCATGGTAACATGGTGTCTATAGACCCCATGACGGCCACAGAACATAATACTCCGAGAGAAGAACGACAACTTCATACAAATAAAAAGCTTACACGAGAGCACACTAGCGCTCCAGTTTATGCCATAAGAAACTCGTGAGGCGCGGGAATTATGAACAGAGGGACATACCTACTACTCGTATTTATTTTTAGTCTACTAAGTTTAACCTACAACGAATTTTCATTTTGCAGACGATTATGCACTACATATTAAAATAATGCATAATCCTTTGACAAAAACTGCAAAATGAAAATTCTCTGCAAAAGAAAACCAATAAAACAAAGTCAAGGTCATAGTCAAAGTTTTTTATTTGTTAAACATAGAATCATCCCTTCACATTTCCGTTTCCTGCCAT
Organism: Mesoligia furuncula; assembly: GCA_916614155.1. Classification (NCBI taxonomy): domain Eukaryota; kingdom Metazoa; phylum Arthropoda; class Insecta; order Lepidoptera; family Noctuidae; genus Mesoligia; species Mesoligia furuncula. The sequence goes on from OU744816.1 coordinate 15,043,726, forward strand.
TGTGGGAATACACAACACTTAGGCTTCAATAACGCACAAATAGGATAGTTCGTAAAACAAAATATTAAAACACAAAAGCGTCAATTTTGGCACTGGAGTCTATCTCATGAATTTGTTGATTTCACAACACAGAAAGCGTCAATTTCGCACTGTAGAGTCTATTCTCGTAATGATTAATCCAAGAATTATTACTCACAAATAAAGTAGACCGGCAGAAAATACGATTTTGAAACAATCACAACAAAACAAGCAAGTTAGCAGTTAGCACAGACTACACAACAAACAAAACAAATCCGCCATGACAGAAATCAGTGTGGCCATTTCATAAATAAAATCACCATACATCATTATTTGGTTTGTAAAGTTTTTTCTTCTAGACAGCATTTTAAGACCACTGAAACACAAAATAAGGGTTCTAAGACGACCCACTGACCGTTTTTACTAGTTTCAATCGTTATTATAAAATATTTTAATGAACATTAAAATCATCGCAGCTACTGAAAAGATGGGTATCTATTTAATCGGGCATGTGACATCACTGATCTTGCTATCACTTTCTTTTGTAGAACGCTATCTCGTTTTTGCAAAATTTGCCACTGTTGGCATTGGCAGCTATGAAAGCTAACTCCCCCTGATGACGGCACTCTGAGTCAAAGTTGAAGTGGTCTCATGTAATTCTCATCAACCCTTCTACCCTTCCAAATCGATATATAGCATAACTGCTTCATGACAGGATCAAGTATAGTCGGACTTTTAATTAACTACAGTAAAATGACAGCTTATGTTACTTAAATGACTGAAATTGGCGTCTTTTTGTTTTTTCGCGGCCATCACCCAAATCTTGTTTTCCTAGTACTGCGGTACTATTCTGTAAAAATCTCACCGTTGAAACTTAAGTGAAGTGAGCATGGAGTGAGCTGCCAATAGTGTCAATTCCTAGCAAAAACAAACTCACTTCACCTACGTTTTCACGGTGAGATTTTTACAGAATCGACCGGCAGTAATAGTGTAAGAAACGAAACTTATTTGACATGCATATCTCTAAACTCAGCCCGAAATGAGTTATTTACAAGTGTCATTTTACTGCAGCTAATTAAAAGTCGGACTATTATGGACATTTTCCGTCTTATTACAAAACGAGATCTAATTTTAGACCTAGCCTAAACCTTCGAGCCAGTTACTCTATTTTGAACTTTATTCCGACAAACGTAAAGTTCTTAATGCAAAATTGACAACTTAGACTTGGGTTTAACGTCAGTTTTTGTAATAAGAACTTTAGCTTCGTTGTATTATAGTTCGAAATTTAAAAATGGCTCGATGGTTTATTAAACCTGGGTCTAAAGATAAATCTTGTTTTGTAATAAGGCCGGTTATGTCTTCTCTGAACGAAGTCTACGTGCCTACGTTTTCATTTTCCAAACCAAAAACCAATGAAAATCAAAGAACACAACACGCCAATTCCATCGCTATTTTCCTTGTAATAGGTATCAATTTCCCCAACACACTTACTGAAAAGCCACAATGTCCGCCCGGCCACTGACTTAACAAAATCCTAATACCTCATAATCTCGTGAAATCTAGTGGATTGAAGATAAATAGCGAAATCGGGGTAGGCAGAGCTAACGATGACAGTGCGACCGAGACGATTGGCTATCCATCACATACACACCCACTGCGTGAATGTACACACTACGATGGGAAATGACAGCGGAAATATTTGAAAAAGGAAATAAAAACAAAAGATTTTTTTGTGTTTGTCAAAGTTAACGTCAAAACATTTATTTCGAGACTGTATTATAAAAGGCACTTTTGAACGTCAAAATTTACAATTACATAGAATTGCTGCATCCGGTAAGACTGGAAGCTGACCCCAACATAGTTAGGAAAAGGCTAGGCAGATAGATGATGATGAGTAATAGGTAATTCGGGCTGGTGTCCGCAACTCCACTTCAATGCGCGTATTTTGCGTACATGATGATGAGTATTTTCTTACTTCAAAGTCAGGGGGCCTAAAAAGGCCACTTTGGCAGAATCATAAAAGGATAACATTATGAATCATAATATGGCGAAGACGGTCCGTGTTTTTTTTTTTTCGCTGCACTACGTAGGTATAATCAAAGAGATTGGGATTAGATTGATTGGTATTTTAGCACAGACAAAAAAAAATAACTGAAAAGTCCTTCACCAATGGGATTTGATACGATTAACTTAACAGTTAACTGTCCTTTATGATTCATAATGTTATCCTTTTATGATTCTGCTGCTCCCAGATAAATAAAACCGTATAAAATATTAAGATGTTTTCATTCACACGTCCAAATGACCACCTCATCTCATTCTACCGCATTGCAGAAGAATCAAGAAAGTAAAATAAATCGAAACTCTATTGTGCTAGGAAACCATTACTACTAGGAAAAGCCTCTCAAAATTTATAGGCAGTTTTACTTCCTACATTCTAACATTTTCTTAGCTAAAGTTAAAATGGTTCTAGGTTTCCTTTCTAGCTTACATCCAGGTCTTTCTTCTTTAATTGACCATCTCGCCTTATTTGGAGTTATCTCTTTTATTCTTTGACCTTCTAATTTTTGTTAGCGGTGGAGGTAGGGTTCTCAAACATTTAATTGAAAAATCTAACATTTTTTTATTGTTTTTTTTATATTTCCTAGGCTAGGCTGATTATTAATTATTATTTTTTCCAACTATGCTGGGGTCGGCTTCCATTCTAATACCAGTATTTTACGTGGAGCGACTGCCTACCTGACCTCCACAACCCAATTATTGGGTATTTCTTAAATAAAAACGGTATAAAACCAATTAGGGCTTCAGACCGTACCTAACAACTGTCAAAGATCCACGAATGACAGCCGGGATCAAAGGCTTAACGTGGTTTTTGAGGTACGGAGGGGTCTTGGTATATAAAAATGGTCACCCATCCACGGACCACCACGGCAAGCGTAGCTTAACCTGATCGATCGAACCGTGTAGCTATAACACTTAAGCGTTAAAATTGAAATCCTGCCCTCATTCAAAATATTCACAAACAATATCTCCCATAAACCACCAAAAACATTCCTTTAAATCGTAGGTACCCAATGACGTACACACATACAGATAATCAGCTACTTCCTGCACGGAGCGCGGTTCCCGAGACGCGCGGTGACAAATGGACGAACACCGCAAATTGAGTTTAGATGCCCGCAGACGTTTAAACGTTTAATCATTCCACAATTCAGACGTTTTCTTTATTTTCTTGGGAGGGTATTTGTGATTTTTCTTTCTGTTTTAATACACGACGAGATGACGAGATGAGACGTAGATGGACAGAAGAGTCTTTTGTAACATTTTTAATTAGGTTTGACTTTAATTATTTTGCAGCTAGCTCACTTAGGCCGTTCCATTTTATTTTATGTAAAAGACTAGTTGCTCCCCGCGGTTTCACCCGCATAAGTTTCGATTCCGTGGGAATATCGGGATAAAAAGTAGCCTATATGTTAATCCACGGTGCCAGCTACCTCCATACCAAATTTTATCAAAATTGGTCCAGCCGTTTGAGCTTGAAGAAGTAACAAACATATAAACACACACTCACAAACTTTCGCCTTTATAATATTAGTGTGATGGTTGAAAAAGTGCTTTTTGCAACTGATCTACCTACTTCTCAACTTCCAATCAGTACCTTTGATTAAAACATAATATGCCTCGCTTGTATATCTTCGTAAAACATAATGCACATGCAATATTATCATGAAAAAAAATCCTTATTCAAAATGCTATCAAGTATCAGAATATATTTTATCTGTGGAACAAAATTGACGTCTGACAGTTCTGGTATGGAAAACTATCAAAAATTCAAAATTTATTATCAGGATACGACTTATTATAGACATAAAAGTTTGGTGAAATTCGCCCTTAGGGATTTAAGACACACATGTAACGTTTATAATAATTTTAGATTCGTAAATAAACTACACAGAAATAAGCTGCTATTATAGACGAATTTATCTTTCACAGGTTGTAGAGAGCACTCTGGTGATAAATTCGTATTTTAAAACACCCACAACTCTTGTACTTTTAAACAAAAACTACAAAAAAACTGGCCAAGTGCGAGTCGGACTAGCACACAAAGGCCAAAAACAACACGTTTGTTATATGGAAGCCCCCTTAAATATTTATTTTATTCTGTTTTTAGTATTTTTTGTTACATCATCTGTGAAAATTTTAACTGTCTAGCTATCACGGTTCATAAGATACAGCCTGGTGCCAATCTTAAAATATCTCAATCTTAGTAAAAGGGTCCCGTTTTTACCCTTTGGGTACGGAACCCTAAAAACTATATAAAAATAGTCAATATTTTTTTATAGAATAAATGGGAAATATAAATAAATAATAAATAAATGATCTCTCTCAAATCAAATATAACGACTATTTGATATTTTCGCGTCGCGTCGCATTAAAGGTCTACCAGAACCTCATGGCTAAAAAAAAATTGTGATTATCATATGGATTGACATTGCCATAATTATGTATGAAAATCACAATGTTTTTTTTTTGCCATGGGATTGTGGTAGAACTATACCGCGTTTACTTTATCGTTTACCTAGGACAACGGGTTATGGCTTTCGGGCTACCAGTAACGACTGTCAAAGATCTACGAATCACAGCCGGGACCAACGGCTTAACGTGCTTCCCGAGGTAGGTACTAAAGGGGTCTCGAGATGTAATGGATAGTCACCCATCGACTAACCGACCGCGGCAAGCGTAGCTTATCCTTCGTGTGGCTGTTATTATTTTGCCACGAGCTAGATTTGAACGGGTGTCGGTGTAACGTAGGCAAATTGTTACATTTTTAACCGACGAAAAAAAACGGAGGAGGTTCTCAAGTCGACGCGTATGTTTTTTTTTAATGTATGACCCCGCATAACTTTTTACAGAGTAGTTCGATTTTGATAATTCTTTTCTTGTTTTTGTCTCTGACATATCAACACATCTGCAGTGTCTCTGGGTTCTAGATCTATTGCAGATATCTATAGCTAGCACTGACCATTTCCCATCAAGGTCCACCTCTAGCTGGTATGCCTTTTTTGTGGGTGGGTAATTATCAAATAACTTTTCGTCAGACTTTTACTGACTAAAACCCACCCGTGTTCCTTCAGTTGCCTGTGCCAGGGGCCACAGTATCTCTTTCGAACAACCCGCGACCCTGGCAGGCATCGGCCCTAGCGGACCCCGTCAGTTAGTGCTGACATCTCTTTGAAGCGCGCGTGGAACACAACACGCCGTGCGACGACCCGGGCTTGGTCCTTACCGGACGGCGAGCTGCCCATTGCTCACCATCCGCAAGCCCGCGCCTACGGTGGCCGGGAATCTCGACGAATCCCGACGCCCAGGGTGTCTCTTGCGGCGACTAGGGGCGTAAGGGCGCAAAGATTGACTCTCCTTCACGTGCTCCACCTGAGACAGCGACGCATCTGCGTTGTCTCTGGACTCTAGATCTATTGCATATATCCATAGCTAGCAGTTACCATTTCCTATCAAGGTCCACCTCTATCTGGTATGCCTCATAATCTAATTAATAAAAATCTTAGATCCATTTACTGACAGACAACACACAGCCTAAGCCGCTGTATCTAATTTGTATTCGCGATTTATTTGCCAAAAATGTAAAATATTATGAGTTTAAGGAAAAATAAGTTTAAATCTTCCACAATAAAGTTCAGTTTACGCTACAACTTCAAACATTTTTATAACTGTTTCAATAGTGCTAGTCACTCTGAAATCAACTTAATTACCATTAAAATAAAGTTGCTATTTGTTTAACTTGAAATAATATTAATTTGAAATAGGTATAAATTGGACTCTTGGAATAGACTTTAGAAGCATGATATTTGCAAAAGAGATAAGGAAGGTGAGCCTATGGAAGGATATTCGGAACTTTATCCCTAAAAGGAGTTTATTTAACTGGAGATGAAAGCTTGTACGGATGTTCGTGATTTTTGCCAATGGGTGATACGAAGCAATGCCATCGGGAAAAAGGCTTATATTTAACACATAAAAGTATCCTTACATCAACGTACCGGCGTCATAGAGATTGGGGTTTATTTTATAAACGATTACTAAAGTTAGTGACGTTTGAGGGGACTATATGACCTAAAGCGCGGTCACTGTCGGACTTCATAGAAAAGAAAGAGAACCGCGATGACACAACGCTGGTAATTTATTGCAAAATATGAAGCAATATCTATTTACAAAAAAAATATTGTTCGGACTAAAAAATTAAAACACTAGTGCTTTATTATGTTGCTTGTAGAATAATCTGACAAAAAATCAGAAACAGAGTTTTTTTGTCAGAAACTTTTTTTCGGTATCTTCATGATTTTTTTCTGCCAGATCAAATTAGTTGTATTATGTTTTCAACACACTATCTAACTAGCATAAATCCTGAAGAAGGTCATATATTTTTCTGATTTTGTTTACTGTATTCAATCATAAACTTTTAGGCATTATAAAACTTCCGTTTTTTGCGTTTAATATATGGTTAAGCAGTCGCTAATAACTACTTAACTCATGAATAAAGGGGATTAATTAAGTTAAGCAGATTGACAAACAACGTCAATTTACTGTATAGTGACATTTTTATACGACTGTCAAACGATGACAGCAGTTGTGATATTAACTTGAGAATTTGCTGGAGACTTGGCTGGCTTGATTAATCACAAAGATTTGTACGCCCTCTGACTTAACATAGCACTATTCTATTTTTGTATATCATCATTATCGTACCTATATTCAACAAATTAATAAATGACTTATGACTTAATATTAGAGTTGATAGTCACTAAGCAATCATTTTCCCTGACTTTACATTGAACAAATATCACTTATTCTTAACTTACATACTCTTACCATTTCTTTCAACAACAATAGTTTTATCCTACCAAGAGTATTTTGTATACAGCCTCACCATCCCCCTAAAGACAGGGTGTAATGAGGGGAGTAGGTTACCACGGCACCCTCAAGTGAAGGGTTACTTAACTTAACTGTCACTTAGACAAGTCTGCGAAACTTTTTTGTTTCGTTCAACAAAGTGAAGGTAATTTTGCCGAAGAAAGGAGGCATTTTCAGCTGTGGAACTGCCAAATATAGTGGGATATAATAATAATCATGGTTCTATTTTCCGAATTGAGTAGCGGTGAAAAGTTACAACTGCAATTCTTTTCATTTTGACAATTCAACAACATTCATTGCGTCATTATCGTTGTCGAGCAGAAGAATTTTTCAAATATATGGAGCAATGGATTAGGAATTTTCTTCAAACTCCTCGGAGTTGTAAAAGATAGTGTGTTACGCATTAGAGGTGCTCATTTTAAAATGTTTGGTACTGTGACGGTCTACACCGGATCTCCACAGTTCCCAGTGTATAATTAAAAGACCGTAGACTTGGAACTAATATATTGTTAAAAGGAACTTTACAGCTTCGAGGTAATTATTATCAATCGTATCTATTCAACTAAAAACACCATATTAAATTATTTCACACTCGTTTGAATCTTCGAATGGAATTTTATCCAGCCAGACCTTTCTCCTAAAGACCGGGATACATAAGACACTACAGTACTTAGGAATGTGATTTGTTTGATAACGTTCGAAACTAAACGCATTCGTTTGTTTCATCATTATACTATTATGAACTTGACACTAGGCATGAAGTGAAGATACCATAGGGGCAATTCGGTATTTTAATGACCCTTCGTATTCTAATCTCAGTTTGTCAAAAATACCTCATCGCTGAGGTGGGATTGCGACTATAGTCGGACTTTTAGTAATTAGCTGCAGTAAAATGACAGCTTACGTGTTACATAAATGACTGAAATTGGCGTCTTTTTGTCTTTTCGCGGCCATCAACCAAATCTTGTTTTTAGGGTTCCGTAGTTCCTACAAGGAACCCTTATAGTTTCGTCATGTCCGTCTATCTGTCTGTCTGTCCGAGGTTTTTCTAAGAGACCGTTAGTACTAAAAAGCTGTAATTTCGTAGGAGTACGTATATCAATTACGCCGACAAAGTGGTAAAATAAAATTTTGGAAAATATTTTTTTTAGGGTAGCTCCCCTACATGTGAAGTGGGGATGAATATTTTTTTCGTCGTCTACCCCATCGTGTGGGGTATCGTTGAATAGGTCTTCTAAAATTACTTCGGGGTTGTTAAAATTATTTTTCTATTTAATGCTCCATTTACGAAATATTAAACTTTAAAGTGCAAATTTTTGTTCCAGTAGGGCGTCCCCCCCCCCCCCCTCTAAAACCTAAACTGCTGGCTTGAAAAATTCACGATGATAGTGCATTTCATGAACTCTAAAGGAAAACTACAGCGGTTAAGATTACTTTATTAGTTTAGCAGTAATAGTCGTTGAACTTGGGTGCCCGACACGCACTTGGCCGGTTTTTCTAGTACAGAATAGTGTAACAAACGGAACTTATTTGACATGCATATCTCTAAACTCAGTCCGAAATGAGTTATTAAGAAGTGTTATTTTACTGCAGCTAATTTAAAGTCGGACTATAGATGTTGAACATTTTTGATTACGAGAATTTGCCTTCTCTTTGAGGTAGGTTATGTTTTTACCTTCATAAATATGATTGATTGAGGATTGAAATAAAATATTTCTGTGTAACAGGGAGTCGATCGTTTATTAATATCCTGAATACCAAAGGAGGTCAGCAAAAGCCCATACAACTTTGCCCAAACATGTACCTCGAGGTACACGTGCACCAAATCGTAGAGAAAAAATAGGGGAATTCGAAAATAATTGTGTTTTTATCCATAAATAATTTAAAACTACATAATAAATTATTTAAAGTTTTAATAACCTGTAACACAATTAAATCATGTGGCAACTTTGCATGTACGAGTTGACATTGACATTAAGAGTATACGTGTTCTGTGGACATCACATTACTTCGTGGCCCGTGGGTAAATGTTATTCCGTTTGTTTCTGCATAGACTAATATATAAATGTTTCTACGTTTTGGGATACTCGTCTGTGTTGTGTATTTTGTTTAATAACTTGGCTATTCTTTCTGGTATTCCGTTTGTCACCTCACGATTTGGTTTCTGTCCTGACGGATTGGGTATTCATAATGGACATTACGATTTGGATACTCAGGCTTTTGGTTTGAGCGTCGCGTCAGTATCCTGTTCACGTTTTATCATTATGAAGAGAATAAAATACTTAAGATTTTAACAAATCTATTGCTTTCAGGCTAGTGCTTACAAACATGAGGCGCGTTTCTTGTTAAGGAGTACAGGATGATAACATACAGTCTTACAATATGTCCCATGTAATATATCTAACAAGACCGGCAAGGCACATCGCCAAGATAGTGATAGCCAACATATTGCTGTGATTGAAAGCCAACCATCAAATGAAACATCAAATTGTGTATGGTGTCAACAATCCCTTGCTGGTATCCATACGCATTCTTTGCCTCAAGGATCTGAAAGAGATGAAATAGCATATCTAATATTACCTATTAATATGAATAGATGAAGAGCACATTTTCATAGCATTGATGCAGGTGTAACACTTTTGGAAGAGTTCTTGATGATGACAATGTCAGACTTAATTTTGTTTGCACTGGGAACTTATCAAATTAAGCAGGCCCGGTCATATTATGGGGAACACGTTAGAGAAAATGGATCTTTTTTAATTGAAATCTGTGATGCCGAGCAAATCCATATACCAATTAAAAGTGCACAGGAAGTAAAACTAATAAGGGGACGAATAAAATCAAAACATACAGGGTCTAAAATATATTATACCTACATTTTATTAAATATTCAATCACAGAATCCACAGCTACTACTGTAATTGCATTGTTGGCAAATGAACAGTGGATTGCTGTGCTCACATTATGACAATTATTTGGTATATGGGTTGGGCTCGGCATCAAGAAAATATAACAGCGCCTGCCACTTTCCTTGATAATATATTAGTGAGAGATGAAATTGAAAATGAAGAAAGCTAATAAAAAAACAAAAATATTTATTGTTTTATTCCATACAACTAACTCGATAAGTCTATTTATTCCAATGTTATTGGTAGATATTACTGGAAAGATGACTTCCAGGCTTTAATTAATTCGAGTGCCGCTCGGGCTCCAGGGCCCGATAACAATAGGAAATGCTTTTGAATTCCATGAAGTGGGCTACTCAGTATCGAATCTCAAATTCAACTTCCACCCCTTATGCACATCACAATAACGGCAGAGTAAGCATAAAAAAGGGTATTTTATGTAAGTATTCGATGTTTCTTGGCCTAATGTTTTATTTACTTCAAGAAATCAAGATGAAGTCAATAAAAGGCTTTATTTAAATGCGACTTCTATTCACTGAAACTTGATGATTAAGCTTGCTGGAAACCCTTTTATGTCGACGCTAAGGAACTCATTTATTTATCGAGTTTGTTAATCGCTCTGATAGACTTCTAACACTACTTCTTATATTATGTACTGGTCATCAACATTCACAGCTTGTATTCAGCTACTTTTGGGTATAAGCATCCTTTCTTATGATAGGTAGGTACATAACGTTGCCTAACGATAATCGAATAGACAATGAGAGTTATTATTTAATTTAGATTGAATTATAATATAAAAATATTTGAAATGAAACAAAAACAACAGCAGCTGAAGCCGACAGCAGACAACTGTCAAACTGTCAACTTCACATAGTAGTACTTTTTGATAGACTGAAACGTCAACTTGACAGTTTTTTCTTTTATTAGGTAAGGTAATGGACCAAGGTAGTATAATTGTGCCTAAAATGGCGAGCTTTTTATTACGATAAAAGTTTTTTTATTCTCGTCCCCGGGTAACCATAAGACAAATATATAAATGCAACATTATTCAGTGTAATCTAGTGTATTTTATGCCACTAAGTGTACCTCGGTACTTCGTTTGGGCAGATTGTGGTGACATCCTTTATTTTGTATAAATTAACATTTATTTGCAAGAATTGAAAAGGTCGGGTTTTTTAAACAGTTTCTAAAACATTTCGCTAAAACAAGCATACAAAATTATTAAATAAATGAAAATAAAAAAAATGGTACATAAATCGTAGTTATTAATTATAAAATGTCAAGTATTTGTCAAATTACAATAGTTAGAACTCAGTGTGAATCTTTAAAGTCAAAATACTCATTAAATAGAATAATTATAATTAATATTTCTATAAGCCATTTCAATAACGCTGTTTTAAATCGATTTATCTGCAGTTCCCTATACGATTTTGCTAGTTTAATAGATATCCTTATAATTGTACCTATATGTGACTGTAATACCTGGACAAACACTAAATCTAGGGTACCTACCCACCCTAGGCACTGTAAAACGCCCTGAAATTCAGGATCTAACATAAAATTCCCCTGTTATTGATTATCTATACAATGTTATTTCACCCGACAGCATAATATTTTACTACCCAAGACGGCACACATACATACGTCGACGTACGTTCACGTATTCGCACGCACACATACGTCGTGAGTGTGTGGACTTGCGCATGTGTGGGTTAAGAAAAATACTCGTGTCGCGGGCTTTTCTCCGGAACAGGAGTGGTGAGGAGTGATGTTGGTTGTAATTTTTTTTTTGGTAGGTTTTCACTGTACTGTTTTTGTTGCTGTTATAATTTTTTTGATAATGTTAGTTAATTATGTTAGCGCAAATAAAAAAAGTAAAAGTCATGAGCAGTATAATAAGATTAATAAGTACTAAATTAAATTTAACTAATATGAACCGTACGAGCAGGTATAAAATAGTCATGTTTTCTACCAATCTGAACTTTGTCCTTATACTATTGAGAGTTATTAATAGTGACTAAATAAATATTTCTACTGTTTCATTTTACAAAAATGTATAAAAATGCCTTGTATTGTTATTGAAAGCCACCACAAATAATCACTCAATTGTTATTATAAGAACAACTGTATGTATGACACTATAACATGTTTACTTTTTCACTTTGATTTTCACAACCACGATAAAATTCTATACCAATTCCTCTCCACGCCTTTAGCCATTTCCCTCCACGTACATACATATAAGTCTTCTCCGACGTCACACGTGCATATCACCTTCTCCCTCTCCCCCACAACGTAAGAAAGAGACGCAACATCAGTTTAGGACTAACATTTTATATGTTGGCTGGGTCATGGATATAAAAATCGTTTTCTCGACATATATATAGCTAGATGTGTATATGTCGTAAGTGCGTCAGTAAAGGCATTAGGTATCCACTATAACGTGGAAATATGGTCATTGTACTGCTATTTTAAAGATTATGTCTTCTATTATATTCTTAGAGTGTTGTTTTAAAGTTTCTTTGTAGAATAGTCTAAGATATTTTTGTTGAAAGGCTTACTAAGGTTTGCAAAGAAATCCACGAAATTTCTTAACATAGATGTCGCAAAAGTTGAATCATATCTGTATGATATCTATGTGTGATATTATGGAAAAGCATCTTCAACTCCTAATCTAAGATACATACTACAAACTAAAGAAATAAAAGGCAAAATGCTTTTCAAAAAGCATCAAGAATAGATGCATTCACTAATAGTTTCCAAAACTTCACAAGTGTTTAAGTACCCAACAATTGGCAACGAATTGAATTGCTGATCTTATATGCCATAACGACCCAATTGAGACCACTGCCAGTTCATAAATATATGACAAGCTAGAAACACCTATTTTCCTTTAAGGGGAATGCTCCAACCAGCCCGCGAAATTCAAAATTTCTTGCGTTTTTTGCAATTTGCAGGCCAGTGCTAGGTTGTATGTTGATTCAAATATTATTCGCGGCTGTAAGACGTATGTAGTTACAGAATTATAATCATCAAAATCACCAATACAACCCTCCCAACTTCATAAATGTGTAAGAACAAAAAAAAAAACAGAAAAAGTAATTCCTACAGCTTTATGAACTTAGAGCGTTTTATTGATGATTATAATTCTGTAACTACATAATGTCTTACAGCCGCGAATAATATTTTAATCAACATACAACCTAGCACTGGCCTGCAAATTGCAAAAAACGTAAGAAAATTTGAATTTCGTGGGTTGGTTGGAGCATTCACCTTAAGTTTAAATAGCTGCTCAAATCTTCAACCAATAGCTGTCTATTTAAGCTTATAAATCCGCACACAAATTGCGTAACGCACTACCAATCACAGTCTAAATCATTTGAAGGATATCCTCCATTGCTCATAAGGTCGAAAAATTTGTCTGCTCAAGAATGTAAATATCGCAATGGATGTTGTTGAACTGTCAAAATGAAGGGTGTTGCTACTGTTAGAGTATTATACACAATGACCCCGCCAATTAGTGCTTTCAAACTGATGATTAGGACCGCAATTAGAAGAATACTTCTTAAAGACTCGCTCTCGTTTACTTAAATACTGTTGACCTTCACTTGCCTAGTAAAACCTTGCAGACGGAGAGTAGATACTCCTAGTTATATATGTCATGTTGTCGCAAGACCCTTAGGGTAGGTCAGGTATAAAAAGGCTTTCCCAGAATGTCTAAAACGATGATTCAAATTAAGTGACATACAACGCGGTCGGTATTAACTCGACGCTTGGCGTTGATGACGTCATTTTGTTTTTTTTGTAATATACCTAATAAAAATATAATTTAAAACAACAACAGAAAACTAGCCAAATTATCGACGCGCTTATCGGTAACAAAGACAAAGACAAAGGCCTAACACTTGCTGGGCGAGCTAAGGAATGCGGGCCTCGCATTCCAGAGATGCGTCGAGTTAATGTGACCGCGTTGTGCAAACGTAAAACATGTAGGTATGGTTAAATAGTCGCTAAGCAACGTTTATGAATAAAGGGATATTCATATGTTATATCGCACCTCTTGACTAAACAATGACGACACAACTGCCCTCTCGCGGAAGAGGGGCCCGTGGCTAAATATTGCCACGCTTGCGAAGGAATCTTTCAGGCACTTGGGATTTGTTTTGCGAAATGCTCGTGACTTTCAGCCGCGTCGGACTTACTCCAATATACTCTATTCTTGATAGTTTTGCTTACTACTGCAAGGCACCCTTTTTTGTTTTTGGATGGGAAATCATCAAATGACTCCTCCCGCCCTGGGTGGAGCGGAAGGGAGTGTCAGACTCTTACTGACTAAAACCCACCCGTGTTCCTTCCTTAGCCCTTTATGTTCCGGGCCAGCGGAAACCCTTTCGGACAATCCCGCTGGCCCGGCAGGCTTCGGCCCTAAGGGCCCCTCCTCGATGCTGACATTCTTTGAGGCGCGCGTGGAACACGTTCGCGCCGTCCGGCACGGGCCTGGTCCTGATCGGACGGTGAGCTACCCATTACTCTCCGCCCGCAGGCCCGCGTCTACGGTGGCCGGCCCCGACGCCGGGGGCGTCCCCCGCGGCGGCTGAGACGGGAGGCTCTCTCCCTGAACCGTCCCGCCACCTCCTTTGCTAGCATGACTGCTTCACAGAAGGAGGTGACTGCCTCCCACTCCATCTCGCCCCGGACCATGGCTTGCACCAGGGCCGGACGCGAGAGGTCGCCGCCGGTGCTGATCGCCTCTACGAGGACACGGCGGTGCTCCGCCCAAGCGGGGCAGACCTCCACCGTGTCCTCTGGGCGATCCTGGCAATGGTGACACCCGGGCGTTTCCTCCCGCCTGATGATGTGCAGGAACCTCCCGAAACTTCCGTGTCCGGTGAGGACCTGCGTCAGGCGGTAGGTGAGGGCGCCGTGGCGCCTCTCTAGCCACTCCTCAAAGAGGGGTCTTATCGCCGCTATCGCGGCGTGCCCTGCGCTGGGTTGCGACAGTCGCTCTTTCCAAGGCACCCTTCAAAATATAAGTAGTATAATGCACAATATTAAGGTGACCTGTATAACACAGGTTTTTCCCAAAAACCTTGATCAGCCACCAGTCTCTCACAAAGGTGGAATACTGCTGTGACATTTTTTGTATACCTTAACTATGTATAAGTCAGCTTTGTGAAGAGAGAATAAATAAATCTATGTATAATATGTCTTATTTATATAAAAGAACGTCGGGTTAGTTACACCATTCATAACTCAAGAATAGCTGGACCAATTTTTTTTATCGTTGGTTTGTTGGATTTGGCTCCGCCCCGAATAGCAGAATAAGTAAAGTAGGTAAAACACGAGGAAAATTCACAAAGAAAAAAACATTATATTCTCATACATTTTGTATGGATCGGTTTTTTTGGTTCTGAGGCGGTACGAAGTTCGTCGGGTCAGCACTTTAAATAAAACAAAGATGGGTTCGTTACAGCCGGTACCAACGGCTTAACGTGCTATCCGAGGCACGGAGGGGTCTTGGTATGTGAAGATGGTCACCCATCCACGGACCAACCGCGACAAGTGTAGCTTAACCTGATCAATGGACCCGTGCGGCTGTTATTACTTAGCCACGAGCCCCTCACCTTTTAAAACAACCATGTACAAACCAGCATATCAAGCTACTACGATCTGTCAAATTTCTTTAATAGATTTTCAACTTTATCGCTAAAGCATAAGGTTCATAGTTGATTGGGAAAATTTGACAGTTTCGGGTAGCTTGATTTGCTGGCGTCTGTACAAGAAACTTTTTTACTGAATAATCCTCCAAATATACAAGGTGTAACAGAATAAACGCAAGTCCTGGAAGTAGTTTGTTCATAGTCGACTACTGAATCGATTTCAGTCACTTTTAATATAGGTCTTTTTTTCAATAATTATGTATTTTGCTATACTGATCGCCTAACGAGCCAAAGAAAATGAAATCTTATTCCAAGGAAATAAGACTCAATTTTAAATGCGTAAAGTAAAAATAGTTAGGTTTAAAAAAAATAAGTTTTGGTCATTGTATTACGATTTTAACTCATTACTCTAATTGGGGTGTATGAGGTCTTGCGTTAATTATGTTACAGGTTGTATAGAAAAGTTTGAATTAAAAAGTTAAACAATCAAGTGTTGCTAAAACTATGAAATTATCTGTTCTACAGCACTGCCAACAAAAAGATGGTCTGGAATACGCCGCGTGGTCGCGACCACGGGGTGCCATGGCCATCAAGCAAGGCTATGAGGTGAGATGTAGTGTGGTCGATGTGGTAGAATGTCTTTTGTTTCGGTAGTAAACGTAACACGTTTTTTTATTTATTCCGGTCTGGGAGCCTAAAAAGGCCACTTTGGCATAAAACGAAAACATAAAACAAAAAACGATAACATTATGAATCATAATGGACAGTTAACTGTTATGTTAATCGTATCAAAGCCGAAGGTGAAGGATTTTTCTGTATTTTTTTTGTCTGTGCTAAAATACCATATCCAATCCAATCCAAATCCAATACCAATCTCTTTGATTATACCTTACCTACCGTAGTGCAGCGAAAAAAAGAATAGCACGGACTGTCATCGCCATGTTATAATTCATACTCTTATCCTTTTATGATTCTGCCAAAGTGGCCTTTTTAGGCTCAGATCCCCTGACGAACTAGCAGGGGATCGAGGAGGGGGGCCTCCTCGATCCCCTGCTAGTTCGTCTTCTGTTTTTATCTCTGTCATCCACTTATTTGAATGCATTTTTCTAGTAAAGTATTTTGTTTGAGATAGTGGTCAGTGCTTTCATACTTTTTGGTTGATAAGTGATGCACAAAAATTGAATTTTTTTCTTTTAGTAGGTGTTTAATATAATGTTCTTGTAATCTGTAGAGCATTTTAATTCAAGCGTGGTCGTTTGTGGACATGCCTAGTTCAAATAGAGTTTTCTTAGACTAGAGAAATAGACTTTTCCCAACTATGTTGGGGTCGGCTTCCAGTCTGACCGGATGCAGCTAAGCAAATTAATCTAAATCATAGAATAGAATACTATTTAGGCTTTTTATTTAGAGAAAATTAAACTAGTTAGTTAAATTTTCTCTAAATAAAAAACCTACAATTCATTGCAAGTAGTAGTGTTTCATTGCATTTAATTTAGTAGGTATCTAGTGTAAATAGTTATGTACACTAGATACCTACTAAATTGAATGGCTAATTAACTTACTAAACAAATAAATACAAAAACAAAGGACACTTAGGCGTCGATATACTCGTCCGCAGCGCTGTCATCCGGAAACGTGCCCAGAAGACTGGCAGCATTGCCACGTTGAATGGCATTGCAAATTCTTTGGCCAAGGAACGACCCAGCCCTCTGGTCACGTGACCAGCCGGCTAAAAATTTCCTTAAAAAGGAGACGCGCACTCGGGCCCCATGACCAGAGCGTTTCCACCCCAAACGGCTCAAAGCTGTAATTGCCCTTAAGGTTACAATATTCTAGTAGTTTCTTCTACTCTTATTTTATTTGTTTTTTATTTTTGTTAAGAATTCGTTTTTGTATAATTTAACCAGTTACAGTTTTTTATAGCTGTATTTCTATTCCTAAAATAATTTCGTAGACAACTTTCGAAATTAATTGAACAAAGAAAATATGAACACAATGCGGTCATGCCACCCACTAGAAAACTATGTTGTCACTATTAGAATGTTTTTTAGTTTTTCCTGTAGTAGGTAACATTTAATTTGTACTTCGTAGTATCGTAGCATGATTATGTACTCCAAGTTTATTACTTTATAACTTCTAATTGCATAGTATTAGTTAATTCACTGATTGATACGAAACACCTCGGGTAATTACAATGTAATATAATTGGTTCAACTTTATGATTCTGGTTTAACTGCTACTATTTAAGTTATAACACTTGTAACTTGTTATTTGTACTGTACTGATATTTAGCTAATAATTGTTGTGTGTAGAAATGCTGGTTTTTCAGCATCTTTGACATAATATTATTTCATGTGTAGCAACTGAAAAATATTTGGACGAAAATAGCCTAGCCTCGATGCATTTTGATTAGTTGTGAAGTGTCAAATGAAAGGATATGGCCGAAGATGCTCTAATGTTACATTCAAAATAATTATTATATTTTCACATTCAACATAAAACATAATTATTATACTTTAAGAGCGTTTACGCCGTACGGCATTTCATACAAACTTTTAAGCCCTTATTTTTCGAAATGAATGAACCGATTTTAATGAAACTTCATACGCACAAGATAGGGTCTAAAAAGTAATAAAAGAACATTTTTCGACTGCCAAAGATCTACCGAATGACAGCCGGGTCTTAAAGTGCTTTCCGAGGCACGGAGGGCTCGATATGTACCGGATGGTCACCGACTGCGGCAAGCGTAGCTTACCCTTCGATTGAACCGTGCGGCTGTTGTTTATATAGCCACGAGTCCCTCCTATTTTTAATGGATTTAGGTGCAATTTATTTTCCACGTTTTGCAACAAAAATTGAACACCGTTAAACATTCTTCAAAATATCAAGCTATCATTTATACTTTGCACTTCCAAAATTAATCAATGCCACTACCAAAAAACTGAACACCAAGAGTGTGGTCAAACCAACCCCCCATCCCCAACTGCCGCGGCATAACAGCACAGATTTGTGAATCAACATAAGTATTCCTTAGGGTGCCCCCACACTTGTGAACTCGGGTCCTATGACAAAAGACGCTCATTTGCAACTGTCCTGTGCAGGATCACGCCTACATCGCGTTTATTTTGATGTGCGTGTGTCTGCGGTGGTGTTCGTAATTGTGTACCCTTTTGAGTGTTGGTATTACCTAATGTTTTTAGGATAGTTTCGTTACCTTTTCATTTACTTATTTTTTAACCTATATTGTCCCACTTAGGCCAGATTTTTCAATCATCTGATAACTTTATTCGAGGAATAATTTAGAAATTTTGACAGTTATTTCATACAAAAACACTCAAACGTCAATTTTATACCTCGAATAAAATTTATCTGGCGATGGAAAAATCAGCCCTTAGAGAAACAAAAACAAACACCTTGAAACAATAAATAACAGAAAACAATGCATAAAAGGCCAAAAGGCCTCAACTTAGGGTCAAATCACACCGAGATGGCAGCGAAGCGGCGAGCAGTTTCAGTGTCATATAATTTTAAACTTTATATTCATTACTATAATACATAGTATCACTTGAGAAACTTGAGTCGTCGGAGTGCTCGCGGCGCCGCGGGCGGCCGCGCGACCTTTCAAGTTTCTCAAGCGATACTATGTGTTATAGTAATGACGATAAAGTTTAAAATTATATGACACTGAAACTGCTCGCCGCTTCGCTGCCATCTCGGTGTGATTTGACCCTTAGTACGCTGAGCTGAGGCCTTTTTGGCCTTTTTTGCTCTGTATGCTGAGCTGAGGTCTTTTTGGCCTTATAAACGTTGTTTTCTGTTATTTATTGTTTTAAGGTGTTTGTTTTTTCTTTTTCTAAGTTCGTTCGTTATTTCAGATGATAACACAAGGTATACCAGGAGACCCAGTGGAAACTGCCGCAACTTACGAGTTGTAGGTCGTAGTTTTGAACCATGACAGGCGCTTTACTTTGTGTAAATTACATCATCACCACTGCTCTCAAAACGGTGACGGAAAACATCGTGAGCGAAACCGGCATGTCCTAGAACCAAAAATTCGAAGGCATGTGCCATCTACCAACCCGCACTGAGCCCGCGTGGTGGATTACGGCCCACTCCCTCTCACGGAGAGATGGCCTGCGTCCCAGCAGTGGGAACATCATAATCTGATTGTGGTAACACTGTCTACAAAATAGACACAATAGTTAAACAATCAACCTGAACCATACGTAAAGTCAAAGTCAAAGTCAAACCATTTATTTCGAATAGGCACATTAAAAGCACTTTTGAACGTCAAAAATTACAACTAAATAGAATTGATTCTAGTCGCCCATTCCAAAAGGTAGTTTTCGTATGGAAAAGAATGGGCAAGAAACTCCACCGTTACTCTTTTAAAATGTTTTACAAGGTCTTGTATACATAATATACATATAAGTGAAGACGATGCACCTAGAATAAAATGAGTCTACCACAAAAGGTAAAAAGAATTAAAAATTAAGCAATGACAGGTAGTACCCGGGTACCCGATTGTTCCTGCCTAAGCAAGTATCGATGTCATATTGTGTCGAGCATAAACTGTCGGAACTATGTACTTTAGTCCAGTCTGCCTGTCTCTGTAGTAGAATGATAAATATTCAATGTCTTTGATCGATTTGCGACTGAACACACAGACTATTGAAGAAAAACGTTAGCTGATGTAATATTCTGATAGAAACAAGTAATGAAGAATGCTCGCGAATTTTGAGAAAATCACCATGCTTGGTAAAAGGGTTGATGATTGTACCTTTTAATCGCCACAGTCATGTCAACATCTGCCTAGCCTTTTCCCAACTATGTTGGGGTCGGCTTCCAGTCTATCCGGATGCAGCTAAATACCAGTATTTTACATGGAGCGACTGTCTAACTGACCGCCACAACCCAGTTACTGGGTAATACTATACCCCTTGGTTAAGACTGGTTGTCATTGTCAGACTTTCGGTCTACTGACGACCCGTAACGACTGTCAAAGATCCACGAATGACAGCCGGGACCAACGGCTTAACGTGCTTTCCGAGGCACGATGGGGTCTTGGTATGTGAACAGACCAACCATGGCAAGCGTAGCTTAAAATGCTCTAGCTTTATTATTATTGTAGATACCACAAACGGTTCCTAACAATTACTTTTGTCAAAAATCATTTCAAGATTACATTATATTCTTACAACGGATTCATTAACTTACAGAAGTCATGAAACTCGCAAACCACCATTATATAAATATAAAAAAACATTAGTTCCTTCCTTTATAACCCTAAAACGCGAATTGGGTCGAAAAACACTCGGGTTGTTTGTTACGCTGCGAGCAGTTTACGTCAAAAGTCACCATTAGCCTTCGATAGATGGCGCTGTACTAAAGAATTTTGTCCAATGATGACTGGAGTGTATTTCGTCGGTTTTACGAGCCAAACATAAAACTTTTCGAGAAAATTGTGTGACCTATATACTATGTTGCTTTTATGCAACGGTTTGGATGAGTTATATGATGCTAGTTTTTGTTTGCATACGTTATCTATGTAGATAGCAATATGCAATATTCTTCGATGGGAAGAATGTGAAAGAATATTTTATTCTATTTCTGAAAGATGAAAGATCGCTCAAGTTCCTGAATAGGTAATCTTAAGACGAGTCTTATACAGGGTCAAATTAAATAATCTAGCAAGACTCCATAGACGCGATGGCATCGATCTAACGATGATAAAACAAAAAAATATTAATTTGATTATTTTTTCTGTTGGGTCAATCGCAGTTAATGTAGTCATTTGAAATATCAAGTTTTTTGTGTTAACTTCACAAACGTGGTTGATATCTAAATCTAAACATACGATAAAACATAAGAAAACAGTTTTATTCAACTCATTCTTCAAGTAACACTACTAACAGCGGTCGTTGACCTCCCAAAAACAACATCAAATCTTTTTATTTTATCTATCGAGTCTGCGGAGTTTAGCTAACCAATTATTATAACCCTGTAAGTATATGAGGTAACTAAAGTTATTGAATAATTTAGCAAAATTATAATAATAGCCTCTCCGACCGATTTCGGTTACGGTGGCCAATCTCAAAGGAGATTAGCCAGGTACGCAGGAGATATAATAGTGGTCAAGTGTGTGCGCAAACACAGGCTGTGCACTCTCTGTTCCTTTACTCTCATAGTCCAATGGGGCGGCAATCCGACACGACCGGGGAGAGTTCAGGCGCAGGACCAACGGCTTTTACGTGCTTTCCGAGGCACGGGGGTATTAAACCGCCAACTTCCAAACCCAACCCAATAACACTTTGTCCGATCCGGGAATCGAACCCAGGAACCCACGCTCAGCAGTCGCGCTTGCAATCACGACACCAACGGGGCAGTTGGGGGCGGGGTAGCAGAATTTCTAGTTTTTTTAGCCACGGTCAATATTTATAATAAATAAAATAAAGGTAGAAATCTACACAATACCTGCCAATACTACACGAAACATTGCTTAATAGACAAATCAATTGTATGATAAACGATAATAATATTCAGTAACTTGATTACATATTTTTTTTAAATTAAATTAGGTCGGTGTTTCCTGTCCGACTACCTAACATAAGTTCCACCAAATCATGAAACATTTGATATTATTATAATTTTTCTTGGAGTTAAACTTACTGATCGTATAAGGAACTCGATACTGCGTTCTAAAACTCAAATTGGCGATGTAGGTAGGTCACACGGGTGCCAAGCTAAAATGGAACTGGGCTGGTCACATCTGTCGCATGCCGGAGGAGCTATGGGTCCCAAACAGCAGCAAACGACAACGCGGCAGGCCCAGAATGAGACGGCGGGACGAGCTCGACTCATTCCACAAGGATTGGCGTATAACAGCACTGGATAGGGATACGTGGAAGGAGGGAAGGGACGCCTTTGCCCACCAGTGGGACAGAAATGGCTGATAATAATAATTATAATTTTCCGACCTATTTTCAGCAGTAGTGACCCAGTGTTAGGCCAGCCGTCTTAGGTTCTGAGTTCAAACCCAGACAGGCATGCACCTTTTAACCGCTTAGCCGGATTAATCCGACAAATATTTTTTTCGTGTCCATTTCGCCAAGGTCGTATATTTACGACCAAATGCTACAACTCGTATGATCTGCTTTTTTAGGGTTCCGCACCCAAAGGGTAAAAACGGGACCCTATTACTAAGACCCCACTGTCCGTCTATCTGTCTGCCACCGGGCTTTATCTCATGTACAACGCGATAGCACATAGCTAGACAGTTGAAATTTTCACAGATGATATATTCCTGTTGCTGCTATAACAGCAAATACAAAACAGAATAAAATAAATATTTAAAGGGGCTCCCATATAACAAACGTGTTTTTTTCGGCGTTTTGGCCTTGTGGTACGGTACACTTCATGTGCGAGTCCGACTCGCACTTGGCCACTTTTTATTTAATTAGGCTGTATTCTATTCAGATATTTAATGTTCGATTAATTGTGGAGGCGGCCGCGGTTGGTCTGTGGATGGGTGACCATCTTTACATACCGTGACCCCTCCGTGCCTCGGAAAGTACGCTAACGTCCCGGCTTTTCATGGATCTTTGACGGTCGTTACGGGTAGTCCGAAGCCCGAAAGTCTGACAACCCGTTTTATCAAGGGGTATCATATAAATCCCAGTAACTGGGTTGTGGAGGTCAGATAGGCAGTCGCTCCATGTAAAATACTGGTATTCAGCTGCATCCGGTTAGACTGGAAGCCGACCCCAACATAGTTGGGAAAAGGCTAGGCAGATGATGAGTGAATTTCGTAAAAAGTGCAGCTGACTTTTTCTACATTACTGCCGTCGTACTGTCTACACGGAACGTCATCTTTGTCTACTCATGCTACGCGTGCTGGACAAACAGTCGCGATGTTATGTTTATACACAATTTCCAAACAAAACCCAAAATGAAATCTATCGGACACAAATATCAATTCCAACCCTCACATAGTTACAGTTTGTAACCACAACTTAACCCTAAACTGCGAGTGCGATTAATACTAAAATTAAATTTCACATCTCACGTCCAGGGGGCGTTTTCTGTACTAAATTAATTCGCAACGAATACCGTCCTGAGGTCCTGCCGACCCCAGAATAGTTAATGATTTATTAATGTTACAGTTTCGAGTTTAGTTTTGAGTTAGAAACACGTATCATGTGATTTAAAATTTGGGATGGTAACAAAAGGATATTAGGATTAGAATTGGAATTATGATTCGGTTTTTGACCGATGATTACAGTTATGTATATTCTACCCCCGTTACTAATAAACGTTGTATAGCGTCTGTATATTTACACAACGCTTTGTCTTCTTCTTTCGAAAGTCAAATTACTGACGACTGAAAGAGAAATCGGTGTGTAACTATTCATCCATACTAATATTATAAATTCGAAAGTAACTCTGTCTGTCTATCTGTATGTTAGTTTTTCATGCCTAAACCACTGAACGGATTTCGAAAGTAACTCTGTCTGTCTATCTTTAAGTTACCTTTTCACGCCTAAACCACTGAACGCATTTCGATAAAATTTCAGTGGAAAAAAAATCGTATTATTGAAACTAACTCAAAAAGTACCCAAGCAAAGTTAATAAAATTTATATGAGACCACCACTGAGGTATACCTTACCTTATCCATTAAAAAAATAAAATTGCAAATCGGCTTATAAATAACGGAGTTCTGAGGTAACAAACAAAAAAAAACTGATTTGAAATCCTCCTCTTTTTTTTGAAGTCGGTTAAAAATATTAAATTGTGTTGTATGTTGTAAATCTTTTCTTGCGTGTCCTGACAACTGCACTTAAGAAAAGATGATAAAAGTTGACGAAAAAAATGTTCGCTGTCAAAATTGAAAATTCTGCACATACATATTTTACGTAATAAAATTAAAAATACTACTAGTTTCCTTAAAAAATTAACTCTTCTTCTGCTTCTCTCTGCCACGACTGTATTTTAAATCTTGTTTTCCCAAAACTTTGCCACTTCCACGGCGTCGTCGGTGGCAGCGCAGAGGTCACTTCGACTGCATGTTTTGGGACACAGAGGGCAGGATAGGAGGTGGAGCATGGTTTGTGACATAGCTCCACAACCACACCCCACTGCCGTTCCGAAAGGACAATGGTCATGGATGTATAGAATCCCGTACCATGCTGCATCAAAGTCAAACTTAGTTTTTTATAGATTACACATATCGTAATAACTCCTACAAGAGTTCTTTTTGTAAACAAAACCCGGGTTTCCGAGCTTTTCAAAAAAATCTAAATAACCTAAAAACCAGGTACTTTATTTTGTTTGACACGAGCGGCCATTATTGCTCTAAAAAAACCGGGCAAGAGCGAATCGGACTCGCGCACCGAGGGTTCCGTAACATCCGGGTTTATGCATAAGGTTTATGTTTATGAAATTAAATGTTTTTTTTATTTTTGAGTTGATTGAATAAATGGTAAATTGTGGTTTACGATTTATGACGTATTAAAAAAAACTACTTACTAGATCTCGTTCAAACCAATTTTCGGTGGTAGTTTACATGGTAATGTACATCATATATTTTTTTTAGTTTTATCATTCTCTTATTTTAGAAGTTACAGGGGGGGGGGGGACACACATTTTACCACTTTGGAAGTGTCTCTCGCGCAAACTATTCAGTTTAGAAAAAAATGATATTAGAAACCTCAATATAATTTTTGAAGACCTACCCATAGATACCTTACACGTATGGGTTTAATGAACAAAAAAAATTTGAGTTTCGGTTCTAAGTATGGGGAACTCTAAAATTTATTGTATTTTTTCTATTTTTGTGTAAAAATCTTAATGCGGTTCACAGAATACATCTACTTACCAAGTTTCAACAGTATAGTTCTTATAGTTTCGGAGAAAAGTGGCTGTGACATATGGACGGACAGACAGACAGACAGACAGACGGACAGACAGACAGACATGACGAATCTATAAGGGTTCCGTTTTTGCCATTTGGCTACGGAACCCTAAAAACAGCCTATTCTATTCTAGTTATTTTTAATGAATGTAGAATCGACAAAGTATAATTTTTTACATGTTATTTGTAAGACATCATAGCACTTTCAAAATTCAAGGTCATATCATATCATTTGAAACGGAACGTCATATAAAGGGAATAAAACAATATCAACACTTAAATTCCCTTTTCAAAAATTAAATTCCCGACGCGTAAAGTCGTAAAAAATTATGAAAATAATTACTACATTATTTTGACCTAGATGCATGCGACTTTTAAGTACGATTTTGGTCATTCTCTTTTAAAATTAATTGACTAAAGTTGTCATGCTCTTATCATACTCAAACGAACTATAATCACCTTAATTCTCCGCACAAAGCCAGAACCATCTCAACAAATCTAATGCCAAACATTAAATCTTAACCCTTGAACACTAAAGGGTGCATTTAAACAAATGACTTTTAGCCGATCCTGGCCAACACGGGGCCGCTTCATTAGTTACGGTAGATTTGTCCCTTAGTCACTGGCCTCACTAAATTATGACTGTTCGACCTCTTAGTTAGTTAAAATATTAGTTTTAGTACGACCGGCGACTTTGGGAGGGTTAATTTTGTTGGATAAGGTGGAAAGTGCGTTTTGTTTGAGGAAAATCATAATCAGCCTCCTCTCTTCGAGAGGGAGTGGGCTATAATCTACCACGCAGGCCCAGTGCGGGTTGGTAGATGTCACATGTCTTCGAATTTTTGGTTCTAGGACATGCCGGTTTCCTCACGATGTTTTCCTTCACCGTTTTGAGAGCAGAGGTGATGAAATGAGGAAAATGTTTCTTCGTAAATTTTTTTTTGTAGTTTTTCTTGAAAAAATATATTAGTGATCGCAGTGTTTTGACTGTCAATGTCCATTTTTTTTTTGTTACATCTTTAGCTTATTTATACCTACGTATTGTAAACTTCTTTCGGGATTTAGAAGCTTCTGCATCCTAATTGCGTAACACACTATCGATTTCAATCTGGATCATTTTGAAGGAAATTGGCAATCCATTGCTTTATAGAGGTATATGGAACAGGGTGTAAAGTTCACTCATACTCTATAGAAAAGGTAGGATCCTCCGACCAGACGGGTGTTGTGTCTGGCGGGCAACTGCCCAATGATTCATGTCGGGCCGTTGTATCTATGCTAGTTGCGCGGTAAACTCTGCTTGCGCGATGCAGTATTTGCGTGACGTCAATATGACGCGTTGTTCGCATGTGGCGTTGTAGATACCGCTACAGCTTCATATGTTCGAAAAATGTGTCTGCTCAAAAACGTAAATCATCATCATCTGCCTAGCCTTTTCCCAACTATGTTGGAGTCGGCTTCCAGTCTAACCGGATGCAACTGAATACCAATATTTTACATGGAGCCTATCTGACCTCCAGAACCCAGTTCAGACTTTCGAGCTTCTGACTACCCGTCACGACTGTCAAAGATCCACGAATGACAGCCAGGACAAACGGCTTAACGTGCTTTCCGAGGTACGGAGGGGTCACGGTATGTAAAGATGGATCCATCCACAGACCTGCCGCGGCAAGCGTAGCTTAACCTGATCGAACGACCTGTGCGGCTGTTATTATTTAGCCACTGGCCCCTCAAAGACGTAAATAACGCAACAAATATTGTTCAATTGTCAAAATAAAAGGATTGTCATTCAAAGTATCTTACGCAATTAAGTTGCTGATTAAATTCAAGGTCACGATCCTCTCTCGAATGTCAGACGCCATAACTGTTGAGCTTCTAGCGCTTTTTCTTACCACGACCTCACCAAACTACCCCTGTGTCACCCTCTCAAATGATTTATCAGACCACACTACTGTGAGTCACAGCACAGCTTCTACGACTGACCACCGTCCCTCCGTCTAATGTTGTGTTATTTATTAAACTTTAACTTGCTCATGATTTGTTGGCTCTGTGGGTAGTCGTAAATTATCTATTTGTAGATTGCGTTTGTTAATTTATTAGATTTTCGATTGTTAGTTTAAGAAATTGTGATTTGTTGGTAGGTATGAGTTTCGTTGTGTGTGTTGCATGGTTGCATTTTCGGTTGATGCTCGCAATTTACTTAATTTTTCTTCTTTATACAAGTCATTGACGGAATTTAGATATTGGCGCCAATTCCCTTGTTCACAAACTAAACAAAATTTAAGTTCAGTGCATCTTTTTCTTTAAATTTCATTATGAAAAGGACAGAAGATAAATCTTAGTTTAGTGCCTGACGCTGGTTTTCAACTGGACCTGATGTGTTAGGTGACGGATGTAAATCAGTTTTATACTGCAACGTGACTTGTGTATGCAAATTTAAATAAATAAATTTGTGTCACTTTAAAACAATACCTATTGAGTAATATTGCAGAAATAAACAAAAAAAAAATACTGATAAATAAATAAGTGAGATGGCCGCATGATAGACCTTCTTGCAAATAAAGAAATTCTTCGATACGAGTCAGAACAAAAAGTGAAGGGTTAATTTTTTTTTTTGAGTCGGTGAGTAATATGAGCCAGACCAAAAATCTTAAGGCACCAATGCAAAAAAGGGGATGTTAATTCATCCCCAAAATTCAAAACGAACATACTTTGACTAAATCCTTAATATTTTTTGCCATCCTGCTGTTCAAAACATCCCCAATATTTTCCACGTTTCTTAACCGAAAATACAACTCAAAATAACCAATCTCCTCTCGTTACCTTCCAGGCCAAGATGAGCACAGGAGATGGAACGGTGGGAGGCCACCAGAAGACTGATGACCGTCTTGGACACCATCAATCTATGAGTCAGATGCTGTACGGAGCCGGACTGGGGCCTGGACGATCAGGTTGGTATTGTATGTACCCGTATTCTTGAGTGTAGTGTTTGTTACATTATAGTTTTGTAGAAGTTGATTTGAGAAATATATTGGCTATAGTCCGCGCGGAACTAGTTGGCCGAGCCTAGGGTATGTGAGCGGTGGGACGAAGGGGCGGGGGCGCTTTGTCATGACTCAGTACGTGCGTTGTGAACAACAGGCAACCCCGCCGCCCTCACTCCCTTCTCCACCCAAGGCGCGGCCAACTAGTTCAAACAGTTAACATTATCAAAAATATACATTGAAAATAACAACAAATAAACGTTTTCCTTTCGTTATTTTATTGGCACCGGAACCCCTGGCTTCCGCAACATTCATAAAAAATCTTGTGGTTGTTAGTATCATTGCTACGTGTGGGTTCGAATCCCGGATTATTTAACAAAGAGGATAAGATTTTCAGATGCTGTTAGAAAAACATAATTTGTCAGTTACCTATACGTGTTTTGCAGTTAAAGCGTAAACCAGCATCCTAATTTCCTATCACAATCTAAATAATTTTAAAAGATATTGCTAATCCATTGCTTCAAATGTTCGAAAAATTTGTCTGCTCAACAACGTAAATAACGCAATGGATGTTGTTGAACTGTCAAAATAAAAGCCTTTGCTTCTGTTAGTGTGTTACGCAATCACCCCGCAGGAGTCTTTGGTCAACTGGACCCACTCGAACTGGACCCACGGAATCTCTCAACCTAATCACATTCTGAATAGGTCGACTGAACCCACTGCTCAACAGAGTTACTTTTCAAAGACCATCTAAATTTTTACATGGTGTACCCATGAATATAAACAACTTTCACTAAGGGACCAACTCTAAAATCACGAAAAAAAAATCTGCTGTTTCATACAAAACTTCAATACCTACTTGACCAAAATGTATGAAACAGCAGATTTTTTTCGTGATTTCAGAGTTGGTCCCATAGTGAAAGTTGTTTACATTCGTGGGTAGAACACCATGTAAAAATTTGGATGGTCTTTGAAAAGTAACCCTGTATGTGCACTAATAAAACAATATTAAAACAAGCAATGCTATCATTCTAATTGGTAGTAGGTGCAGATATATGTAGGGCAAAGCAATGCCATTTGTCATACCAAAATAATTTTACTACGACGTCGAAACTTTACTCTAAAAAGCACCATGACACTGATGCAAATTCAGAAGTTAGCTTTGGAATTTCTACATGGTTATTGGTAAAACATTAACAACCTCTTAAGAGGTCATTGTACTCATCATTATGAACAACTTTTAATAAGGGATCAAACCTGAAATCGCGAAATAAAAATCAGCTGTTCCCTACATTTATGTTCGTATAACTCGTCAAAATGTAGGGGCAGCTGATTTTTTTTTCGCGGTTTCAGGTTTGGTCCCATAGGTAGTAAAAGTTGTTCATAATGATGAGCACCAATAACCCTGTATATAGTAAAAATTACCGGTTATGGAACGCCATTTTATTTCCACAAAAAAAACAAAAGTAATTATTAGCTTAATTACCAACCAAATACTAACACCCCCACCCCCTTCTTCCAGGCTCGTCGTCATCGTCTCCAGTGGGGGGCACGAACACCGGCTCCGGGCTGCTGGTGGTGCCTCAACCCCTGGGCAAGGGGCCCACCAAGCTGCAGCCTCTGCATGCACACGCCAGGAAGTACCACTGCAAGATGTGTCCTCAGGTATGTGGAAAAATCATTTTACATAACCAACAAAACATACTTGGAAATTGTCTCTAATGGATTTTGTCCATCAAAATCAAAAGTCATTTGTTCGAATTAGGCTGAGAACCAGCACCTTTCGAACGTCAAAAACTACAGAAGACAGCCCCAAAGACGCACTCTTCACCAGTTCCTAGTGCTTTCACTGGAAACAAGAAGTGGTGTAACAAACTCCCCAGCAACACAGCTGTCTGTTCTCATCTGGGATAACCTCGAGATTTTTTGGTTAGAATAGTTACTAAAGCTAAACCAAGAGCTCTCCGTGCCTCGGAAAGCACGTTAAGCCGTCGGTTCCAGCTGTCATTCGTGGATCTTTGGCAGTCGTTACGGGTCGTCAGAAGCCCGGAAGTCTGACAACCACACTTACCAAGGGGTATCGTATTACCCAGTAACTGGGTTGTGGAGGCCCGATAGGCAGACGCTACATGTAAAATAATGGTTTCAGCTGCATCCGGTTAGAATGGAAGCCGATCTCAACATAGTTGGGAAAAGGCTAGGCAGATGATTGAGATTACTAAAGCTAGACAATTGTTCTAGAACACGGAGCCTTATAAAGTTAATCTCTACTGCATTTGTAGCCGCTAAGTGGCAAGACATAACCTTCTCTAGTTACTAACCGTTCTGGGGGCCTAAATAGGCCACTTTGGCAGAATCATATAAGGATAACAATATGAATCAACAATCAACAATATGAAATATCTTTTTAGGCCCCCAGTTCTGTAAAAATCTAAATGTCATTCCACCTGATGCAAGGGGCACAATTGACAGTTCACTTAAATTTTCACCACCGTGAGTAAACGAATACATCACGATTCCCCGAAGTTCATTTTTCCTAAGAACGTTTGCTCGAATGACCGATGAACTGTTGATGACCCGAAGACGGCAGTTCTAAGAAACTGCTCAGTTTTCGATCGGATGTAGTGCAGAACCGCTCTTAAAGTTGAAATACGCAGGCATCTTTAATTCTCTGAACTGTTAGAAGAACAGAGTTATTCTTATTGAAAATACCTACGTATTTTAATCGGTCTTGGCAGTACTTGAATCCTAGTAATACAGAGAGCTTAATGTGTTATGAATACTTTAAATTAAGAAGAAGTTTATTAAAATCCAACATTTTCCTTAAGTTTGCCGTATGTCATTACTTCCCAGACTTTGATCCTTATTAGGGTCTCCCTAGGTAGGTAGGTAGGTAACAAGAAAAATAAAAAAAGTATTTTGTTAAAAATAAGCTCTTTTCTTTAGTTTCCCGTATGTCATTACTTCCCAGAAATCAATGCTTATCAGCGACACTATCAAATGATGTATTAATACAGTGAGTGTTTTTTTTTTCAAAATCAACTGGTTCGATATCTGGCTAGAATTATTGATTTTTCAAAAATCCAATGATGCAGTTTTAGTTTTCATCAAAATCGAGCCCGCGACTCCGTTGAGCACTTTTCGTTATTCCTCATAGTTTTGGATTTAGCCATCCACGCCCACTTGGAAGATTCATTCTGTATATGCTTACCTAATAAATTAAAGTCACTTTTCGTGTCTGTCTGTGTGACCGCCTTCTAAACTTCGCCCCCGATTTTGATCGGTCAAAATTTTAGAAAGACAATTGATTCCGCAAGGTTTAAATGTTTTATAAATTAATAATAATAATAATCCTCCTAACGTCACTCCTATAATAGTCATGGTGGCCAATCTCAACGGAGATTAGCCAGCCTCGCAGGAGATATTATAGTGCACAAGTGAGAGCGCAAAAACAAGTACACTCTCAGTTCCTTTACTCTCATAGTCCGATGGGACGGGAATCCGACACGACCGGAGAGAGACCAGGCGCAGGACCAACGGCTTTACGTGCTTTCCGAGGCACGGAGGTATCACACCACCAGCTTTGAAACGCCGGGCTGCTACTGAGATATTCCTAATGGAAAAACCCAATAACACTGTCTGACCTGGGAATCGAACCCAGGACCTCAGGTACAGCAGTCGTGCTTGCGACCACAAGACTAAAGGGGCAGTTAAATTAATATCAAGGTGCTTACAGGACCTAAACACAAAAACACAAGTTTTAGAAACAATAAAAGTATATGAACGACAAGTAAAAGTAAACAAAATCAGAAAAATATATGATATTCTTCAGGATATAAGCTAGGTAGATACTGTGTTGAAAATATAACTAATTTGATATGACAGAAAAAAGTCATGAAGATACCTCTAAAAACTTTCTTTTTTACAATAAAAACCATACTTACTGATATACATACAATCATTCTGTTTTTTTGTCAGGTTATTCTACAAGTAACATACTAAAACACGAGTGTTTTAATTTTTTAGTTCAAACAATAGATTTTTTGTAATTAAATAATTGCTTCATATTTTGCAATAAATTACCAGTCATGAATGTGTCATCGCGCTTCTCTCTCTTTTCTTTGCAGTCCGACAATGACCGCGCTTTAGGTCATGTAAGCCCCATAAACTAACAAATAATAAAGAAATCTCGAGTTTTTGTTAAATCTTAGAAACCGTGTGAAGCAGACTATTTGCTAGTGTTAGAATAAACGCTAGTCTTAGAAAACTGCTCAGATTTTGAATAACTTTGGAGTTGAACATGATTATTTTAAACTGTTAGCAGACATTCTTAATACTTCACGATTTACTACTCTCTTTGCTATCAATGATTCCAAACAGAACAACGGCACATGTTCTAGTGATAAAAATCTTCAAATCTGGTATTGTAACAGCATAATATGCTGAGCTGGACTCCCATTTGGTGCAACCATGAGACACATACCGAACAGTAGTGATCGACTGTTATAGATGTATATGAGCTAGGTGTCTATGGGTCAATTTATCTTTTTAATCTTTGTTTTTTTTTTCACCTTTTTTGATGTTTTTTAATACCTGTATTGTGTCTTTTGTTGCACTGAATAAACGTTTTATCTATCTATCTGATAGAAAAATAGACCATAAATAATGATTGCTCGTCCACGTTTGGTGATGTTTAAGTCAACTTTTATGCCTGTCGCTCCTCGATAGTGTTGGGGCGAGATTGCGGCGATATGAAGCTATCTTCAATTCATATATTGAGTCAGGCTCAAACGTGTTCGCGAAGACACAGTGTGAGGAAAGCAGTAGATCAAGGGGATCATCAACAAGACATCTGATGCACTCGAAATATCGCATCGTAGTCAGAAATATTGAACAAACTGTGCCTAGAGCACCGTAGACGAAGTGACATTCTATCAGGGATAATCACCATCTGCCTAGCCTTTTCCCAACTATGTTGGGGTCGGCTTCCAGTCTAACCGGATGCAGCTGAATACAGTATTTCAATCAATCAACTCAGCCTATCGCAGTCTACTGCTGGACATAGGCCTCTCCCAGACTGCGCCACAGCACCCTGCCCACCGCCTTCCAGCCACCTTCTTTAGGTCGTCCGTCCATCTAGCTGGGGGCCGTCCCTCACTACGCTTGCCGATACGCGGTCTCCACTCCAGGACTCGTCTGTTCCACTGGCCATCGGTCCTTCGACAGACAAGGCCAGCCCACTGCCACTTCAGTTTGCTTACTCTGCAAGCTATGTCGGTAACTCCGGCTATACCAGTATTTATTATTTATTTATTTACCATTCTGTCAGCGATAATGATGATGGAAAAGTTAAAAATGTATTGTATTGATATAAACTACTGAAAAGCTTATGTGAACCCTGTTAAGGTGAATGCGCAGTGGTAGACCGAGAAATTCAAATTTTCATGTTTTTTGCAATTTGCAGGTCAGTGTCAGGTTATATCTTGATCAAAATATGATTCGCGACTATGAGGGTACACCTTTGTTTTACCCTTCGGAATATACAGACGAAGTGTGTGTGTGTGTGTGTGTGTGTCTAGCTGTAGACTTTTTACAGGCCGCTATGATAACGATCTTCTCTCTATAAATCTACAACATTATTTTTATTTATGCGAAACCCGAAACACGTGTCTAGTATTTTTATGTAAAGAATCTTTGTACAAAATTTCAAAACTATGTCATGAAAAATCACAAAGTTATAAGCTTGTTAAGTTACCTGTTTGTCCGTACAAAAACATGCTCAACCGGCTCCGCGCCGTCTTGCGCTCATTGATAATAGTACCTAGGTACCTAAATGTTCGGCGCAGAGATGGGATAACCTACTCAGTGTCGCTCGGTGTCCAACTTTTAACCTTTTTCAAATATTTTTGGGACAAAATATATCATGGGGTAAAAATTATTGGAATCGATTCAGTTACTTATTCTGAACAAATTATATTCAGGTTTCGCATATACTAAAAATAACGTTGTGTACGTGTATTGACATTCCTTATGATCTTGTTACCAAGCGAACTAACGTGTACACAGATCGTAAACAACACATCACTTCACATTAATTCAAGAATTTGATTAAAGTTTTTTTATTGATTAATCTCGAATGTCGTGCAGACTTAACCCTCTGCGATCGCATGCATCATGCTATGTGTTTCGAACGACTATGGTGAAATGATAATGAGCTACCAACGCCGGCTGTAACTCATCAAAATTCAATTCGTCAACTGTGCTGTACGGTTGGCAAATAAAGTGAAATGTTTTTATTTTTTTATTTTTGTTTTGTAATTATTGTGGATATGGCAGATGTTTTTTGGTAATTAAATGGACTGATTATTTTGACAAAAAACTTTCGGTATTTTTTCGGTATGCTTTCTTCTGTTACCAAAGTATGCGGTTTGTTGCGAAGCCATAGGTACATAACCCTTTCGTGGCTAAACTACCAAACATTGCAGCAAATGGTTTCTTTTAAATTCAAATAGGAACTCTCACTTATATGTCTTCTCCCTATTGACGTCATATTAAAGCAGTCATTTAGAAGATTTTTTGTCAGGTACTTATTATTAGTGAACCCTATCTCGTTTAACATAAGCATAACTATAATTAACCTATAATCTTCCCACTCCTCAGACACAGGCCTTCTCTCAGTGAGAGGGAGTGGGCCGTAATCCACCACGCGAGCCCAGTGCGGATTGATAGATGTCATTGTCACATGTCTTCGATGTTTTTCTGTCTCGTTTAATTATATTTAATATCTTTCAAAAGAAATGGAAAAGAACGACAATGTTAAGCAGTAAAATAATAAAGCATAATTTTACAGTTGAGTTCTTATCTTTTTCGTTAAATAAACATGCTCAATACATAATTGACTTTTTTATGAACACACGCTACCATTAAGTAAGTTTTTTTTCTTCAACAAATATTTTTCGTTTAGAAAATAAAAATTAAACAAATCCTCACTTGTTTTGCTATCGCTACCCAGTAGCAGTGTCCTGTATAACTTGCAATTAATTCTCTATTTTAGTGTTTTTTGCTCGTCACATCGCGTTTAGGAGGCACCTCATCTTTGATATTTTATACCTAAATATTGCGGATGCTTTGTGCCCTCTAATCGGGATTTAATTAAATTGAAGTATGGGCTGGTGTAATTTTGATAGGAAATTCAATTTGAATTAGTGTTTTATGTTAGACTAGCCTCGCCCCGCAGTTTCGCCCGCATATGTTTTGATCCCGTGAGAATATAAAAATAAAAAGTAGCCTATATATTAATCCAGGGTGTCAGCTACCTCCATACAAAATTTTATCAAAATTGGTCCAGCCGTTTGGGCGTGAAGAAGTAACAAACATACACACACACTCACGATTTTTTGTGTGATTAGAATGAACTGGGTAGCTTTTCGTGGTTATAGTGTTGGAGAATAGTTTTTGCTTGGTGCAGAGAGAAACTAGCCTATTTGCTTAGTTGGGAATGAGACTGTCCCAGGTACACTGAACTTCTTTTGTTTTCTGTTTACTGCAAGAGTCAATCAATCGAGTTATTCCGGTCTATTCCCCTGAACCCCTCTCCACCCCCCCTCCTCGATCCCCTGCTAGTTCTTCTTTTGCTTTAATCTGTCTTATCCACTATAAACTAGCGGGATTGTCCGAAAGGGTTACCGCTGTCCTGGAACATAAAGGGCTAAGGAAGGAACACGGGTGGGTTTTAGTCAGTAAGAGTCTGACACTCCCTTCCGCTCCACCCAGAGCGGGAGGAGTCATTTGATGATATCCCATCCGCAAAAAAATATATATGTATAAACTTTCTCATTCAACTCAGCCTCATGCAGTCCATTGCTGGACATAGGCCCCTCCAGCCACGACACCCACTCCTCCGCCTTCCGCATCCAGTTTGTCCCAGCCATCTTCTTAAGGCCATCGTCAGGCCTATTTAGTTGTGGGGCGTCTACCGCTACGCTTGCCGTTACGCGGTCTTCACCAAGTCCTGGTCCTGCAAGTGTTGTAACAATCTATTTACCAACAACAGGCTTTTGCAAGATCGCTCATTGAAAAATCTCCTTCTTCAGTAGAGTTCAACTTTGCTCATGTTTTTTTTTACTTTAGCGCCTTCTCGGCTAGAATTCGTTTGATTGGGAGTATCATGGCGGCATTTTGAAAGTAATGAACTTCACATTTTCCAAATATCTGGTTGTGCAGGTATTTGATCAAGAATCAACTGCTCTCTAACCGCCGTGCCACAAAAACTTTTTGGGAAAGCTCTTTGATTTCGCTACAATTTCTTTTTTTTTTTAAACCGCACAACAAAACCAACAGTCTCGCAAACCTATCCATATTCATTTCTCCAAAAAAAAAACGAAAACCCAAAGAAATGCGACTAAAACTAAAAAAAGTCAAAGTTAAAAAAAAATCATCGAATGACTGACTTCTAATCAAAACGGGTGCCCGAGAATGTCATCGCAGAAATGCCGACTGTTCCCGACGACCGACGAACGGACAAACAAAAACCCGAATCGGTTGATAGTAAGGCCTTGTCCAGGGTGAATGCGCGGTGGCTAAGGCAGTAGCGGGCGCGATGGGCACGATTAGGTGACGACAGCACTAGAAGGCATAGAAAGAAAGAACAGAAGAATTAAAAAAATTGTTTATTGTGCACAAATGGTAAATCACAATATTACGCAGCCGAGTTGATAAGGCTCCCAAAAGATCACAGGATTGGCGACACAGGGGAGGCCTATGTCCAGTAGTGGACGTCTCTCGGGTAAAATGCATGAGTGCATCACGAGCGGTTGCAGAGGGCAGCTCTAGAGCATAGACATGTATAAGAAGGGTAAAACAATAGACGGTCGTTTGCTAACTCCTCAGTCCTTTCGCTTTAGAACGCCCATCATAGTCGCCAACATGTAACCAGGATTTTGTAACAGCTTGATTTAAAAGAGTTTCCATGTGGTTTCTTACCCGTTCTTCTCCATAGAGATCTACGTTTTAGAACAGCAACTAGCTACAACTTTCTGACTAGCTGACCAATTCAAAAATGCCTGAACCTAAACGTAATTGAAACAAACGCTTTGACGTTTATTAATTTCACTATGGACGCAAACGGCGACTTCATTATGTTTGATAAATCGCTCCCGCCTCAGCACCCGCTTCAGCTCACCACCCTGGAATAGGCCTAGTCTCGTTTGTGTAAATTTTCGGATTCCTGCGGCGGTATGTCGCCTGCCGACTTTGATGGTGGATGCAGTTTTTATATTATCATGGTCGCCCTTATCTGTCTTATGGGGTTTTTCCTAAAGAGGCTTTGGGTTAATGGTATCAATATTTGCTGGCCATATAATATAACTATTTTTTTCATTATTGCCGATCAGCATCAGTGTACATAATATGAGTCTCCTTACTTTCGCTACAAGGGGCTTATGGTTAAGTAATAACAGCCGCACGGTTCGATCGATCAGGTTAAGCAACGCTTGCCGCGGTTGGTCCTTGGATGGGTGACCATCTTTACATACCAAGACCCCGTGCTCGGAAAAGCACGTTAAGCCCCATTGGTTCCGGCTGACATTCGTGGATCTTTGACAGTTGTTATGGGTCGTCAGAAGGCCGAAAGCCTGACAACCAGTCTTAAGGGGTATCGTATTACCCAGTAACTTGGTTGTGGAGGTCAGATATAGGCGCTCCATGTGAAATACTGGTATTCTGCTGCAGCCGGTTAGACTGGAGGCCGACCCCAAAACACTGAAAAAGCTAGGCAGATGATGATATTCGCCATATGTATGCACTTGTGATACTTACCTGCTTTTAAAAGTTAAAAAATGCTTATAAATTGGGCTATTTTTAACAAAAACCTCTTTAAAAAATGGCTGTAAAAAGTAATGAGCATTGTCTTAACTTGTTACATTACAAAAACGAAATTCATTTCACTCAATATATCCGTAACCTCAACATATTGCTCCTCAAATATTACAAAATATATCCAATATTGTTCCCTCAATCGACTTTTCATCGGACTACCCTCATTTCAATAATAGACACGATTCCTTACGATCGCACCATTCAATAATGTGCCAAACGATCTAACAAACCATCAGTTTGTCGAGAGCCTAATCTTTTCCTGCGTCCACTTATTCTACAAAGAAAAACGCTCCTTACACCCATAACTTTACAACCCAAAATGTAATAAAGAAATTATTCTAATATAATCCTTCAAACCTGACAATTGAATTTTCAACTCTATCTTTTAGGAGATAAGGTAGAATTTTCTTTGCTAATCGTAAGGTGTCGTTACTGATAGGTGTCTATTTTTCATATCCCGTCATTTCCGGTTTCCGATTGTTTCAGCGGACATTACGAATGTTAGGTTTTTATTGGTGGTCATTTGTGGTCAGGAAGTGGTATTGTGGTCTGGTTATTAGAGAACCTATGAGAACGGGAGATTTGGTGAAAGTCAGACGATTAATAGTTAACTGTATAAAAAGTTATTTAAAAAATTAAACCGACTTCAAAAAAAAAATAACTCAAAATTATGAAATAACTTTAATTTCGGAAGTCGGTGTCTTGGGACCTGTATTTTAGTTTAGTTTTTTGCCACCGACTTCCGAAATTAAAGTTATTTCATAATTTTGAGTTCATTTATTTTTGAAGTCGGTTTAATTTTTTAAATTACTTTTTTATGTCGTGATTTTTAGTTTTAAGTAAAAACTGGAATATTTGTTTGTAATAAGGAGGTAATAGTTTTGTTGTAAATATTGCACTAGAATTTGACCAAGGTTTTGAGATGTTTTCCTTTGACACTACACCCGTAGCTCGTATCAATAAGCCAGGCCGTCACACTTACACGTATTAGTCCATAACTTGAATATGACTGAATCGATTTTGATGAAATTTGCACTGTTCCCTAAGTTGAAGTAAATGTAAGCCAATAAAAAAAATGGTCACGATCCGATTAATAGTTGCGGAGAAATGCGTGGACAAACATACATACATACGTCTATAAAATTTTGTGTAGGTATTTGTTTGGAAGCCCTAATATATTGTCATATGTGAATATAATGCAATTCCAATAATATTACATACATACGTGTCGAATTATTACCTCCTTTTTTTTGAAGTCGGTAAAGAGACTCGTTGGTCTGCAAACACTGTAGAACGTGAGGTCCTGAGTTCAATCTCTGGGTCGGACAATGTGTTACCTGTCGGGTTTTGATACTCTCAGCTTTGAGTTGGCAATACGAGCATTGGTAGCCAAATGCAAACAAGTGCAACTTTCATGTTGCAGGTGGTAGGTTCGAACCCTAACAGGCGCTTTACTGTGTAATTTATTTCATCACCACTGCTCTCAAAACGGGGAAGGAAAACATCGTGAGGAAACCGGCATGTCCTAGAACCAAAAAATCGAAGACGTGTGACATCTACCAACCCGCACTGGGCCCGCGTGGTGGATTACGGCCCATTCTCTCTCATAGAGAGGAGGCATGTGTCCCAGCAGTGGGAACATGATGCTAAAGGTTGATTATGCTATAACGTAAGCATAATGAGCCTATAATGTTAATCTTAAATGTTTTTAATTTATTTCATATAAATACACAGATTTATCTTCAACTATCATCATCATCATTTCAGCAGAAAGACGTCCACTGCTGGACATAGGCCTCCCCCAAAAGGGGGGGTTTGCCATAATCGCCACGCTTGGCAGGCGGGTTGGCGATCGCAGTATAGTATGGTGGTGGAATGCATAGAGAACGCTGCTGCCCATTCTCCGGTACGACCCTTAGTCGCCTTTTACGACACCCACGGGAAGTATGGGGTGGTGCTATTCTTTAAGTCCGGCACCACACAGACAACAATACTACATTGACAACTATACTCCATTTGAAATAAGTTTAAATAAACCTTTTTTACAGTCCGTTCAACCAATTTTGACTTCTATACTGTAGGCTTACGGATGGTATTAAAAGCAAAAAAGTGGTTACTTACTTAACCAAGTTTTTACTGCAGCTGCCATATGTCATGCCTGTAACGCAATAAAATTCTAAATCGGTTGAACGCACTGTAAAAAAGCTTTATTTAAATGTCTAATCTTATTTCAAATGGAGTATAGCTTCTGCCAGGGGGTTTATGTCCGCGTTAAATTTCACTCTCCCCCATTCACCCTCTTAGGGGTAGGAATTTCGAAAAACGCTTTGTGGATACCTGCTCTTCACAAAGAACACACCCTCCAAATTTCATGTCTCTAGGACCAGCGGTTTAGGCTGTGCGTTGATATATCAGTCAGGACTTTGAATTTTATATTTATGTCCAATTTTTGACTTTAACAAATTCTCGTATCTCTAGA
This sequence comes from Mesoligia furuncula, assembly GCA_916614155.1. Taxonomy (NCBI): domain Eukaryota; kingdom Metazoa; phylum Arthropoda; class Insecta; order Lepidoptera; family Noctuidae; genus Mesoligia; species Mesoligia furuncula. Next base: position 15,084,487 of record OU744816.1, read on the forward strand.
TATCCGACATTGCATTACCTTCACCGGTCACTACATAATACAACTAAATATATCTTCGAACTATCTTCCAAGCATGATCTGAGGTCCTTTAGTTTTTGCCACTGCTAATGACGTCATTAGAGGGTTCGGAGTGAGTCCCTCTGAGGGAGGGCTTTCAAGATGGTGCAGTGGATCTTGTCATACTTATATTTTGGCATATTTATGTTGTTTTGGGTGAAGATGATTTTTGGAAAAAAAGTAATTGGATTTATTGGCAATTTTTGTTGATAACAGAATTCTACTCATTTATTACTGTAAGATTGTAATAGGTAAATGTATCGGTAAGACTCGCGCTCCGCGGTTTCAACCGCACAAGTGTCGATCCCGTGGGAATATTGGGATAAAAACAATCCTATGTCCCTTCCCGGGACTCAAACTATCTCAATACCAAATTTCATCTAAATCGGTTCAGCGGTGAAGAGGTAACAGACAGACAAACAGACACACTTTCGCATTTATAATATTAGTATGGATAAACACTTCAACATTATTTTTAGTATATGCGAAACCCGAAACACGTGTCTAGTATTTTTATGTAAAAAATCTATGTACTTACAAAATTTCAAAATTGTATCATGAAAAATCACAAAGTTATAAGATTGTTAAGTTACCTATGTATTTGTGCGTACAAAAACATGCTCACCCGCGCCGCTCCCGCCGCGCCGTCTTGCGCTCATTGATACTACTACTCGCTCAGTACCTAGGTACCTAACCGTTCGGCGCGGAGATTGGATAACCTACTTAGTGTCGCTCGGTGTCCAACTTTTAACCTTTTTTTAAATATTTTTGGGACAAAATATAACATGGGGTAAAAATTATTGGAATCGATTCAGTTACTTATTCTGAACAAACTATATTAGGTTTCGCATAAACTAAAAATAACGTTGAATAAAAAATCACCTGCACGTACACTTTATGAATAAACAACCCTCTTTATCACACGATTATTATTTTCTAATCTAAAACCGTAAGCGAACTAACAAGCCGGCTGTTCTAACATTTAAAACACTATATTTTTTCTTTAAAATACTATTATCATAAACTTTTCTAATGAACCTGTCATGTCTTCAAGTACTGGGTGATAATTTGTAATAAATGACTTTAATTAAACATTGAAATAATTTAAATAACGGATGATTGGAAATTCTAGTTGCGTGCTTGCTACATTGTTGCAATGTAAGGGTGAGGTTACTTAGAATGGAGCTCCTAAGCGTGCATCGGGGCCTCATCCTTATGTTACAACTTCTTTCTCTTCTCCCTTCGTTTGCATATGCCCTGAAGTAGGGGTGTATAACTCTTTACGGAACCGACTCACTGATCCGGATCATTGAAATGATTCAAAAGATTGGTTTAGTAACAACGTTTCAAATGCATCATTTGGATCTGAAACATTAGTTTGCTCTGTGTTCATTTCTCGCAACGTGTCACTCCCGAGGCGACTGAGCAGTGTGCGAGCAAGAGACGGAGACTGAGATAAAATGAGTTACTTAACTATAGACTCGCGAGTCGCGAGTGAGCGGGCGACATAATTACAATCTATACAAGTCAGAAAAAGATACCAAATGAGATGTGTATCACTCATACTCTCACAGGTTTTGATTCTGTATTTTATATCCTTTGAACCCATGATCCAAATGAGCCAAATAAAACATATCAAGTGTTTCGGATCATTTCAGTTATCGAGATGCAAAGGTTCCAATCGCAAAATAGATACACTTTACCCACCTCTACCCTGAGGGTATTATAATTATTATCTGTGCCTGGCGATAACTAAGATACGAAGATGGAAAAGTCAAAATGTATGGAACTCCTTCTGTGGGAACCTGGGCTGGTTGCCATGTAACCTAGCTAGGACGCCAGGTTCAATTCTGTTGTAAATCTCCTGATGAATTTTTCCTAAATTGTAAAATTATTATTTGTAACAGACTGTATGTACCTCGCTTTTGCAATAAATACATTATTGAAGTGAAAACTTCTTTAAGCGCGTGGGCATTTTGAGGAGACGGCCCGCCGCGCGAGACGCTCCGGGCGTCGGGAGCCGCGTGACGACTCCCGGCCACCGTAGGCGCGGGCCTGCGAGCGGAGAGTAATGGGTAGCTCACCGTCCGATCAGGACCAGGCCCGTGCCGGACGGCGCGTACGTGACCCACGCGCGCCTCAAAGAGATGTCAGCATCGAGGAGGGGCCCCTTAGGGCCGAAGCCTGCCAGGTCAGCGGGATTGTCCAAAAGGGTTACCGCTGGCCCGGAACATAAAGGGCAAAGGAAGGAACACGGGTGGGGTTTAGTCAGTAAGAGTCTGACACTCCCTTCCGCTCCACCCAGAGCGGGAGGAGTCATTTGATGATTACCCATCAAAAAAAAAACAAAAGCCGTTGGTCCTGGATGTCATTCGTGGATCTTTGACAGTCGTTACGGGTAATCAGAAGCCCGAAAGTCTGACAACCAAGAGTGGTTGTCCGAAGGGTATATACCGAGGGGTATCGTATTACCTAGTAACTGTGTTGTGGAGGTGAGATAGGCAGTCGCTCCATGTAAATTACTAGTATTTAGCTGCATCCGGTTAGACTGGAAGCCGACGCCAACATAGTTGGGAAAATGCTATGCAGATGATGATACTGAAGCAGATCGAAGTATCAACATTTAAAGTATTGCCAGTAGTGGAAGTTTTTTTCTAAAGGCATCCTGTGAAGAACCTCAGAATCTCATTTCCATAAAGAACAAACAAATAATCGTTATTTTTTTTAATTCACACCTTTGCCTAAAAGAACATTGCAAAAACAACAGTTAACAATCACTATCTAAGACACAACCAGAATTAGATAATAGATAGATAACTAATAGATACTTCCAATCGATAGAATGTCAATACCGTAGCATGCGCGAGCGCAGGTGGCACGATACGCGCATGCGCGCAATTAAAACTTGTCGCGGGACGGTTAGCGGCCATTACTATTGTGGCAAAAGTCAATGAACTTTGAACTTCAGTTAACTGTTTCATAGTTAGTTTTATAGGGTGCTTAGAAAAATAAATAAATGGACTTTTTTTTTTTTTTTTGAAGTTTGTTAGTTCATGAAGCAATTTACTTTCGATTTGTAGACATGATCTGAAACCATTACACGCATAACTTTTTTCTAACTAGTTTGGTGTTGCCTTGCAGTCTAAATAAAGAATTAGATTTTTTTGTAAAATAGGTATTAAATTTTTACATGGAGCGACAAGCGAAGGGGAGCAGGGGTACTGCCGGGTCAGCGGGATTGTCCGAAAGGGTTACCGCTGGCCCGGAACATAAAGGGCTAAGGAAGGAACACGGGTGGGTTTTAGTCAGAAAGACTCTGACACTCCCTTCCGCTCCACCCAGAGCGGGAGGAGTCATTTGATGATGTCCCATCCGCAAAAAAAAAAAATGTGGGGCAGGGGTGGCCCAGAGGTAACGAGCCCAGTTGTGAGTTGTAGGTCGTGGGTTCACAGCCAGACAGGTGCTTTACTTGGTGTAAACAATTTCATCACCACTGCTCTCAAAACGGGGAAGGAAAACATCGTGGAGAAACCGGCATATCCTAGAACCAAAATTTCGAAGACATGTGACATCTATCAACCCGCACTGGACCCGCGTGGTAGATTACAGCCCACTTCCTCTCACAGAGGCCTGCGTCCCAGCAGTGGGAACATTATGAGCTGATTATGAATGATTAGTGACGGCTAATGGCGTGCAATTGGAGAGGCCGTAGACCAACCCAACCCAAGTTAACCAAGAGAGAGAGAGAGTAAAGAAGAGAAGAGAGAGGAGTTTTACCAAGGGGTATCGTATTACCCAGTAACTGAGTTGTGGAGGTCAGATAGGCAGTCTCTCCATGTATAATACTGGTATTCAGCTGCATCCGGTTAGACTGGAAGCCGACCCCAACATAGCTGGGAAAAGGCTAGGCAGATGATGAGATGATGATGTCCGGCAGTAGACTGCTGTAGACTGATAATGACGATGAGGACACGGAGCGGCTGTCATCTATCTGCTAGAGTTACATCATTATATTATTTTCAGACTTTCATGTATAAACGATAAACAAATAGAACTAACATTCCAACGTGCTCAGAGCACAGGAAAGAACAGTCTCCCACCATTCAACCACACATCTCGCAAATCGATTTCATCCAAAAAAATAAATGAAATTTAAATTTTTTTTTTTAAATTTGTCATATTACAGATCTGCATATTATATTTTTCACCATTTTTGGAAACAGTGTTAACGTTTCCGAAAATGGACAAAAATGTATGCATATCTGTATGACAAATTTTAAATTTTATTACAACACAATAAGCTTTTTCCTATTATTTCGATATCTGAAATAAGATCACACCTATATTGTATAAAACGTTTCCAAAAATGGACGAAAATATATGCAGATCTGTATGACAAATTTTTAATTTTATTACAACACAATAAACAATTTTTCTTATTATTTCGATATCTGAAATGAGATCACACCTATATAGTACAAGCCCAAGGTGATAACTGTAAACTCAATCAATTTACAAAACCTACATTTACTTAAATAAAAATAAATTATAATAAATTATTAAATTTATTTTCATTCTTTCTCCTTCTTTTATAGCATAACTTACCCCTGATCAATCCTGCCCGTTTTCTTTGTTTGCCAGATAATGCTCATAAATAAAAGTTTTAATTGCCCATTTAACCACTCAAACCCTAAGGACTTAACAGTATATAAAACCCAGTCATACAAAAAGATACGAATCAACCTGCCACTTTAGCTCAGCTCACATGCTCAATTTAATGGCCTTAGACCTGGCGTTAGCTCAACATGTAATTTTAACATTTTTATAATAATAAACAACAATTTTATGACCGTTGGTTGACGCTTATCAACTTGCTACTTGTTAATTCATAAGTGGTTATTATAGCGAGTTGGTTAGTAGGGTTGTCTCTTGCAGAAATACCATAGCATATACAGGGTGTCCCTGGAAGTATGGATCAAATTGCGCTGCTTGATACGTTTAGGAACGTTTCCACTGTGGAAGAGGGCACGTGTCAATTAAAAAAGAAATAAAATTACAAATTGTTCTATTCTATTCCATTTTTAGGGTTCCGTACCCAAAGGGTACTGGGGCAATGTCCGTCTGTCAGTCTGTCACCAGGCTGTATCTCATGAACCGTGATAGGTAGACGGTTGAAATTTTCACATATGATGTATTTTTGTTGCTACTACAACAAAATAACAACAAAATACTAAAAACAGAATAAAATAAATATTTAAGGGGGGCTCCCATATAACAAACGTGTTTTTTCGGCGTTTTTGCCTTGTGGTACGGAACCGTTCGTATGCGAGTCCGACTCGCACTTGGCCAGTTTTTTTTTATGATTTTTTAGAGCATTATGCGAAGTGATTGAAAAAAAAACAAAAACTGGTCATAACTTTTGAACAGTAAAAAATTTCACCGACATTCTCAGGGTTAAAAAGTTTTTAAAATGGCCTTGCCCACGTCCCTATTCGATTTGATCCATACTTCCAGGGACAACCTGTATAAGCAGATTATCTGCCCATAATGTTCGCTCAGCTGGGACACAAGCCTCCTCTCGTCCAGAGGGAGTGGGCTGTAATCTACCACGCGGGCCCAGCGCGAGTTGGTAAATGTCACATGTCTTCGAATTTTTGGTTCTAGTACAGTCAACAAAAGAGATAAGTATGCAGGATCGTCGGATATAATTGAAGTTTAGTAAGAAACCGATGCATGTTGTCGACTGAAATTTAATTTGATAAATGAGCTGTTTGTTTTCTATAAACAAAATAAAATTTCATTCGAGAACATCCATCGGTTTCTTACTAAAATTCAACTATATCCGACGATCCTGCATACTCGTAGTTTTATAATGCCTAAAACTATATGATCGACTACAGTAAACAAAATCAGAAAATATATGATATTCTTCAGGATATATGCTAGTTAGATAGTGTGTTGAAAACATAATACAACTAATTTGATACGATAGAAAAAAATCATGGAGATACCTCTAAAACTTTCCTTTTACAATAAAAACCATACTAATATACATACAATCATTCTGATTTTTTGTCAGATTATTCTACAAGCAACAGACTAAAGCACTAGTGTTTTAATTTTTTAGTCCAAACAATAGATTTTTTGTAAATAGATCACCTAATTGCTTCATATTTTGCAATAAATTACAAGCGTTGTGTCGTCGCTCTTCTCTTTCTTTTCTATGCAGTCCGACAGTGACCGCGCTTTAGGTCATGTAGTCCCCTTACCTAAGTCCCATGTAATAGGGGGCGAGAGTATTTCTATCAACCCAAATGTCCTTTCTTTGGTATTGTTCGTCGAATCGTTGAGCTCCTCAAGTTCTCAGTTGAGCTGCACGATTTTTGACAAATGCATGCACTGGTTGGACAGGTCCGCTCAATCTGTGTGGTTCTTTCCTCAAAAGACCATTTCAGAACCAATCTACATGGTGTTCACACGATCTGATCAAGATTTTGTCTGGACTTTAAAAGAGACTGTGACTTCTGAATTTGTTTCGGCCTTTCTTCTAGGAAACGTCGACTTCATCTAGTTTAAAAAAATATGATTGACGTGTAAAAGTGTTTGTACAAACCTACTTACAGAAAATAAATCATTTATCAACCAAACTCCGGGCGGCTATTGAGAAGTTCCTGATGGAAAAACCGTTTAACATTTTGCCCGACCTGAGAATCCGAACTAAAAAGTTAATCTGCGTTTGTATTAATTTGCCAAAAATGTGAAAAAATATGAATTAATGGAAAAATAACTTTAATTCCTACACTATAAACTTCAGTTTACGCTACAACTTCAAACATTTTTATAACTTTTTCAAAAGTGCTAGTCAATCTGAAATCAACTTAATTATCGTTGAAATAAAGTTGATATTTGTTTTAACTTGAAATAGGGTGGGGGTGTGTAGCAATGCGCACGTTTACTATAGAATATCACCTTTAGCTATCCTGTTTTTTACTTTCCAATATTTGTTATTGTCTTATTTCTCTGCATAAATAAATAATAAAAAATAAATGTAAACAATGACCTTTTCTTTAAACTGCCATCGAAACAAACTTAATTACTTACTCAACAACAATTTTCTTTAAACGCGCCAACCCTAAGTTAAAGACAAACATTTTTCTTCGCTAAACTTGCGCCGGCGCAGGAAGTTGGCAATTTCACGTCTATTTAATACTTTGAGTTCGTTTTAATGGACATTATGTTAAATTATGATATTTTAATAGCTTTAGAATAATGGCGGTTTAGCCATTATTTTGAACTTAGCCTGGTACGGACAGTAAGTTCAATTTTTATTAGAAAGTTAGGTTTTTTTGTAAAAAGGTAATTATTCAGAAGGCTTGTTTTAAACACTAAATACTATTTTTACTGCTATTTTTATAATTTATTCGTCATTTCAACACGATCCCACCAACATCCCATTGTCATTTTGGTAAAAGTTCGTAATCTGCTAAATTCATAAGGGTTGATCATTGGTCGGTCAATGGCACAGAACATATACGATACTCGTAACGAATTAAAAGCAATGACTGCGCAATGACTGCGCAATGACGTTCTAATGGTAGGTCACTGATCAAAGGAACTGACAAAATTTTAGCAGTTTACCGCTTACGTCAGTAATTCATTATGTACGAGATTACCATTCTATGCCATTTCTTTCAATGGAGTGTCAGTGGTTGACCATTGGAAAGTCATAATGACGCCATTATACTATTAGATTACCAAACTTGTCAAAATCAACAATTATGAAATGAATGATAGACCATTCTGACACTATTGCAATAGCAGACTTGAGGCCCTGATAATTCTACAGACTGGCTGTGAATTTATTGGCAATCTTTCAGAGGTCCTAGGCAGTGCCGACTACTTGATGCCCTAAGCAATCCACGCCTGTAGGCCCTCCTATCCACTAGTCGCCTCGTATTTTTCCAAAACATCGACGAGCGATTTGTAAAGATTAGCGCACATCTCTAGCTAGAGTGACTTTTGGGTCTTGTAATATCTTGCTGATAAACAGCCTTACCTTTCATGTGCTAGCAAATACTGTTTCGGTGCTGTTTCTGCTTTATGGTGCCCCCTGAGACGTGATGCCCTAAGCAATTGCTTAATTTGCTTATGGAATAATCCGGCACTGGTCGTAGGTAAGTATTAGTCAGGAATATAAAGAAGTTTAATTTACTACGAAACCAAATATGAAATAGCTAATAAAAATGCATATTTTGTTTCTTTTTTGTTCATTTTTAGGGTATAAAACGGGACCCTATTACTAAGACCCCACTGTTCGTCTATCTGTCTGTCACCAGGCTGTATCTCATGAACAGTGATAGCTAGACAGTTGACATTTTCACAGATAATGTAGACATTTCTGTTGCCGCAATAACAACAACTACTAAAAACAGAATAAAAGAAATATTTAAGGGGGACTCCCTTACAACAACCTTGACAGCTTTTAACCCTATACAAAGCGCAAGTCCGATCCTGCATGGAGTATTGCAGCCACCTTTGGGATGGCTCAGCAAAATAGGTACCAACTTGCCGCGCTTGACTCGGGGGAACGCAGAGCTAAGAGGCTCATTGGCGACGTAAAAATGGTGGATGCCAAGCTTCACAGCTTGGCTCATCGCCGCAAGGTTGCCTGCTTGTCGGTCTTCTACAGATTGTACTTCGGTGAGTGTGCCCAAGAACTCCACGACCTCATTCCACCGGCCCCCTTCTACCTTCGGTCATCCAGACGCACAGCAAGTTACCATCCCTGCCTCGTTGCTATTCCACCAATTCGCACTAAGCGTTTTCAAATGTCTTTTATAATGCGCACAGCAAAAGAGTGGAACTCTTTACCTGCGTCTGTGTTTCCGAGCGCATACAACCCGAATCTCTTCAAAGTAAGAGTGAACAGGCTTCTTCTCGGTAAGCTCACTCCATCGTCGACTTTGTCTCTGTCACCTCTGACCTAGACTAGAGTCAAGAGCAAACTCATTTCAAAAAAAAAAAAAAAAAACACGTGTTGTTTTCGGCGTTTTTGGCTTGACAGCCACCCTGTCGTTGGATAACTGGTAAGCTTTTGGCTTTCACTGCCACGATACTGTTTTAATTCTTAAATGTGCGTAATAATTTTACATAATTATTTCCCCAAACATATTTTCTCGGAGTAACCACACGTGAGGGTACGTGAAGCTCATCTTAAGACTGTACTCTTATGGGGTCGGCAAAGTCAAAGGTAAGCCGCCGCAAACCGCAACCGCCTTAGTAGCGAACGTCTTTAAAATATAAACGTTTTGATAATAATATCATGTCTAGGGATTGTTTGTATCGGACAAGTAAAACATTTATATACTTTTATGAAATCTTGCCGTAATGGGATTTACCAAAATGATTATACTAGAATAGATATGATGTACATAGAATAGAATACTCTTTATTATGTACACCATATAAATTACAGACACATATATAGAAACTGTATATACAGGGTTATTGGTAACATTACAAAATTAAGTATTAACGTACTCATCATTATGAACAACGTTTACTATGGGACCAAACCTGAAATCGCGGGAAAAAAATCTGCTGTTCCCTACATTTTGATGAGTTATACGAACATAAAACTCAAACTCAAAGCATTTATTTCAATTAAACCTTGTACAGGCACTTTTGAATTGTCAAAATTAAATAGTCTGTCAGTTAGTCAGAAAGTTGAAGCTAGTTGCCCATTCCAAAACGTAGATCTCTATGGAGAAGAACGGGCAAGAAACTCCATGGACACTCTTTTAAATCAAGTTATTACAAAATCCTGGGCACATTATTCTGAATTATTCCGTTCTGAATTATTTTGTTGCTTCTATATATGAGAACAATGTAAAAAAAGACAAATGAAGAAACAATTCAAAATATAAGATTAAAAATAAGCCTTGGCAGCCAAGAGACGACCAGTCTCAACCGACGGCACCCGTCCACGAACACGACGCGCGGATCAGCACCATCCAGCTCAACCATTTTGTAGGGAACCGAATAATCCAACACACGCGCCACCATCGGTGAGACATTTAAGTGAGCATGACACGTTCTCAACTGCCATGCTCTTTCAAGTCAACATCAAAAAAAAAAATCATAATAAACGGAAACACGGTTCTTACATTTACAAAATTTAAAAAAAATGCTTCTAAATTATACAAAACTATACTTTGCAATTTATTTAAGATGTTAATATTTACTACCAAACAGGAAGAGGTATTTAATATTGCAGTATTCAACAATTAAAACTGGATTGAATAAAATAAAAAAATTATGTTCGTAATGTCAGAAACATTGAAAAGAAAAAGGGAAGCACCTCTTCCAAATATTGAAATTTTAACTAGTGAGCCCAAGTGCCTGTGAACCAGCATTAAGCCAAGCATTTTTATCTAAGTTATAATCATCCAACTTGTAATATGCTTGTCTACATAGTGTGTGTTTAATGCATGTTCTAAATTTCTTCTCATTTAATTGAAGAATATCGAGTGGTATTTTATTATAACATTTTACACAGTAACCCATAAAAGAAGTTTTTATTTTAGACAATCTGAAACGCAGTTGATCTAATTTGTCCCTATTTCTAGTGTTAAAATTATGCCTGTCACTTATCTTACTAAAAAGATGTAGATTTTTTCGAACGTTTGTTTTCATATATATATTGACAAGGAACCGTCATGATGTTAATTTCTTTAAACAGTTCTCGTAGAGAATCGCGTCTGCTGAGCTTGTAGATGGCTCTGACAGCCCTCTTTTGCAGAATGAAGATATAATCAATATCTGCAGCCCGTATAAATGTAGGGAACAGCAGATTTTTTTTTTGCGATTGCAGGTTTCCTTTGGGACAACCTTTAAGATAAGATAAGATAAGATAAGATAAGATTTATTTATTTGTATAAACATGGTATACATACAAGAGCATGCAAGATGATAATAAATTCCATTATACTTAGTCCAATCATGTTTAGCCTTATAATGTATTGGCGTACAAATATTTTGAGTCAATATAATTAATAAACATCATAATAAAACTAATGTCAGACAAGTTTTTCGACCAAAAATTCAGACACACTATAATATGCCTTTTGCGATAAAAACACCATCAACTGACGTTTGAGCGCATTGATACTTAGCTCCTTCCAATGCTTAGGTAGCTTGTTAAAGATAGTTGGGGCCATGCAGATGATACTTTTGCGCATGAGTGCAGTTTTAGCAGGATATACGCGAATTATGCTCATATCCCGTCTGTTACGTGGGACAGCATCCTGTAAGCGTGGAAATAATTTGGGATTCGCTTTAACAAACATTACAGTTTCGAGGATATAGACAAGGCAAAGTCAATATCTTGTATCTTATAAAATACGGTTTACAAGTATCAACAGTCTTCAGCCTAAACATTGACCTAATGCGTCTCTTTTGGGCCTTGAATGCGATGTTGAAAACAGTAGAATTTCCCCAAAAGATTATGCCGTATCTTAAGTGAGACGCAGCTAAGCCGTGATAGGCCGCAATTAAGGTATCTACATTCACGACTGCAGCTAGGGAATGCAAGGCGAAAGCAGAACTACAAATTTTTTTACAGAGATTCTCTATGTGTGATTTCCAGTCCAGTCTTTTGTCAATGATTAGTCCGAGGAATTTATTTGTATTAACGCTTTCAATGGTTTTATTATCAATATTTATGTCCAAATTGTTACTCGTCAAACGTTGGCTAAAATGCATGATATTAGTTTTATTTAAATTGATCTTTAAATTATTATAGTCTAACCATTTATTATATTATAACTTTGGATGGATTTAAAGGTCCGATTTACTAGGCAGTTATAATAAACATAAACTAACTAAGGCTTGACTATAAATCCAAAAATTACGTCGATAAAATGTTTCCCCAATAAGACTGATAGATTTGAAGACGATTTAAATTATAAAAAAATAAAAACTATTTTACTTTGCAAATACCAAAATGACGCCTATTTGCATGTGGCAGTAATAACAGCTGCCATATTAGTTATTATAAGAGTTAGGTTGTTAGTAGATGCACACACTTTGAGTAAAATACATTAATAAACCATCAGGGTTAATACAATCGACTGGTGCTAAATTTTGCCTCAAAGAATCATCTACATAATATGAATAGTAATTGCTGTTACTATTATTGATAGTTGTATCATCCCACTGCTGGACAAAAGCCTCTCCATATGTCTTCCAGTGTATGCAATCCAAAGCTAATGTTGACCGCTGGTTGTTTATTTCATCCAGCTCGTCCCGCCATCTCCTTCAATAGTAACGTGAAATATTTCTAACTTAATTTGAAGTTTAACGTACAAAACAATATACTTAAACCGTCCCAGACAAAGTTAACCACTGATACGTGGTTTGAAGAAAATGCTGTGTTTGTAGACTTTCTAACAACGGTTCTTACTGACCGCAAGATGGTTGCGGTAACAGCCTCCCTTGTTGGAGATGTTATCTTTGTATTTACATTACATTTGGTGAGCTGTACGTGTAATGATGTTGGTTTGAAAATAGATTAAGGAGGAGAAGATAACATGCGTTTTGTTGTAGTAAGAAAAGAGATGATGGCATAAAACTGAAAGGAGGGATATAGTGCGTGTGCTTTGCTAAAATAATAAGGGACAGAAGAAGAGTATAAAACTATAACGACCTGTTCCTGCTTCTCACCGTTTTTACGACTTCACAAAATGTAAATATTATATACATAAACCTTTCGGAATAAAATATTTAAATGGTGATGAAAACCGCATCAAAATTCGTTGAGTACTTTAGAAGAACAACACAGATAGACAAGAAAAGCGACTTTAATTTGTAACATATTGATATATGAAAAAAGATAAAAAGTAAGTAATAGTTATTAAAATTTAAGCTTCAAAATCTGAGTTAATATGTATGACATAAATAGAAGTAGGCCTAAATAATGTAGGTAATTTCTTACTTAGCAATAATTTGACAGTTTGCAATTAATATTCAGCTTAATAGAATACGATGCTCGAGAGCGCTTATGAACATTTTAGCACGATTTTAGTCACACTAATATTATAAAGGCGAAAGTTTGTAAGTGTGTTTGTATGTTTGTTACTTCTACGATTCCTTGCCTCGAAACCACGTCAACTCCTTAGCTATTCCCGCCAATCTCGCGTTCATTTCGCGTGGTTTCGTTCATTATGCCATAGAGAATAAAACCCCTGGATAATCTATATCATTACTAATCATCATCTGCCTAGCCTTTTCCCAACTATGTTGGGGTCGGCTTCCAGTCTAACCGGATGCAGCTGAATACCAGTATTTTACATGAAGCGACTGCCTATCTGACCTCCACAATCCAGTTACTGGGTAAGGCTTGAAACTGCGTTAAGCGGGCGCCCGCGCGGTTTCATACAAAAGTGCTCCGTCGCGGGGACCTGCGCGGGCGTCCGAGACGGGGTGGCGCGCCCCGCACCCACGCAACGGGGCCCGCCTCCGTGCGACGGAACCCGTCGCGGGGGCACGCGCGGTGCCCGCAAGCGGTAACATGCACGGGCTTGTCCAGTCAAGAACGCTAGGGTCGGAGCCTATTTGTTCAGGTAGACTGTCAGGAGTCCGACGCTGCAGGACTAAAGTTAATAGACTGCAGCGGAAAATGGCCATTCGTATCGCACGAGGATACCGAACGATATCCTATGAGGCGGCAACTCTCCTGGCGCGCTTTCCGCCGCTGGACATACTGGCGGATATGGACGCGAAGGTCTACGACCAGATTCCCGATATCCGCCAAAGCGGGAATACTGTGCCAGGAAGCGTATTTGTAAGAACAGCGTATTTGCGGGAACGGCGACACGCGCTCGAGCGGTGGCGCGAGCGGCTACAGCAGCCGCAATATTCGTGCAAGCGCGTTGTCGAAGCCGTTCTGCCGCACTTCGAAGCCTGGCTGAAAAGAGGAGAGCGCATCTTCTTCAGTATCACCCAGGTGCTCACCGGACATGGTTGCTTCAATGAGTACCTAAACAGAATTGGGCGAGAGGCCACGGCAAATTGCCACCATTGCCACATGCTCGGAGAAAATTTCTAGTTCTCCATCGACACGAATATACATGCACACCGTTAAAATTGAACGGTCTCCGCGACGGGTACCCGCTACGGGGACCGTCGCGTTCCAACGGAGCCCACCCGCGTGTCCACGCGCGTAGACACGCGACGGTTGCCCGTCGCGGGCGCCCGCTTAACGCAGTTTCAGGCCTTATACGATACACCTTGGTAAGACTGGTTGTCAGACTTTCAGGCTTCTGACTACCCGTAATGACTGTCAAAGATCCACGAATGACAGCCGAGGCCAACGGCTTAACGTGCTTTCCGAGGCACGGGTCTCGGTATGTACAGATGGTCACCCATCCACAGACCAACCGCGGCAAGCGTAGCTTAACCTGATCGATCGACCTGTGCGGCTGTTATTATTTAGCCACGAGCTTCTATCTATATCATTACTAATATTAAAGCTATAAACTATTTAACATCATGCTAGGACCTTTACGAGCCTAGCAAAAAGATAAAATGTCAGAAAGAACGATAAGCGAAATCGAAGTAAAAGCGCGGGCAAGCGATGTGACGCAACGGAGTGCTTTGGGGAAACAAGAAATTTCACACGGACGACATCGCGGGCAGAAGACGTAATATCATAATTTGAACTAAGACAGAAGACCTAAGAGATAGTGTTGCTAATCTTTCCATAAGATTTAAACTGGTACAGAACATCATCCGCTGATTGATATTGTAAGTACGGATGCCAGCACATCAAGCTACTACAATCTGTCAAATTTCAAATTTCTTTAATAGATTTTCAATTTTATTGCTAAACATATGGTTCAAATTTTACTAGGGAAATTTGACAGTTTCAGGTAGCTTGATGTGCTGGCGTCTGTACATAAGACCACACAAAAAGAATAAGACCCATCAAACCCAAAAATACAGGTTTCCATAACACTTCCCGGAAACTAAATCGCAATAAATATACCACTAATCTTTTCTAAGACGGCATATTCTATTCTCAACATGTCTGGGACGTAAAGGGGTATTCAGGTAGGTTAAACACAGGATTTAAATGACAATGCATTTGCGCAGTAATAGGCGTTGCGGTGCGAAACAGTTATTGTGAAAGGTCTTAAGGATGATAATCAGGGATGGGGTAGGGTTGGGATGTCTGTCGATAGATGTAGAAGAAGGTAAGAATAATTTTGCAGGTGATTTCTAAATAGTCGGAAAATAAGAATAGAAGGAAGAGATAAATGTTAGTTAATAAACATAAGTACTGTTTATATTGTCGTTAAATCTGATTTTAACAATACTTGTGTTATAAAAATCTGAAACGAATAATAGTCACTAGCATGTATGAAATCGTGTTATGACGTACTGCATGGCCCCATTAAAGTAGGTTTTCATAAATATATCTGTACATATATTATCATAGATACAACTAAAAATATGACTGAAAACGTATAGTAAGTATTAGATTTTTATCGACATCGATAAGACACCCCAACCCTACAAATAAATCAAACACCAGATTGATGGTATTATGTCAACATACACCAACACAATATGGGTATTTTGCATAATAACCAGAATGCTCGACAATCATTGAATAAAACATTATTCACTAATAAGAGCAGATGGGTCTGTGCATTTTGTATGTGAGAACGCATCTAGGAAAATGCTGTACTCAAGTGTAATTTGTCAGTGCCAAATTTGTGGACCAAATTCTTTGGAATTTTGGATGGATTAGAACTGAAGATATGGATTTGCATATTACTGTGTTTAGCTTTTGTGGGAACTGGGAGAACTATTAATGATATGTCATTAGAAAGATCAGCTGTCGTTGACGAAAGTTTTATTTTAAATAATGCCGTTTGATTAATCTTTGTCACATCTTCCCTAGTACTACGAGTATCATTAGGATTTTGGAATATATTATGTGAAGCTACATTAGCAATTTAAAACGCAGCGATATTTTTAGAAAGAGTGCATCTTCCAATTTATGACAATCACAGCAGCAAAAATAATCTCTGCAGCATGCAGCCTGTAGAGGTTCTCAAAATTTTAATGAGACTGTGGTAGAGGGTTTATTCAAAGTCAGGGTCGACGGAGAGTTGACGTATGAAGCCTGGATCACAGAGGAATGAAAAATTAAAGGACTCAAATCAGTAATATTTATGTAACGGCCGCGACTTATGGGTTCTAGGTCGTAGGTTCGAACCCAGACAGGCGCTTTACTTTGTGTAAATTATCTCATCACCACTGCTCTCAAAACGGTGATGGATCATCGTGAGGAAACCGGCATGTCGTCGTTTTTTGCGTGATAATTATTATATACTTAGAATAGTGTTGATTGGTACTTTACACAAGTCCATTCCACTTTCTTAGAGTCTGATATAAGCACTTTGTTCATGTGTTATATTTACAGATTTTTACACTACATTGACTCAAAAGGTTTTGTTCGTTTTAGTCTTCGCGCTATATTTGTTTGGTTTAACAGTGCCTAATTCAGTAGGGAAATCGAAAATAAAGTAAATGATTGTTACAAGCTTCATCTTTCCATATGTCGTTCAACTTACAGATTCTATAAACTCTACTAAACGATTTCAACACGTCAACATGACTCAAAGAAGCAGAGGGGTCTTAACAGTATTTAACCCTTCGCGCCCCCCACAATGCGTCAATACTCAATAATCTTATAATAGATAGTATTGAAGGGTTAACCCTTTACAATGGATTTTTTATGTGGAAGCCGATTTTGCATGACTGACGAGTTATAAAACAATATATTGTGTTGGGATTAATATTAGCTTTTGTATGTGAAGGGCTAGTGTCTTGAATGTATCGACAGGTGTTCCCTTTATGGGTGGAACTGCATGCGATGGTTTGTCTTGGTATATTTTTAGCGATCGATCGTACGGTGCAGTGATTGAGTTTCAATCTTTTCTCATTTGTGGGTAGGTCTTAGTTCATTAACATCGTACTGTCTTGGCCTAATAAGCTTTTGGACGCTTTTAAGTTATTTTTACATCATTTTAAATACATATAGATATGACCGATGGGATAAAATTTTATTTATTTATTTATCTACTTACATCTACCATTACAGGATAAAACAATGCGATGATTGAGTGATGAATAGATATAATTGATGATTGATAATTATTCGCTTCACACGTTGACTGCCAGACAACAGACACAATAGAAAATGTATTGTTCGTGGTCAACAGGTGACCGCGGTGGCAGTCAATGCCTTAGAGGAACATAAGCTGAAGTAAGTAAAAACATAATACGTAATCATAAAAAATCTGAATGAAATATTCAAGCTCATTAAAATCAAGCAAAAAGTAAAAATAATAACGGCAGGACTGCAAGAAATAAAAAAAGCCGGCATTGCAAATATTTCTAGATTTTCTCCAAATAATTACAAAACTTTCATGAAATTCTGACACCAAACCTTACAAAACGGAATTACAAATATTCCAGATAGTATAAAGTATAATTGACCGGAAAACAAACTGAAAACAACCAGATCGAACCGGCAACTCGTGACTGCGGTCAACGCAAAAAACCTACCGTATTTCATAACAAATCATTGATCTATAAGATCATTATCGGGCACGCGTCAGTGTCAACCATTGTGATCGATAAAATTGTAGTTTATGATTTTGTATCAACCCTCGATTAGCTATTGACGAAATATAATATTTGTAAGGGTTGCGCCGGCGCACGATTGCTATAAAGCGATTGTGTTATTGTTGCTTCATAATAGTTTAATTTGATAGGTGATATTCTGATTGAAAGTTGATGAATAGAATAATCAAGTCTATGCAAGTATGTAGAAATTGTTGCGATGGTTTCGATTCTCCCTGTGATGCACATCATTCATAGCATACGTCTGAAGTAACCTTTATTGAAATAAATAATCCCCCATATTTTGCCAAATATCGTGGATGAATTAAAACTGGATTTTATTAAAGTGCAAGATTTTTTTTGTGTGGTTTTGTCTGAATTAGTCATTGTGAAAATAAAATAAAAACTTAGCTCCTTAAAATTGCTGACTATACAAACTTAAAAACGTCAAAAGAATATTTGTTATAAAAGGACAATAGCAAGCAAGAATAACCAATTAAATATGTCAAAACTGTCAACCGTTGAATACTGAACTTCTTCAAGAACATAAAACGCAACATAAAGAAAAAGCTCTGTGAACAATATTTATAATTAATTCGTATTCTCTGTTCTCACGACATTAATTGCAAAAAGCAGATGCTCCCAGGGCTGAAAATTAAACCATACAAAAAATATATTAATAAAAAACGAAGATGACTCTGCACCAAAACCGGAATTCAATTAGACATACAAAAGAAAGCAGGGACACACGTCTTGTTCCTAGCATTAATTATTTACGTTGAACATCCTAACAATGCACATAAAATTACCAAAGAAAAAACCTGACCCCTAAAAAGTATTAAAATAAAGCTCAAAGTAAACACTCACGGACTTTAATATGCAAAATATTCGAACTAGATATGCAAATCGTCGTGCGAAGATAAAAACAAATAGAATGAAAAAACCGCTTCTATGGATGACTGACAAATTTTGCATAAATTCTCTACGGTCCTACACAGGAACACCTTTCTCATACTTCCGTATGCAAATGGCTTTGGTGCTCAATCTTTTATTTTAATAGCATCTTATTGTGTTAATTCCATTGAAAAGTTGTGGGGTGAGTGTTTTGAAAAAATGGTAGTGAAGAATTATATTAATCACTGGTCGTATGTAAATCAAAACCATAGTTTAAAACTGAGACTGTGGGAATGTTGTCTAGTTTTTTGGTTTCGGGGTGAGATCCGTTGGTAGGATTTTTTTATGGGATGAAACAAAAAAGATAAAGAAATCTGCATTCGCTCTAACGAGTTTTGGTATTGTCTGATTTTATAAAGGAAGTTGATTGTTAGATGGGAAGTGATTTAATATTATACCGTTGAATTAATTAAAATTGAGAAGATGGATTTCGTAGATTGTTTGGAACAGACTTTGGAGAATTAGATTATTTTTCAGGAAGATACAAAAATTATTTATGTACCTACTAGTGTCTGTGTGGTGCCGGACTTACTAAGGGTCGTAGCGGACAATAGGCAGCAGCGTTCTCTATACATTCCACCACCAAACCATACTGCGATCGCCAACCCGCCTGCCAAGCGTGGCGATTATGGCAAACCCCTCCCCCCCCATTTGGGGGAGGCCTATGTCCAGCAGTGGACGTCTTTCGGCTGAAATGATGATGATGATGATGACCTACTAGTGAGACACTAAATGGATTTTTGTATGATGCTACTTTCATTGTAGTTTAAAGATACAATACCTAAATAAATAGAACAGGTGGATTTATTTTCGCTTCATGACCTAATATTTGAATAAAGGTGCAAGGTATTGTATATTAAAAAAGGTTCAACCGAAAAATAATATTGTCGGTTGAACAGTTTACAAAAATAATAATATTACATTATTATAATAACATTACTTATTGATAAATGTTTTTTCTCTTTCAGGTACGTACAACTGATACAATCATCGAAAAATGTACCGTAAGTCCTTACTTTTATCAATACTAATTACTCTTTTTATAAAAATACACAACACAAAATTATTTATTCATTTATGTACCCCTCGTTCAAAAGATCTAGATCCATCATGAGTTGCACCGTAGCGACATCTATCGGCTTCATTGAGAAACTTTACTACTTCTATCGATCATTACTAGATGGCGCTACTATAACTGTAGCCGGAACTTTATAGATCTTATAGCGGCCAAACTTATGGCGTGATTTTCTATACGATAGTTCCATATAAAGTACTTTATAGGCATCTATAAATATAAATCGATCTGTTGATCAAATTAACGAATCGTAAAAATGATTGTTAAACTTGTTTTTTAAACAATAATTACATTTTAGTTGATGTAACCTCGAACCTATGGTTTATAAGTACTGGTCAATCAAATGTCAATTATAAGATTTCCGGGTAAAATTATTATAATTAAAGAAGTGGTATTAAATTATACACCTTGGAATAAAGGCTTCCTTAGTACGAACAGGAACATTCCTCTTGAAAAAGGCCAACTATTAATTTGTGGTATTTATTTTATTCCTTACGAGTTACGACATTTCAGTAGGTACCTACTAATATCTTCTAATGTTGAATTTACTTCTGCTACGGATCATTTGTCTTCTTTATTTATGTTATGCCTGAGTATCCACTCACGCGCAAGTACCCCGCGGTAACGCCTTCCTATACGCAAGTATGTTTTTAGCATTATTTCGACGCGCCGCGGAGCGCCCTCGCCACTTATACACGACTCGTACAGAAAAAAATTCTATGGACCGCTGTTAAACTAATGGCTGTTTCTTCAAGTGGATAGACAAGTGTAGATAACAAAACTTGTTCCGTAACTTTAAGAGACTTTGATTTTTTTTAATAATTGTTTATTTTTAATGTTTGTTTACATTACGACAATTAAAAATTAAAATAATATTATTTCAAAATCGAAAGCGATGACCATATTTTTTTATTTACCTAAAAAATAGCCCCATTCATACTGAATCGAATGACATATAATACATACCATTGTGGTTCCAAAGTTTTGATATACAATAACAATAACATCACGCGACTATCAAATTACGCATGCGTCATCGCCGTCTCATTTATTTAAAGATTTTCAACTACAGATAACTTATTTCGTAATGCCGATATAACCACACGGCCTTTGGCACAAATGTACTTCATCTAACCACTCGACTAAAGAACCTGGAACGTGAGCAATACTCCCATAGACAAAATTACTAAAAATAAAATACTGCGGTGTGGAAAATGCTTGCTGTCGCAGTTTTTTCAATGGCCGATCTTGGTTTTCGAGCGAGTGTAACATTTTCCTCAATACCTGCTCGTGGTTATGGCCGCGTGAGTGGTTATATTATTCTGTGGGTCTGAATTTGTATTACCTCTACACATTTGCGAATGTGCTTTGTATGGTAAATAAGGAAACGTGTATACATCGTGTAAGTACACTGTGGTGTAGATTTAGACAAACGGAACAGGGATTTTTAGGATTGGATTGTCGTGGGGAAAGTTTTGAGCATGAATGTCGATGGCTACAAGAGTAGGGGAAGACCAAAGAAACAATAGATGATGATATAGTTAGAAAGGGAGTGACTACCGAGATGACGACTAATAGAGAAGTATGGAAGAAAAAGACATGTTTGCGCCGACCACAAATAAATTTTGATAAGGGCAGGAGAATGAGGGATTGTCAGTGTTTAGGTTATTTTTATCAATACCATCATTTTTATCGTATCCATTATTAATCATTTCAACAATCTAAATGTGTATGACTCTATTTAGCCCATCTACGGCTATTGCTGGCTACGGAGTTGCTAATTTTGAATGGTGATTCATTTGGATTTTATTATAGGTCTTAAATAATAGTTTTATTAGAAGATTATGAAGATTAGCAAAGTCTTAAATCTTCCGTAGCATTATTTCTTAATATTTAACCACAACTTGCTAAATGCTAATTATCAGCAAAAAGTTCAAGGTCATCTCTAGACAAAATCAAGTCCTAAATATGACAAAAAAATATTATTTATTACTTAATTATGTAGATTACTGTGCTAAAACTGCCGTGTAGATTACTGTGCCGTTACTATCACTATCAGAGACATAAAAAGGTTCTTTTAGATCGTCGCAAACGCATGCACACAAACACAAAGTGATGCGATTGACGCACCCACACAGAAGTACGCACACTCACATGCGCAAACGCCGATGAAAAATGACTTGCGTTGCGAGCCATGTGGTAGTCCGTTGTCGAGTATTTTGACGAATTCCGAATAGACAACGGTGTGCGTCGCGCTAGCGGGGACACATTGAAGTTTTATTTGTAAAATAGGAATTGATTCAAAAGCAACTTTCGTTTTTTTAATAATGTTCTTCAATTTTGTCAAATAATTATTATATAGAAACTTCTTCATAGCTTTATTTAATATGTTTAATTCTGACATGATTGTATTAAAAAATCAAATTACATACGACTTAAAAAAATGCTGGAGAGAAACTATCTTTATAGCTAGTTCAGAATTGAGACATGTTTTTAAAATAACACAGCTAAAATAACCTCAGTTATTAATATTGTAAGTTGTATTTTCATTGCCTACATGTTCTACTTTTCTTAATCATTTATTTTATAACTTGCATGTGTCTATAAATAACTGTAACATTTATTATTTTTTCATTTACAAGCTGTTTACATACACGTAGAAAGTAAGAGTTTTTCTTGTATTGCTTTCATAATTTTTATCTATATTACGCCAGTCAACACAGCCTTCCGTGATTTCAATTTAGATTATTTATATCATAATTTATAATAACAGAGAGTTTTCATTTATATTTTACAAAAGCATTAAACTACACCCGAAGGGTAAGCAGAGCTAGGTGTCACTAATAGTACACCCACATTTCATCAGTAATGATTATGTCTGATGTAATTTAAAGGTTAAAAATGTTAAAATCTCTCAATAAAATCTCATGCAATTGAAAGGGTAAAATTGTCGTATTTTACTAGCCGCGCCCCGCGGTTTCACCCGCGTAAATGTCTATCCCGTGGGAATATCGGGATTAGCCCATATATTTATCCATGGTGTCAGCTACCTCCATACTAAATTTTATCCAAATTGGTTTAGCCGTTTGAGCGTGATGAAGTAACAAACATATAAACACACACACTCACAAACTTTCGCCTTTATAATATTAGTGTGATTAATTAAGTTATCGGCTTATTATGAACGATTGCGGTATAATTTTTCTTTTGTGTCTTCCTTCTATTTGCATAATCAGTGATTCAACACTAACCCTTATGAGATTTCATATAAAGTATACATATATTCAAATTTATATTTCAAATTGATGTTATTACAAGTTAAACAAATATCAACTTTATTGTAATGGTAATTAAGTTGATTTCAGAGTGACTAGCACTATTGAAAAAGTAATAAAAATGTTTGATGTTGTAGCGTAAACTGCACTACGAATTATAATTAAAATTAGGTTAACTATTCAGATACTTGAAAGAAAATCTACTCCTCTCTTTAAGTTTTGGAATCATCATCATCGGCAGTCTTGATCACCTACTGCTGAGTATAGGCTTATATATATATATAGGCTTTCTTCCTCTTGTGGAATACATAGGTTCCTCCTTTTTCGAATTAAGACTGAGTAGCCTCTGAGTCCCCGATTCAGAACCTCACGACTCTTTTGGCGTTTGATTCGAAAAAACAGTTTTCTTTTTATTTTAAACCAAAATTGTCGTATTGTGATGACAGTGGTTATTTCATTTATATTATTTGATTTATGTCATTTACTCGCTGCAAATTTAACAAATTATTGCTTTTGTAGAGAACGCTCATAATTTTATTATTAATTTAGTTTGTACAATAATTCACACATGATTCGTTTAAAAAACAAAAAAAAATCGTTAGGCTGGTGTCAAAACATAACCCCTTTTTTTTTTGCGGATGGGAAATCATCAAATGACTCCTCCCGCTCTGGGTGGAGCGGAGGGGAGTGTCAGACTCTTACTGACTAAAACCCACCCGTGTTCCTTCCTTAGCCCTTTGTGTTCCGGGCCAGCGGTAACCCTTTCGGACAATCCCGCTGACCTGGCAGGCTTCGGCCCTAAGGGGCCCCTCCTCGATGCTGACATCTCTTTGAGGCGCGCGTGGAACACGTACGCGCCGTCCGGCACGGGCCTGGTCCTGATCGGATGGTGAGCTACCCATTACTCTCCACAATCACAACATAACCCCTCTATCCACAATCGGTCAAACCATCAAACACACAACTGTACCCGCCACACTAACGTAATCCGGCGCCTCTATGACGCTGCTCACGCGCATACGAGGGGGCGGGGCGGTGCGCGGGCGACGGGGAAAGAACCAAAACCTGATTTTCGGTCTAAACTGACCTTGTAGCGACGCGTATTACATCATAATATTTATAATGCCTTATTTTTATGCCGACTCATTCTATTGCCAACCTTAGAACGGCAACAATAAAGTCGAATTTTATCTAATTTATTTGGGTTGTGCTTGAGACTTTTTGGGAATATCTTAACGCTCTAACGCATAAGTACCCGCCTGAGATTGCTACCTACATGCCAGGTTTTTCCGCATACAGCTTTCCGTGTTTTATTTAACACATTGTTGTTATTTTTCGTTTATTACATATAGTTTTTTAGACAATGATAGTCTGATTAGATACCGTTTTTATAAGCACCTCTAATGTTTAAAGATACGACTTTCTTAAATGTAGGGAAATTCCTTACATTATACATTAATAAAGTTAGGTAGGTACAACTTGCAGAGTAGGTAGGTATTACTGTAAAATTAATCCCCGAGTTTGAGATGCCAACTAAAGATGACAAAGAGTAGATAAAAAACTAAAATAAATTACAAAAAATCTATAAATTTGTGCGCATAACGCTTCACTTCAAAAACTGTGGAGATTAATAATATTCCAAAATACACATAAACATAGGTAATCTGCATTCGCGATTTATTTGCCAAAAATGTAAACAAATATGAGTTTATGGAAAAGTAACTTTAAATCCTACACAATAAAGTTCAGTTTACGCTACAACTTCAAACATTTTTATAACTATTTCAATAGTGCTAGTCACTCTGAAATCAACTTAATTACCATTACAATAAAGTTGATATTTGTTTAACTTGAAATAATATTAATTATAAACATATTTAAGTTTGAATGAACTTTACATAAACTTAATCACTTCTCTAATAACTTCTCTCCATGGTGGTAGGCAGAAACTACAGAATCCCATCTGCTATGATACTTGCTCTGTTTGCTTCGTTTTAGTATTCTAGAGTACCGTTTAGTTAAACAGCTATTATAAGGTATAAAACCTATAAGCCTTAAATATGGTGATAGACACGTCGACAACCTGTTACTATAGATTCAGTATACATATTCATGTATACTGAATCTACAGTAAATTCAAAAAAAAAAAACAAACGCAAATTCTTGAACAAAAAAAAACAGTGGCACTCCGGGAGTGCCGACAAAAGTGAAAACAAAACACAAACAGAATACTTTACCATCACTCACTGACATATCGGGTATACATTAAAACCGAGTACATCCCGAGGACAGCCGAACACATCCGAACCGGATATTTTTTTTATCGTCTTATAAACAAAACAAGTACGGTGTCGCTTACGGAAACAGTGGAGCGAGTTCAATGGTTTTGCCCCATCTCAAAAAATTGCCAACACTCCTAAAGAAGTTTTGACATTAAAAAATATCTTTTCCATAAATTTTGACCACGTAAGTATCGCACTTTTTTATTCAGAACTGATTTCTTTTTGATAACCGACTAAAAATGTCTAGGATCGGGGGTCTACAATCATGTGCTGACTTCATGGATACAGGATACAGTCTAAGTGACCTCCGCGCTGCCACTGACAACGCCGTGGAAGTGGCAAAGTTTTGCCAACAAGATATATAAAATTCAGTCGTGCCAGCAACACGAAGATGGATACAGTTCTCGTGACGATGACCCCCGACGATGCCATGACCCTCCTACAGGAGAGTTGTAAGGCCACCAGTACTCTCAGAAAGTACAGACGCCAGCACATCAAGCTACTACAATCTGTCAAATTTCTTTAATAGATTTTCAACATTATTGCTAAAACATAAGGTTCAAAGTTGATTGGAAAAATTTGACAGTTTAGGGTAGCTTGATGTGCTGGCGTCTGTACAAGACCTGATAACCGTCCTTCCGTCCTCGGCGTCGAGGCCCTCCGCGACGTCCCGACCCTTGCTCGAGCCATCCCGCGCCGCTGAGCCTGTAGTTTTAAACTCGTCCCTGAATAATTCCGATCCAGCATGTCCTTTGCTGCCCTCTCCCAGTGACGCCCTAAGCCGAGGTCCGTACCCCACAGGAGATGGCCTTAGCGTGTAGTCGCTTAGTTTTTAAGTTTTTAAGCCCTGGTTGGAGGCCTTAATTTATTGAGGCACGCACAGGCAAGCCTAGGTAAGCAGACGACAACTTCATACGTTGAACGGCGAGATGCCATTCCAAAAAAAAAAAAAAATATAGCGACGATGATACCATTACGTTAGGTATGGATTAAAAACTAAGCAATGTATGTTATTTAAGGTGCTGTTAATAAATAATGTGTGCAAAATAATGTCTATAATAAACATCTCTATAAAATATCAAGTTCACTGTACTATCCAGTACGCAGAATTTCGCGCCGCTTTTTTGCTTGTATCTCTACAAGCACGTAACTCAGAAACTACTGAGCTGATTTTAATGAGGCCCTATAGCGGTCAAAAAGATTTTAATCGAAAAGGCTTTGAATACAAGATGTCGACGAGATGAGATCACGAGGATAGGTGACAGCATCCTTCTCCCTTCTACATGTTATCACGCCTATATTCTCCCCCCCCCCAAGGATTGGGCAGAAGTGTACCTATAGTACACCCACACACATGTCGCCAGTAATGCTTATGTCCCATGTAATAAGGGTTGCGCCTGTAGCCATTCATCATCATCATCATCATCATTTCAGCCGAAAGACGTCCACTGCTGAACATAGGCCTCCCCCAAAAGGGGGGGGGGGTTGCCATAATCGTCAAGCTTGGCAGGCGGGTTGACGATCGCAGTATGGCCATTAACCGGGCAAAAATCTAGACTCCGGGCTGCTATTGAGAAATTCCAGATGGAAAAATCCAATAACACTGTGCTGAACCCGGGAATCGAACCCCAAGACCTCACGCTTAGCAGCAGTGCTTGCGACCACTACACCAACGAAGCAGTCACTCAGTTCTGCCTTTTCCCAACTACGTTGGAATCAGCGTCCAGTATAACCAGATGCAGCTGAATACCAGATTTTACATGGAGCGACTGCCTATCTGACTTCCACAACCCAGTTACTGGGTAATACAATACCGGTTGGTAAGACTGGTTGTCAGACTTTCGGGCTTCTGACTACCCGTAACGACTGTCAAAGATCCACGAATAACAGCCTGGGTCAACGGCTTGACGTGCTTTCCGAGGCACGGAGGAGTCACGGTATGTAAAGATGGTCACCCATCCACAGACCAACCGCGGCAAGCGTAGCTTAACCTGATCGAGCGACCTGTGCGGCTGTTATTATTTAGCCACGGGCCCCTTCAGTTCTGCCTTCTAATAACCCATAAAATGCTTTCTAACCAATTATTCCTCATCATCTAAGGCTTTATAGTCGCAAGTGAGTCTTAGCCTGGTCGAGAATATTTCTCCATTGTAAGCTTTAAATTCTCTTCCAGATTCTTCCCAACAACTCCAACAATTCTTAAATCTTGGTCCACGCCATCCCTCCATCTGAGCTTGGGCCGACCACGGCTTCTTCCTGTCATCTGGTTTTCTATGAAGTACTGTTGGATGCTCTGGTCTCGTCCATTATTACCACATGTCCGGCTCATCGAAGAGATTTTTCACCATTTTGGCAGTTAGGTTTAAAGATATTTAGTCTCAAAAAAGACACAAAGTCAATTACATGAGAACAATTTATATAAAGTTCGTCACAGACGTCACGATAGCAATTATGATACACCCATCCAATGCATTCAGCTTTTAGGAAGGGTGTTATTTTTGATTAAATATGCAGCTAATTGAGTCTTGAATGCATTGAATGAGTGCAACTCGGACTATGAGCTACCCATTACTCTCCGTCCGCGCCTACAGTGGCCGGGAGTCATCCCGTGGCTCCCGACGCCCGGAGCGTCTCCCGCGGCGGCTGGGACGGGAGCCTCTCCCTTATCCATCCCGCCACCTCCTTCGCTAGCATGACTGCTTCGCAGAAGGATGTGACTGCCTCCCACTCTCGCTCCGGACCATGGCTTGCACCAGGGCCGGACGCGAGAGGTCGCCGCCCGCCGCGCCGCTGCCGATCGCCTCTACGAGGACACGGCGGTGCTCCACCCAAGCGGGGCAGACCTCCACCGTGTGCACCACCGTGTCCTCTGGGCGATCCTGGCAATGGTGACACCAGGGCGTTTCCTCCCGCCTGATGATGTGCAGGAACCTCCCGAAATATCCGTGTCCGGTGAGGACCTGCGTCAGGCGGTAGGTGAGGGCGCCGTGACGCCTCTCTAGCCACTCTCCAAAGAGGAGGGTCTTATCGCCGCTATCGTGGCGTGCCCTACGCTGAGTTACGACAGTCGCTATATACTCAAGGGCCATCATGTTACCAATGGCTCCATGTTTATAATACAACTACATCAGCTACATGTTGTTACACTGGCAGCCAACCCCTAACATAGTTGGTAAAAGGCCAGGCAGACTGATTTTGACTACATTACAACGTAACGACTTTTTGTTTATCCGATAGTGTGCTTATAACTCGAGAACCACCGTTTATCTGATTTACGTGATTGTTTTTGAATTCACAGATAGTTTTTGCTCTCTGGCTAAGATTGGCTTTTTGGCGTGGTAACAATTTTAGTTAATAACCTGGCCCCGTGGTTTCACCCGCGTAAATAACGATCCTGTAGAAATATCGGGATAAAAAGTAGCCTATATGTTAATCCAGGGTGTCAGCTACCTCCATACAAAATTTTATCAAAATTGGTCTAGCCGTTTGAGCGTGAAGACACACAAACTTTCACACACACTCACAAACTTTCGCCTTTATAATATTATTGTGATAGTTATAGGAAATAGCTAGTTATGTAGATATTATTATTAGCCTGTAGTCCTACTGCAGGGCAAAAGCCTCCTTCCCGCTTTCCACTTTTCCCGGTCTACTGCGATTGTGGGCCAATCCATGAAGAAGGAGTCCAGCTCTTCCCGCCATCTCTTTCTAGGCCTGCCGCGAAGTCGTTTCCAGGTATTTCGGAATGCTGCTCTGACATGCGACAGATGTGGCCAGCCCAGTACCACTTTAGTTCAGCAGCTGTGCGATCAGCGTCCGCCATTTGTGTTTTGTAACGAAGTATAGAGTTCCTAATGCGGTCTGTGAGTTTAACACCTACACTTCGTTGTTCCATCGCCCGTTGGCAGACGCAGATATGTATATTGAAAGTTCAAATCACATAAAATTATAATAATATTAAAAGTCACATACCTACTACTTGCAAGGATAAGCAGACAGGTGTCAATGCTCGACATTAAAATTTTGCACTCAGGAAGTGTCATATTCAAATATATGTATTAATTTTTAATAATTTCAGACGATCATTATTACATAGTTATAGTTCAAACGACAGAATAACAAAAACAAACCAGTATAACTTGACATGTCATGGCGGCGCTGCTGGCTAAGACAAACGTCAAAAACGTGTCAAATTCAGTACAAAATTCGAATTAGTTCCAAAATCTACCACGTGTCATTATAAAATGGATTTCTAAATTCGCTAAGAACCGGTCGCAGGTTTATTACCTATGTAAATTGCCGGTTTTTAATGCAATTATTATTGGTATTAAATTCAAAACTAGATATTTTAAGATTTATTTCTGTGTCTCTATGAATATTCATTGGATTTTAATCTAACGCCGCTGATGTCGCGTTTGAGATAATTGTTTTAATTTAAAGATTGAGAATTTGTGGTTTTTAAAAGGTTAGAAATATTGGATGGGCGAGAAATATGAAATTCGGTGTTTGATTAATAGAGTAGGTATGAATTTATGATTTGGTACCTATCTGACTGTTGATATAAGCGATGCGATGACATCATACGGAATCATACCTAACTACGCTAACCCACCAACGATATTATAATTGTATATAATATCAATGTAACCCACTAAGGAATCTGATAGTTTTTAACTAGGAATTATTATTTACATGCTTATTAAGTAATCATAAACACAATAACCAAACCAAAAACTATGGTGAATGATGGATCTGGCCTACTGGCTTTTGGGCAAACTTCAGTAATAACTTAATAATATAAATGGTGAAATATGGCTGAGCTTTATGTATGTTAACACCTATTATGTATTCATCATCATCATCTGCCTAGCCTTTTTCCCAACTATGTTGGGGTCGGCTTCCAGTCTTACCGGATTTCACGTTTGCAAGTCTTCTGGAATATATATATGGATAACGCCTATTATGTATTATCCATATATTTATATTCCAGAAGACTTGCAAACGTTAAACAAAATCAGTTCAAAAAGTTATACTTAAATATAAATCAAAACGTTTCCTTGCACAACAACAATGTCCGTGTGTCATCGTCTGCCTAGCCTTTCCCCAACTATGTTGGAGTCGGCTTCCAGTCTAACCGGATGCAGCTGAACACCAGTATTTTACATGGAGCGACTGCCTATCTGACCTCCACAACCCCATTGCTGGGTAATACGATACCCCTTGATACTGGTTGTCAGACTTTCGGGCTTCTGATCACCCGTAACGACTGTCTAAGATCCACGAATGACAGCCGGGACCAACGGCTTAACGTGCTTTCCGAGGCACGGAGGGGTCACGGTATGTAAAGATGGTCACCCATCCACAGACCAACCGCGGCAAAGCGTAACTTAACCTGATCGATCGACCTGTGCGGCTGTTATTATGTAGCCACGGACTCCTCAGCAAACTAAGTAAACTAACTAATAAAATAAAACAAATTGTCAATTAATGGTGCTTATTCCCTTGTTTACCAACTAAACTAAATTTAAGTTCAGTGCATCTTTTTATGTCTATTTCATTAAGAAAAGGACAGAAGGTAAATTTTAGTTTAGTCATGTCAAATTAATCAGCGCATGACACTACACCATACAAGTTTAGACGTGATTAAAAAATTGCCTACTAAAGTTACGTCAATTTACGACAAGCGCTGATTAATTTGACAGGACTGAACTAAAATGTATCTTCTGTCCTTTTCTTAACAAAATAGAAAGAAAAAGATGCACTGAACTTAAATTTAGTTTAGGTCGTGAACAACAGATTCGGTACCAATGTCAAAATAACAACTCTGATTTCCGTGGCAAATTAAAAAGTTACAGTTAATTCATTTAACGCTTAATTAATGCAGTAATTTGCGTTTTGTTTAATTTTAATCCGTTGTAGCGTGCTATTGTATTATTTATTACAAAAGTAGGTATGGGCAAAAAATAGTGTAGTCGTTGACAAGATTGAGAAAATTTGTTTTGAAGAAAATAGGTTCTGTTTGGTAAATTAGTTTTTTCTTGACTCATATTTCAATAAGATATTGTGAGAGGGGCCCGTGGCTAAATAATAACAGCCGCACAGGTCGATCGATCAGGTTAGGCTACGCTTGCCGCGGTTGGTCTGTGGATGGGTGACCATCTTTACATACCGTGACCCCTCCGTGCCTCGGAAAGCACGTTAAGCCGTTGGTCCCGGCTGTCATTCGTGGATCTTTGACAGTCGTTACGGGTAGTCAGAAGCCCGAAAGTCTGACAACCAGTCTTACCAAGGGGTATCGTATTAACCAGTAACTGGGTTGTGGAGGTCAGGCAAGCAGTCACTCCATGTAAAATTCTGGTATTCAGCTGCATCCGGTTAGACTGGAAGCCAACCCCAACATAGTTGGGAAAAGGCTAGGCAGATGATGATAAGATATTGTGAAGTAGCGTATAATGTACCCCTGCTGGGACACATGCCTTCATGCCTTCTCTCATCGAGAGGAAATGGGCTGTAATCTACCACGCGGGCCCAGTGCGGTTTGATAGATCACAAGTAATTCACATGTCTTAGAGTTTTTAGTTCTAGGACATGCCAGTTTCCTCGCGTTGTTGTTTATTTTTAATTTTTATTTATCCATTTATTTCAGGCATCAAGGCGCGTATAAACACATACAATACAATATTAATATAACTTAAAAATACTATAAATACATACAACATTATAATTACAATAAAAACTAACGAACACGAAGTGTCTGCGTCGTGTTTCGCTGACTGATGTCATGTAGCCGGCCACGAAACCGGCGGTACACAACACCCTTCGGCCAGAACTCTTCCTTGAGGAACTTCTCGAGATGATGTGACGGAACACGCACCACGAACGTCTTGAAGTCAGTGTTGTGACGCAACTCCAACTTCTCGACCCTCAAAGTCCAGTTGGTCTTCGATCACGATCTCCTCAACCTTCGTGGAGTGGTGCAGTCTGGACACGTACAGCTGCGTCGTCGGGATTTCTGGACGCAGCAGCATGTTGGGTCCTGCCTGCGCGGTGCCGCACTGGTTCTGTCAAGGAGGCTTCTTCTTCTTCTCCACCTTGATGAAACCATCCTTGTCACAGGTGTCCTTCTCTGGGCCCTGCTTTTTCAAAACCTTGTTTGGTTTCGACCGGCTCCGTTTACCCCCTTTTGGTTTTTCTGCCAGTATTACCTGCGAGTTTTGCGACTGAGCAGGCTTGTTATGCTTCACCGTTTTGAGAGCAGTGGTGGTGAAATTATTTACAAAAAGTAAAGCGCCTGTCTGGGTTCGAGCCTTTACCCCTACACCACTCTACTGTGTGAAATAACACGGGTATTAAACTACATATTACTGAGGCCACCATTTCAATATTATCGAGTTCTTAAATGGGGAACAGGGCATGAAATTAACATATACCAAACGTCTTCGATCTCAAAAACACCTTTACTAGCATAAATTAAATTACAATAAAAAATATGTCAAATTAACACAACAAGTCCATTATTACATTTATTACCCATTCGATTTCATATTTACGATCTCATTAATAATAAAAAATGGCTTCTACATTACGCGAATAAGAACTTTTTGCCAAACAAACCACAAAAAAGTATAACTTTCATTATCACACACGAGTCAAACCATAAAAACTTAATAAAAACTCATTCATTGTTTGTATCCGAACGTCTAGCGCCGCCATATTGTTCTACGTTTAAAAAAAGGCGCCAAAAAACGTTTTGTAGTAAAAACTCTGTTAGATAATGTTTTTTATTAATTTTTTTACGGAATTTCTGGGTCACTGTTATACCATTCGTCCTTTGATTTGTTTTATGACGAATTTTATTCAAATTTAAACATTATGTGACTCATTTAACTGTTAACTGCAATATTTATAGACTTATAAACGAATTAATGTCTAATAAAACAGAATTGGTTCTTTACGAGACTTCATTACGTATATAGAAGTTTTTTTTTGTGATTGCTTAGAACTTTAGGTGTATGTTGATGAACATTTTTTTGTTACTTCAGAATTAGTGGAGATTGTACGCTATCAATACGGAGTTATTAATGTTATTTTAAAACCGGCTTTATGTATTTATTATGTTTTCTAGTATTTCCTTGGGTTTTATTATTAATATAGATCCGCTTTGCTAGATTTGAGCATGACTATTTTTACTAGAGACTATTTTATCTTTAATTTCAAGGTTTAAGTTATACTAAGATTACAGGTTTTTTTGATTTTGCACCCAACAACTACTCAAGACTTCTTAGGCAAGTTTAGTTTAGTACATGCTTCGAAAATTATAATAGGTATGAACATGAACAACTGAAAACTTTAGAGTCGATATCTTTTGTAAACTTCCAACTCAAAGAATATCATCATAATCAGCCCATAATGTTGTCCCACTGCTGGGATACAGGTCTCCTCTCTGTGAGAGGGAGTGGGCCGTAATCCACCACGCGAGCCCAGTGCGGGTTGGTGGATGTTACATGTCTTCGAATTTTTGTTCTAGGACCTGCCAGTTTCCTCACGATGTTTTCCTTCACCGTGTTGAGAGCCACAGTGGTGATGAAATAATTCGCCTACACAAAGTAAAGCGCCTGTCTGGGTTCGAACCTACGACCTACAAACTCGTGAGTCGCGGCTGATACCACTGTGCCACCACTACTCTACAAGACTATATAACCATGGTTATATTCTCTATGTTCCAAGGGGTCATGGGAAAAAGTCTGCGATCCCTTGGATAATTTAGCAGGGTATTTTGTTGCGCCACTTCTCCTCAGCGAAAGAACTAGGAAGTGGTGAAGGGAGGGCGTTTTGGGGGACTCATCATCATCATCATTTCAGCCGAAAGACGTCCATTGACGGACATTGGCCTCCCCCTAGGAGGGGGGTTTGCCATAATCGCCACGCTTGGCAGGCGGGTTGGCGATCGCAGTAAGTATAGTATGGTGGTGGAATGCATAGAGAACGCTGCTGCCCATTCTCCGGTACGACCCTCAGTCGCCTTTTACGACACCCACGGGAAGTATGGGGTAGGGTTTTGGGGACTGTCTTATGTAATTTTGAAGTTTGAAAAGTGCTGATTCTCAGCCTGATTTAAATACATATGACGTTTGATTTTAGCCCAAAATTCTGACAACCAGTCTTACCAAAGGGTACCGTATTACCCAGTAACGGGGTTGTGGAGGTCAGATAGGCAGTCGCTCCATGTAAAATACTGGTATTCCGCTGCATCCAGTTAGACTGGAAGCCGACCCCAACATTGTTGGGACAAGGCTAGGCAGATGATGATAACGTTTGATTTTAGTTTTATTTTGATTTTGATGTTATGAAAATAATGTTGGTTTCCTCGATAACCTAAAATCGTGATAAATATATAAGTCTGAACGACTGATATGTGCCTAAAATAATAAAAATAAAACGTGAGAAGACTATTAAGTATATTTAAATCGACCGACACCTTTGTTTTTGCCTTAAAACATTCAGACACACTCTAATCACGTTGTACATTAGGATGCAAAGTGCTTAATAATTGAGTAATCGTATGTAACTTTATATGTCTGTAAGACAAGTCTGATTTTCGTAAATTTTTAGGGTTCCGTACCGAAAGGGTAAAACTCGGACCCTATTACTAAGACTTCACTGTCCGTCTGTCACCAGGCTGTATCTCATGAACCGTCATAGCTAGACAGTTAAATTTTCACAGATGATGTATTTCTGTTGCCGCTATAACAACAAATACTAAAAACAGAATAAAATAAATCTCCCATACAACAAACGTGTTTTTTTCGGCGTTTTTGCCTTGTCGTACGGAACTCTTCGTGTGCGAGTCCTACTCGCACTTGGCCAGTTTTTTCTTATCATCTACACTTCTCCAAGAATGTAATAAATAGGATAGGAAATGCAATAAATAGGTTTTAAGCTGCGACATACTGACAGAATGTCATCTGTTACTGTTAGCCTGCATCATCCCACTGCTGGGCAAAGACCTCTCCTCATGACTACCAGCTCTTTCGGTCCAAGGCTGAAGTGGACCACTGGTCGTTTGTTTTGTCCAGCTCGTGCCGCCATTTTCTACGGGGTCCGCCACGACGCCTTCTACCTTTGTCAGGGCTCCACGTGGTGGATATTTTGGCCCACAGGCTTATTGGGCATACGGCAGACGTGGCCAGCCCAGTTCCACTTCCGTCATCATCTAGCTACCGTTTTCCCAATTGTTGGGATCAGCTTTCAGTCTAACTGGATCCAGCTGGATACCACTATTTCACATGGAGCACAAGATTGTCTTGAACCTATCCTATAAAAGCTTTGAATAACCTGCTATTGAATTTGATAAGACAGAGATTAAAACAGAAGACGAACAAGCAGGGGATCGACGAGGGGTTCAGGGGATCAGAACGGAATAACTCGCTATTTCTGTCCAATTATCTGCAGCCTTTATCATTGTTTCCTGACCAAATATATCATCATCAGCCTTCACTTCACTGCTAGATGTTGGCCTCTCCAAACGCACATCACCATTCAACTTGATCCTCGACAACTCTCATCCAGCTCATAAAATCTATCCTCCAAAGATGCTCCACTTAGCCCGAGGACGTTCTTCCCACTAAATAGGTACAGACGCTAGCACATCAAGCTACTGCAATCTGTCAAATTTCTTTAATAAATTTTCAACTTTATCGCTAAAACATAAGGTTCAAAGTTAATTAGGAAATTTTGTCAGTTTCGGATAGCTTGATGTGCTAGCGTCTGTACATTAGGTACTGATGGTGACGAGAAAAATCGATCCTAATGTTTTCAAACGCCAAAACAACATAGCGAAATATAAAACATAAATACAAACGAGGTACCAATGTCAGATTTTAATCTATGTTTTAGTCTTATATTATTTAAAATAGAAAAACATACCTAATATTTAAGACCAACATCATATATACTAGAATGATTATGCAAAAATATTCTACTAATTAATTAGTTATTTATGATTACGTAACGAGTATTTTATGTTTATATCCTGAATATTGGTAGGTTATGAACCCAAGAAAAATCATTGTTGGAAGTGCTTGTTGTCATGTAAGAATTTGTATATGTTCCCACTGCTGGGGAACTGCAGGCCTCAGGTCCTCTCTGTGAAAGGGAATGGGCCGCAATCCACCACGCGGGTCCAGTGCGGGTTGGTAGATGACACATGTCTTCGAATTTTTGATTCTACGACATGCCGGTTTCCTCACGATGTTTTCCTTCACCGTTTTGAGGGCAGTGGTGATGAAATAATTTACACGAAATAAAGCTCTGGTGTGGATTTGAACCTACGACCTGCAACACTAAGCCACCACTACTCCGCGTATTTTTATACTATCCTGTAAAGGCACTCTCCCATGTACTTGCCCAATAGGTTTTGCCCATATGGTCTTGGTAACCAACTGACCATGTGACCTTTTTAGCAGCCGATTTAGCATCGATTGTGAATGGCGTGTGAAGCCATAAATATATTCCAGTCCAAATATCAGGCAGATTTCAGTCTTAGGAAATTTGGCGTATTACGTCTTTTTTAGATTATTTGCACAAGTGTGTGCTTATACACAGATGCACTCACTCTCATAGTCCGATGGGACGGCAATCCGACGTGATCGGAGAGAGATCAGGCGCATGACTAACGGCTTAACATGCTCTCCGAGGCACGGGGGGAACGCCACCTTCCAAACTAGGAACAGCCTTATTGTTTGATGTCTGTTTAGTAAGTTCAGCCTCTTTATAAGGCTTTAAGGCAACTTATTAACTGCACTTTTACTATAATATGCTGTATTATAGTAAAAGTGGTTAACACAACCTACTAGCCTTTCCCAGCTTGATTGGGGTTCGTATCCAGTCTAACCGGATGTAGCTGAACACCAGTATTTTCCATAGAGTGACTGCCTATCTTACCGTCACAACACAATTACAGGGTAACACGAAACCTCTTGGTAAGATTGGTTCCCTGACTTTCGGGCTTCTGACTACCCGTAACGACTGTCAAAGAACTTCGAATGTCAGTTGGGACCAACGGCTTAACGTGCTTTCCGAGGCACGGAGGGGTCTCAGTATGTAAAGATGGTCACCAATCCACAGACCAACCGCGACAAGCGTAGCTTCACCTGATTAATGACATTTAGGACCAACGGCGTAGCGTACTTAATATTATAAGCAATTAATTTAACATACCCATTCGGACTCTGATCAAGATGACGATGCCTTTGTCTTTTTAACAGAGTTATAAACGAAGAAATTTCAATACCTATGGTTTGATTCTTCTTTTTCTTCTTCGTATCGCTGGCACGACTGTCTTTTAAATCTTGTATTCCCAAAACTTTGCCACTTCCACGGCGTCGTCGGTGGCAGCGCAGAGGTCACTTAGACTGCATGTTTTGGGACACAGAGGGCAGGATAGAAGGTGGAGCATGGTTTGTGACATAGCTCCGCAATCACACCCTTCTGCCGTTCCGTCAAGGTAGCCACTTTACCAGGTTGGACTTACATCTTCCCACTTGTGTCCGGAGACGGTTCAGAGACTTCCAAGTGGGCCACGGAATGGATAGATTATCTCACCTTCTAAAACTTCATAATCTGCTCACCCTGCTACACATACCGTGATGTTTCAAATGAGTCGGAGAACATAACACGCCGTGTATGAATATATGAATCAATGTTTTTGCCGCTCCAATCAAAATGATTGACGTGGAGGCATTAGGCGTAATACATGCTTCTATGTTCGTTTGCACGTGCGCACCATGGTTTTAGATCTTTGCGGGATTATTTTCTAGTTATTTACCGACTTCAAAAATGAAGTTTTCAATATCACACTAATATTATAAAGGCGAAAGTTTGTGAGTGTGTGTGAGGGTGTGTTTATATGTTTGTTACTGCTTCACGCTCAAACGGCTTAAGCAATTTTGATAAAATTTTGTATGGAGGTAGCTGACACCCTGGATTAATTTAATTCGCGGGTAAAACCGCGGGGCGCAGCTAGTAAAAATAGCTAGCTATAAATTATCTTCAAACTGTCTTATTGACAAATTTTTCATTTCTCCGGCATTTCACTTCTAATATTTATATGATTATTTTCTTTTTTGGAAGGATCTAGTTACTGGGTCTGACCGACCCAGGCAGTACGCCCATACTGCCTAAGTAGTTCAGACAGACAGTCGCTCCATGTAAAATGCTGGTGCTCAGCTTAGTGCAACATAGTTGGGAAAAGGCAAGGTAAATGATGATGAATGGTATACTGTCTCATTCACTCCGAGTTAATCTTGCGTTGAACTGACGAAGAACTTCAGAGATAGAGAATGAATAACATAAACCACGTCATAATAATATGTATCTTCGGGAGACTGTCTGTTTATCAAACTAAATAAAAGAGATCGTCTGTTAATAATTGATACCCATTCATCATCATTTCAGCCGAAAGACGTCCACTGCTGGACCTAGGCCTCCCCCAAGCATTGCTCTTCGACCGGTTCTGCAACAACCATTGCTGTCTCCAAAATTGTACTTACAATAGGTACAAAACGACCGACGTAACTTGGAATGTCTGTGTGGTGCCGGACTTAAAGAATAGCACCACCCCATATTTCCCGTGGGTGTCGTAAAAGGCGACTAAGGGTCGTACCGGAGAATAGGCAGCAGCGTTCTCTATGCATTCCACCACCATACTATACTGCGATCGCCAACCCGCCTGCCAAGCGTGGCGATTATGGCAAACCCCCCCTCTTGGGGGAGGCCTATGTCCAGCAGTGGACGTCTTTCGGCTGAAATGATGATGATGAACTTGGAATGGCGGGCCTGAACATAGGCACTAAGAATTTTCGCGCACGTTCTCTCTCTCACACTCGCCTCATGTCACCATTTGGTTCCTAAAAAATCTTACTGCGCAACCTTCTGCGCAAAGTTCGCGCTCGCCAAGATACATCGGTCGTATTGTACCTAAATGATTCTTACGAGTATCCCATAGATGCAAATAGTATGGTCGCTCTATAAACACGTTTTTGGTTAAGACAGGGTCGGAGCTGACCTCTGGATCCTCGGAAAATAATTCTAAATAATACACTTGAACATCAAGTATCTGTCATCATCAACCGCGGATTATTTCACACCGTTGTGTAATATCTATTCGTTTGGTAGTAGTTTTAATGAATGCATGAATTCGGCTGCATTCATTGTAGCCTCCACGATACTCAAATGTTCGTCCAATGGACACTGGGCTGTAAATGATAAATGATTTATTTTCTGTAAGTAGGTTTGTACAAACACTTTAACACGTCAGTCATATTTTTTTTAAACTCGGCGTTTTCTATCTGACTATTCTGAGAAGAAAGGCCGAAACAAACTCAGAGGTCACAGTCTCTTTTAAAGTCCAGATAAAATCTTGGTCAGATCGCGTGAAGACCATAAATCGTGACCACCAGATTGGTGTCTGAAATGGTCTTTTGAGGAAAGAACCACACAGATTGAGCGGACCCTGTCCAATCAGTGCACGCATTTGTCAAAAATCGTGCAGCTCAACTCAGAGGTTGAGGAGCTTAACGATTCGACGAACAGTACCAAAGAAAGGACATTTGGGTAGGCCGAGTAAATTTCTGAAACCAGATCATGACTAAAACTAAGAAGGAAAACAGAATGACCCACATAGTCCTCACATTCACCATTTTTTTTTTTTTTTTATCCTTTACAAAGCAAATATTCATATAATTGTAGCGTTGGAAGGCCTCCCATAAGGAGACTGATGACCTGCAGGGTAATTGCGTAACACACTATCAGTAGCAATGGGTTTCATTTTGACAGTTGAACAATATCCATTGCGTTATTTACGTTGTTGTACAAACACATTTTTCGAACATATTTAGCAATAGATTAGCAATAGATTAGCAATATGCTTCAAAATGATTCAAATTGATAGTAATAGTGTGTTACGCAATTAGGGTGCAGGTGAAGGCCGTAGGAATCTGCTGGATGAGAGAAGTACAAAACCGGTCAAAGTGGCGGCGCTTGGGGAGGCATTTGTACAGCAGTGGAAGTTGCAGACGTTGAAATAATGATGATGGTGATGACACTAGGTTCTAAGCCCCGCTAATTTCTTGCTAATAGTTTTATGACGGCATGCGCAATTCTTATAATATTATGTTGTTGACGAGAGAAGAACAAATAGGTATCCACTTATCCAGTTAACGTGCAATTCTAGTCACCACGATTTTTGATCCTTGATTTTGGGGGTTCAGTACCCAAAGGGTAAAAACGTGACCCTATTACTAAGACTCGTCTGTCCGTCTGTCACCAAGATGTATCTCAGGAACCGTGATAGCTAGACAGTTGAAATTTTCACATATGATGTATTTCTGTTGCCGCTGTAGCAACAAATACTAAAAACAGAATAAAATAAATATTTAAAGGGGGCTCCCATACAACAAAATTGTGTTTTTCGGCGTTTTTGCCTTGTGGTACGGAACCCTTTGTGTGCGAGTCCGACTCGCACTTGGCCAGTTTTTTTCTCTTTGGATCGTGGATTGGTGAAGTTAGTAACGCGTTTTGGAATGATTATTTTAATCTTCTATAATTACGACCAGTTTAAATACAATGATCACCAGTTTTTACTTGACTTGCTTTTGTAAATGCAACGTTTACAAGATGATCTTCCAAACTAATAAAATCATTATCATTTTCTTGTTTAAAGAAGAGCTTTATTTAACCGAAGATTAATTAAAGGTATTTAAACTTTAGATGTACACCAACATTTTGAATGCCCAGCAAGTTGAATTAACAATTATATATAAATATATATTATATCATCATTAAAATTGTTTGCTACGATACGTTCCGGTGTGATAGTCAGCCAACCTAATAATGTACCTACCAAACATTTCCATAACTTAAAACTCACAGCATTTAAATCATAAGAGTCATAATTCAGGATCCATTTTTATGACATCATCGCATAATATATACATTAATTATATAACGTATACCAGCGTTATATACGTAGGTATTTAATGTTAATAGGCGTGAAATAACTTGAGGTTTCCGTCAGTTGTTCTTCCTGGCTGTATTAAGAAGAAGAATCATTTGTGGCGAACCAAACTAATGAGAGGTTTTTCTTTTGAGTATTAAAAAAAAACATAGTTTCAAAGAACCAAGAGTTTTGAGTATGGATGTCGATGGCTATAAGAGTAGGGGAAGACAAAAGAAACGATGGATGGAATGTGTGAATGATGATATGGTTAGAAAGGGGGTGACTACCGAGATGACGACTAATAGAGAAATATGGAAGAAAAAGACATGTTGCGCCGACCCCAAATAAATTGGGATAAGGGCAGGAGAATGATGAGTTTCAAAGAACCCTGAAGATGGCGTTGAACTGACTACGTTACTAGGTGCCAAAGCCTAAACGCTTGGAAAAAAAAAAAGATTGCGCACGTCACATACGCTCGTTGAGTGACACTTTCGTTTGCTTTGGTTTTGCGATCCCAAAATTACATCCAAGTGAAATAATAAAAAAATATGTGACGTTCCGTTCCTTGCAGTAACTTACCAAGTTCAGCGCCATCTATCCAGCGCCTAGGGAAGAGTTAAAAAAAAAGAGAAAATCCCTCATTATCTAAGGTTCCCACTGTTAGATA
Organism: Mesoligia furuncula; assembly: GCA_916614155.1. NCBI lineage: Eukaryota > Metazoa > Arthropoda > Insecta > Lepidoptera > Noctuidae > Mesoligia > Mesoligia furuncula. The sequence goes on from OU744816.1 coordinate 15,126,491, forward strand.
TAAAGTCACAACACTAATGTGGTCTAGTTTGTCTATGGTTCACGAGTAGGACTGACGATTTGAATCTGAATATAAACCATATTACTTATACCATCTGCCTAGCCTTTTCCCAACTATGTCGGGGTTGGCTTCCAGTCTAACCGGGTGCAGCAGAATACCAGTATTTTACATGGAGCGACTGCCTATCTGACCTCCGCAACCCAGTTACAGGGTAATACGATACCCTTGGTAAGACTGGTTGTCAGACTTTCGGGCTACTGACGACCAATAACGACTGCCAAAGATCACGAAGAAGTCGGGCAACAAACTTCCCAGCAGCACAGCTGTCTGGGATTAAAGGAACATTGGGAGCAAGAAATGCCTATTAGCATCAGAAATCTCTAAATGACTAAGTCACTGAGAATGAGCACGCTCGAATCTCTTACCGACTTAAGAGCGTTTACGCCGTACGGCATTTCATTCGAACTTTCAAGCCCTTGTTTTTCGAAATGGAAGAACCGATTTTAATGAAACTTCATACGCATAAGCAGGATACAAAGGTCTAAAAAGATAAATAGTGTTACAGCCAAATTAGACAGATTTTAAATTTTCCATAGAAACAGAGATTTCCAGTTATATTTTTTTAAATATAATATTTCGAAAATGTCTACTAACTTTTTAGATCTTTGTATCCTGCTTATAAAAAAAAAAGCGAGCGAGCGATTGAGCGTGAAGAAGTAACAAACATATAAACACACCCTCACACACACACCGACAAACTTTCGCCTTTATAATATTGTGTGATTAGAACCTCTATTTCAAGCACTTGATTTCAACTTGTCTTCAAAGCGGTGCTACTGAATGTACATCTAGATAACATCTTTTGGGCTAGACTTTTCTGTAACGGAAATTAGAGTCTCGCGTCATAAGTCTAGACTAACACAGGTCAGACATGTTGCACCTAGATTTGGAGCTCATTAATTACATAGGTACATGTAAGATTTTATTTTACAGTTTTATTTACACTTAGCATTTGCGTTGTCTAGAGAGGGACCCGGGGCTAAATAATAACAGCCCCACAGGTCGATCGTACCCCATACTTCCCGTGGGTGTCGTAAAAGGCGACTAAAGGTTTTACCGGAGAATGGGCAGCAGCGTTCTCTATGCATTCCACCACCATACTATACTGCGATCGCCAACCCGCCTGCCAAACGTGGCGATTATGGCAACCCCCCCCCTTTGGGGGAGGCCTATGTCCAGCAGAGGACGTCTTTCGGCTGAAATGATGATGATGATGAGGTCGATCGATCAGGTTAAGCTACGCTTGCCGCGGTTGGTCCGTGGATGGTTGACCATCTTTACATACCAAGACCCCTCCGTCCCTCGGAAAGCACGTTAAGCCGTAGGTCCCGGCTGTCATTCGTGGATCTTTGGCAGTCGTTACGGGTAGTCAGAATCCCGAAAGTCTAACAACCAGTCTTACCAAGGGGTATATATTATAATTCTAGCATTACCCAATAACTGGATTGTAGAGGTCAGACAGGCAGTTGCTCCATGTAAAATACTGGTACTCTGCTGCATCCGGTTAGCCGACCCCAAAAGGTTAGGCAGATGATCAGTTTGATAAAGACCTGCAGAGGCTTCGTTGGACCATTTGGACTGTCAATTTGTTCGGTTATCATTTTCACTACAAATTCTACACTAATCTTGAATTTCTGCTGACTGCATATCGCTAATCTAAGCACACTTGAAGCCAAAAATAATCGACGCATTATCACTTAGCAACGTATTTATTACTTTTCAACCAGTATAGACCTGTAACCTTGATGTTTTTGCGTTAAATCTCCACGCCGAATTACTGTGTCGAACACTCATAACCTATACATCGAATTATTATAAATTGATTTTTATCTGTTGGTAGTAGTGAACAAAAAACGGGCATGTTTGAACATTGTGTAATGGTTGGTAGTTCCGTCTATTCTTAGCTTCGCGCCCTTTTTGGTTGTGCGTTGTTTTTATGTTGGCAAACATGGAAGGGCTGAAAAGCCTTCTATAACACCAGGGTTGGACGAAGCTATACGAGTATCAGGGCCAACGTTGAAATTTCTTGTGTCTTAAATCTTTACCAGGAAAACTATTCAAATCTCAAATGGACCATTCATATATAAAACCAGAACCGGTGCATGAACTCTTTTACAAGGACTTGTATAACTATCCAAGATCATTTAAGAAAAAGCTGTATTTTTGTGGTCCTTATGTCTGCAAAAGTGTAATTCAAAGTAGGTACTAATAGTTTTAAGCTGTCTGGAAATTCGAATAGGAGAGACCAGCCTCTTGAAGAGTGAGATAGAATACCGGCTTACAATTCGAAGCATTATCAAAGTATCAAAATGATGATATGTGTAGGTTCTGGAGTAAAACGACAAATAATTTTACCTTTCATTAGCTCGTAAATGCTGGACATGACATTCTTTTAATGATGACAATAATTAATGATGAAAGGTCTTGCTGAGTGGTGGCCCAGTGCACAGTGGTAACGGCTGCTCTCAAAACGGTGAAGGAAAATATCGTGAGGAAACCGTCATGTCCCAAATAAAAAGTCAAGACATAGCGCTGCGAACAGTACAGTGAAGCATGCAAAAACTACACCTCCGCTCTGTCCATACACGCTCACATGCTCACATTTACAATCAAACTACACCTCACTATGTGCACACATGTTTACGAAACCGGCTTCACTTTACTGTTGACAGCCCTCTGTCTTGGTTTTTTATTTGGTCTGAGGTCCTAGAACCAAAAATTCGAAGACATGTGACATCTACCAACCCGCACTGGATCCGCGTGGCAGATTTTTGCCCACTTCCTCTCGAAGAGAGGAGGCCGATTTCCCGGCAGTGGGAACATTATAGGCTGATAACAAGACATAGACATCTATGTCTTGTAGTAATGATGAAAGGTCTTGCTGAGTGGTGGCCCAGTGCACAGTGGTAACGGCTGCTCTCAAAACGGTGAAGGAAAATATCGTGAGGAAACCGTCATGTCCCAAATAAAAAGTCAAGACATAGCGCTGCGAACAGTACAGTGAAGCATGCAAAAACTACACCTCCGCTCTGTCCATACACGCTCACATGCTCACATTTACAATCAAACTACACCTCACTAGGTGCACACATGTTTACGAAACCGGCTTCACTTTACTGTTGACAGCCCTCTGTCTTGGTTTTTTATTTGGTCTGAGGTCCTAGAACCAAAAATTCGAAGACATGTGACATCTACCAACCCGCACTGGATCCGCGTGGCAGATTTTTGCCCACTTCCTCTCGAAGAGAGGAGGCCGATTTCCCAGCAGTGGGAACATTATAGGCTGATAACAAGACATAGACATCTATGTCTTGTAGTAAACCATTTAGGGAAGATGGTATCTTTTTCATTGGATTCAAATCAATAAAACGAACTTAATGCAATGCAAATAATAATATGCAAATTGAAAATCGCGGTTTTGATCAAATTGAACCCTAATACTTGTACAAGTGTCTAAACTAAACACATTGAAAAATTAATTAAACATATTGAATTTATCATTTGCTGGCAATTTTGAGGTTTTAATACAGAAAGTAATATGATCTATGTCTGCACCTACTTTTTTTAATGAAGCATATAATTAGTTTTTCTGTAGTAATTATACAGGGTTATTGGTAAAACATTACAACACAACCTCTCAAGAGATCATTGTACTCATCATTATGAACAACTTTTACTATGGGACCAAACCTGAAATCGCGAAAAAAAAATCAGCGGTTCCCTACATTTTGACGAGTTATACGAACATAAATGTTGGGAACAGCTGATTTTTTTTCGCGATTTCAGGTTTGGTCCCATAGTAAAAGTTGTATAAATGATAGTGTTAACAGTTAAGACTTTAATGTTGATTAACAAGCACTGATAATCGAATGCAATTATTTAGGTTTTTCCAAAAAAAAAAATTGTCTTTTGTATTTCCAAAAATAATTTATTTTGTATTTCTGCACAGTAACAGTAAGTTCAAAGATTAATAATATGAAAATAAATATGGTATTTTAAGTCTGCGAGACCAGCATAGCTATTTTCAACCATCTCGATAGGCTTCCGAGTGGAAAATTACACATCTACGGTAACAATTTTTTTTTTTGGTGGGCGATTGGAATCCTCATGGACTTCCACCATCGTGGGGGTGACAGAGGGGCATGGCCGGACTCTTACCGGCTAAAACCTCCGCGATGTTCCACCTCTGCCTATGGCCGGGGGTGCAGGATTCGCATAAGCATTCACCTCTCCCCCGACAGGCCTCGATCCGTTGTTCCTCAGCGAGGATTCGGTTACTTGATTTTCTGGTTTAATTCCTGACGGCCAATCAGCAACTTACTTAACTAACTTACTTCTTCTTCTTCTTAGCGTGTCGATAGCAATCTAAATAGACTCGGCCCAGAATTCGGCTACTTGTTTGGCGCCATCACCAGCGTCCACCAGTTCCTGTAACGTGCAGCTGACAGGACACGCAGGACACGATATTAAATGGCAGATCGTTTGTAGAACTAACTAACTTACTTACTCAACTTAGAGAGCAGGCAGTGACTTAGTGGTATAATGGCCGCGACTTACGAGTTGTAGGTCGTAGATTCCAAATAACCTCGTCGTTTCAGCCGATAGACGTCCACTGCTGGACATAGGCCTCCCCCAATTTTGGGAGGGTTTGCCATAATCGCCACGCTTGGCAGGTGGGTTGGCGATCGCAGTATGGTATGATGGTGGAATACATAGAGAATCGTAAAAGGCGACTAAGGATCGTACCGGAGAATGGGCAGCAGCCCATTCTCCGGTACGATCCTTAGTCGCCTTTTACGACACCCACGGGAAGTAAGGGGTGGTGCTATTCTTTAAGTCCGGCACCACACAGACAAATAACCTAGCCAACCGAATTGAGAGCAGTGGACTGTGATGAAATTATTTACTCAAAGTAAAGCGCCAGCTTGGATTCGAACCCGCAACTGGTAAGTCGAGTCCGTTTGACGTCTGATGCACCATTTGCTCTCATTATACAAGTAGGTATGATGAGGGGCCCGTGGCTAAATAATAACAGCCGCACAGGTCGATCGAACAGGTTAAACTACGCTTGCCGGGGTTGGTCTGTGGATGGGTGACCATAATATGGTCACCTATCATACCGTGACTTTACATAGCGTGCCATCTCCGTGCCTCGGAAAGCACGTTAAGCCGTTGATCCCGGCTGTAATTCGTGAATCTTTGACAGTCGTTACGGGTAGTCAGAAGCCCGAAAGTCTGACAACCAGGCTTACCAAGGGGTATCGTATTACCCAGTAACTGGGTTGTGGAGGTCAGATTGGCAGTCGCTCCATGTATTCAGCTCCATCCGGTTAGACTGGAAGCCGACCCCAACATAGTTGGGAAAAGGCTAGGCAGGTACATACAAGTAGGTATGCTCCTAATTAAACAAATTATAACGGTCTTATTAATTTTTATAACACTCCGTTCAAAATATGTTTTTAATCACCATTATCGAACATACTAATTAAAGTTCGTTCAACAAATAAACTGAAAATACAGATTGAAGTGATTAATGTTTTTATGAGCTTATTTCCAAAAACTATTGCTTTACTTAGCCGCCATATTTGAAATAATACCATGCGCGAGAGTCGATAGAGTGTGTCGAGTTACAGCTTCCATATTTTGTAACGTTAGTTTTGTGTAGATGCGGTTCCGTATTTTAATAAGTTATTATATTATGCTGTTTTTTTTGTTAAACTACCAATCCGTTCCCCTTTTTTTAATATCGATTTTTATTTTGTATTTACACTCTTGCTGGTAAAATATTCAACTTAATTTTTTTTTTTATTCTTTTTTTCTTTTTTTAATATTGTAACACCTTAATCCGGTGTGCGCAAACATAGGTAATTGATTTGATTAAGTATTGGTATGATGCAAAATATGGTGGTTGAAAAAAATACAGGACATGTAATCAAATGGAACCTCAAATTAACCCAGAAACCTGAAAAAACAAGAAATAATTCACTGTTTCTAAGTAAGATGCATTTAAGCAAAGGCCAAGAGTTTCGTGAATTCCGCACAAGTATAGGAAAAGAAACGTTGCCTTGACAACTGTTCTAGATAACAAACACTGTGAACCATGACGACTTATAGAAGGTTGCTTATTATCTTGAACCATTCGCGGCTGCCTGATAAAAAATGTGACACTTTTTTAGCAAGATTAGTGAAGAAAATACTGTTGATTGGACTGTTTGAAGATATTTCTTGAATTCTAATTGGAAGGTGCTGGCAATTTTCTTACGGCTTTTTGATACACTGCCGGACAGCGGAGCTTAGTATTAGGGTAGCATAGTCGCTCCATGTAAAACACTGGTATTCACGTGCATGAATACCAGTATTTTACAAGGAGTGACTGTCTATCTGAGTACCTAACCCAGTAACGGGGTTGAGGACGACCCAGTTACGCTGCCTTTCCACCAGAAATGAGCGAGGATGCGTAGCGAGGGATGTGTGCGAAACCAACCAATAACATCGCTTCATTTTTATAGCTTGAACTAAGTTAGCGTTGGTATTGGTTAGTTTTACACACATCCCTCGCTACGCATCCTCGTTTATCTCTGGTGGAAAGGCAGCCTTACTACGATACCCATTGGTAAGACTATAGTCCGCCCAGCGGGATTGTCCGAAAGGGTTACCGCTAGCCCGGAACATAAAGGGCTAAGGAAGGTACACGGGTGGGTTTTAGTCAGTAAGAGTCTGACACTCCCTTCCGCTCCACCCAGAGCGGGAGGAGTCATTTGATGATTTCTCATCTGCAAAAAAAAAAAAAAAAGAGACTATAGTCCACGCGGAACTATAGTCGGACTTTTAAAATTAGCTGCAGCAAAATGACAGCTTTTGTGTTACTTAAATGACTGAAATTGGCGTCTTTTTCTTTATTCGTGGCCATCAACCAAATCTTGTTTTTCTAGTACCTACAAAATAGTGTAACAAACGAAACTTATTATTTGACATGCATATCTCTAAACTCAGTTCGAAATGAGTTATTATGAAGTGTCATTTGACTGCAGCTATACTGCGCGCAACGAGTTATGAGCGCTGACCTTGAAGAAAACAAACGTCACAAACGCTTGTCTTAGTAATAAGGGTTTGTTTCGCTTGTTTTTTTCAAGGTCAGCGCTCATAACTCGTTGCGTGACTTGTAATTAAAAGTCGGACTATAGTTGGCCGCGCCTTGGGTGGGGACGGGGGTGAGGGCGGCGGGGTTGCGTATTGTTCGCAACGCACGTATTGAGTAATGACAAACCGCTTCCCCCCCTCCGTCCCACCGCTCACATACCTAAGGCACGGCCAACTAGTTCGGCGCGGACTATAGTTGTCAGACTTTTTGGACTTCTGACTTACGGTAACGACTGTCAGAGTACTACGAATAACAGCCGGGACCAACGGCTTAGCGTGCTTTCCGAGGGGTCTCGATATGGAGTTGATAGTCACCCATCCATGAAGTGACCGCGGCAAGCACAGCTTAACCTTCAATCGACCCGTGTAGCTGTTATCATTCAACCACAAGCCCCGCTTATAAAAAATACAAATGAAAAGTAGCCCATCCAATTATTTAGTAGCAAATTGCAGATGCGTACATTTTTTTTTGTATTTAGACATGCCAAATGAACCTGACCTTGCCAACTAGAAAATTTTTGGCTGTGTGGTCGGACGATGAATTAACTGATTGTGACTACGCTGATAATTTAAAAAGACTTTTGACTTTTTGTAAAGCGTAATGTTTCGAGAGCGGCAATTTCTTCGAATTTTTGGTTCTAACTTTCTAAGCCATGCCGGTTTCCTCACCATTTTGAGAGCTGTGGTGATGAAATTGTTTAATTCAAAGTAAAACGCCTGCTCGGGTTCGAATCTACGACCTACAATTCGTAAGTTGGGCCCGTTCTCACTGGGCCACAGCTGCTTCTGGTATACATGCCATTAAAATTCTAGCCTCTACCATTCATACTAATAAGCAGAAAAAAAAATACATATCGACGGCGAAGTGCCAATACCTCCTAACTGACAAAGTCAAAAATTTACACAATCTGAAAAATGCGTTCAAAAATAGACACGTTGCGTTGGTTTAGTTGGGAGGTACATATTTCTACAGTTTAATTGAATGCTGTTTGTTGTAACTAAAAATACACTTAGGCGATTCACTAAAACAGGCGAATAACGCTTTTAAATTCAAAACGATAAAAAAGTGAATTTCTCAAAAAATGTCAGTTAGGAGGTATTGGCACTTCGCCGTCGATATGTATATTTTTTTCTTTATAAATATGTTAAAAAAAGCAAAAAAAAATAAAAACAATTTTTAATTAAACAAAAAATACAGGTTTAATTTTCACTCTAAATATTTGATTATTTTTCTGCTAAAGGCATGTCCACATTAATCAACGGGCTTCGATAAATGAAATATAAGTGACACGTCTTGGCTAGGCAAGTGTTGTGCACATGTTGTCTAAACACCGCCGTAATGTGTTTAATTATTATGTTGGTATTACAGTACAAGGAGGTAGGGTGGCAACCTGTCATGATTTGATTTTAGAACGTACGTACGGTTGAAACCACAGACTAAGAAGAGATGGTTGAAACTGTCATGGTAGCTTTGTGAGTGCAGTCGGTTGAATTTTAATTATTGGTTATTTAAATATTATCGATCTACGACTCTCATCCTGGTATTAGAGTGCGCGCAAGATAAGTCTGCGCGCGACGTTTGACTTCAAGATGATATCCCTGCAAGCACTTTTATGTCTGTGTGGTGCCGGACTTAAAGAATAGCACCACCCCATACTTCCCGTGGGTGTCGTAAATGGCGATTAAGGGTCTAACCGGAGAATGGGCAGCAGCGTGCTCTATGCATTCCAACACCATACCATACTGCGATCGCCAACCCGCCTGCCAAGCGTGGCGATTATGGCAAACCCTCCCCCTTTTGGGAGAGGCCTATGTCCAGCAGTGGACGTCTTTCGGCTGAAATGATGATGATGATGACTTTTATGTAACCACTTTCGGCATAATGATGGCAGTTATTTACTTTACAAAACGCGGAACTCAACACACTCTCTGGACACCTGAAATAAACGTTCAGATGGTGGCAAACACCTATTTTTGATTTCGGCCGCGCGCAGACTTATTTTGCGCGCTCTCTACCAGCCACTCAGCGAAGATCTTCGCTAGCTAGCGAAGTGTCAACACTACGCTAGTCGATTCGCTATATCCACTCAAGGACACGTCTACCTCAACAGTCATCGAATCCGGGGCTTATGTGGCTCGTGAATCACCACTTCATACTTCATCTTGATTATTTTATGGGTTTTTTCAACGACTCTGGTCCACATAATTCTAGAAACCCTCAAAAAGACTCCAAGCCTCCAGACCTCAGTCCGCAGTCCTTTTCATTGCTTTCTCCTATTTTTAACTTACTGTTTGTCCCACGCTGTTGTTGTCCTACAAATATGCGGATCTTCGATGTTCAAATGTTACTTTCATTTTTCTCAAACTAAGACACATTCCACGAGGGATTCAGGATAAAATTCGCTCGCGCCGATTGTATCAACTTACTGTTGAGGACTTCAGCTGCGCGAATATTCGCGTTTTTTTTTTAGCCTACGCTGTCCAACTCCTGGGCTAAGGCCTCCCTCCACTTCCTTCCATCTTTTGCGAGCCCGTCGGATTCGTCTCTTTAAGACCAGAGCTTTACTCGCATCCTAGAGGAACCTCCACATGCATCAATTAAAAAAATATCCTGAACTTATGTTAATCCAAGACTGCATAATTGTTTTATTTATTGCTGAATGGGCCCTCTCTTGACCTCGATCACGCCTAATGGAAAGCGATGGATGAGGTCTATGATGGAACGAGCGTGCCCAGACGATACCTAAGGCACTGGAACTCCCACGCATCGACGAAACACAGCAGGCTGCTTGACGCCGGTCTCCGGTGGGAGGGTGGTCGCAAACCAGGCGGGCGTAAGCCCTACCACAGCAAGGGAAGAAATTGGCCAGTCAAATAAGGTGTTGGGTGTGACTGTCCAGGATGCGCCGAGCGCTCGGTTCAGTTGAGTAACTGGCGGAAAAACTGCGCTACACGAGGAGGCTTCTTCATGCATCCCAAAAAGTTAGGTTAATGTTAAGTAGACCTCTAACAAGCCACATTTATTTGCTCATCCTTTTAAGAACAAACTCAAGAAAACCGAAACACCTAACTAGTGTAACATGATCAATCACTTAAGTACAACTTGCTCACGTTGTGTTGATGTGTTCCGGCAGCGTAGGAGATACTTCAAAGGTCGTATTATGTTTATGAGGTTCGTACTTGATGTTAATAATTTGTATTTGAATTTGTTCGTGCTTTAAAAGAGGCTCCACGATTGTCGATGTTTCAAGTACTTTTGGCTCAGCTACCAACTTTGTTATATGGCTAAGTTTGTGACCGTGGCATAAGCTTTATAATAGGTATGGTTTTTGTGTTTAAACATATCGTGAGGTCACCGAAATGTCTTAACTAGAAGAACCTCAAATTCGAAGAGAAGAGACATCTACCAACCTGTGGCCTGGCTGGTGGATTATGGCCCACTCGCTCTCACAGAGAGGAGGCCTGTATCCCAGCAGTGGGAACATTAGGCTGATTATTATTTATGCTTATGCTTAGGAGTATGTAAGAATCATAGCAGATGGCGTTTTGTAATTTCTGCTTACCCTCAAGGGAATAAGGCGTGAGGTTATATATGTAGAGACGCCAGCACATCAAGCAACCCGAAACTGTCAAATTTTTCCAATCAACTTTGAACCTTATGCGTTAGCGATAAAGTTTAAAATGTATTAAAGAAATTTGACAGATTGTAGTAGCTTGATGTGCTGGCGTCTGTACTAGCTTCTGTCCGCGACTTCGACCGCGTGAAATTTCACCCTCCTCCATCCCTCTCTTAGGGGTGGAATTTCGTAAAACTCTTTCTTAGTGGATACATACTCTTCACAAAGAACACGCCCTCCAAATTTCATGTCTCTAGGACCAGCGGTTTAGGCTGTGCGTTGATATATCAGTCAGTCAGGACTTTGAATTTTATATATTCAAATAGAATATAGATGGTATTAGCACTTCCCAGAACCAGCACTAACATAACCTAACATTGATCGAGATCAATTTCTGCCCTTGCACCTGTATACACAACCCCCTTCCATTACTACCCCAAAATAATCTTGATTGCATTAATAACTAACAAACACAAAATTTCATACAAAAAATCTTTCAAAAAATCTTTCTCACCGGATCTCAAAAGCCGTATCGCCGCCTTCTCCCCACAGATTAAAAAAAAACTTTAAAAAAGCAATCCCGCAACACCTGTTGCGCCTACGCAGCCGTTGCTAAGCGACAGCGCCATATTGGTAATATGGCAGCGTTGCCATCTGTCAAAAATTTACATTTAGAATTTAATTAGCGCAAAGTAAAAATTCCTTTCTGGTCAGAATGGTTAGTAAAGCATCTTGAAAGGCATCTTATTCTCTCGTACCGGCTCAAACCTATGAGATAAATCATGTCGTGGTAAAAATATTAGATAGTAGGCAAGGTGGTAAGGACCACCTTGCCTACTATCTAATATTTTTTACCAGGACCTATTGCGTTCCCCTCTATTGCCTAGCCTTTTTCTAACTATGTTGGGGTCGGCTTCCAGTCTAACCGTATGCAGCTGAATACCAGTATTTTACATGGAACGACTGCTTATCTGACCTCCACAACCCGTTACTCGGTAATACGATACCCCTTGGTAAGAGTGGTTGTCAAATTTTCGGGCTTCTGACTACCCGTAACGACTGTCAAAGATCCACGAATGAGAGCCGGGACCAACGCGCAACGGCTTAACGTGCTTTCCGAGGCACGGAGGGGTCTCGGTATGTAAAGATGGTCACCCATCCACAGACCAACCGCGGCAAGCGTAGCTTCGTCTGATCGATCGACCTGTGCGGCTTATTTAGCCATGGACCCCTCCCCGACTATCCATACTAATATTATAAATTCGAAAGTAACTCAGTCTGTCTGTCTGTCACGCCTAAACCACTGAACGGATTTCGATAAAATTTGGCAGAGGGATAGATTGCATCCCGGAGAAGGACATAGGATAGTCTTTGTCCCGATATTTCCACGGGATCGACAATTATGCGGGTGAAACCGCGGAGCGCTGCTAGTCAATCATAATCTGAATCGTATTGAAGGATATTGCTAATCCATTGCTTCATATGTTCGAAACATTTATCTGCTCAACAACGTAAATAACGCAATGGATGGTGTTGAACTGTCAAAATGAAAGCCTTTGCTACTATTAGTGGGTTACGCAATTACCCCGCTGACTGTCTAGGGTGCCAATGACGTAAGTAGGTACAGACGCCAGCACATCAAGCTACTACAATCTGTCAAATTTCTTTAATAGATTTTCAACTATATCGCTAAAGCATAAGGTTCAAGGTTGATTGGAGAAATTTGACAGTTTCGTCAGGTAGCTTGATGTGCTGGCGTCTGCATATTGATTTAACCATTGCCATTTGTGCCTTTAACTTCTTCTGCCTCTAGCTGCTGCCCATAGTTGAAAAAAAAACCGGGCAAGAGCGAGTCGGACTCGCGCCGAGGGTTCCGTAACATCCGGGATTATGCAGAAGGTTTATGTTTATGAAATTAAACGTTTTTTTTTATTTTTGAGTTGATTAAATGAATGGTAAATTGCTGTTTACTATTTATGACGTATTAAAAAAACTACTTACTAGATCTCGTTCAAACCAATTTTCGGTGGAAGTTTACATGGTAATGTACATCATATTTTTTTTTAGTTTTATCATTCTCTTATTTTAGAAGTTACAGGGGGGGGGGACACATTTTACCACTTTGGAAGTGTCTCTCGCGCAAACTATTCAGTTTAAAAAAAAATGATATTAGAAACCTCAATATAATTTTTGAAGACCTACCCATAGATACCCCATACGTATGGGTTTGATGAAAAAAAAAAATGAGTTTCGGTTCTAAGTATGGGGAACCCTAAAATTTATTGTTTTTTTTTTCTATTTTGGTGTGAAAATCTTAATGCGGTTCACAGAATACATCTACTTACCAAGTTTCAACAGTATAGTTCTTATAGTTTCGGAGAAAAGAGGCTGTGACATACGGACGGACAGACAGACAGACAGACAGACGGACAGACAGACAGACAGACAGACATGACGAATCTATAAGGGTTCCGTTTTTGCCATTTGGCTACGGAACCCTAAAAAACAAGACAAATAAAAAAAGTTAGTTTACAAAATAAATGTGAAAGATTTCGCAGACGATTTAGCTCTTGGTTCGTGTTTTTTTACGATTTGTCACTTCGAATTACTTTTAACCATATAAGTTGGATATATTTTTGTAATCACCTTTAAAAACTCTTTATTTTGATACCCCACTCGATAGGTTTCGAGAAAAATAAGTTTTTTTTGAAGACATAATATTGCGCCATAAATCGGCCATTTTATATTTTTCAATTTTGATATACCCAGTGACACTCGCGCTACCAAGACAAATCTAAAGACGTATAATTTATCAAAATCCGTTCATTCGCAATCGTTTAGAAGTTACGAGGGAACAAAGAAACGGACATACATACATACATACAGGTCAAACACATAACCCTCCTTTTGGGCTTCGCCGCAGTCGGGTAAAAACAATAATTTTCTTTGTAAAATGAAAATGGTTGCCTGGAAGAGATCGCAGAAAGCGATAAGGCCGCCCATTGTATGATTTGTATGTTTTGTATTAATAATCGCATTTTTTTTGTTATGTATTTTCTGGTGTGCAATAAAGTATACAATATACCCGAAACACGTGTCTAGTATTTTTATGTAATGAATCTTTGCACAAAATTTCAAAACTGTATCGTGAAAAATCACAAAGTTATAAGCTTGTTAAGTTACCTGTTTATCCGTACAAAAACATGCTCACCCGCGCCGCGCCGTCTTGCGCTCATTGATAATAGTACCTAGGTACCTAACCGTTCGGCGCGGAGATTGGATAACCTACTTAGTGTCGCTCGGTGTCCAACTTTTAACCTTTTTTAAATATTTTTGGGACAAAATATAACATGGGGTAAAAATTATTGGAATCGATTCAGTTACTTATTCTGACACACAAATTCTGCCAAACAAACTATATTCAGGTTTCGCATATACTAAAAATAACGTTGTATATAAATAAATATAAATTAATGTAAATTAACCAAATAATCTTAATTACTTTAATACGGTTATTACACACATAATAAAGCAGCTAATGTACATGAGAAATAGTGTACAGACGCCAGCACATGAACCTACTAAAATCTGTCAAATTTCTTTAACAGATTTTCAACTTTATCGCTAAAGCATAAGGTTCAAAGTTGATTGGAAAAATTTTACAGTTTCGAGTAGCTTGATGTGCTGGCGTCTGTACATAACGTAGATTCTTATGCTAATTTTGTATGTAGGAATCAAACCACAATTAAAAGCAGTAGGAAGTTCATTACTCACCACTTTAATTTTGCGAATGATGTGTATCGCTACGCTTGCTCACTGGCTCTTGCTGATTTTAAAACCATTGAGATCTAGGTTTCTTCACAATATTTTTACATAACATCATGCCGGTAATCCCATAAGGGTTAGACAGGGGTGTAGCTATAGTACACCTATATTTCGGGGTATTCCTCGAAAGGCACCAACTTTGAAAAGCACCAAATGAAACGTCTATCGATGCCGTTTATTACAAATCCTTCATGCTCTTCTCTATGTTTCATCGTTGATGCATTTCGAGGAATAAATTTATAATATTTTTATTTGCATAAATTTTGTTTTTCGAGTACTTAATTCTTTTGGTGCCTTTCGAGGAATTCTTCCAATATTTTACCTGTTATGTTTAACACATTGAAGGACACTGACCGAGACAATAGAAGGTTTATTGTTATTACGTCGAGGGTCTCGCAGACAGACCCATGTAATTTGAACTGGGCTCAAATCCAAATTCCGGGCTGCTAATGAGAAATTCCTGATGGAAAACCTCAATAACCCTTAGCCCGACCCAGAAATCGAACCCAGGACCTCATGATCAGCAGTAGCGCTTGTGACCACTAAAACAACGAGACGAGGATATTTTCTTTCACTAAAAGTCAGGTAAAGGTAGATCTAATGAAGGTGGAAGGCATCCGCTGGATGCGGGCAGGACTGGTCGCTGTGGCGATGCCTGGAGGAGGCCTATGTCCAGGTGTGGACGTTTGGCTGATGTAAGGAAGTAGATTTGGAGTCCTAATACATTTGATAGACTTGATATTACTGGATTGGAAGATAACATTGGTGTTAAAAACTACATGCCGCGCGACTAAAAGATTTCACTTGCTTTTTATTACGTAGGTTCAAAATTAAAATATATTATTTCACTTATGAAACGTCAGAAGCTCCCACGGTTTCAAAAATATTTTATTTCACACAGACCTACATGGGCACTTACGAAACGTCAGAAGTTAAGTGCACGGTTTCAATTGATCGTTTTTGCCATGGTATATGCTATGCAATGGAGAAGAGCTGGCAAGAAACTCCACGGTTACTCTTTGAAAAATAATTGGCTTTCACAATGTTTTCAAATTACTGTGTTAACAGATATGGATGGACAGTGTACACCTGTCAACAAGTACCAGATGGCAATTCTAGTACTTTTAAGAACGTTGACAGTCGGTTCTCAGTCTCAATCTGTCATAAAGACAAATTTCCCGCCATTTTTGACAAGTTTATGACATTGATTGTCGCTGTAATGAGATTGCTACTAGGTTTTGACCGTTTTTCATTAAGGGATACGACCTTGAAAATGGTCTACAAGGCCTACCTTCATTTTCATTCACCTACTACCTTATTTTTCACCGACAAAAACACGTAAGTACACAATTACCGTGCCTCATCTTAAAAAAAAAACATTATTTAGCATATTAATAGCCAATCCAAAGCCTTCCGCGACCTAACGCAACAATATTGGCGCAAAAAACAACGCAAAAAAGGATTTTAAATTCATGCACGTGCTGAGAAAAAGTCGATTCTCGATTTGCAAAAACATTTATTCATTGTGTTTTGTTTTTTCGCTTCTTTTTGCTCCCGTTTTTGAATAAAAAAAAGGACTTTCGGATCCCCCGGAACCCGTTAGGTGTTTTTGCCATTCGTTGTTCTTTTTATGGTGCATTTGCCTTTGATTGCATAACGTACGGTCAGTGGACGGTGTTTTTTCTCGATGGACGCTTACTTGGGTGTTCACCCTACGGTATTTTCGTAACGTAGGTTATATTTTTGGTTTTAAATCTTCTCATTCAAGATTTTGCCTGTGAGATGTTTAAGACCTACAAGCGGTGGTTGGAAATAGCCGCTAATGTTGGTTTTTTAATGTGCAAGAGATGAAAGTCCTGCGTTTGTGTTTGTGTATGCCACTTTTTTTGTATTTGCGTTTTTCTGGCATGCAATACAGTTTTTTATTTATTTACTTAAGAGAAGAAATGTTTTATAAATTTAGTTATAATTAATTCATGGGAGAAGTGTAGAAGAAGCACTCCGGGAGTGTCAACAGAAGTGAAAACAAAACACAAACAGAATACTTTGCCATCACTCACTGTCATATCGGGTATAAATTTAAACCGAGTACATCCCGAGGACAGCCGAACACATCCGAAGCGGGTATTTAATCGTCTTATAAACAAAACACGCGCGGTGTCGCTTACGGTAACAGTGGCGCGAGTTCAATGGTTTTTTCCCCATCTCAAAAAATACCCAACGCGACTAAAGAAGGTTTCACTTCAAAAATCTTTGTTTCCTTCTTTCAGCTGGGTGATTGAGATTAAAACAGATGACGAACTAGCAGGGGATCGAGGATTTTTTTATTTTTATTTTATTTATTTATTTATTCTTCAACAAATTTACATTTGTGTTTTTAACAACACATTATGTTACACAAAATTAAATAATCATCATAATGTCAGCAAAGAAACAAAAATAAAAAATATTACATTCCGCATTGGTCATAACATTATTAGTCCTGATATTAATTATAACAATTTAACTTAATATTACTTAACTAAAAAATAATGTAAATTCAAATAAAAGAAATGTATGTCAATAAGAGTCATGATAGAAAGTTGAATATGTCATATAAAGTCATTAAAATATATTACTACACCCACTATATTAGTGCCACATATTAGTTCGAACTACTATTAATCGTATCTTTAAGAAACTCTTCTATGCTGTAATAACATTTCTTCAATAACAATGACTTTAATTTTCTCTTGAATTCGTTTGGATTCATAGAGTTTTTAAATTCTACAGGCAATTTATTGTACAGATTTACTGACTGCACTCTTGAGGCATGTTTAACAACATTAAGCTTAGGCTGTATGAAATTCGGTAGATCCTTTCTACGTGTTTTTATTCTGATATTTCTCTGATCTTCTGTCTCAAACTTATGGATATTTTTAATAAAATGACTAAGCAGGACCAGGATATAGAGGCATGGTCTGTGAGAAAGTGCAGTTTCCTAAAATAATCCCTACAAGACTCCGTTTGTTTAATGCGAAGCATAGTTCTCAAGGCTCTTTTCTGCATAACGAAAGCAGCATTAATATTGTATTGGTAGCTGTTGCCCCAGAACTTTATGCTATATCTAAGTCTAGACTCTATGAGTGCAAAATATACCATTCTGAGGTGAGCCATGGTTAATTCATCTCTAAGACTCCTGAGAGCATAGCAAGCACTACTCATAGTGTTAGTGACCACTTCCAATTCCTTCTTCCAATTTAAAACTGCATCTATCTGTACCCCCAAAAATTTTACGTTGTCTACAACATCCACTTTATTCCCCAATAAACTTACTTTGACAGTATCGTTGTTCTTCACGTTCGATTTAAATAATAAACATTGCGTCTTTTTAGGGTTCCGTTGCCAAATGGCAAAAAACGGAACCCTTATAGATTCGTCATGTCTGTCTGTCTGTCTGTCCGTCTGTCTGTCCGTCCGTATGTCACAGCCACTTTTCTCCGAAACTATAAGAACTGTACTATTGAAACTTGGTAAGTAGATGTATTCTGTGAACCGCATTAAGATTTTCACACAAAAATAGAAAAAAAACAATAAATTTTGGGGTTCCCCATACTTAGAACTGAAACTAAAAAATTTTTTTTTCGTCAAAGCCATACGTGTGAGGTATCTATGAATAGGTCTTGAAAAAAATGATATTGAGGTTTCTAATATCATTTTTTTCTAAACTGAATAGTTTGCGCGAGAGACACTTCCAAAGTCGTAATATGTGTGTCCCCCCCCCCCCCCTGTAATGATGATGATGATGATGATGTACAATACCATGTAAACTTCCACCGAAAATTGGTTTGAACGAGATCTAGTAAGTAGTTTTTTTTTAATACGTCATAAATCGTACACCACAATTTACCTTTTATTCAACCAACTCAAGTATAAAAAAATAAAAATAAACATTTAATTTCATAAACATAAACCTTATGCATAAACCCGGATGTTACGGAACCCTCGGTGAGCGAGTCCGACTCGCTCTTGCCCGGTTTTTTTTAGATTTAGTTTCAGATCATTCATAGTGAACCATTTCTCAAGAGCACATAGGATAAAATTAATGTTCTTTTCCAAATTTTCTATATTATCGCTAGCTATAATAGCGCTTGTGTCATCGGCAAAAACCACAAGTATAGTATCATCTGAAATACTTTTTATGTAAGCTATCAGATCATTTATAAATATTATAAAGAAGACAGGGCCTAGAACTGATCCTTGTGGTACACCTTTATTTATTATAACTGTGTCTGATTTGTGTAGTTTTTCGTGCCCGTCTTCTTGAACTGTTTTAATTTCCACATACTGCGTTCTATTATGTAAATAGTCGTCGTTTCAGCCGATAGACGTCCACTGCTGGACACAGGCCTCCCCCAGTTTTGGGGGGGGGTTTGCCATAATCGCCACGCTTGGCAGGCGGGTTGGCGATCGCAGTATGGTATGATGGTGGAATAAATAGAGAACGCTGCTGCCCATTCTCCGGTAAGACCCTTAGTCGCCTTTTACGACACCCACGGGAAGTAAGGGGTGGTGCAATTCTTTAAGTCCGGCACCACACAGACATAGGATTATGTAAATAGGATCTGAATAAATTCAAAACATTTCCCCTAATGCCATAGAAATCTAACTTATTCAGAAGAATACAATGTTCCACTGTATCGAACGCAGGTCGAGGAAAAGTCCTGCTACTTTTAGTTTAGCATTCAACTTACCTACTACATCATCAATTAACATGTCAATAGCATCTATTGTTCCTACATTATTTTGATAACCAAATTGTTGGTCGGTAATAATTTTGTGCTTATTCAAATGACTAACAAGCCTCACTTTCATAATTTTTTCAAATATTTTAGAACATACCGGCAACAAAGAGATAGGGAGAGAGGAGGAGGGGGGGAGGGTTCAGGGGATCAGTCCGGAATAAATCGATTGTGGCCAGTCATTGACCATCACTGACTGTGTTTCTAACTTATATTTAGTTTGATTGGCCTTGGCATGGCATGGATGTCACGTCTTCGAATTTTTGGTTCTAGGAGGTTTCCTCACGATGTTTTCCTCCACCCTTTTGAGAGCAGTGGTGATGAAATTTTCTTCTGTTTCTCTCTGGCACGACTGTATTTTAAATCATGTTTTCCCAAAACTTTGCCACTTCCACGGTGTTGTCGGTGGCAGCGCAGAGGTCACTTTCACTGCATGTTTTACACAGAGGGCAGGATAGGAGGTGGAGCATGGTTTGTGACATAGCTCCGCAATCACAACCTTCTGCCATTCCATCAAGGTAGCCCCACTTTACCAGGTTGGACTTACATCTAACACTTGTGTCCGGAGATGATCCGGAGATAATATCCGGTGATGAAATAATTTACGAGAACTGCCCCTCTCTTCCATACAAATTAATGATTGATGTAAGTAATTCACTAAAGCTTATTCTAAAATTTAATTTGTGTAATAAAAAATAATTAAGTTTAGTCAATTGAAGCACCTCCCTATAATTTATCAACATCGTAGGCTAACTGCTAAAAGTTCGCTGGTTTTTGAGCAAAAAATATTAATTATGATTTAGGATTTATTCGTTTAAGCTTCTGTTTTGATAAAAGAATAGCAACGCCCCGTGGTTCACCCGCATAAGTGTCGATCCGTGGGAATATCGGGATAAAACTATCCTTATGTCCTTCTCCGGGATGCAATCTATCTCTCTGCCAAATTTTATCGAAATCCGTTCAGTGGTTTAGGCGTAAAAAGGTAACATACAGACAGACAGAATTGCTTTCGATTTTTTAATATTAGTATGGATGGTAGCTACTACCACACGATCTTAATACTAACTTTATAATATTACTATTCACTAGCGACCCAACCCTGCTTCGCATGGTTTTGACGACTTGACAAAACATATTATACTGAAAACTCGATGCTGTTGATGTAGTATATTGTTGATGTAAGTTTCATGTTATTAATGTTTTTTACACAAATATTCTGGAATTAATTCTTTAAATTAAGGTGAAAACTGCATAAAAATCTATTGTGCAGTTTAGTAGAACAACGCGGTCACACAGACAGACACGAAAAGCGACTTTAATTTATTTATATGTATTTTAATAGACATCTTCTGCCTAGCATTTTCCCAACTGTGTTGGGGTCGGCGTCCAGTCTAATCGGATGCACCTGAATACCAGTATTTTACATAAAGCGACTGCCTATCTGACCTCCACAACCCAGTTACTGGGTAATTATACGATACCCTGATTGGTAAGACTGGTTGTCAGACTTTCGGGCTTCTGACTACCCGTAACGACTGTCAAAGATCCACGAATAACAGCCGGGACCAACGGCTTAACGTGCTTTCCGAGGCACGGAGGGGTCTCGGTATGTAAAGATGGTCACCCATCCACAGACCAACCGCGGCGAGCTTAACCTGATCGATCGACCTGTGCGGCTGTTATTATTTAGCCACAACTAAATTTCGAAATTATCTACATTTTCTAAAATCTGTAATATTAAACTTATTTTAAATGTCTGCGCTAATAAGGACCCCTCGTTTAATTGAAGGCCTCTCAAGAGTTCCACTCGTCCCTGTCATTTGCTGGTATTCTTTCACTGTTCTCCAGCCACTTGTGCCTACTATGTCGTCTGCTTACTATAAAACTATACCCACATATAAAATTACACGTATCTAAGCATAGGAAATCTTTCAGCCTTAGGAATTGTTTACAGGTATAATTTCTAATTCTTACAGAATATTTTCAGAGCATGATTTATGTTACCTACCATCCGTTCTTGGACTTACATAAAAGCTATCTGCTAACCCCGTTCCTAAGGAACTCGGTTTTTCCTACCCTTAACGTTAACCCCAAAATATTATGTACTTTTAAAAGATATCCCACGAAATACCACCCTGCTGCCTTTAGCCAAAAGTTTGTCAAAATCATTGCATTTTAAAACTCCTGCGCATCCCGGATGAGAACCACAGCAAACAGCATGTGTTTCAAAAAATTTCGCCTCATAGTCGCCACATTGTGTTAGTTATAAATCTGTTTCACTTGTGTGCGAGTAATCTGATACTGTCGTGCGACTCCTGCGCCTGTGTGGGTGAGTCTAATGCGCGCACGCAGAGATGTTGCATTGTTGCATGCTTCTTTCCCACCCCCGCTACGTGGATGGGGGATGCTTGATACTTTTTGCTGCGATTTATTTTTGTAATTTTGCTGGATTATTGGTTTTGTAAGCGTAGTTATCAAGTAATCGTAAACAAATTTTTTTACAAAACTGGTAGGTACCTAATAAAAGCTTGCCTATAAATTGATATTATTTTATTAAGGTGGCACAGGGTAAGTGTGAATGTTAAAAAATTAGAGTGATTACTGCAAATTTTTTTGTGTGTAGCATACCAGATTTAAAGCCTTGTGTTTTCATGACCTCTGAGGGTGTTAATTTCCATTATTATGGAGTCAAATCAAAATATTTTTTCTATCTAAAGGTATCGTCGTTTCAGCCGATAGACGTCCACTGCTGGACATAGGCCTCCCCCAATTTTGGGAGGGTTTGCCATAATCGCCACGCTTGGCAGGCGGGTTGGCGATCGCAGTATGGTATGGTGGTGGAATACATAGAGAACGCTGCTGCCCATTCTCCGGTACGATCCTTAGTCGCCTTTTACGACACCCACGGGAAGTAAGGGGTGGTGGTATTCTTTAAGTCCGGCACCACACAGACTATCTAAAGGTATAAAGAGAAAATATTTTATTATTATTATTAGCCTGTGATGTCCCACTGCAGGGCAAAGGCCTTCCTGCTCTCTTTGCACTTCTCTTCTCTGTGTTCAAAGCTGCTAAGGACCAGTTCTTGTTGAAGGAGTCCAGCTCATCCCGCCATCTCCGTCTGGGCCTGCCACGATGTCGTTTGCCATTAAGACCCATTGGGTCGTAAGTTTGGCCCATTGTTCGTCTGACATGCGGCAGATGTGTCCAGCCCAGTTTCATTTTAGCGTGCCAGCTTTTCAAGTGACATCTGTTATCTTTGTGATGGAACGGATGGTCGTATTCCTAACTCGGTCTATTAGTTTGACACCCAGAATACTCCGTTCCATAGCCCTCTGGCAAACCTTGAGCGTGGACCTCTGCTGATTTGAGAAAGTATTTAAATTAATTTTTATTAAAATATTATAAAATAATAAATATTATTAGAAAATCAGATATTTTTCATCACAAATTGTTCAGGAAGATTTTAGACTCACCATAAATTTTAATAAGGAGCAAAGCTGAGTTATTTGTTGCCAGTATCTTAAAAATGTTAATACTAGCAAGTACCAAAACCATGCTATCCAACTAAGGGATGAGAATCGTGGGCGAACAGTCAGAGGGTGGGTCGCATAATACAACCTTTTTTTTTTCAAACAACCATAGATTTTTTCTACCTGCGAACCCAAAAATTCTACCTGACGTGCGTTGGCGCAGATTTCGAGTCGCTTTTGAGTTTCGAATGAAAAAATTCGTATTACGAATGTCGAAGGGGGCTTTTTGCTTTTAAATTTTTTACTGAATTTCACTTGTTTGTGACGTAAGGTGAACGTTTTTGTAATGTTGATATTTTTTCATATATCTTCACAGTTATAGAGGTGTAAATGGGTGACTGGTTAAATGTTTTTATTTACGTTTTTGTGTTGTATTTAAAGTTCGCTTAGTTAATGATAATCAAATAAAGAAAAACATTTTGAGTGAATTCAACTAAAGACTCTGCAATTGAAGACCTTACAGCAAAAGAGAGGCAAGTCCAAGTTTAAGAAATGTCAGGTATTAAGAAAAAAGGTTTTTTAAAAATTATTGGTTACACTAATGTCTAAGAGTTATATGGTATAATATAATATAAACATGTTTACACATTTTGCTAAAGTTTTTAAGGTAAATAAATAAGTTTTTGAATTACTACGATTTTTTATGGTCCGATTTTTTTTTACTAAACGGTATGGGGTGGCAGATCCAAATTTTGTTATAGCGCACTTGTTTTTCGTCGGATCTGCCTCGTTCATGCATCAAACGTTAGTGGTAATTTTTGTTGAAATTGTTGGTGAAAAAAGCAGTAATAGCAAAAATTTGGATCTGCCTCCCTTTTGCTGCAAGGTCCTCAATTCCACATAAGTGATAATGATTGTATTTTATGAAAGCCTCTAATAAATTTGAAGTTTTAGTAAAGCTGATAGATACGAAATAACATTAAAATTAACTTCTATATTTAGCTCAAAATTCGATAAATCTTCTATTAAAACACTTTGCTCTCTAGTCAGCAAATAAAATATGAAAACGGACTTAATTCAAATTTAAGTATATTGTTATTTCAGATAAAAATCCATATAATGTTTGTAGTAGTATAACTTAGCCTAATGTTAGTATTAATTTAAATTAACAATAATAAATAAACAACTAATGAACCATAGAACCGTTCGCAACAACAAAACTATAATACCGGAAACAAAAAGTTTAAGCGTCAGCATTATGCTCAACATTTTGATTGTGTAACACACTATAAATCTCAATCTGAATCATTTTAAAGGATATTGCTAATCCATTGCTTCATATGTTCGAAAAATGTGTCTGCTCAACAATGTAAATAACGCAATGAATGTTGTTGAACTGTCAAAATAAATGCCATTCCTACCGTTCTTAGACAAAGAAAAGTATAGACGGCGGGTATCTCCATTTCATT
This sequence comes from Mesoligia furuncula, assembly GCA_916614155.1. Taxonomy (NCBI): domain Eukaryota; kingdom Metazoa; phylum Arthropoda; class Insecta; order Lepidoptera; family Noctuidae; genus Mesoligia; species Mesoligia furuncula. The sequence continues at coordinate 15,150,853 of OU744816.1, forward strand.
TCCACAAGAAAGGGATAAAGTATTGAGTTATTATAAGTAACAGAAAAGGATAAACCTATACTATTTCCGTCTCTCAGTGCGTGCCAGTTTTTTCAAGGCAGCTACTCATGTAGCCTATGTTAGTTAAGTTAGTTTTTTGTCTCATGTGTGGCCACGCAACTCGATGCTCTATAGCTTTCTTACTTTAAGCTACCGTTAGTACGTTACGTAGGTAATTACCTCATTGGTCCCCCAGCGGGTTGCTTAGCGCTGGTTTTCAGCTTAAACCTTTGACTCCTGTTCACAAAAAAAGGTACACTTAACAACAACGGATTAATAAACTAAATTATAATTATACTGGCTTCCGCCCGCAGCTTCGCCCGCAAGGTATGTCGATAAAAACTATCCTATGTCCTTCCCCGGGATGCAATATATCTCTCTGCCAAATTTTATCAAAATCCGTTCTATGGTTTAGGCGCGAAAAGGTAACATACAGACAGACAGACAGAGTTACTTTCGAATTTATAATATTAGTATGGATGATAACAATTTTACCTCAATAATCTTATAACTAAAGCTAATAAAAGCTCAATAAAAACGACAAGTTATTTGTTATAAGCGTTGCATAACGAGATTTATCTTTATTCGTTGCATAACTAACATGTAACATTTCACACACAGTTTCATTGTCAAGAACTCTGTCGGTTGCACACAGTCGTGAGGCTGTAACTCGGTACACAAATTGGTGGCTTCCAATCAAAGTTCAGCCAGCAACGAAATCAACCAATGAAATTGTAATGTCACCAAAGTTGAGCGTGCGAGTTTATAGTCATATTTCTGAGATGTTAGTTAATATTAAAATACAAGCGACCCGCTCTTGCTTCGCACGGTTTTTATGACTTGACGAAATATCAAGGTTTCTGTTTTATATGTAAGTTTAATATTTATGTATTATATATAATATATAAATATTATGGTGAATAATGATGGTGAAAACCGCATCAAAATCCGTTACGTAATTTATATCTTTAATTTATAAAATGTATAGATACATAATTATATTATACCAACGTATTTTTTTTTTAATTTTCGCATTTTGCTGTGTTTGTTAATAAAAAAAACATGAACACTAAACTGACATCTCTCAATCAGACCACTACAAGTATGCAAGTCGTTAAATTAGGGAATCATAATTTTGGGCTATGGGATTTTACTATAAGCTATGGTTCCATGAAAATGTCCATTGTAAATTCAACGTTGTAAAAAAAGAAAGGATGTTCCATATTTTTATCAAGTTACTAGCTTCCGCCCGCGGCTTCACCCGCAAGGTATGTCAAAAAAACTATCCAATGTCCTTCCCCGGAATTCAATTTATCTCTCTGCCAAATGTTATTGAAATTCGTTCAGTGGTTTAGGCGTGAAAAGGTAACATACAGACAGACAGACCGACCGAGTTACTTTCGAATTTATAATATTAGTATGGATTTCATTTATAAACTAAATAACTCTTTTTTCTTAACTAACTTAAGCAAAGTCAAACGGAACTCTCAACAATTGCAATAAAGAATCCAATAATACTTATTTAATATCTGAAAAATTATTGAATAAATTATTCTTCAAAAAATAAAATCAACTGTAAACTATTCCACAACACGTGAAACGCGTAACACCAATCAAGGCACGCACACAGACATACAATTTATTTGGTAGTTCATAATGAAAGTCACGGTCAACATTCTACTAGTAGTTACGTCTGTATGTATGTATGTACCTACCTATCTAATTCTATGTTCATTTGTGTACTGTGTAACAACAAAAAATACAGAGAGTACAGAAGGCAATCTACATACAAAGTGCGCTCGAGAAACGAACACATAGACACCGCTCACGGACACGTTATCTCGGACGGGTTGGGAGTAGTGCGAGCGCGAGTGCCATCCGCTTGAGACACGCGTCTGTGAAGTGCAAAAATGAAGCAACAAAAAAATGACTATCTAAGCTCGATTTATATAATAGTTTCCTATTTTGAATCAGTACAAACGAAGTAACTTTTTTTGTAAGGTAAATTCACGCCATCAACTATGCATTACGTAAGTTTAAAACATGATTTTTTGTTTGTGTAGATATTGTGTTGTTTTTAGTGCCATTTGATAGGTTCAGCTCTAAAACGGATAGGGCAAAATAAATTGTGTAAATAGGGTAATCAGTTTTGAAGTTATTAGGGATTTTCGATAGTGAAAACAAATGTAAAATTTTATACGTTTTTGTTCTGTAAACTTTTTTTGTTGTAATACTACGTTTATTGTTTTGTTTTAATATTGTAGAATAAGCTCAACAATAAATCAAACAACTAGATACGAGTGCAACTACCACGATAGCTTTTTGTGCATAAGCCAAAGTTGACAACGCTAACGCGACCGCCGAGCGTAGGTATGAAAAGTGAAGTACGTACATGTGACTGCCTTCTGTACTCTCTGTATCTTGTGATAACAATTTGTGTAGTAATGCGACTACCGGCTGTTTTGTTACGTTGCCTATTTTTAACAGTGGGTTTTATTTTTAAGCTTTTGCAGGAGTCGGCCATGTTTAATAATCCAGCTGAAGATACGATGAGAATGGCCTATAATAGAAAGGTCTCCTCGTAGTATATTTTTAGGCCTCCCAAAACCTCATCATCATCATCATCATTTCAGCCGAAAGACGTCCACTGCTGGACATAGGCCTCCCCCAAAAGGGGGGGATTTGCCATAATCGCCACGCTTGGCAGGCGGGTTGGCGATCGCAGTATTGTATGGTGGTGGAATGCATAAAAAACGCTGCTGCCCATTCTCCGGTACGCCCCTTAGTCGCTTTTTACGACACCCACAGCAAGTATGGGGTGGTGCTATTCTTTAAGTCCGGCACCACACAGACAAGTCCGGCACCACACAGACAAGTCCGGCACGACACAGACATAACCCAACACCTAACAACCCAAAACCTATCAACCAATAATGGAACATTATAGGAAAATAAAGAGCAGTGATGGCCAAGTGGTAACGGCCGCGACTTACGAGTTGCAGGTCGTAGGTTCGAACCCAGAGAGGCGCTTTACTTTGTGTAAATTATTTCATCACCACTGCTCTCAAAACGGTGAAGGAAAACATCGTGAGGAAACCGGCATGTCCTGGAACCAAAAATCCGAAGACATGTGACATCTGCCAATCCGCACTGGGCCCGCCTGGTGGATTACGACCCCCTCCCTCTCACCGAGAGGAGGCCTGGTTCCAACAGTGGGAACATTATAGGCTGATTATAAGTTTATGATAGGAAAATGGGCTGATGACGTCGATGAAGAAGAATCTGACAGGATCGGGATTCGACTCTTCCTTATTAAGCCTCCTCTACACGTCGTCAGATTCATCAGCAGATGCCCATCTGCGAATGCTTCCGCCGACGTGTAGACGGGGTATTTTACACTAGCAAAATACCTTAATACCTACCACAGACTAGCAAAAATTACCCCGTCTACACGCCGACGCAGGCTTTCGCATATGGCCATCTGCTGATGAATCTGTCTACGTGTAGAGGAGGCTTTAGGATTGGTTAAGTAATTTCGTTGTGGAACTCGGCACCCTAATTATATCAGTCTCAATCAATCACTATCAATCTCAATCTAAATCATTTTAAAGGATATTGCTAATCCATTGCTGTTTATGTTCGAAAAATGTGACTGCTGAACATCATAAATGACGCAATGAATGTTGTTGAACTGTCAAGATGAAACCCATTACTACTTATAGTGTGTTACGGAATTAACCGTCTGTGTGGTGCCGGACTTGTCTGTGTGGGCACCACCCCTTACTTCCCGTGGGTGTCGTAAAAGGCGACTAAGGGTCTTACCGGAGAATGGGCAGCAGCGTTCTCTATTTATTCCACCATCATACCATACTGCGATCGCCAATCCGCCTGCCAAGCGTGGCGATTATGGCAAACCCCCCCCCCCCCCCCCCCAATTGGGGGAGGTCTATGTCAAGCAGTGGACGTCTATCGGCTGAAACGACGACGGAATTAACCTGCTGATAATAATGGATCCTGATAATCAGCTGCAACTGTAACGCCTAATATCATACTAGTCCGTCCATACTATCTATATACATATAAAAGAAAGTCGTGTTAGTTACACTATTTATAACTCAAGAACGGCTGAACCGATTTGGCTGAAAATTTGTGTGTAGCTTAGTACCAGGAGACGGACATAGGATACTTTTAATCCTTTTTTTTTATAGGAGTAAGGTAGGTGTAGGGTAGGAGTAGGGTAGAAGCAGGGTAGGGGTAGGGTAGGGGTAGGGTAGGGTAGGGTAAGGGGTAGGACACCACGCGAACGAAGTAGCGCCGGGCAGTTAGAAATAATTTATATGGCAAAACAACGTTTGTCGGGTCAGCTAGTCATATTATAAATGCGAAAGTGTGTCTGTCTGTCTGTTACCTCTTCACGCTTATACCGCTGAACCGATTTAGATTAAATTTGGTATAGATATAGTTTGAGTCTCGGGAAAGGACATAGGATAATTTTTGTCCCGATATTCTCACGGGATCGAAACATAAGCGGATGAAATCGCGAGACGCTGCTAGTACTTTCATACTTTATTTTATTTTTTTAATGCGGAAGTAAGTCTGTCTGTTACCTTATCATCCTTTAACGGCTAAACGGATTTAGATAAAATTTGGCACACAGTTAAAACCATGTCCTGGGTTAGGACTTAGGATACTTTTATCCCAAGTACGTTCCTTTGTGATAATTACCGACCTTAACACGGCGAATCTGCAAAAGCTGTACAATATTTGGGACAGAAGAAGTTGGCGATGAACATACGTGCTTGAAAAAAGCCAGACTTACCAAGTCAGTCTTCTTCTTATCGTGTCGATAGAAATCTAAATACCCTCGGCCCAAAATTCGGCTACTTATTTGGCGCCATCACCAGCGTCCATCAGTTCCTGTAACGTGCAGCTGACAGGACACGCAGGACACGATATTAAGCGTCCCATCGTTTGTGGAACAGCACCACATTTACATTCCAAGGAGGAGTCGTCTATGAATCTCCACCTGAACAGGTTTTCCTTGCTTCGGCCAACCTGGATCCAGAGTCCGTTTAAAGACTTTCAGGTTACCCAAGTTAACCCATGTCCAGGTGGGAGGTCTTCAGCGGGTGGAACGAACGGTTTGAGTAAGGAAGCAATGCCAGTGTTATCATAACTTAAAATTGTTAAGGTCTGGGGTAATGAGTCTTCATTTCCAATCAACTTGGCATGGGCTTTCCAATGACCACCACACAGCACAATCAGCCTATAATGTTCCCACTGCTGGCACACAAGCCTCCACTCTGTGAGAGGGACTGGGCCGTAATCCACCACGCGGGCCCAGTGAGGGTTGGTAGATAATGACCACCTCATCATTTCAACCGAAAGACGTCCATGCTGGGCAAAGACCTCCACTTCGACCGGTTCTGTGCTTCTCGCATCCAACGGGTTGCTGCAGCCTTCACAAGGTCGTCGGACCAATACCGATTGTGGGAGGCCTTCCAACGCTACGTCTTCCGGTGCGCGGTCACCACTCCAGAACCTTTTGGCCCCATCGGCCATCTGTTCTGCGAGCAATGTGCCCTGCCCATTGCCACTTAAGTTTGGCAATTCTTCGGGCTATGTCGGTTACCTTGGTTCTCCTGCGGATCTCCTCTTGACCACCTACCAAACCATAACTGACAATCAGATATGTTGCATAGTAGCAAACATGTGAATGCTGCTACTCCTCTGAACGTTGACCTATCTTAGTTGCCTTTTACGATAGCAGCAGTTTAAGACAGAATCAACAATTTCCTCTGAATGACACACAGCAGCTGTTCCAAACTGCCAAGTTACCAGTGTTGCCACATCAAACCCTGGCAACGTACCAAGAGCAGTCAAGGATGAATAAAATGACAATACGTCAGCAAATATTACATACATATTACCTGTCGGTTCAGGCTTCAGGCAGGTGTCATGGCCGTCTTTCAATGCGCGGTAAATGTCTATTTCATTTAGAAATAGAAATATTTATAAAGAGTTATTGAAAATATACTGTAGCTGGGAGGCAGGCTTCAGAACCATGTTGGGTTTATTCTAACGCGAACCGGCTTCAGCAAGCGTGGCCTAACCTGCTACGACCTTGGATCGACCCGAGCGGCTGTTTTCATTTAGCCATGAGCCCCTCACTACAGATACAAGTAGACTGAAGAAGAAAATCCGAAGGGGGTTGCAATCCTCATAGAAGTTTTGACGTGTCCCATTCATCTGCACTCTGTATCAGTCCAAACTCAAACCATTTATTTCAATTAAACCATTTAAAATTTAATTGAATTGTCAAGAAGTCTCTCAGTCACAAAATATGAAGCTAGTTGCCCATTTCAAAGCGTAGGCACCTATGGAGAAGAACGGGCAAGAAGTCCAGCTTCATCGCCATTTTTCTATAGACATTCCCTCACCGACCGATGGCCGGTGGGGCAGACGAGTCCTAGAGTGAAGACCATGTATCGGAAAGCGTAGTGCGGAACGCCCCCCAGATAGATTGACCGACGACCTGTTATAGGCGGCTGGCACAGACTTCATGCGGAAGGGGATAGGGTGTTGTGGCATCGCCTGGGAGAGGCCTTTGACTGCCACTGCAGTATATATTGATAGACTAAGGTGAATCCGGACTGGGCTTAAAATCCTCTTAGAAATCGTGACGTATCCCATTTGGCGTGTCCATTTTGTCAGTCCAGCATAATCGCCATTTTTCACCGACTTCAAGAAAGGAGGTGGTTCTATGTTCATCTGATGTATTTTTTTATGCTTATTCATCGATATATTCATGAATTGTGGACAGTTTCTGAAAAGTCTTTTTTTTATTGACCCTTTTTGAGGGGGGGGGGGATCATCAAATGACCCCTCCCGCTCTGGGCGGAGCGGAAAGGAGTGTCAGACTCTTACTGACTAAAGCCCACCCGTGTTCCTTCCTTAGCCCCTTATGTTCCGGGCCAGCGGTAACCCTTTCGGACAATCCCGCTGACCCGGTTTTATAGACCCTCACCCTGGCATCGAATCGAACGTTTGGGGAATGCTTAGTATCTTTTAAACAATTTAACGAACTACGTATTACATGACCAACCTTTTGTATTTTTTACTTCCTATTAACGGCGCCATATTTGTCCTAATCATCTATTGAGTGAACTTCGCTTTCAACCATATTTGGTAACTGCTTGTTATGAGTTATGACTGTATGTAAGTACTTCCAAAGGTTTTTGTTTGTATCACAGACCTTAATGCTCAATTTGACGACTGATTCGTTGGTCTAGTGGTCGCAAGCGGTACTGTTTAGCATGAGGTCCTCGGTTCGATTCCCAGGTCAAAGTAGGGTTTGCCCTATCAGGAACATTTTCGAAAAATAGTGTTACAGCCAAATTAGACCGATTTTCATAGAAACAGATTTCCATTATTTTTTTTTTAAATAAGACATCTTAGACCTAACTTTTTAGACCTTTGTATCCTGCTTACGCGTATAAAGTTTCATTAAAATCAGTTCATTCATTTCGAAAAACAAGGGGTTTAAAAGTTTGTATGAAATGCCGTACGTCGTAAACGCTCATAAGAACTGGTACTTACCAGCTTTCAGAGAGAACTGGAAAGATCCCTGCAGAGGGACATCACAGGATTCACAGGCTTTTAACGTCTAATCATCATCACCATTTCAGCCCGGAATCTCCCTCAGCTGGACCCCCTCCCCCCATTGACCCCCTCCCCATAGACCTCCCATTTCTTCTGCCATACTTCCCCGTTCTGTGTATCTCTCATCCAGGTGTTTCCCGCGACTATTCGTCTGATTTCTTTGGCCGAATCTTGGCCACCATTGGGACACAGCTTTACTCCTACCATTGTCTGTGTGGTGCCGGACTTAAAGAGTAGTACCACCCCATACTTCCCGTGGGTGTCGTAAAAGGCGATTAAGGGGCGTACCGGAGAATGGGCAGCAGCGTTCTCTATGCATTCCACCACCATACCATACTGCGATCGCCAACCCGCCTGCCAAGCGTGGCGATTATGGCAACCCCCCCCCCCCCCCCTTTTGGGGGAGGCCTATGTCCAGCAGTGGACGTCTTTCGGCTGAAATGATGATGATGATGATTTACTCAATCCATCGGCCGTCTCTTCGCCTAATATGTAGTTTTTAGTATTGTTGGTGAATTTAAAAAAATACCCGCATAATTATGAAACAGATGAGGAGAGACAGTTGAGGGAAAGTACGCCCAGGAAAGATTTAAAAAACAATATAATACCTCAACTTAATATTGTTCAACATAGTCCTCAATATCAAGCAGTGTGGATTTTTAACAGGTTGCCATTGGACTTAAAAACTACAATTTACTATTGGGGAAATGTCTGTATTCGATAGACGATGGCATATCCACGTTTTATTTTGATTTCAAACACAATGTGAATTGTTCCTGAATAAATTGAATTTGAATTTGTACCTAATGATCCCGTGTGTATGTAATAACTCTTATTATTAAAATGTAAATCTTAGTCTTCACCGGTCTCACAATTATAATAACATGAAGAAAAATGATGTCTGAGATAAATAACAATGCTTCACCAAATACTAAGTAAGATCCTTGACTTGCACGACCCGAGAATCGAATTCACGGCCAACGCCAGCGGTCCATTAGACCGACAAGGACTCTCTAATTGCTTACTGTTTTTATTTTTCTACTTAAGATAAAGTAAAGTCATCACGACAAGTTTGTTTGTATCAAGAAGCTAATCTCAAAACAAAGTTTCTAAACTTATAAAATTACTATAGCGACCCGCCCCTGCTCCGCACGGTTTATATGACTTGACAAAACATCGGGATTTCTTCATTATTCGTTAGTTCAAAATGTATCAAACACAAAAAAAATCCGAAGAAAATTATCTAAAACCGCATCTATATCCGCATCTATAGCGTAGTTTAGAAGTACAACGCGGTCACACGGACAGACACGAAAAGCGTCTTTAATTTATAATTATTATCTCCTTTATTTCAATAAATACATATAAAATACATTTTTAAATATTAGAATATAAAAACATTTAAAAATATAAAAAATTGTTGCCCACCGGTATCGGGATCAGTGTCCAAGCTATAATAACTCATATTTGTTAACATTTTTGGCAATATCGCGAAAGCAGGAGGTAATTCGAACATATGAAGCTATGGATTAGCCCAGCCAAGTTGGATTCGATGATTGACCTCTTTATAGAAGTCCTACGAAGGACCTACCTAACTGTTCACACGTAAACACGTAAAACATAATCGTTTCACGGTAAACATAATCGTTCACAACTTCCATTGCAGAGCATTTTTAGTCAAACTCATTTAAATTGATTAAGTATTGATAAGGGGACAATTTTCAATAACATTGTATTTCCAATTCAATTAATATATTGTATTCATGATTGCACCTCAATTAAACATTCCTTAAGTACATTCGCCATTTGTATTTTGAATGTTAACTAAATAATTTAGTATAATATATAAACTTAGTATGTAATGAACATGAAAATCATTACTTCCAAGCGTATGGAACAACAAAAAATTACGTTTGATCCAATGGGCAAAGACATCTCAAGGTCAGCAAGATTTGACCAAGTAACATATAATTTGTTACAAGTTAACTAATGTTTTGTGGCTTCTTGGTTCATCATTTACAGATAAAACAAAATTAATTACAAAGAGTATTAACTTAGAATGGTTTTTTTGCGATGTTTGGTCAAATAATTTGAAAGATCATCAAACTTCAAAATTCAGCTGTAGAAATTTTGGTGGTATAAAAAAAGGGCACCAGCAGTTCCATTTTCAACCTTGCCAAACTGGCTGATTTTCGACCACATGATGAGTATTTTTCGACTCTATCTTTTTTCCCAAATCCTGATGTTGTTTTAGTCATACTCATGATCTTCAGTTTCGTGTAACTAACTAACTATTCAATTGTTTCTTTTCATTCCCTGAAGGGTGTTCTCATTCTCAATCTTGCCTATATTCTATGAATAAACTGCATCCAGGTCCCAATTTATTGTTTCTTTATCAAATACAATAAAATGTCTATCATATTACAAATCAAAAACATAATTGTGACTACTTTACAATAATTTATGTTCAAATCCAGTCCCTCCATAAAATATCAAACGATTTTACACAAAAATTCATCTATTCAACGCGAACCACCTGAGTTTTGACAAAGAAGACTCCTTTTGTGTCAAACTTAAGCATTTTTTTGGGAAAAAATGGTCCCACGATGCGTAATGCAGTTTTTTCTTTCATCATGTGCCTTTCTGCAGTTTTTATTACTTTTGATTGAGTATTATTGTCCCAAAAAATACTTGTATGTCACGCTTTTTGTTAAAGTGGACAGAATCGCAGGAGCTTCCAGAAATGTGTCGGGATTACTCAATGCCGGATTAAGTGGTGTTGGATTTATTTAATTGTACGTATTAGAGCTATTCTTCTTGATTTGTGAATAGAACTTTGAGATGTTAAGGATGATTTTAAAGAGGATGAAGTAAAGACAGACGCAACATAAGCAAATGGCAGTAGCCTCTTAAAAACGAATACCACAGTCGGTAATACTTAGCAAAGTCCACTCAAAACCAAGATAACTTATTAACACAAGAGTGAATATGCATAAATTTTAAGACATCTGCTGTCCATCCATCCCTTTTGTAAAGTTTTAAAATCCTTAAAACTATGGCAAGTCGCCACAGGGCGCAGTAATACCAATAAATTCCGAAATAAAGGAAACGCACATTTTCTATGCCAAAGCAAAATTCCACCAAACTAATGATTAAAATTTAAAAAATTGCACACCAAATCCAACCTTATGTTTAGGCGATAAAAAAGAGAATCGCATATCTAATTATCATGCAGTAAGTCATTAAGTCTTAGGGGATGCTATTCAAGATGTTGCAGATGACGATCAAAATCCAACAGACGTAACTCCTCATTAATTTAAAGCAAAAGAAGCTGTAACACTTATAGATAAAGTTGAACTTGGTACAGTGGAGGTAGTAAAGATATGTGGAGATTCATAAAAGGGATGCTTGCAGGTAAAGAAATTTGAACATTCTGAGGGATGAAAGAAAAAAATAAGGGTCCTATTTAAGATACAAAGGATGGTGTTGGCGTCAAGCGGTGCGATGGATGGACTACGGATGCAGTTTTAGATTTATGCCAAGATTTCGAATATTATATAGTTGCAGTTAATTGAATATGACCATTTGCTGAGATCCTAGATAAGGGTAGTAAACAGTTAGATTTAGAGGCTACGTAAGCAATAATTTCTTTGAAAGATGGTGTTTTAGAATATTTTGATTCAAAATTACCTGAGCCCGAAGGTCTATCTATAACAGTTGGTTCAAAATGCTGTTTTTCACTCCAAATATTAGTTTACTCTGCACATTGAATTGTGTTTTAATTCATTTAAAAATATTTATATCGCCTTTAAAATAAAAAGTACTTTGCAGTTTTCGGGGGAACTCTATGTCCAGAGGAAATGACTAAACTATATTATACGAATTGCATATATATTTTTTATTATTTCTTTGCGAATTTATTTAATTTATTATTTAAGTACACACAGTAAAATAGATACAGATACGACATACTAGTATTGAGAACAAAGGTACTGCTTATTTCTTAAGAAATTTCTTCCAGCAAACCTTGCGAAAGGAGAAATGAAAAAGAAATTTAGACAATAGTATACATTGTATACATTTACCTATATTTAGTTGACAAGAAGCTTGGTAAGAAGCAAGTAGACATAGACAATACACAAGTAGTTACGCTATAGAATAATTACACACCAACAAATGCATTCAAACTTATTCACAGAAATCGAAACTAATCATAGGCCTACGCTAATAAAGAAAAAAAAATCTTTTATCTCAATATTCTTAAGTTTTAACGACATCTGCATCAAACAACCTATTTTGAATAAACACTAGAAAAAAGGTCTATTCGAACACATTGCCACAATAAAACCTCAATCTTGAGAAAAAAGCGACGATATTACTATAATGCTCCCTATTTCAACAGAATAAGGTTGAGAATAGGAAACAATATTTTTTTGAAAAATATGAAAAAACCACGGCGCCCATCTTCCTGTCGGAAGAGGAACTTATTTGATTATAATAAACATTAGAATCGATATAAAAAATGAAAACCAGGTGCATATTGAAAACTTTATTTTTTAACTCGACTCACCTTTTGTTTGTTTTGTAATATCGACTCCTAGTGCCACCCTTTTGCTCAACTTTTTTACCGACTTTTTCAGTAGCGTAAAACTTTTTCATTGTCTTTAAAAAGTATTATTATAGAAAAGTGAAAGTTAAACTTTTTGTCGTTTGAAATTGCTCCAAAAAAGTTGTTGGTGGAACTTAAAAATCGGCTTCCTTTTTCGACTTATCACTTTTTATTGCTTTATTTCGTCCAGTAGTTGCTATAGATTTTTATTGTTCTAAATTGTTTCTTTGTATGGGATTTGGCGGCATCTTTTGTACTTACATACTTTCGTTCTTTATTATAATAGACATAATGTATTTGCCATTTATTATGCAATTGAAATGCTACCAGGGTTTGGAAAACATTATTCAAATCGATTAAGATTTATCTTTTATTTTGATCGCTAATTCTACGAGGGCAATACCTAAAATGTCGACTATTGTCCAGCCTGAACTGTACGTGATAATTCGGCCGTACGTATACTATGAATTAGGGCCCAAAAAATATTAGTTACTAAATAGTATTAGTTCATCATCATCTTCACCCACTGCTGGGCCATATTATGCTTCTCTTGTGCCAATCCCCACGATCTCCTAGATAATAATATTAGTTAGCTTATCTAAACTGAACGGTGCTGCGTGGTCAGTAAAGCTTTGTCAAGGTGTTATCAATAATCGTAAAAATAGGCCTTGACAATTCAAAAGTACCTATTGCCTTTCCTGCCTGTTGCCTGATTTATCACACTAATATTATAAAGGCGAAAATTTGTGAGTGTATGAGTGTGTGTGTATGTGTGTTTATATGTTTGTTACTTCTTCACGCTCAAACGGCTCGACCAATTTTGATAAAATTTTGTATGGAGGTAGCTGACACCCTGGATTAACATATAGGCTACTTTTTATCCCGGTATTCCCACGGGAGATCGACATTTACGCGGGTGAAACCGCGGGGCGCAGCTAGTTTTAAATAAATGCTGAGTTTGATAAATTGAATACAGGGTGTCCGGTAATTAATAGATAACCTGTTCAGGGGTCATTTTTTTACTTATCAATGTGAACTACTATTACTATGGGACCAAACCTGAAATCGCGAAAAAAGATTCAGCAGTTACCTACATTTTGACGAGTCCGCGAACATAAATGTGAACAGCTGATTTCTTTTTTCGCAATTTCAGTTTTGGTCCCATAGTAAAAGTTGTTCATAATGATAAGTACAATGACCTCTTAAGAGGTTGTTGGTGTTTTTCCGATAACCCTGTTTAACCAGATTCACTTAGACAGAATTATAGCAGGATCTAACATTAACCTAGTTAAGAGTCTATACATAATCAGCCTATAATGTTCCCACTCCTGAGACATAGGCCTCCTGTCGGTGAGTGGGAGTGGGCCGTAGTCGTTGATGGTTGGTAGATGTCTACTTGTCTTCGAATTTTTGGTTCTGTGACATGCTGCGTTTCCTCACGATGTTTTCCTTCACCGTTTTGAGAGCAGCTGTGGTGATGAAATAATTTACGTACAGACGCCAGCACATCAAGCTACTACAATCTGTCAAATTTCTTTAATAGGTTTTCAACTTTATCGCTAAAGCATAAGGTTCAAAGTTGATTAGGAAAATTTGACAGTTTCGGGTAGCTTGATGAGCTGACGTCTGTACATAAAGTAAAGCAGTGGGAATATTATAGGCTGAATATGTTTATGCTTATGCTAAAGTAAAGCGCGTAAGTCGTGGCAGCTACCATTGGGCCACAACAGCTCGCCAGTGTCTACAAAGTTGCAGTAAACTAATGAATTTTTCATTAAATTCATAATATTCATTAAATTATTATATCCTTCATAATTATTATCTTGGTTTGCATCTCCAGGATCTCTTAAAATATCAAAATGTTTTTTCCACCCATTTTTTTCACCACCCACATGCCTCATTAGACTCATTACATTACATTAAAATTTTCAAACAATTTTATTAATAGTACTGACTTCACTCCTACAGAGTAATGAAGATACATTAAAAAAATTCGATCTTAGTCTCAGAACCCGTCTTTAGGATCCGGTTCCAACATTCGCGTGATGAATGACAGGGCACTTGCACGAACCATCCCGCCTACCACGAGACCTGTTTCATCTCGTGCTTCCTCGATACCTCCATCTTAATCTCCATCCATTGCGGCTTTTGTTTCATCGATTGCTTTTGTTTTATGGTTAACACCACCAATGGTTTTGGGAGCTTACTTTTCAATTGTTTTAGAATGAGTAATGTGATCATTATAGTGATGAGCTATAGATTGAGTAGATCAAAATGGCGGTCCCCCAAAAATACAGGTTCCGTGATGGTAGGAACGTGTAAGAAATTAGCTGCATACAAGTTTGTAGTTCGTGTTATTTTTTTTTTTGTGATAGGTTTGTTGGCTCACGAGTTGGTTCACGGGATTGCTAGGGATACTAGAAACATTTACAGTATTTTTGATTCAAGAAAACACAAAAAAGCATTGAAAGCATGAAAACTCGTATATGCCAGTTAAATTCTTAAATTACTGTCCTCTACCAGTTTTCATTGAATGCTTTTTTTGTGCTTTTCTGCTGAGTTAATGACCTGTTTTGGTCATGCAGGATTTTTTAAATTCTTTGTAACTAATTTATATTGGACTAGATTCTGCTCGCGACTTTGTTTGCGCGAAGTTTCTCGTTTTAACATAAAACATAGCTTAAGACACTGAGGGATAATGTAGCTTCTCATTAGTGAAATAATTTTCGGGATCGAATCAGTAATCCCG
This sequence comes from Mesoligia furuncula, assembly GCA_916614155.1. Lineage (NCBI taxonomy): Eukaryota > Metazoa > Arthropoda > Insecta > Lepidoptera > Noctuidae > Mesoligia > Mesoligia furuncula. The sequence goes on from OU744816.1 coordinate 15,165,912, forward strand.
ATTACCCCCTACAACCTCACAAACTTTACCTCTTTAATATTAGTATAAATATTGCCATTGTTGGTTTCCCAAGTTTTATTTATTAATTTCTTATTGTCTACTGTTACGGGTAGCCTACATCATCCCACTGCTGGGCAATGCCCTCTTCCCATGACTTCCAATCCAGGGCTAATGTGGACTACTGGTCGTTTTCGACCAATTTGAAAAAAAAAAAATACGTTTTTTTTGTCGTTTGCCAGGCAATCATTTTTAATTCGAGATTTTCATAGGCTACAACGTCGTTGTCGATTCAAGGCTAATGTGACCACTGGTCGATTTTGACCAATTTCCTATTAAAAACTAAAATAAATACGGTTTCTTTTTATGTCGTTTGTCAGGCCATAATTAATTATATAAAACAAAGTCGGGTTAGTTACACCACTCAAGAACGGCTGGATCGATTTTTATGGTCTTAAATTTGGTGGATTTGTCTCCGCCCCGAATAGCAGAATAACTATAAAAACGGGGGGAAAATGGACAAAATATTATGGCACATCTTAATTTTTTTATTATTTTCTATTATGTAGATTATTAATTTTCTCATGCATTCGTTCTTATTCATTCTGAGGCGTACAAGTCAGCATGTTAATAAAGTTTGCCGGGTCAGCATGTTAATAATAATCTTGGAGTAAAAAGCCATCATCGAATCAACCAGATGGATGATCTTAATCAGTTTACCAATGAGTATCCGACCCTATATTGAAATCCCTTGGTTGCCTCTTGCCAATGGAAAATGATACAGTAGTTTTAGTGGGCAATCCAAGGGCACGCAGCAACCGTCATCATAATAGATACTACGCCTTTTCTCTATGGCGAAACATAGTTCAACCATTGACAATGAAGCGGTAGGTTCTTAACACAGCATAACAAGACAATTTTTCAAAAGCAATTTTTTTTAAGTCCTTACTTGTTTGGGCCCTTATTCATAGTCCGGTCAAATTATCCATTTTAGTTCTGGACATAATTTGTCCTTGAAGGATAAGCATAAGCAATCAAAATATAAATCTAGTTCTGAACTTCTATTACAATTATTATACTGCAATCCTTTTCATTCAACGAGAACTTGAAATTACTTGAGAGTTCTTATCGGATTACTTGTAAATATAATTAATTTATTCAAAGAATTCAGTCTTATAAGATTAATGAAGTATTGAAGAATATTTAGCCACTTTTGAAAAAAAAATACATATACTTAACAAAATCTTAACTGTATAATAAAAAATTGTGTGTTGCCTTCAACGAAACGTTTGAATATAACTGTGATTCTATTTGCTCTCACAATTATTGTAATGTCGACTTCCTTGCATACCTACTTACTCAATTTTTCAGCCAACGTCAAAAATTTTGAATTTAGAAATTCTAAAACAGACTGTCAATCAAACAAACCCACATCTACCATTAATCTTGCATACAGAAACTGTAGATTAGAAAAAAATTACCCAAAATATTCTCACAATGTTTAATTCAAATTCAAACCGACGCCACTATCTTTCAACAATTTACACTACAATACTTGCACAAAAAACCACTTGTCAAACACACCTGAAAACATTTGAATCGGAATAAAAGAAAAAATCGAAAAGATTTGATCAACTTCCTTTCTAGCCCCAAAACAGGTGAATGTAGAATCAAAATAAAAATCTATTCACTATATCAATCCCTTGCCTACAAAAAAAATGTAATGCATATGAATAAGGCACCGCGTGTAAAAAAAATTCAAGGGCAGAATGAAATAGAAATTGTCAAAAAGTCAAATTGAAATGAAAACAAAAGTGTTATGGAACGCGTGATCTCGTAAAATGGACGGAAAAAAGTGTGAAAAATATTGTAAAACAAAACAGTGAAGTTTTGCTTTTTTGTAGCCAAAAATATCACTGAAGCAGTCATGTGAAATATTGCTTGCAGCGTCGATGATTTTATTTTATTTTTTGGCGATAGTTGTATTGAAGTATTCAATATTAACATCGATCTTTTTATTAATGTTCTTTAGTAACTGAACCATTTCTAATTACCAAATAGGTAAGTAGAATCCTTTAAAATAAGTTTCACTTTTTAACAAATTCTAATCACCCAATTAGTTTAGGTATTTTATTTTACATTTTTATTTTACTCCCTAAGATTGTCTTGTCAACAAAGCATTTTTTTATCGCCAACGTCACAAAACTGACCTAACTTTTTTTAAGTTTACAAAAATCGAAAGTATTAAAAAACAAAGTTAAATTTTTACGACACCGTAATTAGGAGATGTTGTCATAAAGTGATAAAAGTTTACTTATTTTTGTCACTTCATTGTCATGAAAAGTTTAAAAGGAAGACCGAAAATTGGTTGAAATTATTTTATGATTTTTATTACAGCTTACTTTTTGTTCAACAAGATCTATTTTAAAGGCGAGTTTTATTACTTGTTAGAATAATATATATTTTAATCTATATTTTTATTAATATATATTTTGTATAGAAGATTAAGTACCTAAGTATCTCTTGAATCTTTAGCAATAATAGCATTAAGTTCTTCTAATTCATCGTAGTCCGTTTCTGGTTTACAACCTGGATCCTCCATGCTTGGATGTAGAACCTTACCTCATGACCGGATTTACCAACATGGCTTAACCCTTAACTTGGCAGAGAATGTGATGACATTTATTTTTTATTTCTTTCATATATTTGGGTTGTTACCTGGTAAATAGACACCTAAAAAATAAAAATAAAATTTTAACAATATCTGTTTTGTATTTATACCATGTATCTAATTATGCACACTGCCAAGTTGTCATTCATATATCTTTGGAAATCTATGTACTCTGTAGGATACACTGCTTGATTGTTAGAAAATAAAATCAGTACCGTGTGAGCACTCATTAGCGCAGTACCTACGCTACGCAGTACGCTCAAAATAATATACCGTCAATCTTTTCGTGATTCTAAAGTTTTATTTCGTATAATTGTTTTGTTCGTGATGAAGACGTGCTCAATTTGCAATGACCAATTTAACGACGGGGTTCAATGTACGAGCTGCAAGAAATTCCTGGACTTCTCTTGTGCCAATATATCTGAAGGGGGTTGGAGGAAACTGGGTGCTGAGCGAAGGGCACAATGGAAATGCCCTGCATGTAGGTTGTCGTCGCCGGCATTACTCTCTCCTCAGCCTGTAGCTTCGCTGGACACAGTACTGAGTGAGATTCGGGAATTGAAGAAACAGCTGCTGGATTTACCAACTGTAGTCAACGACATAAAATCTATTAAAGATGAGTTGACCGAGCTCAAGAAAAACTATGACTCGTCTAGTGGCAGGCTGGATGAATTCGACACTAGACTTGTTAACCTTGAAACAAAAGCCTCAGAGTTCGAGAAGCTTCAGGATGCAGTTTCCTCATTGCAGGTTGAGTTAGCTTCAACAAAGCTTGAGCTTTTCTCACATGACCAGCGGTCTCGGCTTAATAATGTGGAGATTAAAGGAGTCCCCCTAAAGAAGGATGAGAATTTATTCTCAATCGTTGACGCCATCGGCCGCAAAATCAACTACAGCTGTCCTAAGGCCCAGATTAACTATATCTCAAGGGTGCCTATATATAACTCTAAGGAGAAATTAGTGATAGTGAGCTTCCTTAATAGGTATATAAAGGAGGACTTTATTGCGGCTGCGCGTGCCGACAAGGATCTGTCCACCTGTGATATCGGTTTCCAAGGAGCACCTCATCGTGTTTACGTCAATGACCATCTAAGCGTGGAATCCAAAAAACTTTTGAATAAAACAAAAACCATTGCTAAAGAAAAACACTATGAATTTGTATGGGTGAAACATGGCAAAATTCATGTGCGCAAAGATGTTAACTGCAAAACCTTTATAATTAGAAAAGAAACGGATTTAAACAAGATTGTTTAACCCGCTACCTTAACACGCACTCAAGATTTAGTAGTTGCTTTTTTCTAATATTATATTTTAATTTTAAAATCTATAAAAGTTTGCAATTTGAATGTTTCCTAGTTTATTATTGTAAAACGATTATCATCTTCGCACCACTAATGAGCTTCTATTGTATTCAATATCGCGCTGTTTGTCTTGAAGATCTAACACTTAATTGCTTATCTATCTCGCTTATACACACACACGTGATGTATAGGTGCTTGCTCGCTCGCTCGGTTGTGTCCTGCCTAACATTGTATGATCTAAACATTCTAACTAGCTTAATTTACATTTGCATTTACCCACATTACAATTATTTATTTCTGTTATGCGTAACTAATGTTTATTTCGAAATGAATTGGCTAATCTTATTTTGTTATATTGGTGCTTATACAACTATTGTTACATATACAAATGGATGATAATAGTGATCAGTGTTTAACTGTTTTTTATCAAAACGTACGGGGACTGCGAACAAAAACAGACTCGTTTTATCGTCAGATGTCATTGAATTCATACGATGTCATTGTTTTAACGGAGACGTGGCTAATGGATGGTGTGTTAAGCTCAGAGTTGTTTGATGATCGATATATAGTGTGGCGCCGTGACCGGGATTATGCTATCACCGGACAAACGCGAGGTGGTGGTGTACTTATCGCGACGCGCAGGGAGCTATCTGTTACTCCGCAACCGCTCCTTCACTCCTCGGCGGAGGATCTCTGGATTAACATAAGACTTAAAAAACGGAACTCACGAGATTACGTAAAGCTTTATATTTGTGTTGTTTATTTGTGTAAACAAAACAAAGGATTTTCGTTTTCGTATCAACTTAACAACTTCCTGACTAATTTGAACCTTACAGCATTGAATAATACCTCCGATGTGTTTTTAGTTTTAGGTGATTTTAACATGAGTGGAATCTCGTGGGCTCCATCTTATAACCATTCACTAGTCCCAGTTAATCCCGCCACTAGTGACGAATGTATGCTTGCAGACGAGTTATGTACGCTGGAATTTGGACAATACAACGGAGTGGTCAACAGGTATGGAAAAGTGTTGGATTTAGTCCTCTCAAACAATTTAGCCAGCGTTAGCGAGTGTACTGACCCTCTAGTGACTATTGATCCCTATCATCCCGCTTTGTTAATTAACATTGACATCTTCGAAATACCTCCCCTTGACCATGCACCGCGGTTACGATATATCTATAGCAAAGGTGATTTTGAGTCTATAAACAACGAGATTGTTGCCGTTAATTGGGAGCGCGAGTTCTCATTCCGGTCATTGGATGACTCAGTTACGTACTTTATGGACACAATAAAAGAATTCCAAAATAGGTTTATACCACAAAAGCTTATACGTAATAAGACATATCCGATCTGGTACAGTACATCGCTCATCAGAACCATTAAGGAAAAGTACAAATACCTCAAAAAATTTAAGACTTACAGAAATAAAGCTGATGAGCTAACTTTTAAGTGCTTGCGTGAAAGAGTTAAGACTATGGAAGCCTCATGTTATAAGTGTTACCTAAATCAAACGGAAAAATCTATTAAAAATAATCCTAAGCATTTTTGGACCTTTGTTAAAAATCGCTACAACTCTAACGCTATTCCTAACACATTAAATTACAATGATGAATTATTGAGCACTGGTGATTCTATTTGTGAGGCTTTTTCTTCTTATTTTCTTTCTACCTTCCTTGATTCCACCTCAGCTAATAATCCCAATTCATCATCATCAGCATCTGTTTTGTCCTCTGGCACTACTATACCCTCGTCCGACATTTGTCAAATAGAAGTAAAGATCGATGTGGTGACTGGTTTACTCCGCAACCTGGATCCATCAAAAGGTGCTGGCCCGGATAATATATCTTCTAAATTTCTCATTGAATGTGCGTCTTCCATAGCCCTACCTATCTCAATCTTGTTCTCCAAGTCTTTATCTCAAGGTGTTGTCCCCAGAGTGTGGAAATCTGCATTTATTACACCCATACATAAGAAGGGGTCCAAAACTGATATTACTAATTATAGGCCAATATCCAAACTGTGCATTATAGCTAAAATATTTGAGAGGATTATCTATAACCAGTTATATCCCGAGCTTGCTAGCTCATTTAGCTCTTTCCAGCATGGTTTTTTAAGGGGACGGTCCACCACTACGAATCTTGTCTTATTTAATGACTTCATTACCGAGGCTATGGACGATGGCGGGCAGGTCGATGTGGTTTACACTGATTACAGCAAAGCATTTGATCGGATCGACCATGACACTCTAATAAATAAGCTTTACCACATGGGCATCCGTGGAGACCTCCTGAGGTGGTTCTCATCTTATATAGACAATAGGTCGCAAGCAGTAGTGCTCAATAATTATATGTCTAGATGGGTATCTGTGCCCAGCGGAGTACCTCAGGGTTCGTTGCTCGGTCCCTTCTTATTTGTGGTATATGTAAACGACATCGATCAGTGTCTGCATTCATCCCAGTTACTGTGCTTCGCTGATGACATGAAAATTTTCATGAAAATTTCAACGCTGGATGATGAGTTAGCACTTCAGGCTGACTTATATCGGCTTGAAGAGTACTGTCAAGCTAACAAACTCGATCTTAATCCATCTAAGTGTTCAGTGATCACTTATACTAGAAAACGAGCTATCCTAGCCACCACCTATACTTTAGCGGGCCAAACCTTGCCTAGGTGTGATACTATTCGTGACTTAGGCGTCCACCAAGATAGTAAGTTAGTTTATGACACACACATTGACGCCATTGTCAAAAAAGCCTCTAAATTGCTTGGGTTTATAATGCGTCTCTCTAAGTGCTTTACAGATGTTAAAACACTTAAGATATTGTATTGCACTTTTGTTAGAAGCCAGCTAGAGTATGCATCTCAGATATGGAACCCACGCTATCACAAATACATTGACCGCATTGAGAACATCCAAAGGCGTTTCATAAAATATCTTTGTTTCCATCAAAAGATTCCATACCATTCAATCGATTATCTCCGACTCTGCAAGAAATATCATTTATTGCCACTCAAAAATCGACGTGAGATTGCTGACTATTTATTCCTATTAAAAATCTTTAACAATAATATTGACAGCCCTGAGTTATTATCTAAATTTTATTTAAATGTTCCAAACAAAACTTTTCGATTTATACAACCCTTACGTGTACCTCATAGTTCTACTAATTATAGGCAGAACAGTTTTATTGTGCGTGCGAGCAAAAATTTTAATAAAATATGTAAACAACACGATTTGGATCTCTTTACAACCAGTGTGACCTCAGCTAGAAGGTGCTTAAGCCTCAATTTTTTTAAATAGCTGCAGTGCTTTTTGTTTTATTTTTTCTTTTTCTCTCTCACTTTTTAATTGCAAACACAAGTAGTTATCTCAATAGTTCTGACTATTAAATAGAGCATAAAGTGTTATGTTACTGCTTGTATGTTCACAACACAAATTCTACTATAAGTCTAAACGTGAAGACTTGTAATTGGCTTTCTGTCGACTATTGTTTTCCTTTTTTTTTGTTATCTTTTAGCTGTAAGTCTTCCATGATGTAATAAATAAGTAAATAAATAAGTAAAATACATTTTTATTTTATAAAAACATTTATTTATGTCGTTTTATAAACACATATATCTTAATCAAAATGTGGTATTCCAGTAATCAGGTCTGCAGGCAGCCGTAATTTTCTTCCAAAGTTTGCGAAAGCTGGTGTCTTCGATGTACTTTCGTGAACAGCGCTTCGATATGACAACAAAAACGGTTGTATGTGCTTGTCCCAATCTCGTTGCCGATTTTCCACAACTTTGGCTAGGTACCTCTCCAGTGTCTGATTAAATCGTTCCACCATTCCATCCGATTGTGGGTGGTAAGAAGTTGTTCTCGTTTTATGAGTGCCCATTACTCGGCAAGTTTCCTGAAATATTTGGGACTTTAAATTCCTTCCCTGATCGCTGTGGATCTCCAAGGGTACTCTAAAACGACAGAAGACTTCATGAACCAGTTTATCTGCAACTGTTGAAGCTTCTTGGTTTGGAATGGCGAAGACTTCCGGCCACTTAGTGAAGTAATCCATCACAACCATGAAATACTTGTTACCACTTTCACTTTCCGGAAACGGCCCCGCAACGTCAAGGGCTATCCTCTCCCATGATGCACCAACATTGTACAATTTCAATGTACCTCTACTACGAGTCTGAGGTCCCTTTACAGCTGCACAACTTGTACATTTGCGACACCTGTCCTCGACATCGTCCCGACAGTGGACCCAGTAAAACCGTTCTCGAATCTTCAGTAGAGTCCGTTTTACTCCCAGATGACCTCCTGAACAACCATTATGGTATAGCTGTAGAACATCCGGTAAGCTCAACTTAAGGGACAACCATTTGCAAATGACAGCTGTCTTCCCGAACAGTTTCCCATTTACGGCACAGGACTCCATCCTGAATCACCAAGCTGTCCCATTGGGCCCAATAGCTTTTTGTGATCGAACTCATTGCTGAGACGTCGCTCCACCTGAGCTTAGGAGCTCTGGCCTTCATCCACTCCAGAATCGGCTTGATGACCGAATCTTCCTGCTGTGCACGTTGTAGGCTTTCCTTCCACTCGTTGCTGAGGTCTGTCCTGAGCATCCTCACAGGAACCACTTCCTTATCCTCTTGCCTAGTAAAATGCGTGCGGTCTTCAGGACAAGGCCTTCTTGACAATGCATCTGTGTTGCCATGAGATTTCCCGCTGCGATGTTTGACCACAAAGTCGTATTGCTGCTGATGCTGGGCAGTGTTGTTAGCCGCACTACCCTTTGGAGACCAGCTATCTTCCCTTTCTGCAGTTCGCTTAGAGCAACTGGATCGAAGGTGGCCCCTTTCCCCACAGCCGTAGCACCTAGGGCAGTATCTTCTATTGTGGTCGCGAAATGTAGCCGGTGCAACCTCCCTGACGCGATGGGAATTTTATATTTATATAGGATGTTAATTATGTATTTTATTGGCAGTGTATCTACAAATGCACACTGCAAAAGTCATGTCATATTATGGTAATTTGGCAGTGTGCATTTGTAGATACATGAATATTGACAGTCATATTTTAGATAAAAAACATTATTGTTTGATCAAAATTTTTACGTAAACAAAAGGATACACATTCAATAAAAAAAAATTACATTTATGTATCGTAATATACATATTTAATTAGGATTATAATCGATTCTTACCTTATAACTCGTAGACGCACGCGCACGCTCCGCTATCTTGCGATCTACTGACTACAAATGTTGTCAGATGTGAAAAATACTATTTTTGCTACCAACTGCAAGGGTCTCATATAACGGTTTAAAAAAGAAATAAAAACATAAGTGCCAAAACTGTTCTCAAATATTTTTTCTTAGAATGTGTGCATTATTAGATACGTTACCAAGTTAAGGGTTAAAGACATTGGCTTGGGCTACCCATGTTTGTCGAAGGACCGATGGCCGGTGGAGCAGCCGAGTCTTGGAGTGGAGGCCGCGTATCGTTTAGTGTGGGATGCTAGATGAACTGACGACCTTATAAAAAAATATAGCTGGGATAGACTGGATGGACTGGAGGTGGAGGGCAAGGTGTTGTGGCGCAGCCTGGGAGAGGCCTATGTCCAGCAGTGGACTGCGATAGGCTGATTTGAGATCCTTCCTTTGCTTGTCAGATTCTTTATCCAGAATACTCTAACTGCTTGCTGAGTTTTGATTGCTCCAAGGAATTCCAACTTCTATGCTCTTGTATGATTGGAAACCTTTCAATTTTTTTTTTCAGTTCTCCCAAATATTTTTGATGATTTAATTTCTTACTTTCAAAAACACCATTCCATTACATTTTTTGCAACATCTAGTTTCAATTTATGTACGGTTTCTTTGACAACAAAAAGCTATCGTTTAAGAAAATACCTCTTTTAATTTATATTTAATAACAAGATGTAATGTGTTAATTTAATCTAATCCTGTTTCCAATAAAGATTTAATAATTTATACGTATCGATGTTTTTCTTAATTTTGCCACAATAAACAGGAAGCTGATACCTACCTCTAATTCAAAGTTTTTTAAATTACATGTATTCAAAACTCAATTTAAAACTTGACACGTTCATATTTTTTTCTTAATTTTATTTATCACAACTCGTTTTCAATTTTATAAATATCTCGGAATAAATAGTTCCCTTGTAATGTTTGTATCGTCACATCTGCTCATACTGTTATAGTCCTAATGCTACACCGTGCATGTTTAATTACGACATGCATACATTAACATAAAGTGAATAGAATGGTGCTATCTACCCCATGGTCATTGACAAAGACCGTAGACCATTGTCCACTACTCCAGATGCATAGGATTATTTTTTCGATAGGACCTTCTTTTCGTATAGTCCACCGCTTAGGACTACATAAAACTAAAATAAACCTGCCTTTAATCGAATAAGCAAGTAATTAAATTAAATTAATGGTTGTTAGGAACACAACAAGTTAAAAAAAATAATTAAAAATGTCGATTGACTACTTTAATGGGTTTGAAATTAATTTCGACCACTTTTTAGTTTTTTTTTGCAAACTACTTTTGAAAGTGAGTTTTATTTTATAAATTTTTTTTAGACGTTTAATGATTTCATCTGATTCTCATTATGTTACAAAACATCCCCTGATTAATTATGCTCATTGGGTTCGCTGTTAGCACAAACCCTGTTTTCAATTTTAAATTCTTTCTTCAAGGCGTTGGAGTAATCGACTCCTGCCGGATCCACTGCATACAATTAGCCACCCTCATTTACGTCTGGTCAATGACAGCCCTGTTTTAATCAATAACTTCTTTTTCGCGCTCGGCGTCCTTGGTTTTTTTCCCCGGCGCGACTTTTTCTGCGCGTATTTCGTTTATTATGTGTCAATCGGCCCGCGGTTTTTTCTCTATGAACCACGCGTCTAACGCGTCTTACCTCGTTTTCGACGATTCCGCAAAAAGCTCGGCAAAAAAGGCAAAAGCTCGTCCAAAAAATCGTCTACCGAACAGTATCTCGTATCGCCGGTCTTGTAGCCATTTTAATTATTATTTAATACCAAGGGACGAGCACGTGGCGACGTGCGCTGTCCCGCTCCCGCTACGGAGGCTGTATGGCGCCCGCCGCATGCCGTCCCCCTCGCACCGAGCCCACTTACACACATAAAAATCGTGAATAATAAAAAAATGTGTACACATTTTTTTCGCTTAACCACCGCTTCGCTGTGTGCGTGCGGCCTCACGCCGTTAGAGCGAGACGCAGGGAGTTGACAGACGAGTAACAACTACTCCCCACTCCGATTTTTTTAAGCTCCGCTGTCGATGTTAGCGTCCGTGTGATTTTTTTCATTTTTATGTGTTAGTGTACCCCTCGCGCGGTGTAGTTCACTTTTTCTACTATAGATCTGAATTTCAGTCTCGTTTTTGCCGCGTCGGTCTAAAGGCGGACGAGCGGGCGTTTTGTATTGCATTTTTGTGATGCGAGTAGCCGGTGGTGGCTCGTAGTACTTTAACTGATCAACATTGCGTCTGGAGAGGCCGGCTTTTTGTGCGACCACATGTCGTCTTGAGGAACCTCACACTCGCGCTACTGCAGGCCGGTGCACGCGCGAATCGCCTAGTGCGAGCGAGACGGAGCGCTCACGTGTGGATTACCCATAGCTATAATAATTTATATAGCACACTAAAATATTGAGCACAAAAAAATCTGGTAATTTGGATCCTAGTAACGACGCCCGGCATTCATAATTTTACCGCAGGGTCAAGAGCACGGTTCGGCGTTTTTTCAATCGCCGGCATTTTTTAAATGTTTATTTGCAAGGAGCACGTGGATTTTTTGAGTAATTTTGGCGATAAAGCCTTGGACTGTTGCCTTTGGGACGTGTTGTGACATTAGTGTTACCTTTATTATGTGATATATTTTTAGTGACATTAGATAGGAACAAACTGTGATTTATTATGGTGATATAGTTGGTGATTGTGAAGATTTTTGGATAGTGACAGGTAATGTTTTTTTAAATTAATTTGGAAGTTGGATCGCTGTTGCTCCCTCACTGTGAGATGGGGGAGTATGCTCCCCCGAGAGGGGAGAGGATTTTACATAAGATCCCTCCCGCTTGAGGTGTATGTTGTAATTGAGAGTCGGGCGCTCGCCGTCTGTCAAAGGCGACCTTGAAAAATGCCCGAACTATAAATACGGAAATATTTTTGGACAGTGTACCGTGACGTTATTTTCAAATTAACTTGATTTGCGATCTGTTGCTTGTTGCTGTTTCTTTGTTTGAAAACATTTAGATTGTCAATAGAGTTAGAGGAAGTTTTTTTTTATGTACAACAGCAGTCCAGCTTTCCGATATTTTTCTTTGTGATTTTTGACAGAAACTTGAAGTCCATAATGTTGTTGCTAAAAAAATATGTTGTTGTCATGTTTTTTTTTTACAAAAAAAAAACTCACAATAGTTACTTACAAATATCTGTATGCGATGCGATTTTGTTTTAATAGATAACAGAAACGTCACTAGAATATTTTTAAAATACGTCTTATCAAACTGACAAGTGACATGACTGAAAAAACCTATGTACGAATGACGTAAAAGTTTATAAACTAATACTTAATTAAAAAATAAACTTAAAATAATATGAATCACGTATCAACGCAATAAGCTATCAAATGCGGAAATAATTAAGATTTACAACCACATGTCCATTATCTTAATAATTTGGTATTACTTACTTATTATACCTACTCACTTTCGCACTTAGTATGACTCAGACCTAAAACATAATTTAACAGATATTAAAAATAATAATAAATTTAAAATATTTTATAAATAAAAAAAAACTTTTAAAAAACCCCTACACTAACTATAAAACTTAAACCCGTATTTCCGCAATCGAATATAATCTTCACAATATTTTTACGCAACAAAATAATTATTAGAAACGTTCTTATCCAAGATAAGTATTTCTTGTCAAACAACCTTGTATCTTACGCTTGACTAACTCCGAAATCACCAATGGCTGTCCAAAGCCCAGTAAACGCATATTTAAAAGTATTAAAACTAAGTGACATAAAAAAAGAAGTTGACAAGTCGTTTTATGGCGAAAAAATGTACTTGATATCTATATAAAAAAGTTGTTAAACTTCCAATCCTTAATAGGGTTACGATGCGATTGATTTTTTTATGACTTTAGTTTTAAATTCACACGTTCTTTTAAAATTAATTTAATTATGTAAATATTTAAAGTAATAATTCTTCGTAACATAATTAAAATATTTCAAAGTTTTGCAAAAGTCATATCAATATTTATAATGAAAAAAAGAACTAGTTTCTATACCTAGAAAAGTACAACTTAAAAAAAATATACCTAACTATCTTAACATTACTGTACTAACCAATATTAAATATTGGTCTTTAATAATATGAAATGTTGACAGCCGCACAGGTCGATCGATCAGGTTAAGCTATGCTTGCCGCGGTTGGTCTGAGGATGGGTGACCATCTTTACATACCGAGTCTCCTCTGTACCTAGGAAAGCAAGATAAGCCGTTGGTCCCGGCTGTCATTCGTGGATCTTTAACAGTCATAACGGGTCGTGAGAAGCCCGAAAGTCTGACAAACAGTCTTACCAAGGGGTATCGTATTACCCGCAGTAACTGGGTTCTGGAGGTCAGATAGGCAGTCGCTCCATGTAAAATACTTGTATTCAGCTGCATCCAGTTAGACTGGAAGCCGACTCCAACATAGTAGGGCTAGGCAGATGATGAATAATATAAAACAAATAGATGTTAAAAAAAAACTAATTACATGCCTTAAACCACTTCCCTGGACCAAACTAGTAATACAAATCTTGAACTCGATCAACCATGAGGCGTTCATACACATCATCAAATACCCAGCCTCCTACCATCTCCAGAACAACTAAAAACACCTTTATTATGCTGCTACAAGGGTCATTATCAAACGACAGGTGCGGATCAAAACCGCAAACCGATGTTGCTTTATTTTCTATACCCGCAATTATAGCTTTGACAGCCATGTATGTTGGGTCTGCGAGTACAGACGATGACATAATAAAATAATAGTTATAGATTAACTAAACTGCTATGCGTAACCGTTCGTTAACCTTACAAAAGATAATTAAAGAAAAATATCTAAAAATAAAAAAATAAAAACACCAACAATAATTTACATAATGATCTTAAATGCATAATTTATTTAAAACAAAGCATCTTGGTTAAACGGCGTCTTCTTAAAGCAGCTTCAACGTCAAACAAACAGAAATTACTCGTCAGAGATAAAAATCATCATTAAGCGAACGCACATGTTGTAGGCACGTCTGTACAATGTGATTATCGAAGCCTTATTCGTTGCGGCATGTGGGCTAGAGGCTAGATCATTGACACAACCTACGCGCCAACTCGTCACCTGCTAGCTAAAAAAACTGCCATCTTTTTTTACACGTCAAATCTATAATAAACAGACAAACAACTTTGTTATAGAAATCGATTAGATTTTTATAGAATTAAACTTTCGCGACAACATTATGGACTTCGAGGAGTATTTAAAATTTAAAAAAGCTTACAAAAGGACTTTATTTTTGCAGCCCAATGAAAACGGAGGATCTCGGAAAATTCCATGACATTAATATCAAAGGAAACATAAGACACGTATTTTTATAAGTGCCAAACACGAGACAGTTTATACACATTAGATAGAATAAAATTATAGTAGCCAAGATGATGGAAGGAAGGACAATAGACTACAGGCCCGATGGAGGTGGCTTAGATTATCACAATTCGCCTTTAATGGCGGAAATACCAGTAGACAATTATTCACATATACATAGAAGTATAGAGCACTTAAGATCTATGGGAGTACCCGGCCCTATGGACCATCATAGACATTTAGCAACTAACCTAGCAGATTTGAGAAGATATGAGCATCCGGACGATATGCCGGAGATAAAACCGTCCGTGCTTAGACTTTCTGAATTCAAAAGTGGTTTACAAGAGCTGAGGGCACACCATGATCAGGAGAACGAAGTACAAAGACAGATGACGCCTCATGATGATGGACCCAAGGGATACAGTGCACCATCGACGCCGCTATCAGAAAACGGAGGGCAGTCCATCCAGGAGGAAAAGGTTAGAGATCTGTTTAGTCTTATAAGTCTAATAAACAATCTGTCTTATTCGATTTTTCATTTCGTATTTGAAATGATAAGATTTTCTACATAGTACAATTTTAAATTACAGGAAATTATCTATTTACCTTGAAAACCTACATCAGTCTATTCTGAACTTTTAATGCAAAAATCTTAAAAGGCAAATTGCGAACAAAACCGCAGCTAGAATCTAATGTAATGTTTTACCACCTTGAATATTTCGGAAGTCTTCAACTGCCCCGACGTCAGGCGAATTATATAGTCGAACAATAGTCGTTCATTACTTCATCACGATGCTTCAATTCCGCATCCAACACCATTACAACGATGATGATACCCATTATAAACCTTGTGTTAATATATTGTAGACTATAAAATTCTTAACTTCGTGATTTCATTTACTATTAAATATTAGTATATTAGTATGGATACGTAACGTTTAAAAACATTATATCAGGCGTTTTCGTGTTAACTTTTCCAGTATTTTCTCATCCGATGATTTTAGTATGCGTTTTCGAAAAAAATCTAATAGGAACGCAATAAATCTGGCATGAATTAGAATAAAAAAGTCCGGTACACCTCAAAATTTTTTTTAATACAATTGTTTAAATTTTTGAATAAAAATGTTTTCAGATAGAATGTGTATGATTCATGAATATTTTTGTGTATACCTTTTTCGTCTCATGTTGATTGATTCGTCTATTTTAATGTTGAAATAGCAGCGCCCCGCGATTTCACCCGCATGAGTCCCGATCTCGTAGGAATATCGGGATAAAAGTGTCCTACTATGTGTTAATCCTGGTTATAAATTATGCGTTTGCCAAATTTCATTTAAATCTTTACAGCAGTTTTTGCGCGAAAGAGTAACAAACTTCCATCCATCCTCACAAACTTTTTCTTTTATAATAATTATACTGTTAGTAGTAGTAGGAGTATGAGTTTCATTGACACACTAGCAGTGCCCCGCGGTTTCACCCGCATAAGTGTCGATCCCGTTCGAAAGACACGTGGCGCCATCTATTATCATAATAACGTTTTTTTTTCCCCCGAGAACAGCACTTTTTTTCGGGATGAAAGGTTTATCTCCGTTTCTGTACACCTGACATATGCAAAATTTCAGGATGATCGGTTCAGTGGTTTAGGCGTGAAAAGGTAACAAACAAACAAAAAAACTTACTTTCGCATTTATAATATTAGTTAGGTTATAGACACGGAAACCCTTTGTCCTGTTTCTAAGCAACAGACTTAAAACTTATTCAAGATATTCCTAAAATGTTTACACACTTCAACCAATGCGAAATTCAAGTACACTTAAAACAACGGTCATACGCGGTGGCTATCAAGCACTCTTATATATAAATATAATGTTTATTTTGTACTTCTTATCTCTTCCTTATTTCATCAGTCTACAATAATATCTAACCCTTGACTTTGATAATGATTACCGAATATTATTTTAAAATGGGTCTGATGACCATGGTTCATGGGTCAATCCTCAGGTCAGGTCATTTTTTCTCTGTATAGCAGCCCGGAGTCTTAAATTTTTGCCGATATTTTTTATTTCTATAATATGAGATGGTACAGATATCAAAAGACATAAGTAAAACATCCATCGAAAACATCCATCGGTTTCTTACCAAACTTCAACTATATCCGACGACCCTGGTTACTTATCTCCTTTGGTGACCATACTTTAACATATCTGGCGCAGGGTTGATATACCTTTGTATACCTTCTTGAATTACCTGCATGGCCTGAAATTTTATAATCTAATTACGGATCATAATTTAAACATTCTAATTAGTAATTCGACCATTTATTTCCATACTGATTAATGAATGAATACGATCGTATATTTAATTTAAGTAATGTCAATTTTGGTAAACATAGGAACGCAAATTCAGTCACAAGTTCTCACGGTTAACTTAAAATTATGTTCAGTTTATGCAAATAATTTTAAACAATAGAATTTGCGTGTCCTTATAGACCTTTGGTTAAAATTATTAGGGATAATGTTTATATATTATGTTTCTCTTTGATTTGTATTATTGACTAAATCAAGAGCTATGCTAGCACAAGTATACTTTGTACAAAGGCGGACTTGATGACGAATCGATTTTCAAAATGCCAGCTTTGTCTTTTTTATTGAACCTACTGGTCGTTACGTAACATTTAGATAATGTTCAACCATTTTCATTTCAATCTTTCAAAAACAATACTTCTGTAAAAAATAATTACTTCTTTCCATATTTTCACTAGGATTTTTTTGCATTACTTAAGATTTAATCCTAGTTCTTCTAAACAAAATCATTATTTCATTAATAATTATTTAATTTACCCCATAAATGAAAGCCAAGTCTTATAAGACAGATGAGCACGGATGAGCCTTGAAAATAGTCAAGGTCGATTTCAGACAGCAGAGGTATTAATACATTGACTGCTGTGTTTTTTAATGCAATTACATAGATTACGAACCGAGTGGTTTAATGAATTTAGTATTTGTGGTTACGTTTTCCGGGATGAGATTAATCTTTGAATTATTCGTTGTTTTATGGAATATGAAGACATTTTAATTAATAGCTTCGTTATAATTTAATCATGACATTTTCGTTTTTCTTACACGCTTAAATGCACTGTGCATTTATAAAACTTTCAGGGTTGTCACTAACTAAGCTAGCTACGTATTCAAAACTTCCTGAAAAAACTACAACCTACTGAAAAAGTAAAAAAAAAAACACAAAATCTCCTTACCACAGTATAAAAAAACCCTAATATTTCCTCAACATTCAATTAAGGCGACTACATAACCCAAAGCGCAGTCTTTGTCGGATTGCACAGAAAAGAAAGAGAAGCGCGATGAAACAACACTGGTAATTTATTGCAAAATATGAAGCAATTATCAATTTACAAAAAATCTATTGTTTGGACTAAAATATTAAAATACTATTGCTTTAGTATGTTGCTTGTAGAATAATCTGACAAAAAATCCGAATGATTGTATATATTAGTATGGTTTTTATTGTAAAAAGAAACTTTTTTTAAGGGAACCTTAAAAAAAAGTTTCTTTTTTTAATTGTAAAAAGAAAGTTTTTAGAGGTACCTTCATAAATTTTTTCTATCGTATCAAATTAGCTGTATTATGTTTTCAACACACTATCTACCTAGCTTAGATCCTGAAAAATATCATATATTTTTCTGATTTTTTTACTGTAGTCAATCATGTATGTTTATTGTTTCTAAAACTTGCTATTTTTGTGTTTAGGTCCTGTAAGCCCCTTAAGTAATTCCGCACAAGCTTTAGCTTTTAAAAACGATAACTTGTGACCCGGCAGGCTCCCAAACGGTTACAAGGACGTTGATAAGGTACCCTCTGACTTACATTATGTATGCTTTGTAACCCATGTCGCCATCCGGGTTTGCTTGGCATTTTGAAGCTTTATTTACGATTATGTTGTGTTTAAGTGGCGGTGTTTAGTATTTAAATGGTTGCGATAGACTGGAAACTCGTTAGGTGTAGATTTGATTATATAAAATTTTGTGGTCGCGAGCTTTAAATTAAAACTGTAGATTTATGTGTAATCTAAAAAAAACCGGTCAAGACCGAGTCGGACGCGCACACGAAGCGTTCCGTACCACAAGGCAAAAACGCCGAAAAAAATACGTCTGTTGTATGGGAGCCCCCTTAAATATTTATTTTATTCTGTTTTTAGTATTTGTTGTTATAGCAGCAACAGAAATACACCATCTGTGAAAATTTCAACTGTCTAGCTATCACGTTTCATGAGATACAGCCTGGTGACAGATGGACAGACGGACAGTGGAGTCTTAGTAATCGTCTCTTAGTAAGGTCTCGTTTTTACCCTTTGGGTACGGAACCCTAAAAAAAGATGTATTCATAAAACTTTACTCAATCTAATGTATCACATGAAAAAAAAATGTTTAAAAAGTAAACACAGACTTTTGAAGCATTTTTTTTCAGATTACACTTTAGATTCTTCTTCATGTTTTTTAATTAAAAATAAAAGTAAAAAATTAAAAAGTGATAAAGCCAAACCACAAGTTTATGATAAATCGCATAACAATTAAAAGCTACCAGAATGTAGGTACCCTCTATACTATAAATATGTATTAGCTGTGTATTCGTATAAATCAAGTTTGCTCACGTTATCTTGTAGATAGGATTACCAGAATTTGAGTATTTTCAAGGTTATGCTAATTTTGTATCTAAACATAGTGGTAATAAAAAAACTAATCCCAATAAATTTGTAGGAAACAGGATATTTTTACCGACTTCAAAAAAAAGGAGGTTATCAATTCGACCCGTATGTATGTAATATTATTGGAATTGCATTATACATTTGACAATCTATTAGGGCTTCCAAACAAATATACAAAATTTTATAGTATGTATGTTTGTCCACGCATTTCTCCGCAACTGTTAATCGGATCGTGACATATTTTTTTTAATGGCTTACATTTACTTCAACTTAGGGAACAGTGCAAGTTTCATCAAAATCGATTCTGTAATTTTCAAGATATAGACTAATACGTGTAAATGTGACGGCCTGGCTTATTGATACGAGCTACGGGTGTAGTGTCAAAGGGAAAACATCTCAATACCTTGGTCATATTCTAGTGCAATATTTACAACAAAACTATTACCACAAACAAACAAATGTTCCAGTTTTTACTTAAAACTAAAGATTACGAAATAAAAAAGTAATTTAAAAAAATTAAACCGACATCAAAAAGAAATGAACTCAAAATTATGAAATAACTTTAATTTCGGAAGTCGGTGACAAAAAACTAAAACAAAAATACAGATCCCAAGACACCGACTTCCGAAATTAAAGTTATTTCATAATATTTTGAGTTCATTTCTTTTTGAAGTCGGTTTTTTTTTTAAATTACTTTATGTTATTAATAACCGACGCCATTGATTGATTGATTGATTTGTGGCATTGTGGCGTCGGGAATTCATAGTAACAGATTGTGCGTCGATCGTCGTCGTCGGTCAGAGGGGCCTGGTGCTAAATAATAACAGCCACACAAGTCGATCGATCAGAGGTTGGTCTGTGGATGGGTGATCATCTTTACATACCGAGACCCCTACTTGCCTCGGAAAGCGCGCTAAGCCGTTGGTCCCGGCTGTCAATCTTGGATCTTTGACAGTCGTTACGGGTAGTCAGAAGCTCGAAATTCCGACAACTAGTCTTACCAAGGGTACCGTATTACCCAGTAACTGGGTTGTTGCAGTCGTTACGGGTAGTCAAAAGAACGAAAGCCTGACAACCAGTCTTACCAAGGGGTATCGTATTACCCAGTAACTGGGTTGTAATAGTCATTACGGGTAGTCAGAAGCCCGAAAGTCCGACAACCAGTCTTACCAAGGGGTATCGTATTACCCAGTAACTGGGTTGTGACAGTCGATACGGGTAGTCAGAAGCCCGAAAGTCCAACAACCAGTCTTACCAAGGGGTATCGTATTACCCAGTAACTGGGTTGTGACAGTCGTTACGGGTAGTCAGAAGCCCGAAAGTCCAACAACCAGTCTTACCAAGGGGTATCGTATTACCCAGTAACTGGGTTGTGGAGGTCACATAGGCAGTCGCTCCGTTTAAAATACTGGTATTCAGCTGCAACCGATTAGACTGGAAGCCGACCCCAACATAGTTGGGATAAGGCTAGGCAGATGATGATGGTCGTGTGTCGATTTCCTGTCATCCTGTAGGTATAGCAGTGGCGAAGGTTTCATACAACTCGATTCGTACCGGCTTCCCTTTGAAAAATGTAGTCAGTATTCTATAGACAAATAACATAATCATATTAAAGATATCTACTCCGGCTTACCTGTTACAAAAATTTACCCTTCGCTACTCATCATCATCATTTCAGCCGAAAGTCGTCCACTGCTGGACATAGGCCTCCCCCAATTTTAGGGGGGGGTTTGCCATAATCGCCACGCTTGGTAGGCGGGTTGGCGATCGCAGTATGGTATGATGGTGTAAAGCATAGAGAACGCTGCTGCCCATTCTCTGGTCGATGATCTGGTGGATGATTCTCCGATCTCCCTTAGTCGCCTTTTACGACACCCACGGGAAGTATGGGTGGAGCTATTCTTTAAGTCCGGCACCACACAGACAACTTCGCTACTGCTGTATATTAATGAAATTTTGCCTGTTTTGTCAGTTTGTAAAAATCGTGCGAAAAAGGAACAGGTCGCTAGGTCTTTCAAAATATATTGTATCTCATTCAAATTCCACATGGTTACAAAACTACAAAAACAACGTAGGTAATCATCAGACGATGTCATTTTTATTTCTGCAAATTTATACCCAATGTCATGAAAAAATTATGTAGAATGTTATTTATGCATTCTCTTGAGTTTTACACTGTTTACATTTTCGTCTGACCCCGAAACAAAATTTTTTAGGTAAAAATTTGACTCTCAATTTTCAGTTTAACCTTCAAAGACTTCTTATAACAGATATTAATTCATCTGCTGAAGGAAAATATCTTTGTTCGTTGGTTTCCTTTTTGTATCTTTCTGGTTTGATTTTTCGGGACATTTTTATGAACCACCAAGTCAAAGTGATCTTCAAATAAAGTTAAAAGGAAAAACATTTTAAAAAATATACCTAGTTGATGATCTTGATGATGCTTCATAAAAAAATTTTTCGTCAGTTTTTCTTTTGAATTTTTTTTTTGCATTTCTAATATTTTTCTTTATACTTAAATATTAATAGCTGGCCGTGACTCTAGTTTTTATTACAAACTTACCTAAGTTCTTGTTGCACTTATTCAGGTTTGCTTTTGCATTATTTATGTGTGTAACATAATAAGTAATTTAATTTCTGGTCCGCAAAATACAGGCGCCGCCTAGTTTGGGGACCGCCGTAAAGATCCAAATGATGATCGCTAACAGTATATTATTACCTATCTAAAATTGGTTCAATAAATTCAAATTCAATTTATGCCAATATAGATAAACCATTGGTTTTATTATTTGACATCTTTAAACCATCTTGCTACTCGCTTATTAAGATTGGAGTATCTGATTTTTTTTTTTACTAAATTTTTCGTTAGTCTTGTATATTTTTTTTGTAATACTCAGAACATCAATAAATAAACCATAAAACGGCTACCTCACAAACTTTCCGATACAACAGAATATATTTTGCACGTCGAATCGAATAATCTATTCTGCACGTCTAATATCGATTATAAAAAACCCGATCTCGTTTCCCGCGCCCGTCCGAGCGCCGAATTCGCTTCAAGGCCGCATACCAAGTCCAAACCGTCCATTGTCAATGTCGCGGGCTAGCGCGAATGACGGATGTGTGTGTTACAAAGGATGGCGGGAATTAATTGCAGTTTTTTTTTTTCTTTTTGTGTTTTTTTTTGCAAAAATCATGTTTTTTTTTCGATAGAAATCTTGTTGATGGCAATAATAATGTCTACATAAATAGTAAAATAGTGATTTGTTAAGTTTTTTAATTTTCACTCACACAAGAACATTAAAATACCTATTAATAAAAAAACATGATTAGTAATAATTAATTAAAAACATGATTAGTAAGTATTTCTTAGCGCACAGGAAGTTCAGAATCCTCGTCGACATCTAACGTTATCTTTAGGTACTTAGTGTCAAAATAAAACGGTATTTAATAATATATGATCTTATTAAATTAGGACTTAGACTATATTTTATTAACGTTTTTTCCATGGCAAGGTTTAAGTTAAATTGGTTATTCAAATATACATGACATAGTGTTTAATGTAGGTAACACATTTAAAAGCAATATAAATACATAATAAATAATGCGCTAACAACTTTTTAAATGTGGTCATTGACTTGAAAAAAACATATTCAATTCCGCTGTCATTATCTTTGACAGTTTTTTAAAGTTAGGAGTTACTTTTTTCAACTTTATATTTATACACATTAGTTGTAAAACGTGAACCACACGGGTAGTAAATAAATAAACACGCAACATTTTATTTTTTAAGTTTAAATTTGATTGGTACGTTCAAAATACAAGAAAATAAGACAAAAATATTAAATCAAAATGCACGCATGGCCCTATTTCAATACTGAGATATTAATAATTACTTAATTTGAAATTTGAATTAATTTTAGATAGGTAACGTTCTATCAAAACCTACCTTCATCAGAGTCAATAGGTAAGTATTTTATAAGCATGCATCACTCATTATAAAATAAATAACACCTAGTATTTGTTTTTAAAATTTATAATTGTGATAATTGTTAATTTCGTTGTCATAAAAAATTCAAGACAACGAAATTACACCTAGTTACCTTAATATTTAGCATTAGTAATTTTTTTTTTTTTTACAAAATAAAATTTCACTTAAATATATTTTGTAAAATTTAAAATAAATATAAAACTAATATAATATAATAAAATAAATAATTAAACTTAAATATATTGAAAACGGAAAAAGGAAAGGAGGAAGCCGGCATGTCCTAGAACCAAAAATTCGATGGCATGTGACATCTACCAACCCGCACTGGGCCCGCGTGGTGGATTATGGCCCACTCCCTCTTACAGAGAGGAGGCCCGTGTCCCAGCAGTGGGAACATTATAGGCTGACTATGTATGTTATGTATATTGAAAACTTTTTTTTTTATGAATTCCGTGGTTTTAATGCCTCGCCTCTCATGTACAGAAGCCAGACAGACGCCAGCACATCAAGCTACTACAATCTGTCAAATTTCTTATAGATTTTCAACTTTATTGCCAAAGCATTTATAAGGTTCAAGGTTGATTAGTAAATTGACAGTTTCGGGTAGCTTGATGTGATGGCGTCCGTACAAGGTTGTGAGTTCAAATAATCCGAGCAAGTACCAATGTGACTTTTTCAATTCATGTGTACTTTATGAGTGTATCTTCGTCACTACTGACGTCGGCGAAGTAAAACGTCGCGAGGCAACATAGTCATCACTCTAATATCATAAAGGCGAAAGTTTGTGTGTGTATTCATATGTTTGTTACTTCTTCACTCTCAAACGGCTGGACCAATATTGATAAAATTTTGTACGGAGGTAGCTGACACCCTGGATTAACATATAGGCTACTTTATATCCCGACATTCCCACGAGATCGGCACTTATGCAGGTGAAACCACGGGGCTCAGATAGTAGTTAATATAAATCTGAAATCGCCAACTCGTCTTGAGCAAGTGTGGTGATCAATGCACGGTGCCTTCTCTGTACTAAAATCAGAATAGGCCTTTGCCCTTCAGTGGGACCATAATAAACTGATAGGTATTCGTAAAGCCGTTGGTCCCGGGCTGTCATTTGAGGATCTTTCACAGTCGTTACGGGTCGTCAGAAGACCGAAAGTCTGACAACCAGTTTTACCAAGGGGTATCGTATTACCCAGTAGCTGGGTTGTAGAGGTCAGATAGGCAGTCGCTCCATGTAAAATACTGGTATTCAGCTGCATCCGGTTAGTTAGACTGAAAGCCGACCCCAACATAGTTGGGAATACAGAATTACTTGGGGACCATCTAAGAAATATCTAGCCAAAAGGCACGTTTGCCAAACACGTGCGAACTTATAACATTGCAAAATGATTAATTAGTTTAAAAGATATTTTAAATGTGTTTGGCCAAATAAAATTAATAACGATTTAGATTTGCATTATTAATTAATTAATGTTTTATTTTGAGGCAAAATAATCATTTCTGCATTACTTACTACTTTTTAGGGTTCCGTACCAAAATGGTAAAATGGAACCCTTATGGTGAGTCAGTCTGTCTGACACAGCTGGATTTCTCAAGAACTACTACTAATGCTATCAACTTGAAATTTGGAACAGTTTTAGATGACGTTTGCCCAACTACTTTGCGAATAAGAAAGAAATAAAAATATAGGACAGGGACAACAACAGGGACTGAAAGGTCTGAAAAAATTAAAGTGGGGCTACTAGAGCATGTGGGGTATCATATATGAAAGAGCGCAGTTAGCACATTCTCAAACATTTTTTCTTTTTTTTTTAGGTCACATAGTTTTCGACTTTTGATGAAAACTGTGAAAAAAAATACCGTTCCCCCCCCTTATCTCTGAAGTTTGCAAAGAGAAAAATCTGAAATTATTCTATGTGATAGAAGTTTAAAAGAAAGTTTAAGAACAATGAAACGATGTCTCTAAATAGCACACTTTTCAGAAATCATCAACAAAAGTTACACTAGTTCCACTATCGGTCAAGAGATGACGCTGACCTAAAGTTGCAATATTCTACACCGCAGTGTTAAAATTCCCTAACGAATGTAGGCGTCGCCGATGACAATTTAAAAACATGATGGTACGGAACCCTCGGTGCATGAGTCCGACTCGCTCTTGCCCGGTTTTTTTTTTATCTAACGTGTAGGTATAATGAATTATAATATAATTATCCTACTAAAGTGATAACTATTTTTTTTTCATGTTATCTTGTATGTTTATATAATTGAACGCGTTTTATTAAGTAGAGTTTTATTTTTTATAAATTTTATTGATCATTTTATATTATTTTAAATTAAAAATTTAAATACTTAATTGAAAATATTTATTTAATTTTTTTTTTAATTGTGGATTTTTGTTAAATACCTAGGTACATATTATTAAATAGATTGATCTAACCGCGTAGGTACTTCCTAAAAATATTTTTAAATTTACTAACTTTAGTCTAACTCAAACGTCTTGATCCAAGCCAATTCTCAGAACGTATTACCAAAATCATTTTCATTAATGACGCTGTTACACAATCCTTGAACCCAATCCCAAGGGCATACAGTCGACATTGGCATAGCAATTATTTTAGTGAGCGCATAAATAAGTTTGTTGGTTTATAATTTTGATTGACACTAGCCATTACGGCTGAGTAGGTATTGCGTCATACATAACGACGCATGAGATAAAACCCAATTATTTCATGCAACTTTGTACCTTACAATCTTCATTTTAAAGCCTTTATTCCTTCGCAGAGGTTATATAAATTATTTTGAAGAAACTATTATTTACAAAGGAATTTGAACATTATATTTTAAAGGAAAAGTTTCAGTTTTGTAAATTAACATCCAATCGTTAACAGGTCGGAAACGTCCTGCACGCGTAGCATGAACACTTCTATCTCTACGAAGAGTAGACACATTGCTTTCTATACAAAGTGACATTTCTTTTCTTCATTTTTGACATACCGCCTAGAAATCTTTCTACAATCTGTCATTTTGTCTTTCGTTTCCAACAATCTTTGTCTAGGTCCTTTTATAAGTAGACTATTTCAGAAGAAAGTTTTCTATCCCAAATGTCAAAATCACTCTGACAACTGTCAGTAGTGAAGAGATTTTGTAATCGCTAAAGACAGTAGAAAACTTTCTACTCGACGGCCATAAAGTATGTACGGTTATCTACAAAATCCCACGAAAAAAAAAAACAAAATTCCCAAAATTCCAATGGCTTAATGTGTTTTCCGAGGCACGAAGGGGTCTCGGTATGTAAAGATCACCCGTCCACGGACCAACCGCGGCAAGCGTAGCTTAACCTGATCGATCAACTTGTGCGGCTGTTATTATTTGGCCACGGACTCCTCCTTATAATGTGATTTAATATTAGTAAACATTAAGAATCAAAAAGAAAAAAATATCCTATGACAAAACAAAGAATTCCGAGTCGGATAATGTAAAAGACTGAATTTCGTAAAAAGTGCAGTTGACTCTTTCTACTTTGCTGCCGTCGTACTGTCTACACAGAACGTCATCTTTGTCTACTCTTCCGTCAACAAACCGGTGCTCATGCTACGCGTGCAGGTGTCCTCTAGAATTCTGTTAAAGGAGATTCTAATAATTGCCCTTTATATGCATAAAAACATCATATTCATGAATAATATAAAATTAAGCTGTTCATAAATAAAATTTACAAATCAGCAGAGGTCCACCCTTGAGGTTTGCCAGAGGTTTTTATGGAACGGAGTATTCTGGGTATCAAACTAATAGACCGAGTTAGGAAAACGACCATCCATTCCATCACAAAGATAACTGATGTCACTTGGAAAGCTGCCACGCTAAAATGGAACTGGACTGGACACATCTGCCGCATGAACAATGGGCCAAACTTACGACCGAATGGGTCCCTCTTAATGGCAAACGACATCGTGGCAGGCCGGACGGAGATGGCGGGATGAGTCTTCTTCAAAAAGAACTGGTCCTTAGCAGCTTTGAACAGAGAGAAGTGGAAAGAGAGTAGGGAGGCTTTTGCCTTGCAGTGGGACATCACAGGCTAATAATAATAAGTAAAATTACTAACTTACGTAATATAACGTCACATCACGCTGTTTCCCCAATGGGTTAGACAGAGGTATAACTTCTACCTATAATACACACCCACATTTCACCAGTTTTGTAGTAAGTAGTAGTAGTACTAGAGAGCGAGCCTATTGTCATCAACCGGGCAAAAATCCAGACTCCGGGCTGGTACTGAGGAATTCCAGATAGAAAGGTCCTGTAGGCCTGTAGGTCCTGTAGGTCCTGGAGGCCTTGTAGACTTTAAATCTGTAGAATTTATTTTATTTTATCAAGTAAGTACCTGGTACTTGTTGACAGGCCTACGCTGTCCTCCCATACCTACTGTAATTTGAAAATATTGTAAAAGCCAATTATCTTGAAAAAGAGTAACCGTGGAGTTTCTTGCCGGCTCTTCTCCATAGGACACCACCAATTGGAACCGTGCGCCTAGCTTCTGACGTTTCATAAGTGCCCATGTAGGCTTAAGAGACATAAAATATTATGATTTTGATTTTTAATAACACTGCACACCACACACCTGGGAATCGAACCCAGGATCTCATTCTCTGTAATAGAGCTTTGCGACCTCTAAACCAACGAGGTAGTCATTCACTAATTTATTTAAAACTAGCGGCTCGCCCTTGCTTCGCCCTTGCTTCGCACGTGTGCCATATTTTTTTTTCGAATTTCCTAAATTTTCTATTTTTATTGTCGAATTTCCTAAATTTCCTATATTTTTTTTCGAATTTCCTAAATTTGTTATATTTCTCCATACAACTCTTGTCCTAGAAATACCGAACACAACAAAAAAATAATTATCCAATTTGGTGCAGTCATTCGGAAGTTATGCGCGTACAGAAATTTCGGTGATTTTGTTTTTTATATAGGTACTACTAGCTGCGCCTCGCGGCTTCACCCGCGTAAGTGTTGATCCTGTGGGTATATCGGGATAAAAAGTAGCCTATATGTTAATCCAGGGTGTCAGCTACCTCCATACAAAATTATATCAAAATTAGTCCAGCCGTTTGAGCGTGAAGAAGTAACAAACATTTAAACACACACACACTCACAAACTTTGGCCTTTATAATATTAGTGTGATGAAAGGATAAAACGAAAAAGTATTTAAATAGATCAAAAGGAAACTCAAGTCTAGAATGTTTTGATAAAAACAAAAAAAAATGTAAAATCTAATCAAAAACCTGTTAATCACACTAACGTTTGTGTGTTTATATGTTTGTTACTTCTTCACGCATAAACGGCTGAACGGATTTGGATGCAATTTGGCACACAGATAGTTTATAACCAGGATTAACACATAGTCTACTTTTTATCCCAGCATTTCCACGGGGTCGACACATACGCGGATGAAACCGCAGGGCGCTAGTTATTTATAATTTTATTGCAAAAATTTGCATCAACAATACCTGTTACAAATCGAGTTTATATAATAGGTAGCATATAAATATGAGTCATCGATATATTCTTTTCCTCAATAAACATAATCACATAATTATGTAGGTACCGGTACATTTCTATTTCATAATCATCGAACTGTGGAAATCTTGGGACAGCCTCAAACTGTAATGTATGTATCTATCTATGTATTAGTATGTATTCTTCTATTTTATAGTCATTTCATATGTTGCACCTGCCATGTTTTGTCTCTGCATCACCCTAAGATTGATTGGTAGAAAATGCCTCAGGCATTAAGTCCGCCTTGTACACGTACAGTATTTCTTTTACTTGTGCATAAAGTTTTAATAAATAAATAATGTCAGCCTGTATATTTTTCTGTAGGGAAATCCCCTGCATTGGGTTACCCCTTTGACTGTGACGATCATTGATTATCATGCTTGCTTGCAGTTGGTTCGCCATTTCATACTTTTATTAATAACTTTACGTTTACCTTTTTTTCTGACCGTCTCAGTCAGTGCTCCTTAGGAAAAACATATAATTCGTGCCTATAATACATTTTAATATTTCGTTGTTGCATGTCCATATTTGAAAAAATAAGTTTGAGTCGATATTAAATAAAATATCTCCTCTTTAATTCGGTTAAAAAAATAAAATATACACCAATGAGTACTATTTTGTAATTTTTATATATTATCTAGCAGTCCGGAGGCTAGATTTGTGCCCAATTGATGGTAATAGGCCCACCCTCTAAGTAGTCACCTAAGTCACTAAAACACGGGACTTAAGGTGCCACTAATCGATATTTTTTCCATACAAATTTCGGTAGAGTATTACTCCACTGTTTGACATTGGCGCCGATTCTGTTGTTTACACACTAAACTAAATTTAAGTTCATGCATCTTTTTCTTTCTATTTAATTAAGAAAAGGACAGAAGATAAATATTAGTTTAGTCCTGTCAAATTAAGATACTCCATAGACAATTTAGACGAGATTAAATCAATTTACGTCAGGCGCTGAATAATTTGACAGAACTAAACTAATATTTATCTTCTGCCGTTTTCTTAATAAAATAGAAAGAAAAAGATGCTTGAACTTGAACTACAGAATCGGCGCCATTGTGCACCCAAAGTTAATCATGATATCGTTTTGACTCATTATTAACTGTGTCTGTCTGTACGGAAACAGAATAGTAATATAAAAAACCATTATAAAGTTATGAGCCAACAAAGATTCGTTTTTCTAGCTATTTTTAACGTAACTTTGGGTGTAAATAAGTAATAAAAGAACTGCAAAATCTTCAAATCCAAGTCCGTACCGACAAAGCTGAGTTCAATAAAACTTGATTTATCATTGATTTACGCAGTAGTTTTTTCATAAAACTCGATTTTCCAAAGCACTTTTCGGATTTTTTTACGCGCCTATCAGTTCGGAACGGTGTTTCTGTGCGTGAGAACTAGAAGTTGTGCATGTATACTAGCGTCTAACTGCTCATCACTGATACTAGCTCTGTCATACACGGTAAAGTGTCACAGTAAGGTGAGACAGCTTGCTTTTTGACCATGACCATCAGTGAGTTTGAGCTTGCGACTAATACTCTTAAACATAACTGGCGAAATGTGGGTATACTATAGGTACCTACATCTCTGCCTAACCCTTCAGGGATTACAAACGCGTTGTTATAATAACTTATCTAATAATCTCTCAAAGAAAAAAATCCAAATACAACTAGTGTTGTGCAACATCACTCCAACATATTATCGATATTCCAACGTGACCCGTGAATGACGTCGAAACTCCAAATGTTACTTGGTACCGAAATTACACTAATCGTGGTACCGTCACGCGATTCCTCTATCTTTATCTCGCGATATAATTTGGCCCGCAGGCTATGCCCAACATTCTTTGTTTGCTTTGTGTGTACACTTCTTGTTATTTTCAGGATATTCTTGAAAAATATTCTATAAATTATAATAATTGATGACGTTTTTCAGGGAATTGAAGGGAACTGTTTTAGGTGACATGGGTTAAATATTTTAAAGAAACAATTTCGAATTCTGCTTGTAATTAGAATCATCTAGTTCAATCAAGGTTCTGTAATATAAAAAGTTCTTGATTGACTGAATCATTTATTTACAACAGACCTGACGAAACCACCGAGTGAAGTATTTTAGGGTATTTATAAAGAACAAAAAATCTGACAACCAGTCTTACTAAGGGGTCTAGTAACTGGGTTGTGGAGGTCAGATAGGCAGTCACTCCATGTAAAATACTGGTTTTTAGCTGCATCCGGTTAGATTGGAAGCCGACCCTAACAAAGTTGGGAAAAGGCTAGGCAAATGATGATGATAAAGAAAAAAACACCTTTGGGCAAGTTAAAATAATGAGGGCTTTAATGAAATCGTGAAAACAGAGACGAGGTAAACACGAGCAACAACGCGACTGTAGTAGAACAACTTCATGGAAATTTCTTCATGGAAATCACGTCGCATCGTCCGCGTCTCCCCTGTCTGCGGGAGCCTTAAATAAATATAACCGGTTATTCAACTAAAGTAAACTCAAGATCTATCAACAAATTAATTAAACCCCATATCAGTGATATGTGATCATTGATTAAACTTAAAGATATTTTTATCTAAAACACTTCGTGACATAAAAAAATATTCGATTGGCTTCCGATGGAAAGATAAGAACTACCGACTACAGAGGTAATAATAAATCAAAAGTGTACGTAAAACTAGGTGTATTTATTACTATACATAACACATTACGTAGACACGATACAGTACAATTTCTGCTTTTGCGTCATCAACTCTGTCAGAGATGAAAAAATGCGTGACGAGGAAAAATACTTCACCAACACTTAGAATATATAAAACTTATAGAAACCTAGCATTATATAAACCTAATTTTGTTAAAATAATTCCATATTTTCATCCAAAAAGGGCTTTGAAGGTCCGTGGCACACCTACTGTCACGCCATTTTGATTTTTTTTTCAAAATGGCGGCCACGCGTGCTTCCTCTATAAATCGGTAGCTAGTATTAACGCAAACAGAAAACATAATAAGTCAAACCCCGTAAATCGTCATGTTTCCGAGATATGAACGTCAAAAGCTGATAATGTGACATCTATATTTTTCGAATTTGCTTGCATCGTGTCGCATAGAAGTTTGCTTTCGCAAGGCTCCATAAAAAAATATTTAATCCTCTTTAGCGTTACCAAGCGATACTATCCGAAGAATTAACTCGAACATGGTTAACCTACGTCTCTCGTTCTTGAGTTCACTCGTTAAGTTACTTATAATAAGCACATGCTTAATAGCATTACTTCCTTCTAAGTATCCCTTGCATTAATGACTTTAATAGTATACGAATAGAATTCAATTTTGATGTTCTCGTAGTCAGTTTAAGTTATTGCCCGAAGTTCGTTGTTAGAAGGACTGACATACGGTTGGTTAGTGTTGGGACTTGTTTTAGCTATTCATGTTCATTTGGCATTGGTCTGTTCGTTAATTTGTTGGTATCTTCTGAAACCTTTATTAATGATTCTTAAATTATACGTATCTTTACGCTTTTCCTTGAAAACTTTGACTTCCTTTGTATTTTTATTTGATTCTGCTTTTATTTGTTTCTTTACATGGTATATTTTTACGCACTCAATCAAAGTTCCATTTGTAATGAGATTATCATTATTTTTATTGAAGCATAATAGCAGCTAAAGCTAAAATGTTTGATTTATGAGCATTTACTTCATATTTTTTGTTGGTACATGAAGTTCAATAGGTGCAATTAAATCATTAGTCTCAACAGTATTCAGATGTTCAAATTCATTAATTTATTTGTTAGAATTAACTACTTCTTGAGTCATCATTATCGATTCATCATTGTCACCATTTAGTCTTTGCATTTGTAGTTTCATCATCATCATTATCATCCAGCACTCTAATTGCACACACTATCAATGTCAATCTGAATCATTGCTAATCCATTGCTCCATATGTTCAAAAATTGTGTCTGCTCAACAACGTAAATAACGCAATGAATGTTGTTGAACTGTCAAAATGAAACCCATTGCTACTGATAGTGTATTACACGATTACCCCGCTACCCTCATTTCAATTTATTTGTGGTATTATAGCACGTCGTTTAATTCCGTATAAATCCCTATTAATCGTCATCTTCATCTTCATCAATCGAATTATTTATAATATCTATCTTAGAGTCATATCCATCTTTTCTTTGGTCTGCATCTGTTGTTATAGCCATCTTCTTTCCTAAACCAAAAACAGTTGTAGTTATCAATTTAAAATCATCATTAGAATAAGGCCAATAAACAGTTCCTTAATTTAGATTATTTCCTACTGATCTTTAATAATACCTGCTACTACATATTTTCCACTTAGAACCAGTTTGAGCATGTTATAAATCATTCAAGCGAATACTTGTATGTAAAATGTCACATGGTTATATCATGTTGCTTGTGGTTTTGGGGACCTCACATTGTTTAAATACTATGTAGGTAGGGCACGACATAATATGTCGTGTTGTGTCGTTGTTACCCACAGTAATTATGGTGGAGACTGAGAAGACGCAATTATGTGAAGTAAAGGTGTTTTTGCATGAATCCGAGAAACAGAAAAGTTAACAGTTAGGCTTTATATGAAATAGTAAGTATAATGTTTGATGATGTATCAATCAACCAAAAGGTGTAGGAAAAGAAGTACTTAATTATGAGTAACAATAAAATTAATCAAGTCTGATCAATCGAAAACGTATTTTATTTTCAAATAAGGATGT
The DNA here is from genome assembly GCA_916614155.1 of Mesoligia furuncula. Classification (NCBI taxonomy): domain Eukaryota; kingdom Metazoa; phylum Arthropoda; class Insecta; order Lepidoptera; family Noctuidae; genus Mesoligia; species Mesoligia furuncula. Next base: position 15,199,551 of record OU744816.1, read on the forward strand.
TTTAAGAAAGAAAAGAGTTTTTAGCACAGTATCAGACGCAAGACACTTTAAGAGATCTAATCCCCCTAGAAAGTACGAAACAGCTTTAATAAAAAATAAAAAATAAACTACTTACAATATACGTAATTTTGTTAACACTTGTAGTGCCAAAAGCATCACTATTCAATACCAGTCAATTCAATAGTAAGAAACATTTAACTATAGTTAATAACTTGCGAAAAAATTCAGTCAAAATATTTTCAAAAGGCAGCTAGCAAAATAATTTATCTTCATCTGACACAGCCTGTCAATCAAGCAAAGATTTTTGTATTAGCAAATAATATATTATATTTGAGCGTCGGAATAATTTAAGATAAATAACTCTGTTACAAGTTCTAGTTAGGTGGAAACATACGGATAGACTTACTGTGCGGGCACGATGCGTCTAAAAGCCTAAAATTATTTTCTTTGTCATTTATACAGGAAGGTAAAGACCAAAGAAACGATGGATAAATTGTGTGAAAGATGATATATCCAGAAAAGGGATACTACTAGAATACTACGAATCGCTTATAAATTGGAATAAGAGGCAAAGGATGATGAAAGAAAAGCAGTATTTATCTCTTACATAATTATTTAAATATCTAAAAATAAGTAGCATCGTTATAATAAAATTAACCTCAAAACATGTGATATTCAAAGGTATTCCGCGAACACCCACACGTGTTGTGCTGAACGAACTTGACCTTAAACTTTTGTTGGACGATTCAACAGTTACACAATGGCTTTACAAAATGAACGCACTGTTAGATAATCTAGCTATTGGATCGGTCTTTAACTGGTTTGAGACTTATTTTCTTTATAGCGATATCATCTATGTATAAAAGTTACTGTTTAAGAATGAATGTTATTAAAATCTGGGAGTATATACTTCTTTCTTCATGAGTATCTTCAGTGATTTCTAAACTTTATTTTTTATATTGGCCTTAAAAAGCAAGGCACTTAGGTAATATGTAGATCATTAAAAAAAATAACTTAATATACTCCCGACCGAATTTCAGTAACGGCGGCCCATCTCCACGGAGACTAGCCAAGTATGCAGGAGATATAGTGCACAAGTCAGTGCGCAGACACAGATTGACGCACTCTCTGTTCTATGTTTACGAGAGATTTAAAGAAATCATACCAACAGCCTTTTGAACACTATCTTCAATACCAAAAAAATGTGCTTAGCTTGCCCGTTCCTACCGCTCATTTGTATGTTTCCATCAACACTCGAAGACTAATTGACGGTACTTCTGCTAAGCATTTGTATCAAACAAGCCTCAAATTCACTCGACTGAGAATATCGTACCTATCAACTTAAAACCGGTTTCTTTATATCAAAATCTGATATTATTATCATACGAGTGGTTTTGCACAAACAAAAATATTATCTGGTCGGTGTTTCCCGCGACTTTTAATTTGCATTCAAACTCCTGTAACATTTCTTAAGGTTGAGTTTTCTTTTGACCATACGAGACCATCTGAACAAACTTCGTCATCATCTACCATTCTGTCTATCATTTTATTAACTACTAGCTTCGGTCCGCGAGTTCCCCATTTTCTCCCCCCATTCACCCTCAGGGGTGAAATTTCGAAATACCCTTTCTTAGTGGATACTTACTCTTCACAAAGAACACACTCCAAATTTCATGCATCTAGGACCAGCGGTGTAGGCTGTGCGTTGATATATATCAGTCAGTCAGGACTTTGAATTTTATATGTATACAAATATAGATGTTGGGGCCGGTTTATGGTATAGCTTCTTACTGTTTTGGACTTCGTACATTAACTACAGTTATTAACTCATCATCATTTACCTTGCCTTTTCCAACTTTGATGGAGTCGGCTTCCAGTCTAACCGCATGCAGCTGAATACCAGTATTTTATATGGAGCGACTGCCTATCTGACCTCCATTCCCCGCTAGGTCTTTAAACCAAACTTTTCTTCCTAATTTCATGTTTCCAGCTTCAGTGGTTTAGAGACTATGTGTTGTCAGTTAGGCAGTCAGTCCCAGTTGACGGAGCTATTATTGTGTGTATGTGTGGATATCAGGATATGAATAGAAAGCATATTAAAAAAAAAAATTAAGAATTCGAGATTCAGTAGATGCGTTCAAAATCCAGTTTGTGAAACGAATATTTTAGTTACAAATCTAGTATTACGTAATAGTCATTCTGAATCTTAACCATCCGTACCTATTAATTTTAATAATCATCTGCCTAGTCTTTTCCTATGTTGGAGTCGGCTTCCAGTCTAACTGGATGCAGCTGAGTACCAGTATTTTACATGGAGCGACTGCCTATCTGACCTCCATAACCCACTTACTGTGTAACACGATACCACTTGGTAGACCATCATTAGTCTAGCCATCCGCATCTGAAACCTAATTCACTATGACCACGTTACGACTCCTTACTCGAAACCACGTCAGTTCCTTAGCAGCCACCAATTTCCCGCCAATCTTGCGTTCATTTCACGCGGTTTCGTTTATTTGTAATGCGCGTTTTGTTTGTGCAGAATAAACAATTATTCTTTCTTCTTTGCTTTTTTATTGTACTCAAAATGCAAAACGTGTACAATACGTACACGGTGTCCCCTCACTCCGTCACACTTAAATATCTTTCTATCGTTAATGTAATATCCATTACCTAACTACCAACAAGCAAAAACAATGGTCGCTCAGTACTCTAAAACACGGATATGCGTCTTGTCATATCCACCAGTCGCAACCGAAAGCGTTTGAATGACGTCATCCGAGTAACGTGACCTTGACGCCGCTCAATGCCAGCAGAAATTAGGCGCGAGCGCAGGTGGCGCATCCATGCTATTCTTGTGGTGTGTTGCCATGTCGGTTTTATTGTTAGATGTTTCTTTAATTTTGTTTTTGGCTTAAATTTATAGTTTTATTGACTCAACACTCGACTTCTAAAGAAAATCATCCATTTATATTGTAATCGTTTGACCATTTTAATTTACAAAACGTTTCAAACATTTATGAATAAAAAAAAAGTTTATTTTTATTAAGACTTCCTGATGACTATCAGTAGCGAAAGGTCAATTTTTATAAGAGGTAAGCTGGAGTAGATGTCTTGAATATACATATACTGTGCCATTTTTCAAAGGGAAGCCGGTAGGAATCGAGTTGGATGGACCCTTCGCCACTGATGACTATAATACCTTTTGCCTTCTCAAGTAATCGATACGGTGCCTTACTTACTACCTACCTAACGAAAGACCTTCCAGTTACCAAATTTTTCTCCCGGAAACGATGATCAAAACGTCGAACGACGTTGTGTTAGGTTCATCTGGCAACCCACATACTACGTCAATGTGTTAATTTTTGCGCTGCCTCTGACTCGTTGCGCAATCGATTCGGTAATTCTCATTGTATACGAATTTCATTCTGTTCTTTTACTTTCTTCTTAAAATTGTTCCGGTTGCTATAACTTCATCTACGTCTCCATCAATGGCTATATTTAACGCTCTGTTAAATGCTTTTACTCATAGGTTGTTTGTGTGGTGCCGGACTTAAAGAATAGCACCACCCCATACTTCCCGTGGGTGTCGTAAAAGGCGACTAAGGGGCGTACCGGAGAATGGGCAGCAGCGTTCTCTATGCATTCCACCACCATACGATACTGCGATCGCCAACCCGCCTGCCAAGCGTGGCGATTATGGCAAACCCCCCTTTTGGGGGAGGCCTATGTCCAGCAGTGGACGTCTTTCGGCTGAAATGATGATGATTATGATGATAGGTTCTATGCATTCCAATCCATATTATTATAAATTCGAAAGTAACTGTCTGTCTGGTACTCTGGACGCTTTTAACGCGTACGTCTTTTTTACATTGTTCTCACATATAATTATAAATTCAACATTAATGATGTAACTAATATTTTTGTAAAAATATAATTTAAAAGAGTGTCTAAGGAGTTTCTTGCCAGTTCTTCTCCATAGGTACCTACGCTTTGGAATGGGCAACTAGCTTCATATTTTCTGACTGACCGACATCTTGACAGTTCCAAAGTGCCTGTAAATGGTTTAATTGAAATAAATGCTTTGAGTTTAAGTTTCTGTATGTTACCTTTTGACGCCTAATCCACTGAACGAATTTCGATAAAATTTGGCAGAGAGATAGATTGCATCCCGGGGAAGCACATAGGATAGTTTTTATCCCGATATTCCCCCGGGTTCGACACTTATGCGGGTGAAACCGCGGGGCGCCGCTGGTAGATTTTATAAAACTGCCCTTTCTTCATGAGGGCTGTTTCTCTCTTCCTTATTTACTAGATACCATCTTGTAAACTATTTCTTTTTACCTGTCTGGTCCCACAGCTGGACAAAAGTCTTCCCCATACTTTCCCGATTTTCTTTGCTTTTGTCTTTCTTTTTTTCTTGCAAACTGTGAGTCGAACTAGGCCCGCGTGGTGGATCACGGCCCATTCCCTCTCACACAGAGGAGGCCTGTATCCCAGCAGTGGGAACATTATTGGTTCATTATAACTATTAGCATTATAAATTGCACCAACAATAATATGACTCGCAGCGCCCCGCGGTTTCACCCGCATAAGTCTTGGTCCCGTGGCAATATTGAGATAAAAAGTATCCTATGTGTTAATCCAGGGTGTCAGCTACCTCCATACCGAAATTGGTCCAGCCGTTTGTGCGTGAAGAAGTAACAAACACACTCGCATACTTTCGCCTTTATAATATTAGTGTGGTTTTCATAAAAATCTGGCAACAAATGATTTGTCTAATTTAAAACCAGGTAGTGACCATCTTTAGGCATTCAATTCGTCAGCAATAGATTAGCCTACCAACACCATTAAGCATCAGAATTAAGTACATCCGTAACCTCTAGAGTCACCGATGCATTGATGACCTTCCTAAATTATACGCACTACCGCGTTAAAAAAATACACTCTCGGACAGAATTAAATACAGCCGCGAAAATACTAATCCGTTTCTAATCGAAGCATTTAACAATTAATCGCTAATTTGACAGTTCAATTACTTTTTTAATTCGTTAAATTACTTTTAAAAATTATAATTTTAATGGGATTTCAATCGGTAATTTTTGAGGGTTGTCGGTTAATGATGTGATCTGGTAGCAAAGGCTACAAATATTTTATTTGCTAAATATTTGCAGTTCAGATTTAGTATACCAAAATTTAAAAAAAATCGTAGCAGGATTTATTACTGACAATTTAATGGCTTAATTATTTATATGCATAATTATTTAAATTTTATTATTATCTACAATTTCGAGAAGATTTTTTTAAGACATCCTTTGATCCTACGGGGCTCACCGACATTGACTAGAAACTAGAAAAACGTGTTCGTGTTTGTTTATAGTCTTGTCGATTATAATTATTATACTGTTTAACAACAAAATTTTGAACAGTTTTCCATCGTAGTTCAACAGGATATAGAATAATAAATCAAAATAGTTCCCTTTAACCCTAAAATGATTAATTTGAGACCCTTAAAATAGCAAGTGCAGGCGAAATTAGGAGAGGTCTTTAAATCGCCAGTCATCATTCAAGGGTTGAAGTTGACCGAGGGACCTTTAAAAGTTACCACTAATTAGTTATTTTAACCAATTTTGGTTGAAAAGCAGCGAATACCAATCGACATCGACATCATTTTAAACATTTCTAAGGAGCTTTTTTGCGGATAATTCAGGCACGTTTTTACTGTAACATTTTGGATATTTCTTAGATAACTGTTATTTTTTTATATTTGTCGCCGCTTTTCCAAACAATTTTGTTAAATTTTTCCACTATCATATATCCATATATCGTGATTATTCGTGGCTTTAACCAACAAATATAATAGTCACAATAAATCTATCCCATCTAGGAGATAAGCAGGACCCGCTCTAATCTAGGGGTCCGCCTATCTATGCTAATTACAGGAGGGTATATAATTTATCCGTTTCGTCTGACCTCTGCTAGTTTGAGGGTAGATTTATGGGTACTATGGGTTTTCTTAACCTGGGACCTTAAGATACTGCTGATGTAAATGTTTAAAGACAGTGGTGAACAGATCAACCAAAATATTTTAAATTTCTATAAAATAAAAAGTTAAGAAATGGGACAAATTTTCTAAAAGAAGAGCCCGGCTCTTAACAAATTAGTCTTCAGCTTAAGCTACTTAAAAAAAAATTGAAGCCATTCACTTACTGACAGACAACGCACATCCAAAATCGCAAGGGCTTGAAGCATGAAAATTTGCACAAAACTTCCTTACATATAGCGAAAATGAGCACTAAAGAAGGATTTTACATTGCATAACCAGCTCTTAATGTTACCACTACTGGAACACAGGCCTCCTCTCTGTGAGAAGGAGTACGCATAATCAACCACGAAGGCCCATTGCGGGTTGGTGGATGTCACATGCCTTCAAATTTTTTGGAACTAGGACTAGTGTCGGTTTCCTCACGATCATCTCATCTCAGCTCGGCCGATCTTATGACAATTATAATGCATAAAGGCAATATTTTTTTAAACTCGACCGTCGCAAGACTGTTCCAGTTCTTGTCATATTCTGCTGACAGCCTGTTCTTATGAGTTTAGTCACTTTCTCACCCAATTATAACACCAGTGACTTACCCAATGACATATGACGATCACAAGTGGGTGCTAAAGTAACATACACACATTGCCCAGTCTCCCATGTAATTGTCCAACATAGCCCGGGTGGTCCTTGTGACCACCTGACCTATATATTTTTTTTAGTTTTTTGCGAACACCTGTTAGAAGCCTTAGGAAAATAGTGTCTGTTGTTGTATTTTTTTAAAGGGGAATTTTTGCAACAACATATTGCGGAAGCCAGATTTTGTTGTTCTTGCATTCAGTCAGCATCTGGTTAGGATGGAATTTCTTTACAAGATGCTTGAAAAAGGTCTTCTTGATGATAATCGAGGAAGTTATAGTAATAATATTAATTTATTTATTTAATTTGCCAACATTGGTCCAATGGTTAAAGGTTGTGGTTGTGGTGGTTGGTTGGTTTGTTTTATTGTTTGGTTGGTTGGTATGGTTATAGTTGGTTGTTTGGTTGGTTAGTGAGGACACGGCATTAATTTGCAAATCGGTCTATCTAGTTCCCCTATGACACGGGACTTAAACATAAAACTAAACATGAAACTGTCAAATTTTCCCAATCAACTTTGAATCTTATGCTATAACGATAAAGTTGAAAATCTATTAAAGTTATTTGACAGATGTGTAGCTTGATGTGCTGGCGTCTGTACTAAAGGTACACCTCTGCATAACCCATCGGGAAATAGAGGCGTGATTTTATGTTAAGTTGCTTTTTTTAAATAAAATTCTTTATAGAATAAGAACAAGCGAATTTCTGCAACTAATTTCTATCCATTCCCCTATCATTAACCAATCTATGGGCTTAAGCATTGATTATTGCTTGATGACGTCAGCAGTTCTAGCCCAGTCACGCCATAAAATGTATATAGCAGTCTATATAGGACCCTAGACAGTAGTAATAACCACATAGTGATTATGAAGTTTATTAATAAAGGAATAGAGTTCAATTTTGATTGCTTTTATGTAATTGTTTTAGTACACGCCCGGCCAAAATTATTGGCAGTAAATTAATTGGTGAAACAAATATTTTGATTTCATTACACCGGATAAAACAATTATACGGAAAGAATTTTTAAAGTAATTACAGTATCGTATTCCATGCTTAATTATTGTCCTACCAAAATTATTCTGTAATTGCCCAGTTTTTCATTTCGACTAATATATCTTAAGTACTCTCAATTACGTCATTAAATTACCTCATCGTATGATGAGTTAATGTATAACCTCATCAAGTATTTAATTAATTATTTATGGCGTACAATTTTTCTGCACGCAACTGCACGATCGGATAATAAAACCTATTGTTTTGCACTGAAAAGACATTTCCTCAAGTTATCGCTGTTGCTGGCAATTAATATTCAACTTTAGTTTAACGTTGGTAAGGTGTGTTTTTGTCTAAATATAGCAGCCCACATGGTAGACATGTGTTCGATCTTTGTTTATAGTATCGGGGACTGGTTTTCTATCTATCAATTGATTTTGCAAGGTTTTAATGCTTTAAGTAAGTTGTATTTTAGATATTATTATTGGAAATTATTTATATATGTTTAAAGAAGTAATCTTCTATATCACACTAATATTATAATTTATGAATGTGTGTGTGTTTATATGTTTGTTACTTCTTCACTTTAGACAAAGAAAAGTATAGACGGTGGGTAGCTCCATTTCATTTCCACAAGAAAGCGATAAAGTATTGAGTTATTATAAGTAACAGAAAAGGATAAAGCTATACTATTTCCGTCTCTCAGTGCGTGCCAGTTTTTTCAAGGCAGCTACTTATGTAGCTCATGTTAGTTATGTTAGTTTTTTGTCTTACTTTCTTACTCTAAGTTGTTCACGTTCAAACGGCTGATCGGATTTGGATGAAATTTGGCACTTAGATAGTTTATAACCAGGATTAACACATAGGATACTTTTTATCCCGATATTTCTACGGAATCGACACTTATGCGTGTGAAACCAGGCCCGCAGCAAGTATGTAAATAAAAGGTGAACAATTTATAATAAATTATGCTAAAATATTCTAGTTTTCGCCACTGAACTTGACCTTGAAGTCAAATTAAAAACTATCAACTATAATGACATGAATATAAAAACCCATATGTACTTAAAAAAAATACCTACAAATTACCTTTAAATTAATAATAACATTCGAAATTAGAACTCGATTTAAATTTAGAACGTCTAAAAATACTGACCGTCGATAAATCGTGTCACCTTGGTGCTCCCACACGAAAAAACGTGTTAAAATGTTTTTCCTAGAAAATTGTAAGATAACTAGTTACGCGTGTTAATTTAAATGTTGTTAATTTTTCAATTCCCAATTTTAAGGATTCACGTAAAGCTTACTTGCACCAGAAATCAGTACATATGGTTAGCGCTAAAATAATTTAAAACATAATTTTATGGATTATAAAAACGTTGGCGAAGTTGTTTATGTTTTTCGTAATAAAATATATTGTACAAAAATAAATCTTTGTTCCCAATACATGATAATATTTATATAATCTATGCTAATATTGAAAATAATAATAATTCTAAGAAAAAATAAGCAAAATAATCATAGGGCATCAAAAAATTTTATGCCCCCAAATTTTTTCGTCCGCATCGCTGTCAACAGGAACAGTGCCTAAAAGACAAACAAAATGATATGGGCTCAGTTTTCTTGCTCACATCCCCTTTAGGGAATGGTCGTTATCAACGGGATGACAGTTATCAATGCACTGGGTCAGTCAACGTTGAGTGATCTGATAATAAGTACGAAATTGTCACTTCCGAGATATTAAATATTTAAGTTTTAAGATCAAAAATACCTATGTTATTAAAATAATATCGGTATAGTGAGTATTTGTGGTAAAAGTGTATACATTGAATTAGTGTAGTACAGTATTTTTAAGATTCTGATTTGATCCATTTTACCATTAAAAAAAAATAAGTTACAAAGGGCACCGACTTATTGGGTTTTAGATCTAGAGAAATGAAACAATTATGTACTTTGATAAATGGTTTATTATACGAATTACAAAAAAAAACAACAAGTTAAATCATTCTTCGTCACTTTCAAAAGCTGTTGGTTTGGTGTACGTCTTCATACCACGTATCCATGCATGGAGTTCCTCTGGTATGATTAGTTTTTCGCACATTTAAGGTTGTATTATTTTAAGTTTTGACTAAACGTAGTCACTTTATTGGGTTATTACCTCAAGTAATTTTCTTTCTACTGCGAATTCCACTTATTGGATTATACCACTGGAAAGAGCGTCAAAAATGCATTAAGATGTACTAATAAAACGATTTTTAATTTTTCGGCACTTATTGGGTTTTAACACTATACCCTCGAGACTATTAGTCTATTATCTAGATAAATATTTTCTTTACTATTAAGAATACTAAAACTGAAAACTATGATCGTTGAAGAACCTGCAACAGAATTGCGTAACACACTATCAATCTCAATCAGAATCATTGTCAAAATTAAAGGGATTGCTAATATTAGTGTTTTACGCAACTTACGCAATAACCCCGCTGGTAATTGAGATCTTGTTGTAACTGTTTGCATTTATAAGCACTCCAAGTAAAATACAACAAAAGTCAATCGTTGACAATAACAAAACAACAACAAAAGTCGTATTTCGTTAAAACTATAATCAACAACGAAGCTTAAATGTTAACGCCGAACCTATCAGAAACTTCACGCACATTATCTTTGCATTAAACAAACGCTGTGTTTATCCGTCAAAATCCGATACAGGATGTGCAATTCGGTGGCATAAGAGGGATGCTCGCGACCTGTCCCACGACCCGGCAGGTGATGGTGTTCCACCCCCATAAACAAGAGAAAACCACCCTTAACTTAATACGCCCAAAATTCAAAATCTCTTTTTTTATACTGTCTTTCACCACCGAAACTGTTGATGGAATTTCGACTTAAAGTTTTAGGTGGTATGGTAGATTTTAGTTTGGCATGTTAGTTTCCTTTGATATCCCATGGGAACGAAATTTTACGCATCTGAGGGAATTCTTCAAAAGCTTTTTTTTTTCTAACAATGTGTTTCCGTCAATGGTCTTATGCAACGAGATGCAATATGTGATGCATTAGTTTCGTGAATAACTTTTGAATGCATTAATTTATAGGCTTTTCAATAGTGTGGGAATTTGCGTTGATTCTGAGATTGTTGTATTGATAATTTTGCTATTGAGTTGAATGTAAGGGATCAATGCAATTTTAAGACTTGATAATAGCATTCCCGAGAACACTGGCATAATGATAAAACTTACAAAAAATGGTAGACACTGTAAATAGGTCTTACAATAAACCAAGACCTAGTCATAATGACCACCAACCTAATTGCGTAGCACAGTATCAATCTGAATCATTTGAAGGATATAGCTAATCCATTGCTTAATGTCTCAACAACGTAAATAACGCAATGAATGTTGTTGAACTGTCAAAATGAAAGTCATTGCTACTGTTAGTGTGTTACGCAATTACAGAAAAAGTATTTAAAACAATCAAGGATAAAAAAGAAAATAACCCAGAAGCAGTAGAAGAAATTTAATAGAAAACCTAAATAAAACGACAGATATCACTCGCGTTCTTGCAAACAAAACCAACTTCAAAAATAATAAAACAGTCTCATATCTTTCACACCCATGAAAGACAGTCTCAAAACCATCAACATTAAAAAAATCACTCAAAAATTAGCTTTAAATAATCCAAACATGCATTGTAAAGATATCTATAGAATAATCCGCGAGCCGCGACCCCTTAACGGTCAACCCATACAGGACAATGACCGTCCCCCTAATTTATGGTGTTTCCATGGGGTGTATATGCAGTACTGGATGTATCAGTGGGATCGAACAATGACACGATAACCTAGTTTTTATGGGGAGATGGACAGGAGAGAAAGCTGTAGGGTGATTTCAAAAGATATGGTCCATGTCTGGTTCATTCTTTGGCGAAGTATCTTTGAATGTGAGGGGCGAAATTGATCTTGAAGGATTAAAATGGCCAGTCTCATTTGCAAATAAAACTGGTTGTAAATGAAAATGTATATAATGTTGTAGTGACTAAAAATTCTGCATCAATAACTATGCTAATATCGCCTCGAAGGCTTATAAAAATTATGTGATTTTAAATATCACTGGCCTAGAGTTTACTAGAATTCGTATACTGTTTTTTTTTTATATTGTCTGTTTACATTGCTTAATCAACAGTGTTTGCTTGACTATATATCCAAGTGTGATTTGATTATTTTCTCTTCCACTGAGAGGAGAGGAGGCCTATGTCCCAGCAAATTTTAAAAACATATCACATTATAGGATGATATGCTGCGTTATATGCAGTGCTTGCATTATTATTTTATTCACTAAAATAATATACATATATCTACCAAAGAAACTATGGATGGACTGTGTGACAGATGACGTTAGAAAAGACAACTACCGAGATGACGACTAAAAGAGAAGCATGAAAGAAAAATATATGTTGCGCCGACCGAGAAAAAATTGAGAGAATGATGATGATAAATATCTTACTACCAATAAGTCTTTTAGATGACACACAATTTACAAAGACACGTTATGCAGCTGATATTATTTTAATCACTTTCCCTTACACGACAACAATTCCAATTCTTTACGGTAATTTAGTGCAAAATTTAACTTCATACATCGTTTTAATTTAAAAACATCAGTCAATAGCATAATTCTTACATATTACAGCTTAATTAGCCGTTGTCATCAACTGTATCAACTTATGATTGACATTGCGACCATTATCAACAACAACTCTTATTTTGAACTGCATAACGTACACATTTAAGTGTCTTTCGTCACTCACCTGTCATTTTGAAATATCAGTCGATAAAAAGTCAATCTTCTTCCAAAGAACTTAAGGGTTGTTTTGACATGTTGTAAGGTTAAAAAAGAAATTGTGGTCACCTGCTGCGTTACATCATGTTTTACACCATTCATACCTTGCTATAGATCTGGGAATCCCTTTAGACCTGTCTAGTCCTTGTTTGTTGAAGGATCTTGATATGTTTTGCTAAAATCTTAGACCAATTTGTACTTGTAGCTTAATATGTATAGTGGAACTCCAAAGTATTTTATTTGATCCTGTTTCTGTATTAAGCCGGATTTACATTACTGTATTGTGTCATTTTCTGACGCAGTTTTAACCAATCAAAACTCGTTGTGATTTGACATAGTCCTGTACAGAATCGTTCGATTGGTGTATTCGGCGTCACAACACAACACAACACAGTAATGTTAATCCGGCTTTAATTCTAAATTGTCCCTTTTGCTTCAAAATGTATGTGCTTGTTTCGCAAAATACAATACGAGCAAATTCAGAGAATTTCAGATACTAATAAACAGAACCTTCGAGCTTTTCAGCTGAACCATCTCGTCCAGCTCCCTTTCAGTAATGGTCAGTCCTCACAAATAATTTCAAATTGTTCTCCAAACTCAAAACTCAAAGCATATATTTCAATTAAACCTTGTACATGCACTTTTGAATTCTCAAAATTAAATAGTCTGTCAGTTAGTCAGAAAGTTGAAGCTAGTTGCCCATTCCAAAACGTAGAACACTTCAGAACACTTGCTGCTGTAATTGTTACTCCATTGCTTCCGTTATCTATATCCACATTACCTTTTATGACATCCCCAACAAATACCGATCCTATCTTTCCACCAGTAGCAGCATCACCATAAAAAACAAAATTCCCTTCACCATATTCATCATTCTATGGCCACCATGCAAACCCACATTTACCCGCCAAAACTGGTATTACGCAAGAGCGGGATGACAATAGCTCTTCTCCCAAGTGTGAAAGAGACAAAGCATAGGCCACTTCCTGCGCAGGAGCCACGTAGAACATTTTTTGTGAATTGCAATTCTATGTATTGAAGATAATATTATTGCATATTTATGGGTTTGTCAGGTTGTTTTGTGCGGACGTGCGGAACCGATTTTTGATGGTTTTCTCGTTGGGTTTAAAGATATTGGATGCTGCTGTGTTTTTGGTATCGTTTACTATAAGGTAGGTAGTTTCTAGGACGTTGAATTAGCTAAATCAGTTGATGTATTTGTTGATTAGAAAAGCATTGTCAAAAAAAATCATCTTTTTCAAAATAAAATGCAGAGCAGTGCATCTGTAATCTTAGAAATTCATTAGAACTGTTCTAATTTCTAACTCGGTCTTAATTTTTACCATTGATGAAGACTGAATTCATTATTTAGCTAAAATATATACTTATTTGGGCATTTAGTAACCGGTGACTAAAAGAATTCCCTCTCGTATTCTGACATCATATGTAATTACGAGGGAAATACCAAAACAAACAAAAAAAAAAATATGCCAGTAGCCTCTAGAGAAAACTTATTATAGATTGTTCGGATAACCATGTACAGTGGTAAATCAATACCATTATCTTAAAACCACTATAAAAATGAGTGATACTAAACAACCGGCGGTTTTCTGAGAAACAAGCTTTAAAACAGACAAAATTTTACTTTAAAACCCAAGACATAAAGTTAAAATTGCTTCAGACGAAACTTAATTTCTTTACAATATGCAATTTGTTGTACAGCCAAAAAAAAATAGTCCTTATTATCATTAAGAAAGCTTTGGAAGATTACCCAAAAAGCTCACTCAAATATTGATTTCGATTCTAATTATTTTCCTGTAAAGGACGATGAGTGGAAGCGATTTTGGGTGTGACAAGGTTCAAAATCGCTTGGTGTTGATACAGATCAGTTGTGATGTTTCGAAAATGGGCATATTACTTGCTCCCGCGCATCTCATGGCGGGCGGAAATCTTAATGGGTCCTGGAACGAACTAACGATGGGACCCATCGATCTCAGATTGTAGGGATCGAAAATTTTAGACATGGCTTATATCCTGTCCTAAAAACCTTTATGACGGTGTTTCTATCCGACTGCGGAGAAGCATGGAATGGGGTAATGACTTTACGATGTCACGATTTTTTAAATGTTATTTATCATTAATTTATTTATTTTTAGCCTATGTTGTCCTACTGCAGGACAAAGGCTTCCCTTTCTCATTTCCACTCCTCTCTGTCTTGAGCTAGTGTGTACCAATTCTGTCTGCAGACGTCAATCTTGTCCCACCATCTTCTCCTGGGTCTGCTTCTACATCGCCGGACGTTTTTTCACACTTTGGTAGATTTGGCCCATAACACTGTTTTGGACTTCGTACACTAACTACAGTTATTAACTCATCATCATTTACCTAGCCTTTTTCAACTTTGTTGGGGTCGGCTTCCAGTCTAATCAGATACAGCTAAATACCAGTATTTTGCATAAAGCGACTGCCTATCTGACCTCCACAGCCCAGAAAACAAAAAGCAGTGTTGATTACAGTGCTGTTCTGAATCTCGAAATTTTCAATATCTTTAAACTAGAATACATGCCATAATAATATATATTTTTCTAAACCATATGACTCCGTTAACCATGACAATTCTGTTACGTCTTCCCATAAAAAAACAATGAGTAATCTACAAAAAAATGGCAACATTTCACTATCATGTTCAGGGTCAAACATTGTCGTTATAATAAAATTCTCGCGCTTTATTATAGAAAAACTAATTCATTACCTAATGAATTGACAATTTACATAATTTTATGGGCCTTTTTATTTATGTCTTGGGTTTTTTGTTGGGCCCACGATCATATGGTTATGGTAAACATTGTCAGCGTTTCAATATATTGTAGTGTTTTTTTAGTATCTTGTAATAGATTATGATGTAGTGACAACATAATAGAATAATATTGGTTTTGGCAACAAAAAAATGGCATCTTTAATTTCATAGTTATGTTTTTCTTTTCTTTGGCAGTTATTAAATAGTATCATTATTTTTATATATAAGTAACCTGATATAAAGATATAAACCTGGGTTTCTTCGAGTCGAAAGTTATTAGGTTAGTTTTAGGCGAGTTTCTACATCATCGGCAACCAAATTATTGCTTGCCTTCAGGACAAAATAGTGATTGTGATTTGATAACGTGATTGTGCCTATCAACAATAAAAAAAAATAGAATCAAATTATCGTTAGTCTTCATGTATATTATCCTAAACCAAGTCTACATTATCAAAGCTCTATAAGTCATTACGCGTCCATATTTGCTCAGGGTGCTCAAGCGCCGAAGAAAAGGTAAAATCTTCAAGACTCAAACGACACGCTTCATACCACATTCGATCAGGACCTGGAACGAATTCTGATACCCCTGTTTTATTAAGATGCTTGATGATAATGTAACTTACAATGATGAATTGGATAGTGATCTTTGAATGGAAGATATCATTTATGTAACGATTGCTTGTCATGAGACCTACACCCTATATAGTAAAAATGAATATGAAGTTATTTTGTAGTTGCTAACAAAAGACTTGCCTTATTAGCCATAAATAGAGAGGGATGTAGCTTAAATAATGAAAACAGGAAAGGGAAAAGGGAAACAAACATACAGTATTAACCTGAAGTCAGTTGATAATGAAGATTGATTACGAGTTTCCTATGACTAAGATGCTTCTAAGGAACTAATTATCCCAGAAGAATGAGCATCAGCAGCCATCCATGTCGGTCAACACAATCTCGACTCGTGTTACGGCAACGCTAATCTAGTAAAACGACATTGAATGGGTGACATCCATCCAAACCATTGTCCAATAGGTATTACCACCTACATTAAAATAGAAATAACTGAAAAGGTGAAGATTATCGACAAGTTTAAACATTTTGATATAAATTCTGATCCCGTAAACTCCGAAGAGGTAAATCAAAATTCAGCTTTGTATAACGTCATCCATTTCAATATGTTATTGACTAGTTTTTACGACAATGAACAATGAATGGATGGGAGTGAACTATCAAAATAGTTTTATTAGTCGCCACTGGCGGAAGATGATAGAAAAATATCCATTTCTTGCCTTCCATCTATACAATAGCTTGAAACGTGACATTTATTTTAGCTAGCGGAGCACGACACGAGTCTAAATTATACGTTTTAAAACCAAATTTCTACGCTCAAATCTGCAGACCGTTCAATGCCAATATTAAACGGATTTTTTTTATTCACGATTTCCAACTTTTTCATTCGCTTGGGTGACAAAAGACGGTAAAAAAGTGGAACCATGTAAAAAAAGTTCTGCGTTACGTTTGATCTTAACTTCTTAACTATAAAGTTCATTTTCGTTTGTGTTGTTGGTGGTATCGTAGGGTCCTATCTGGGTCTTGGTCACTGGCTTCTTTAGGAGTTCGGAAAAACGGTTTTTTGAATTGGTTCAGCGTTTTTCGTTGAGCACGCGCCCGCCGCCCGTCGCGATCGGATTTGAATATCATTTGGTTTCGCCTGCCTTTAGTAAATTTCGTGGTTTTAGTTTGTGCCATTTGGCGTTGCATTACATGCTTATTTAGTAAAAATGTACAGTGGTTTAGGTGGTACTTCTCCACGAGAAAAATTGTTACTTGAACAGTTTTATTTACACACTGACTAAGTCTCTAAACTTTCCTTGTTCAACAAATCTTCTTTCGTGAATTTGCCACGTATTTCACCACTAAGAAAAATAACTTCATCTTTTGCCGTCGTCTAGTTAGTTAGAGACTAACAATAACTATATGCATTGGACTTTTGGATAATCAGCATTATAATCATCCTCTAATCCTCGGCTAACATTTATTTACCCCTACCAAATCAAGATGTCATACACGTGCTAGTGATCATTCTAATTCATTAAAATTAAGTCTCCAAACTACTAAATATAGAAACAGATAATGTATTCAACTCGCATTCGTTTTACTATGTTTGAATGAACGAAAAGGTGCTTTGCATTATCTTTAATGGTAGTTTTTTATCTGACATCTATTATAATTTTTATTGTATGTTTGTTCGGTCGTTACTAAAAGACATGACTTTTCCTTTCTTCAACATTCAGACTGGTTTTTTGTAAAGCACATCTATAAAACTGATTTTGATGTGTCGATTATTGTCAAAATCTTAATTAAAACCACAATCAATGGATTCTATTGTCTCCTTATCAATATTCACTATAAAATCATACAAACTGACATTTCCTCATCTTTATTATCTGGATTTCATTTAGTGTTAACTGTTATTCCTTCTTCTCCCCTAAAATGCCATACTTCTAATTTTTTATCATCTTCATCTCATCTATTATTTATCCCTCTCATTTTATCAATAAAGACAAAAACATCAAGCAGAACCGCATCAACCATAAAGTTCTTAAACATATTCAAATGTGATACAATAAAATGCGTTAGAGCCGCCATTATTCCACATTACTTAACATTTGGACAGCATTTGATCAGATAACTTGTGGGCATTGATAGAATACTGTGCTTTAGGAGGATATGTCAGACCTTGGGACTTAAAATTTGCGATATATAAATATTATTATATATCCTGGATATGATAAATATACATTTGATCTAATGATGGTGTACGTAGACGTACTATGACCACGAATCCTTTTCTCAGCAACACTTACATTCATGGTTGAGTCCCTTAGCTCAATAAGTCAGCAGATCCTATTGAATTTGAACAGGGAATACTTCCTTACTTTTCATAACATATCATCTGCCTAACCTTTTCCTAACTATGTTGGGGACGGCTTCCAGTCTAACCCGAAGCAGCTGAATACCAGTATTTTACATGGAGCGACTGCCTATCTGACCTCCACAACCCAGTTACTGGGTAATGCGATACCCCTTGGTAAGACTGGTTGTCAGACTTTCGCGCTTCTACTACCCGTGACGACTGTCAAAGATCCACGAATGACAGCCGGTACCAACGGCTTAACGTGCTTTCTGGGGCACGGAGGGTTCTCGGTATGTAAAGATGGTCACCCATCCACAGGCCAAGACCGTTATTATTTAGCCACGGATCCCTCCCTTTTCATAATCATATCTCTCTGGACTTTTCATTATCATATGTAATTGTCATATGAGGTCTAATATTATATTGTCGACAAAACGAAAGTTAAATGAAGTTAAACTTACGTTAAAGCTAATAAATAAAATAATTTTAGGGAGTAACATAGGCTTAGTTTCTACATTTGTATTTGCACCACCCTTTTTTTTTTGGCGCATGTGAAATCATCAAATGACTCCTCCCGCTCTAGGTGGAGCGGAATGGAGTGTCAGACTCTTACTGACTAAAACCCACCCGTGTTCCTTCCTTAGCCCTTTATGTTTCGGGCCAGCGGTAACCCTTTCGGACAATCCCACTGGCCTGGCCTAAAGGGGGATGCTGACATCTCATTGAGGCGCGCGTGGAACACGTTCGCGCCGTCCGGCACGGGCCTGGTTCTGATCGGACGGTGAGCTACCCATTACTCTCCGCCCGCAGGCCCGCGCCTACGGTGGTCGGGAGTCGTCACGCGGCTCCCGACGCCCGGAGCGTCTCCCGCGGCGGCTGGGACGGGAGGCTCTCTCCCTGAGCCGTCCCGCCACCTCCTTCGCTAGCATGACTGCTTCGCAGAAGGAAGTGACTACCTCCCACTCCCTCTCGCCCCGGACCCGGCTTGCACCAGGGCCGGACGCGAGACCCTTACGCAATGAACGCGTAAACGACAATTTCGATGTTTCAAATATTTTTATTTCACTATACCTACGAAACTTTACAATATCAATCTACTTATCGTCGGTTGTGTTTAGTAACATTGCCGCTTGATTTCTCGCTATTTACCTAGATTACTCGGTTTTTTTTTCATCAGTTGCGGCAACATTTAACGCATGGCCGATGGTGACATTGGCTTAGAATCAACTTTTTGCCGCCAAAATCATGCGCCAGGGCCGTCTGAGAAAAACGACACCTTTTCAATACCAATAATTTTCCTGACATAATAACAGAAAAAATGAAATATGCTTACAGTTATGTCTTTTCACGTTTCTGATTGAATTTTTGTATTAGAAAAATTGTAAAAATATAAATTGTCGCACGATTATCCCCTAGAGATTAGATTTCCGTTTGAAATACAAAAGGTCGGATTAAATGGTCAAGAATACGATTCGTTGGAGAAACGTGAGATTTAATCAAAATTTTGTAACAATAACTTGAGATTTCGATTCAATGTTATTATTTTTAATACATTTTTGTTGTGAACCACTAAAGTGTTTACTTAATTATTTGCGAAATCATTTGAAATTAGTTGTAATGTGAGAAAATCGCCGTTTCCTTTAAATTTATTTTGATTTAATCTTTCAGTATCGTTTACAGTCAACCCCGATGTCACCGTAGAAAACAGTATTAACCACAAACAATGAATTAAAACGTACTTAATTAATAAATCAATTACTTGACACTGAAAATAATTGCAAAAACTAAATTTTAATTAAATCATTATAATTGGATTGGTTCAATGGATAAGTAGGGAATTCATTCCGTTGCATTATCTGTACCATTGAATCGTAATCAATTCGGAAGCCGGCAATTGAAGTTTGTGAATCTTTTCCTCATTTTAAAGCGTTTATTACTTCCTAGACTGATACTTAGTTTTTTTTAACGTTATTTTTTTGTTTGAGTAATTTATTTAATTTATATCGATGATAATCTTAAGTAACAGGTTCTTAGACTGGTAAAAAAATTCATAGAAAACTAATAACTGTAATTTCTTCAACAGTTATTACAGGAAAAAAAGACATAACTTTTACTTTTTTTCTCTAAATAGTAATAAGAAGTCACGATAACATATTTATGGTAACTAATTTACATACACAAATCGATGAACCTGTTTAGCATTAGGAAAAGATTTAATTTGTAAACGAGATTTAAGCACTGTTTAATCTCCCGTGAGGTTGGTCTTAAGAATTAATCTATGCAGTGTCACTCATATGTCATTTTGTTGACAAGGATTTGCAGATACGATGTTATTCGGTTTTAACGTAGTGTAGGTACTGGATTTTCTTGATTATTTGCTTTTATTAATTGCGGACCAATAATTGTTTTTGCTTTTAATTAATTAGTGGTATAGTTAATTAAATTAGTAGGTAGGGGATTATTTGGTTACAAACGATCCCATATAACAAACACAGTCACAAAAAAGTATAGTCTTATTTATACACTTGTGTACCAAAAAAAATAACATAAAATTGACCTACAAACGATTTTATGATCTACAAAAGCCCTAACGTCCTTACATGCTGATCTATGGCATGACACCTTTTGTGTTTGCAGTTCTGCTTACCCTCGAAGACAAAAACACGATAAGCAAGCCCTACCACTAATCTTGTACACAATTTTTCAGCCAAAAAACGCCAGAACAGCCGTCATTTTGAAACCCTAAGCTTTCACGAAAATTAATCTGAGAGGGCAAAAACTATGCCTTATTAAGGGGAAAATCCGCCCTTGGCTGGGGTCTAATGTCCACAGATAAACAGACAGAATGTATGCTTACAATTAATAATAATTTTGGGGTGGCAAAAACTGGCCCGTCGTGGCTTGCTCTTTTTGTTGGGCCACACTTTTTGTCTCTGAAAAGTGGAGGGTATTAAGAAAATTAGTTTTCATTTTTTGTCTTTTTCGAAGGCTTTGTTTCTATACTGAAAGGGCGCGAAAATATAAACAGCTACTTTTGTTGTAAGAGCTTTTTTACCCGCTGAATATTTTCTTAGCAGCTTTTGAAGACATCGCAGTAAAAATAGCGATGATTGGAAACGAAAATATTTGCAGAAAGCTTTTTAGCTACTTTAGGTAAAAGTTCTGCACTGGTAAAATTATTTAGAAATTTCTTATAGCTCTTCGAAGTAATGAATAGTTGGGATACCTACAATTAATAATAATAAACTACTAATATATTACTACTACTACTATTTACTATTAATATATTCGTATATATTTTCGTATATATTTCTTATAGCTCTTAGAAGCAATTAATTTGTAAACCCTCCCCCCTACTATTAATAATAAACTACTAATGTATTACTACTACTAAGTACTATTACTATTAATAAATTCATATATATTTTCGTATAAATTTCTTGTAGCTCTTAATTAATAGTATGGCTTAAAAATATATACGAATGTATTTTTAAGCCCTACTATTAATTGCTTCTAAGAGCTATAAGAAATTTCTAGGTAATGACTAAAATACATCACAAACCAAACCTGAAGATGTTTTTATACATATCATTATTAACCAGCGACCTGCTTCTGCTTCCCATCGGGTTGAAAACTATCCTATCTTTAAAGCTGAAACCAAACATATATATTCACAAAATTTCAATGAAATCGGTTTAGTAGTTTCAGAGTGGCACGTGATTTTTATTGATTAAGATAATTCAGTGTGGAAAAAACTATGAACTATGTATATGCTAAGTAAAGCTCCTATTTAAGTTAGATACTTAACTGCTTACCTACTATGGAATGTTTTTCTATCAATATATATTTTCCCCAGACGTCACCTAAAATTATCACGCTATGATAACCTGATGCCTGCTGTCTGATCAGAAACGAGGATTAAATTGATTATGATACGGAATGCCGACCCGCCTAACCTGCTCAAGATGCGGCTAGATAACTTTAGTAGAATTATACTTATTTCTTAAAATGCATGTAGTTGTTCAAGAGGCCTTTGTGCTCGAATGAATAATACATGCTGCTCATCAGACATGTTTAGTCAAGACTTTAAATAGGTACTTATTACGGTGGCGGTATTTATTGTGCTATCTTTTTATTTAGAACTAGCTGCGCCCCGAGGATTCACCCGTGTTATTGTCGATCCCGTGGGAATATCGGGATAAAAAGTAGCCTGTATGTTAATCCAGGGTGTCAGCTACCTCCATACAAAATTTTATCAAAATTGGTTCAGCCGTTTGAGCGTGAAGAAGTAAGATATAAACACACACACACACACAAACTTTCGCCTTTATAATATTAGTGTGATACTAGTAGCTATCAAAAAGATATCTTACATCGCTAATGCCGATCGGTCCTGTGGAATAATTGCGTATCAAACTATCAGTAGCCAATGGCTTTCATTTTTCACGTGACCAGAGGGCTGGCCTATTTTTTGGCCAAAGAATCAGCATTTCCATACAACGTGGCAATGCTGCCAGCTTTTTGGGCACGTTTCCTGTTGACAGCGATGCGGACGAATTTTTTGATGCCCTTTGATTATTTCTCTTCCTTTTTACACAACATTATTTTTAGTATATGCGAAACCCGAAACGCGTGTCTATTATTTTTATGTAAAAAATCTATCATGAAAAATCACAAAGTTATAAGCTTGTTAAGTTACCTATTTGTCCGTACAAAAACATGCTTAACCGCGCCGCGCCGTCTTGCGCTCATTGATAATAGTACCTAGGTACCTAACCGTTCGGCGCGGAGATTGGATAACCTACTTAGTGTCGCTCGGTGTCCAACTTTTAACCTTTTTTAAATATTTTTGGGACAAAATATAACATGGGTAAAAATTCTTGGAATCGATTCAGTTACTTATTCTGAACAAACTACATTCAGGTTTCGCATATACTAAAAATAACGTTGTATACTTGTAACCTTGTAAGTACATATTATAATTTTTTTTTTGACAGTTCAACAACATTCATTGCCTTATTCACATTGTTGAGCAGAAATTTTTATCGAACATACTTATGCAGTAATGGGTCAGCAATATTCTTCAAAATTATTTAGATTGAGATTCATTACTATCAATGTTACAGAATTAGGGTGATGATTTTAATACCAGGGTCCAGCAAACTATTATTAGATTTTTCCAATTGGAATTTCTCAGTAGCAGCCCGAAGACCGGGTTTGTGACCGGTTGATGGAAAAAGCCTCGCCTCTATTACATAGGACTTAAACATAACACTGGTGATATGTCGGTTTACTATAGGTACACTTCTGCGTACCCCTTTGGGGAATACAGGCGTTATATTATGTCTTGTACAGACGCCAGCATATCAAGCTTCTACAATCTGTCAAATTTCTTTAATAGATTTTCAACTTTATCCGCTAAAGCATAATGTTCATAGTTGATTGGGAAAATTTGACAGTTTCGGGTAGCCTGATGTGCTGGCGTCTGTACACAGAAAATAATATTTTCTATATTTCGACGGACAATAATGTTGCATGCTTGAAACTGCAAGTCCCTATTTCTTAGAATGCATGAGTTTTTTCAAGACGATATCTTAAGTATTACTTACATCAATACCGGCCAAGCTCTGCGCGTACCCTATATAGTACGATACAATGAATAGAAAATCAATTGTGTCTCATTAGCGGAGCATGAGAGGTCATAAGAATTTTAATTAGTAATTTCGTTGTTTCTATATGCTCTTTTCATCTCACCAAAAAAAACTAAACCTTCTAGAAAAATAACCATTAAAAAAATTACACCTTTTTCCAACCCTCCTTCGCCGCACTACATTTTTCAGTGGGACAGCCGTAACAGATGACCAGTGTTTAATAACCCTTAACCCTTCAGCCCTCACTTCGACCCTTACCTAATCTTGTCTTGATTTTAATAGGGTTATTATGACAGCTGTCACGTTTTATCTTTCGGTTTTAAAGTGTGACAGATAGATTTTCTTTTGACCGGTATCTAGCTTTAAATAAACGTCACTTGTCTTTAAATCTGCTGCAATTATCTGCTCATGATTGATGTTAAATTCATTATGCATAATCAGCCTTTATAGTTCCCACTGTTGGGACACCGACCTCCTCTCGGTGAGAGGGAATGGAATAACCTATCACGCGGGCACAGTTCGGGTTGGTAGATGTGACATGTCTTCGATTTTGTTGATTCTAGGACATGCCGGTTTGCTCACGCAGTTTTCCTTCACCGTTTTCAGAGCAGATTTCAAATTAATTATAGGTACCGAATTACTGATATTTCAAGAAATTTTTGCTAAGTCATAATTTGTTGAATCCGTCAAAAATAATTACTTAACAACTCCACTCAAAAATTCAAGACTACTATGGACCACAGCTTCCTCCAATCCAATCCAATCTTCTCCAATCTTAGCCAAAACAACTAACAAAAATAATCACTAGTTTCCTTAAATTTTAGCAAGATTGGCTATCTTAACATTAAAACCACTTTAATAATTCTTCCATCGCTACGGTTCGCTGATTAGATTATTACCTACAAGTAGTAAATACACATTTGCTTTGTAATTAATGCAATCATTGATAAACATTTTAATATTGCTTTGTTAGGAAGTACTTTTGTACTGTCTTGTATTTTAAAAAAAATATGGAAGAATTCTTCTCAAGTTCTCAAGTATAAGAAGATTAGGTTTCAGCATAAAGATAAATTAATACTTGATTTAGGTAAATATCCATCATGGTCAACAATGAATCAACTCTCGTTTAAGTTTAACATTTTGTGGTAAAACAGACAGCAAATGAAACTAATGATTTACAGCATGATAATTCTACAGTCAGTACTTATAAAATTACACGCTCTTCCCATAGATAGGAGTAGGAAAAACTACAGAATGCCATCTGCTACGATCCTCACATACTCCTTTTGTATCGTTAATGTTCTACAGCCTAATCTATGAATAAAACAGTATCTTTGTCGCTCTATAAATAACGATCGCATAATTTAAAACACTAATTTCATTTAGTTTTCTAGAGAAAAATAATAAAATCTTCGACAACACAGCAACATTGTAAGGAATAAAATCTCGTGAAAAAATGTTGCATATAGTAACACACATTATCTTGTAGAACCAGTTACCAAGGTCAGCTGTAATGATACAGGTTTATTTTTAACAAAACCACTTTGGAAGCCAAATTTCCTAGGCAATAAAGCATAGTTTGTTGAATTTTGATGGTTTTATATAGTTTACATATTACAATATCTTTCATGTTGATGTGAATTTGGTATGATACGTTGATAACGATGAAGAAGTGCACGGAGATATTAAAGGAACTTTTAATTCTTAAAGCAATTTAGTAGTAAAAATTTAAAAGCAGATTAAATTAATCTATTGTAAGACAAGTAAACTCTAATCCCAGGTTGGGCAAGGTTTTTTTGGGTTTTCATCTCAAAATTTACATATAGCAGCCCGGAGTCTCGATTTGTGCTCGGTTGATGGCAATAGGCTTGCCTCCTGTTACATGAGACTAAAACATAATTGGCGAAATGTACTATAGGTACACTTCTATATTAACCAGTCGGGGATTACAGGCGTGATGTTATGTTATGTAATGTGTAAGAATGTAAAACAATCACATATAAATCTTAAAAGTCTACCGAACAATGATGAAGTAAAGACTATTTCAACACAAACGATTGATGAAGAGAATACAAGAGGAAAATAGTATATCTAAGATAGATACATTACACTCAATAACTGTTCTGTCTGTCTGTTGCTCATTGTGCGACAATATTTAGATTTTTTTCTTTTATTCAATTACTTCGTCTTGTGGACGCTTTGTCACTTTTCCTGCAATTGAATTGTCAATTCAGTTTTTGCCCTGTTCTCGATTACCTAAGACTAAGCTTTATGTTGCTGTTTGTTGACTAATAGAATGGCCGTCTTATAAATTATATGAAAATTAAACATGACGTTTATGTCCATGATATTATTTTGCAGTAATTTCGTCAACTTTCTTATTCAGGGCTTAGAATAGAAGGCATTTGGTATTGTGTGCATCTTATTAGATATCAGCGATGTAATTTAGAGCAATGTTACAACATCCTTTAACTGTTACAACCGATTTACCAAACCGACATTCCTAGTTCCACCAATTTAACACAGATTCCTTACCAGACGATCCTTCACGAAGACCTATTAAAAGTCATCCACCACCTCGAATCTACTGCTTCACAACATAAAGTAGTGCCCCAAACTTTAATTATGTTCCATCTGTGACCAATTGCGTTCGTGTCTCGCACTTCTCGCCAGTCATGCAACGTGCTACCGAACGAATCCGGCCGGCAGAATCAAAACTTACACCTTTATCTTCAAAAGGAACTCTATGCAAACCTTATTTAAATCCAAAATCGTCTACTACATCTATTTTATCAAATACATTCCCTAACGTTCATTGTGAGACACTACAACCGTCAGCGTCATCGGATGATGGTATAGTTTGAGCTTTATTTGCTTTAGATTTGAGATCATTATCGTTTGATCGTGGATTGGTAGCGCCCGAAGGAACGTGGCTAGCAGCCTCATTGTTAGATGAAAACGATTCTAAGAGATGACGTGTCAGTTTTAAGTTAGAAACTAATTTGGGATATCACAAAGAGTATCAATGGTATACCGAAACACTTTAGTGCGCGAACAGTGCCGCCGAAAGTACCGGCCTTTGTTGGCACGTGTATACAAATACTTATTTAAAATTCAGCCTTTGATAAAGTTGATTCGTACTGCGTTAGCAGAGGAACCTAGCTGCTTTAATTTCATGCTATTTATATCTTAGATAAATCCATATCCATCTGTCATTGAACTACAAAAGTTTTATACCACCACCTCTTTCAAGAACATTCCCAAAGTCAATGATGTCTGCGCCTCTTTTTAGTTTCTATTAGAAATCTAATAAGCAATGGGTACAGCAACAGAAGCTGAGTCAAAGGTTCTGATTGCCCAGACGTATATAAGGAAGTCAAAGCGATTACTATGCGTGGAAGACGCCGTGAAGCCGACATCCTGCCTTTATTAAGAGTTGGGAAAATAAAAAAAGACGAGAATCATTTGTTCCGGCTGCCCGCGGATGTCGTTCAAGGGCGAAATTCACTTTTTGATGATTTCAATGATGTTTACAACGGTGTTGAAATTTTTTTTGTAAGATTCAGATTGTTTTGGAGTTTTGGCTTGCACTTATAGTAACTGATTTTTTTTTTATCGATTTGTGTAATCGACAAATAATATCTCCTCCAAAAATACTTTGTAACCTTTCAATATAACTAACAGATGTTTTCTCTATTAATTCCAGGTGTTCGGCTCAAAAGCAGACCTGCAGCTGCACACCCAGATCCACCTCCGTGAGGCGAAGCCCTACCGCTGCACGCAGTGTCCGAAGGCCTTCGCCAACTCCTCGTACCTGGCGCAACACTCCCGCATCCACCTGGGCATCAAGCCCTACCGCTGCGAGATCTGCCAGAGGAAGTTCACCCAGCTGTCGCACCTCCAACAGCATATCCGAACACACACCGGAGATAAGCCCTATCGTTGCACCCAAATAGGATGTACCAAAGCCTTCTCTCAGCTCTCCAACCTCCAAAGCCACAGCCGCTGCCACCAGACAGATAAGCCTTTCAAATGCAACTCCTGTTACAAGTGCTTCACCCACGAGAAGGACCTCCTCGAACACATCCCTAAGCACAAAGAATCCAAGCACCTAAAGACTCATATATGCCAATATTGTGGCAAGAGTTATACACAGGAGACGTACCTAAGTAAGCACATGAATAAGCATGCGGAGAGGGCCGATAAGCGGCCGCCGATATCTGCTTTAGGATTGAGTGGATTGAATAGATCCTTGGGAGCGGCCGCGCCGACAGCAGCGCCTTTCGGCGACCATCCTTACTGGCCAAAGGTTAGCCCTGATTCAGCGGCGCATATGTCTGATGAAGGTGGCTACCATCAGCAGCGAGAAGCTGACGAGCATCATGAGCAGCAGCTGCAGCACCAGCGAGCTCTGTTCGCTCAGCATGAGAGCCAGGACGACCGCATCCAACCCCCTGTGTCGTCAGCGGCGAACTCGGCGTTTACTCCCATCAACTCGATGGCTCCTCACCTTAATGGACTGTCGCACCATAGCGCCCTCCCCACGCGGCCGTATCTCTACGATCCCCTCCACTTCCAACAAGGCAAGCAGCAGCCCAACTCCTTCCCCAATCAGCTGATATCCCTGCATCAGATCAGGAACTACGCTCATCAACCCTCGGCCCTGCTGCCCGCGGAACACATCCTCCCCCATGCGTTATCGCACAAGGATAAGCAGTAACTTACCGTAGGTACACTCACTATAGTATGTACTTATAATGGTATTACTAGTTGTATAATTAACGAAATATTAAAAAAAAAAATTAGAATCTCGCTCTCGAAGACAGTGGTATTACGGTTTTATCGTTAGAGAAACAAATTCATGTTTTTAGAAATAAAATTGTATGGATACTCGAAATTTTGTGAGTAGTTAACAAAATTTTATGGGTTCGAATGTGATTTCGGATTTATTTTCCAATTTTACGAGTTATTGATTAGTTTGTTTTTTACGGTTGTTTCATTTCAACCCAGTTGATCCGGGAGTTTGATCGTCAATTATGGTTGATAGCAATTATTATTCTTTAGATTGCTGAATTAGTTTGGAGAAGAAAAGACTTGAGAAATCACGATTCGTATTGAATTGAATTTTTATATTTGTGATATGGGTATAGATATTAAATATTTTATCTAAAGCTATATGTTACATTTTTATGCTTTTGATGTTATTTTATTGGTTTGTCTTTGTTCAAATTTTTTCAGCACTTTACAATTATCGATCAAACATTCGTAGCAACTCGGAAGCACAATAATTTTCACTGAATAAAAAAAAAACTAATCTTTAACATGGACAAAACTCTAGCGGAGTCATAATTGATATCTTTATTATATTTTCTCTTTTCTGCAATTAATGCATAATAATGTTTTATCGATGCATAATTTGGACCCAGTGATTTTTTATTTGTATATTAATTAGTAGACAATTCATCATTTTACATTACTATAATGTTAAATTACATTTTGAATGAAAAAATCGCATCTCAATATTTAGAATGTTTTTTTTTCGAATTAAATATTTTTTGTGACATTAAATTTTTAGAGTGAGACTGCATTGGAAATTTACTTCGATATAATTTATTCACAATTAACATAAGTAATAAAACATATTTGAATCAAAAAGTTCCTGACAAACACAAGTATTTGTACTGATACAAGTGACTTGAACGACTTGAACAAAATATTATCACAAGTTCTTCACTTCTCACTTCTGTTGCATTTTTATTGTATTCATTAAGAATAATAATAGATCTCTTAAATCATCACATTTGCACTCAGTTCCTACTTAGATCATATTATGTATTTTTTTAGCTTTATCTATCGTACTACTATCATTTTTAGTATTTTTATTTTTTCAACCATTTAGAAAATGTATTCTTCCTGTTTTTTAAATGTTTTAACAAACAAAAAATTAAGTTAATTATTACTAAGCCGTCGCGGGTCGAATATATTTTCTAATGTTAAAAGATTATTCCCCATGTGTATAAACATTTATGAGTGGCCAAAATCGCTTCTTTACGTCACACAATGAACGGTGCACTTTTTGTAAATATTTTGTAAATACGATTACGATTTTTTGAGAAAAAAAAAATCCTTGAAATTTATTGAAGAAAAGTTTTTTTTTTTTGTTTACTTTACGATATCTAAAAGTGCTTATGCTCAATTATATTAGCCTTAAGAACTCAGGGGTAGTGGCGTGCAGCGGAATTGTATAGTATTCCTATTTTCCGTACTTAATAGGCCCTTCGTACATCGATTTTTTAGACTAGTTTCAAGTATACGAACACGGAAACTGTTGATTTGTTTTAATTTTTCGAACGAATCACCGTTAGTAGGTAAAATTAATAAAAAAATGTGATAGGAGATGGAATGGGAAAGAGTGACTATTTTTGGAGGAATGTCTATTTTCCTTCTAAATTAATTTGCTATTGATCTTTTTAGTTATAACAAAAAAAAATGTTAGGTTGTGGTTATTCGTTAGGGGTCCGCGGGGCAAGATGGCCGTCTGTCTGTCACAAATTAGCCAAATCTTTATTTTTTCTTGTACAAATATGTTTTTTCTTTAATGTTAAATAACGGCAATAAGTATTTCTTCCGATCATTTGTTGTTAAGTAAGCACTATTGTATATTAACTGTATAATGACAATGAGCCAAGCGTTGTTAAATACCCAATTTTTTTCGAACTTTGGATTTAAGGGAATAAAAATCGCCAATATCTCTCTATTGTAAGTAGACATGTGATATTGTAATTTGATTTTTTTAAGTTAAGTGTAAACTTATTATTATGAATACGATATTTTTGTAAGTAATTTTTTTTTTTCGTTTTACGTTAGTTTTCGCTTTTTCTAGCGTTCTCGTTTTAAGATTTATTGATGAAAATGAACGAAAATCATTTTTTGTTACTTAAAATTGATTAAAAATTAATTACAACTATGCCAAGAATTATATCTGTGTCTTTTATTTTTTTTATGAATCCTCCTTGAACTGTTTTAAATACTTAAACTAAACCTCATAAAATTCTTAAATTACAAGAAAACCTCCTCAGTTTGCCTCTGAGTCAGAATCAGAAGAAGTACCTATTTTCTGTTACGGGTTCAATTCCCACACCACAACTTGGGCTGTACTGAACAGATCCTCAGACTGCCTCTGAGTCAGAATACAGTGGAAGAAGTACCTACGTAATTTCTATTAAGGGTTAGATTCCCTTACTGCAGAAATCATCGAATGGAAAAAACTGCGTAAAACACTTTCCGGGTCAAATCGAAACATTAGTTGCGTGAAATCAACGCGAACTGTAAATCCGACAGTTTTTGAAAAGGGCACGTTAATCTATTAGTAGTAAGAGCAGTGGTGGCCAAGTGGTAACGACCGCGACTTACGAGTTGTAGGTCGTAGGTTCGAACCCAGACAGGCGCTTTACTTTGTGTAAATTATTTCATCGCCACTGCTCTCAAAACTGTGAACGAAAACATCGTGAGGAAACCGGCATGTCCTAGAACCAAAAATTCGAAGACATGAGACATCTGCCAACCCGCACTGGGCCCGCGTGGTGGATTACGGCCCACTCCCTCTCACCGAGAGGAGGCCTGTGTCCCAGCAGTGGGAACATTGTAGGCTGATTATGTAAACTATTAGTCTGTCCTGTGAAAACTGACTGTGTGTGTGTGTGTGTGTGTAACTTGGCGAGCCTGAACATAGGCACTAAGAACTTACGCGCATGTTATCTCACTCGCACTAGCCTCATGTCACCATTTGGTTCCTAAAAAATCTTACTGCGCAGCCTACTGCGGAAAGTTCGGGCTCGCCAAGATACAGTCGTATTGTAGTCTATTACTAAACAGTGTTTAACTGACGCATAAGTACTGAATACGGTTTTGGTGGGCATGTACAGACCCCAGCACATCAAGCTACTACAATCTGTCGAATTTCTTTATTAGACTTTCAACTTTATCGCTAAAGCATAAGGTTCAAATTTGATTGGGAAAATTTGACAGTTTGATGTGCTACAAATCGTGGTGGTTTCACGCAACCGGTGTCTCGAATTGAACATGAAAATGGAAATACGGCCCAGACTTACCTATACCTACAAAGAAATATGAAAACGCTGAAATGAGAGGAGATCCAATGAACAGGAGTTCATTGGATCTTCATCACTGCGTTTAGAAAGAGTAGGTGTAGTCAACAAAAGAGATAAATATGCAGGATCTTCGGATATAGTTGAAGTTTAGTAAGAAACCGATTGATGTTGTCGATTGAAATTTAATTTGATAAATGAACTGTTTGTTTTCTATTAATAAAATCAAATTTTATTCTACAACATCCATCGGTTTCGTACTAAACTTCAACTTTATCCGACGATCCTGCATACTTATCTCTTTTGTTGACTGTACATCAATCAGCGCTTCTCAAGACCGGTCAGTAGATGGGTGACCATTCATTAATATCGAGCCCCCTTCTCGAATCCTCTGCCCCCTGCCCCTTTCCTAGGAAAGCACGTTAAACCGTTGGTCACGGTTGTCATTTGTAGACCTTTGACAGTCGTTACGGATATTCAGAAGCCCGAAAGTCGGTCAACCTTACTAAGGGGTATAGTATTACCTAGGAACTGGGTTGCAGATGTCAGCATGCAGTCGCTCCATGTAAAATACTCTACTGCACCCGGTTAGACTGGAAACCGATGCCAGCTGATGGTGTCATCAATCAGCGCGATGTTATCAAACATGTGAGTACCTATTTAATAAGAAAGAATGGATTTTTTTGGAAACTTCGAGAAACATTGTGGGAGAGAACATTCTAGAAATCGCGTGGAAGAAAGCAGCACCCTGATGACGTAACACACATTATAAATCACAATCTGAATCATTTTGAAGGATATTGCCAATCCATTGCTTCGTATGTTCGATAAATTTGTCTGCTCACCAACGCAAATAACGCAATGATTGGGGAACATTCGAAAAAATAAACCACTTTTAGAACTTTCCTCTTTTTATTTAGTTAACAGTCGCAAATACATTATAATAATTGTAATAATTAAACACTTACAAAATAGGTATTTACAAATACGGGATCATTCTACCTACGTAGGCAAAGTCCATACACAAACCATACAAAAATTTGAAAGCAGATACATAATACTTAAATGAGAACGCTAAGGCACAATTAACAAATTAACTTTGAGTAGAAATTCACAAAAATATAGAAATATCTACGAAAAGTTGACAACCAAAAATTATGAGCGAATTCATCAAAAATTCCTCTAACATTTTAACAACTTTTAATAAAAAAAGACGTAGAGGAATTTGTAAAAAAGTTAAATTAAAAAAAAAAAACGCAAAAAATTCTTGGGCAGCCAATTGTGTCTCGCTAACTTATAAATTAAAGGGAATATTTTTGAGTTAATACTTTATATGTATTGTCATTTAGTCGCCCTAAATACTAAACGAGAATCATATAAATTGACCAGAATACTGTCATACGACAACGTGAAAAATTACTTCATTTGCCAAAGTAAAGCAAAAAAAAATTACTTTGGCAAACATCACAACATTCGATCTGCCGAGTCGATTTTTTGTAAAATCGATATGAAAATTGTGAAATTATTAATTAAAAAAATCAGTCTGACAAAGAACATAAAAATTAGACCTAAAACACGACTCGACTTAGATTTTAGTTAAAAAAATAACTTAGGTACCTACTAATGGAGTTACACAAATAAGCCTACAACTTCTAAAAAAGCAACTAAAAACAAATAAAAATAACTCCGTTGCTAAAAAAAACAAATACGTTCCTACAAAACAAAACTCACAATAATCTATCGACATTACAACTGACATCGACATCGTTGTCGCACAACAAAACAAAAACAAACAATTTATGTGTTTTTATTATTTCATTTACGTATATCTTTGTTAGAACTTCTGAAAAATGCCTTAATGTAATAGGAAATTGCGATGAAAATTTGATGAACTTAAATAAATTACAAAGAATACAAGGATCAAGAAAAACACGGGATGGATAGTGAAAAGGTTTGGACTAACGAGACATGACTACTCTGTGACAATTCAACCATTTTAACCTGAAATTGTGATGACTCGTATTTCAATAGTTAGTTGAAAATATAGAATTGGTAGAATTAAAATGTAAAAAAAGAAAGTAATTCCTTAGGTGGAATTGACTTAACTTAATATTCCCACTGCAGAGACACTTTGATTTGGTGTAGATACTTAAGCTGTAATCGATTTTAATTCACCAATCTATGGTACACACAGCGACACATCCAAGCTATAATTTCCTGTTTTAGCTGACCTCGCATTGTATATAGGTTTTTCGTACAATCAGAAGTCAGCGTTTACTGGTTATATATTATTATAGCTTGTGTGTAGCCATGCGTACGAGTAACATAGAATCACCACATGCCAAGATGAAAACAATAAGAAAGTCACAGTGCGTAAGAGATCATTTAAGAAGATGGTTACAGAAACCTTTTCGTTATCCTGTAGCATAATTAAGCTTTTGATCATAAATGATAGAAAACTTAAAACATACGTAGGTACAACTTAGAAATAGCATCTAAATATATAGACTTCACAATTGTTAATAGTATTTTTGTCTTTATTGCTTATAGTCTATACATTGATTGGTTCAGTTAGTCCCAGAGTATTTTACTCTCAGAAGTTAGTCTTTGCTAGAGTTAAAAACACAATCATTTTAGATGCCAATTTCAAGTCTATATCTGAATATGTTTTAAGGATATAATAATAATAGCTTACAACTACGATCGCGCATACAGATTCGAATTAAATAAAAATTGTAGCCAAAGAGTAACTTTACTATCAATAGACTAAGTTTTGACTAGATAAAAATGCACTAGAAAATAATCCAATCGAATTTGCAAAATCCAAATAAAATATAAAAAGAACTGCCAAAAAAGGTCTGTATGCGCTGCCATCCTCGTTTCATCCTTTAGACCTCAACTTTGTAGGGGGATCCGGGAATATGGTCATCCCCCCACTTGACGATGACGATGTAGTCTCCCCTGTCTCTGACCACGTACCAGCATTCGTAGTTGTTCTTACCTTTGTGCTTGAGCTGGACCTCGTCACAAGGACCCTTGGGTCCGTAGATACCGACGTAGCAGATGTTGTTACCTGATGAAAGAAAGGAAATTTTATTGAGAGAAGAGAAATGCTTGAAGTAGTCTTGTCTTCAGATGGTGACGATCTGATTGGATAAATAAGTGCAGTTCAGGAATGATATGCAAAATGAAAATGAAACTCAAAATCCTCATGCCTCACAAAATTTTGTGTCTTCGTAAACGATATCAGAATTACATTATATCGAAGATGAAAACAATGCGCTGGTTTGTAAAGAGTACTTTAAATACGAAGGCTAAGAACCATTGCCAACCAAAAAGGTAATCCTGCTGCCTGCTCAAGAGACCCAAAAGGGTAATAAAATCTCCACAAACTTACCAGCATCACCAGCATGGACCGTGAACTGGTTGTGCTTGTTAAGATACGCCTTCTTCAGGCCCATTCCTTTGCCGATCACCTTGGTCGCGTCTGACTTGAAGGCCGGCAGCACCGGTCCCTGCTTCTGCAAAGACTTGGCCACTTTCTGGACTGTCTCCACCGTTACTGATGATGTTTCTTGCGCTCCTATTTCGGCTAAGTTTGCACCTGTGGATAAGATAGGTAGGGTTAATAAATTATGGTCTAATCCTTTCTTCTTAGCCTGTCGATGGCAATCTAAATGGACTTGGCCCAGAAGTCGGCTACGTGTTTGGCGCCATCAGTAGCGTCCATTAGTTCCTGTAATGTGCAGACGACAATTGATAATTGCCATAAGACTGGGGATTATAAAAAAGAAACGAAAATAGTATTTCTTCTATTTTGCTATTTCTTCCAGTAAATGCTAGTGATGATCAGTTGATAACGCTAGGTTTATTACTGTTAGGCAAAGAACATCTATTAATATATAATAGCTCTCTAGAAGCGGACGGATGCTGAAGGAAACTTACCTTTAGCTTCAATCTTGAATGGTGATCCCACGATGTGGGCGCCGTTGTACTTTATGCTCATGTAGTAGAAACCAGGAGCCAAAGGCGTATAACGAACCTGCACAAAAAATGACTCGTAATTATTTGAAGATTTGAGATGTAGTGGAAGAATGGACCATCTCTTTATTCCTGGGGATAAGGCAAAATGAAATAAACGCAAGAAATGATGATGAAATGGGCAGCAGTTTTGCAGCTAAGAACAACATTCCACATATTATGTTATATTAATTATATTTACCATACGTATGTATGTGACCGTTTTCACTATAGTTATTGTTATATTAGCTCATGTTCCACGAACATATCAATTTTTCGAATAATGCCAAAATAATGAAAAACATTGAATAATCAAAAGTTAAAGCGATATTTACCTTGTAACCTTCATCGATGTCCGTGCAGTCCATGGCGACCCTGGAAGGTCCGTCCACAGTGACGGCTAGCAGGCCTACTCCGGCGTTGCATGTGTTGATGACGAGATCCGTTTTTACACCTAAGAAAGACAGAGTTGTTGCTTTAGGAAAGTTCGATTATTTTGAAAGATGTTCAATACAATGAAGTGCACACACATATTTAGATATATTTTTGCGAAAAAGCCGTTCAGCACGAAATGTGCCGAGCCGACAGGAAATGATGAATGATTCGGCGAGCGTAGCTGCCGAAACGAATTTGCCGAACGTGACGAACCGAATGAAAGCCGAATATGTGTAGCAATTCCTTCAGGTTGGCTTTGTTGTTAAAGAAATACTGCCTTCCGATCTGAAGAAGTAGTGTGACACCCTTCGGAGCAAAATTATAATAGTAGAACACTGAAAATAAATACAACCTTCTTGACAGTCGGTCATCATTATGTCGAAAGGTCTACTAAGGTCATCAGTGCCAAAATCCTGGCTCTATATCAATTGTCAACCCTCCAGCTGCTGAGTGTGATGCCTTGTGACGATTAATATTTTCCTATATGAAAATCAGAAGTAATTATGTGGATGACTTACCAGTCTTGACTGTTCCCAGTCCAGGTCCATGGGCATGGACTGCCGCGGGATCAGCGTCGTCCTTTCCGACCTACAGAAATAATTCAAAATCAAAATCACAGAATATTAAGACTAGTTCTATTTTATGGAAGTAATTTACATTGTGGCGTAATAGTAGGTACAATAGGTGCTTGTGGGTAAGTAATTACAGCCGCACGGGTCGATCGATCAGGTTAAGCTACGCTTGCCGCGGTTGGTGCGTGGATGGGTGACCATCTTTACATACCAAGACCCGCCGTGTCTCGGAAAGCACTTTTTAAAACTGTTGGTCCTGGCTGTCGTTCGTGGATCTTTGACAGTCGTTACGGGTCGTCACAAAGCCCGAAAGTCTGACAACCAGTCTTACCAAGTGGTATCGCATTACTCAGTTACTGGGTTGTGGAGGTCAGATAGGCAGTCGCTCCATGTAAAATACTGGTATTCAGATGTATCCGGTTAGACTGGAAGCCGACCCCAACATAGTTGGGAAAAGGCTAGGCAGATGATGATGATGTTGAGTAGGTACAATAAGGTTGCCATATTATAAGTATTTTAAGATCTTTTATTTCTCGTCTCTCTCTCTTTATGTAGCCATACGAGGTTTAAGCGAGGTTTTATCTATTAAAACAACGTTTGAACATTGTTTTTTGTTTATATCAATAGAGACCAATAACTCTTCTATCTGTTGTGAACTGTTTAAGAACAGTGTTTCCAGAGTTGCTCTCAAAAAGTACTCATTAGTGAATTCAATGTCTTGTGTCCCTACATAGAGGATGGGTAGTGCCATCTATGATACCGAGTGAGAACTATCCTTGCAATGTATGCTACGTTCGTAGCGCGCAGATCTTATAGCCACAGTTTTGTACTAACACAGAAAGGTTTTAAAGAAAACAATATTTTATACCAAGAAAAATTCATTGATGAAATAACCGCATGGGATATTTTAAAACTGGATTCATGAAACGCGGGTGACAGCTAGTCCTTATCTGTCTAGCCTTATCCCAACTATGTTGGGGTCGGCTTCCAGTCTAATCGGATGCAGCTGAATAACAGTATTTTACATGAAGCGACTGCCTATCTGACCTCCACAACCTAGATACGTAACAGCTAATACTTAGGCCTTAGCCTATAATGTTCCCACTGCTGGGACGCAGGCGTCCTCTCTTCGAGAAGGAGTGGGCTGTAATCCACCACGCGGGCCCAGTGCGGGTTGGTACATATCACATGTCTTAGAATTTTCAGTTCTACAACATGCCGGTTTCCTCACGATGTTTCCTTCACCGTTTTGAGAGCAGTGGTGATGAAATTGTTTACACAAAATAAGGGCGCCTGCCTGGGATTGAACCCACGACCTAAAACTCGTAATTCGGGGCCGTTATCACTGAGCCACCCGTGCTCTCACTTATACTTACCTATACTCCATTTGAAATAAGATTAGATATTTAAATAAACCTTTTTTACAGGCCGTTCAACCGAATTTGATTTCTATAACGTAGGCATAAGGATGACATTAAAACCAAAAAAAATTGGTTACAATACCAACTGTTTACTGCAGCTGCCATATGTCATGCCACCAGCGCAATAGAATTCAAAATCAGTAGAACGGACTGTAAAAAAGGTTTGTTTAAATGTCTAGGTTCTTATTTCAAATAGTTTATTAAGAATGAGAGGTTTTTCTTTTGAGTATTAAAAAAAAACATAGTTTCCAAGAACCCTGAAGATGGCGTTGAACTGACTACGTTACTAGGTGCCAAAGTCAAAACGCTTGGAAAAAAAAACATTGCGTCACGTCATATATGTTCGTTGAGTGACAGTTTCGTTTGCTGTCGTTTTACGATCTCAAAATTACATCCAAGTGAATTAATAAAAAAATTATGTGACGTTCCGTTCCTTGCAGTAACTTACCAAGTTCAGCGCCATCTATCCAGCGACTAGGGTTAAAAAAAAAGGAAAAAGAAAATCCCTCATTAGAAATCTATTGAAACAAACCTTAATCCTCAGAGGAGATGCAGGAATATGCACTCCGTTGAACTTCACATTGATGTTGTGGACTCCGTTCTCCCTCGGCATGAACCTGATGCTGTACTGGTCCCCGTCGATGTTCTGGATGAAGCAGTCGTCGGTCTTGCCTGATGGGGAAATTACCTGGACAAGGATGGTGGTTTAGGTTAAGTTTTCAGTAAGCAATTGAAGATACTTCTAGCCTGTGGTATGGGATGCTACATCCAAAATCTTCCCCAGTACCAATCTATAGACATAATTTAATGTTGTACTATTTTTCTTAACTTATTTTTGGTACTTTTAAACTACTACTTTACATAATCCTACTAATATTATAAAGGCAAAAGTTTGTGAGTGTGTGTGTGGGTGTGTGTTTATATGTTTGTTACTTCTTCACGCCTAAACGGTTGGACCAATTTTGATAAAATTTTGTATGGAGGTAGCTGACAACCTGGATTAGCGTATAGGCTACTTTTTATCCCGATATTCCCACGGGATCGAAACTTATGCGGGTGAAACCACGGGGCGCAGCTAGTATAAACATAATATGACGCCTAAATGGCCCCAAGGGTTAGGCAGAAGTGCAGCAGTGATGTTTAAGTCCCATGTAACATGGGGTGAGCCTATAGCCATCAACTGGGCACAGATCCAGACTCTGGGCTACTCCTGAGAAATTCCAGATGCAAAAAACCTAATAACACTTTGCCCGACCGAATTGAACGTTGAGCTCCTTAAGTTTTGAGTTGAGTTGAGCTGTTGCACTGACTGGACAGGTCCTCTCAATCTGTGTGGCTCTTACCTCAAAAGTCCATCTCAGACATCGATCTACATGGTCTTCATATAACCTGACCAAGATTATTTCTGGGCTTTTTAAAAGAAACTGTGACCTCTGAGTTTGTTTCGGCCTTTCTTCTCAGAGTAGTCAGATAGGAAACGCCGACCTCATCTAGTTTAAAAAAAATATGATTGACGTGTAAAAGTGTTTGTGCAAACCTACTTACAAAAATAAAATCATTTAGCTTTTATCATTTGAACCCAGGACCTCGTGCTCAGCAGTAGCGCTTACGACCACTAGACCATTGAGGCGACAACTTCAAGTCTTCGATAAACCCCCAGGCTATGTGATATGCGATACCAAAATTATAAGACTACTAGCAGCGCCCCGCGGTTTCACCCGGGATAAAAACTATCCTATGTCCTTTCCCGAGACTCAAACTATCTCTATACCAAATTTCACCAAAATCGGTTCAGCGGTTTAAGCGTGAAGAGGTAATAGACAGACCGACACACTTTCGCATTTATGATATTAGTATGGATATTTCTTTCCACAATGTTCACATCACTACATAGTCGATGAATCATCGATATTTAATGACATTAATATCACACTAATATTATAAAGGCGAAAGTTTGTGAGTGTGTGTGTGTATGTATATGTTTGTTACTTCTTCACGCTTAAACGGCTGGACCAATTTTGATAAAAATTTGTATGGAGGTAGTTGACACCCTGGATTAACATATAGGCTACTATTTTTATCCCGATATTCCCACGGGATCGACATATACGCGGGCGAAACCGCGGGGGGCTAGTTTTAAAATATATACGATTAATTTTCTTTTTGAAACCATAAAGATTGTAATTCCTGCCTTAACAATACAATGTCTAATTGTGGTACTTTCTTACAAGACTTGGAATGGAAATATAAATACATACATATGTAATAGGATTTATAAGAATTCTAACTTAGGTAATAACAAGGAAAATTAATAAAGCGCTCTTCCTCTCTCTACTTAGTTAAAAATTTGCTGTGCCCGACAGGGTCCATAATTGTTCCAATGTTTTTTTTAATTTACCACCTGTAATTGTAAACTTGAGACTTCATGTAGGTACATTATCTCCATGACACACACACACCATCAAACACACACATGTCACATTTTCTTTACACACATAGGTACAGTCAACAGCAAAAGTAGATGATCAAAATCAGAAATTCAATACTACGTTCATTAGTATTGAAGTTCGCGTCAGAACTGTGTGGAGTCGAAGTGATTCAAACCACTCAACGCCACATCAACGCCACACAGAAATCACTTGACGCCACACACTTCTGACGCGAACTCCGTTAATTAGTATTGAATTTCTGATTTTGATCATCTACTTTTGCTGTTGACTGTACCACCAAATCTTTAAAAACCGCCCCATTTTTTCCACTATCCTCTCCCTCAAGGAGCCAAACTTCGCAACCCTATATTAATTTTTATGGCACAACTTGGCATAACTTGGCACAATATTCATCGTAGAACACACTGTTATAAAATATTAGCGTGAAAATGATTTATTTCGTAACAACCCGGTCACGTGCGGTCAGGCAAGTTTTATTACATTTTTTTTGGCCACAAAGTGTGGGGTTAGAGTAGACACACTGTGCGGGGATATATTGTTTTAGTTATGTTTCGTAGTGGCAGAAATTACTTGATTTTAGACGTTTTTTTTCTGTCTAGTAGGTAAATGATAAATGATTTTATTTTTGTATGTAGGTTTGTACAAAAACTTTTGCACGTCAAACATGTTTTTTTTTTATACTAGATGAGGTCGGCGTTTCCTATCTGACTACTCTGAGAAGAAAGGCCGAAACAAACCCAGAGGTTACAGTCTCTTTTAAAATCCAGACATAATCTTGGTCAGGTTATATGAAGACCATGTAGATCGATGTCTGAGATGGTCTTTTGAGGAAAGAACCACACAGATTGAGAGGACCTGTCCAGTCAGTGCACGCATTTGTCAGAAATCGTGCAGCTCAACTCAAAACTTAAGGAGCTCAATGATTCGACGAACAATACCAAAGAAAGGGCATTTGGGTAGGCCACATAAATTACTCAAACAGCCAGACCATGAAAAAAAAAACTAACAGAACAGAGAGAATCACAAAAAAAATATATAAAATTAATAAAATGACCCACATCGTCTTCACATTCAGAATAAATAAGTAAGAATTTACTATGAAAAAGAGAGGTTTAGAGTCAGGGCTACATAACATCTAATTAAGCATATTACTACAATTTTATTGAAGGAACATGATTTGAAATTGGACGCGTGGGCAGCTACGGGTTAGAATTTGCAATACAGGATCACCCTGCAACCATTCCTAGTGTCTCCACGAATTAGATTCCTTTAAAGGGTTGCGTACCCAAAGGGTAAAAACGGGACCCTATAACTGACTCCAGTATCCGTCTGTCCGTCACCCGGCTGTATCTCATGAACCCTGTTAGCTAAACAATTGAATTTTTCACAGATGATGTAGTTCTGTTGTCGCTATAACAACAAATACTAAAAACAGAATAAAATACATAAATATTTAACATCCCATACAACAAACGTGTTTCTTTCGGCGTTTTTGCCTTGTGGTACGGAACCATTCGTGTGCGAGTCCGACTCGCACTTGGCCAGTTTTTTTTTAATTAGTAATGTTGGTTTCACATTGGGAAGTATCTATCTATTATTTATATCTCAAGTAGGTACCAAGTTACAGGCCGAGTTGATAAGGTTGCTATCCAACCTCCAACGAACGACTTTCTAGTTACAATATTTAGGAAACGATTCACGATTGCTATAAAATCATTCTTCCTTACAAACATACAAAATCAAAACTCGCACAGTAGGAACACCAAAAAAAACCGCCCTAAACGCGGAATAATCGCACGTATGATACTGCACAGTGGTCCATCGATCATAAATCTTGGACACAGCCGGACATGGCCGATCGTCATGTTCTCACAATAAATCAAACGAACCTGGGGGTAAGTTAGAGTATATTAGAAGACATTGTCTAGCTCGCTTCGTAAATTTTTAAAGATCTTAAGGGAGTGTGTGATTTTGTATCTTTGTGTTATATTAATGGTTCAAGGGGAGGTAATCTTTGTATCGACAATAGGTTTGATTGTCGATTCGATTTATAGTTTAAAGTCGGACATGTCTTCTAATCCATCATATTTAAATTCTAAAATTAACGATATTTGGTAGTCCATTTGGGTTGAAACGGCGGTTGTTGGTCGTTTATGACTTTTGAGTGTGATTAGAGGCTATTTTGTTAACAGATTTAATAAAAATACACTACGTTTTTTCTACACACTTGGCTATATCGGTTTCCTCAATCTGTGTGGTTCTTTCCTCAAAAGACCATCTCAGACATCGATCTACATGGTCTTCATATAACCTGACCAAGATTTTGTCTGGACTTTAAAAGAATCTGTGACCTCTGAGTTTGTTTCGGGCTTTCTTCTCAGAGTAGTCAAATAGGAAACGCTGACCTCATCTAGTTTAAAAAAATATATGATTGACGTGTAAAAGTGTTTGTGCAAACCTACTTACAAAAATAACATAATTTATCATTTATACCATAGAACTGGTTTGTCTTTCACGACA
This sequence comes from Mesoligia furuncula, assembly GCA_916614155.1. Lineage (NCBI taxonomy): Eukaryota > Metazoa > Arthropoda > Insecta > Lepidoptera > Noctuidae > Mesoligia > Mesoligia furuncula. Next base: position 15,242,952 of record OU744816.1, read on the forward strand.
ATTTGAGATTTTTGCTAATATAATCAAGTCATCACGAAACCGTTGTACTTATAGTAGCCCTAGTGTCCCTCTCATGTTTTTTCCAAATAGATATTTTAAGATTTTAGACCTTATTTCTAATGATTCTAAGCACTGATTTTAAAAAGAAAATATGGTTGCGACATGTGGGTAACTATAGTATAGGTACACCTTTGCCAAACCCTTCAGGGATTATAGCATGATGGTATAATATGTCAACATTATTTCAGACATGTTCACGTTCAGTTGTAATCTGTTAAACCCCATTGTGGCAAAACATAAGTTTAAAAAAAAACCCGACTGCGGTAAAAAACTTAAGTTAAAAGAAACTGAAAAGCTAAAAACAAGCCCATTTTAAATTAAATAAAAGTTGGAAGCAGGCGGGACCCATACCATTTTTTTTATTATATTTCCAAATTCAAATGGGTCCCGCCTGCTTCCAACTTTTATTTAATTTAAAATGGGCTTGTTTTTAGCTTTTCAGTTTCTTTTAACTTAAGTTTTTTACCGCAGTCGGGTTTTTTTATTTTTTTAAATAACTTTTTTTAAATGGTAACATTGTGAACAGAACGACTCTAATACATAACGTTTTTCTTACGTTTTTTATTTCCAGCTTTTTAGTTTACAAATGTGAAAGATTTCGCAGACGATTTAGTTCTTGGTAGGTGTTTTTTACAATTTGTCACTTCGAATTGCTTTTAAGTATATATGTTGTATATATTTTTGTAATCACCTTTTAAAACCCTTTATTTTGATACCCCACTCGATGGTTTTGAAAAAACAAATTAAAAAAAAAGATTTAATATGGCGTCCAGTAGTCGCCATATTGAATTTTCACTAACGTCATGTCTTTAGTGACACTCGCCGGACTAAGAGGAATCGATTAACGTATGAATCATAAAAATCGGCCCAGGCGTTTGGTCTGTATAGTGCTTCAAAGGAACATATAAACATACATACATACATAGGCTGATGAACACATCCACTCCTTTGCGTCGCGCAGTCGGGTAAAAAGACTCCATTATGGCAAAACATAAGTTTAAAAAGAGTCCTTTATGGCAAAACATAAGTTTAAAAAGACTCCTTTATGGCAAAACTAAGTTTAAAAAGACTTCATTATGGCAAAACATAAGTTAAAAAGACTCCATTATGGCAAAACATAAGTTTAAAAAAAGACTCCATTATGGCAAAACATAAGATTATGGCAAAAACATAAGTTTAAAAAGTAGTCTCAACAACTTACCCTGCCATCCAAACTACCCTTAGCCCCATTGAGTCTGATGTAGAACTGGGTAGGCTTGTCCACTTGTGCCGAGTCTGGGAACTGGGCCACCTCCAGGAGATGAGCGTCTCCAACTGCTGGGGAGATGTAGACCTTGAAGGGGGAGTCCGGGATGTGCTGCTCGTTGAACTTGAGACCGATGCGGTATTCACCTGGGAGAGAAGGTATAGTTAGTTATGGATTATCCGAATACAAATTAAATCAAATCAAGGGGTAGAGCTGTGCCAGTAAAATTACAGACACATGATTTTTTCTTTAGATGGAACAACAACACAAGAAAAACGTCAGTTTTTAGCAACAATATCATAACTCATACGCCTCGTATAGTTCTATAGCAACAGCTTAAGCAAAAAATTAATTTAAAAAAATTAAACCGACTTCAAAAAGAAATAAACTCAAAATTATGAAATAACTTTAGTTTCGGATAATAAAAAATACAGTTACTATAAAATACAGATCCCAAATACACCGACTCCGTTGTATTTGGGATCTGTATTTTATAGTTTCAGTTTTTTGCCACCGGCTTCCGAAATTAAAGTTATTTCATAATTTTGAGTTTATTTCTTTTTGAAGTCGGTTTAATTTTTTTAAATTACTTTTTTATTTCCTAATTTTTATTAGTTTTAAGTAAAAACTGGAATATTTGTTTTTTGTAATAAGTAGGTTTTGTTGTAAATATTGCACTAGAATTTGACCAAGGTTTTGAGTGTTTTCCCTTTGACACTACACCCGTAGCTCGTATCAATAAGCCAGGCCGTCACATTTACACGTATTAGTCCATATCTTGAAAATTAGTGAACCGATTTTGATTAAACTTACACTGTTCCCTAATTTGAAGTAAATGTAAGCCAATAAAAAAAGAATGGCCACGAACCTATTAATAGTTGCGGAGAAATGCGTGGACAAACATATATACATACATACTTACATACATACGTCTATAAAATTTTGTATACTTGTTTGGAAGCCCTAATAGAACACCATATGTGAATATAATGCAATTCCAATAATATTACATACATACGTGTCAAATAGATAACCTCCTTTTTTTTTGAAGTCGGTAAAAAGGCATAATAATATTGTGTCTTACAAGGTATACCATTAATTTCATGAAAATGTCTTGAACAGGTATTGTTGCTTTAGAGACGAGACACAATCGTCTTCAAGGCAACAAGTTTACTCTAGCTGAGGCTACCACCGCTGCTACCATTTCAAGCTCTAGCTTCAATGAATGATGATGATGATGCTCTAGCTTAATGAAGGAGTTCAAAAGGCTTGAGGGGCCCGTGGCTAAATAATAACAGCCGCACAGGTCGTGGCCATCTTTACATACCGTGACCCCTCCGTACCTCGGAATGCACGTTAAGCCGTTGGTCCCGGCTGTCATTTATGGATCTTTGACAGTCGTTACGGGTAGTCAGAAGCCCAAAACTCTGACAACCAGTCTTATCAAGGGGTATCGTATTACCCAGTAATTGGGTTGTGGAGGTCAGATAGGCAGGCGCTCCATGTAAAATACTGGTATTCAGCTGCATCCGGTTAGACTGGAAGCCGACCCCAACATAGTTGGGAAAAGGCTAGGCAGATGATGATGACCTTCAAAAGGCACTCGATCTCCGGGGAGGGAGGCCGAGGAGTGTGGGATTTTCACCTCACTAAAATCATCCCAGTGATCACCATCAGCACATAGGGGTGGTCCTGGTTCCTATGTGCGTGTACCCTAGCTATCTTGAAATGTGGAGAATAGAACATGAGGCTTTAGAACATCGTGGTTTTCAACACCCGAAACAAGGCTGCTTTTTTTATAACCCCAGTTCGAAACCAAAAATACTTAACCCTCCCAATCCCACATTACAAAATCAATCCGTAAACCGATCCGGAAACGTCCCACAGCCGAGTCCCGCAAAAAACCGGAACCGGCCAATTAAATATCGAAACAAATCGTATTCTAATACGACCAGCCACCCAAAAACACCGACAAATATACTACAATAAATTCGCGAAGCTCTAAAAACCTGACGAAATGGCAAAAAACACTGTTTGGTCTGTAAAAAAATGAGGAGTACATGTCGCTCCGACTAACGATGCATCCAATAATTCTTGGCGACTGACTTGAGATATTTAAATTTTCTACGTTTATTTAGGGTTCTATGGTGAAAAAGGAGTTTCGGGAAACCTAGGCATCTGTGCACAGTCCATCTCCTTTCAAGTTGGTGATTGTGTTAATTAATTTCTGGGTAAGACAGATAATAATAAATTTATTTGACATTAAAAGGTACACAGATACAGAGTAACACTTAATTTAAGCGTGCGAATAGCCTGGTCCAAAATAAATTATCAATGACCCCCGTGCTAGGTAAAACCTGTGTTACAGGCCTACAGGGGTCATCCATCCGTCCATTCTGAACATTACAATAATTACATACTAATGGGTAATGTACACTTTTGAAAAAAAAATAACTAGACTAATACAATTAATTTTGAACATAAGAAACGGGGAAAAGAGTGTAAAAATAGTTTACATTGATTAATTTCAAGGAAAAGGGAGTACAGAGGCCTCACAATGTCATAATGGTGATGGACGATGGTGATCCATCGTCTACAAAATTAAAATCATCACTGTTTTCTTTAAACATTATGGCCTGTTTCTGTGTGGGTAATTATAACTGTACTAGTTTAGTACTTCTGTCAGGTGGGGTCCCAAATGAACGAGCTATTAATCGATACGCCGTAATGGTCAAAACCATTGCACTATTACCCCACATAGCAGATCTTTCATTTGTTTTCAATTCAAACCAAATAAAAAGTCAACAAGACATAGCGCTGCGAACAATACAGTGAAGCATGCAAAAACTACACCTCCGCTCTGTGCATACACGCTCACACGCACACATTTACAACCATTTACAATCAAACTACACCTCACTATGTGCACACATGTTTACGAAACCGGCTTCAGTTTACTGTTGACAACCCTCTGTCTTGGTTTTTATATTTGGTCTTCAAATGAAAAATCCATTACAGTCTACAGCTGAGCCTGGACCATAAGTTACAAATAGTACTTCAAAAATATTGCTGCAGAACCCTTACCTTCATTCAACTTCTCTCACTTGATTATCGTTTTTCAATATGAACGAATTCTCCGCGGTGGCCATATAGTTGCTACAGATTTATTTACATCCGAGTCGGACTTTTTTCGATAAGGTTTTTGCTGATTGGACGAAAAAAAAACCGATCGTAGACTTTTTCGGAAACAATCCTTTTGTTTCGGAATTAGTTGAAGGGTGGACTCCACCACGGGTTATAAGTTTAATCAGGAAGGATAACGTTTAACAAACGCATTTTTAAGAAGTAGTTGGATATCTTTTAGAGAACTTAGATGTTATCATACTTTGATAATTAATAGATTGTGCCTTTTGATGGCAATATAAATGGATTCGGCCCGGAATTCGGTTACGAGTTTGGCACCATCGGTAAGCGCCTTTAATTAATCCATACTAATATTATAAATCCGAAAGTAACTCTGTCTGTATGTTACCTTTTCACGTCTAAACCACTAAATGGATTTCGATAAAATTTGACAGAGAGATAGATTGCATCCCGGGGAAGGAAATATAATAGTTTTTATCCCGATATTCCCACGGGATCGATACTTGTGCGGGTGAAACCGCGGGGCGCTGCAAGTAAATAATAAAAGTGACAGTAACCTAATATTATAATAATATGTACAAACCTTAATTCCTTTTAAGCAGCATGCAACAAACAACAGATCATTAAAATTAAGTAACTATTTTCATAAACGCTATACTAGAAAATACTTAGTTTATTATCTTCCTAAGACGTCGTATTCTGCATAAAAATCTCCAGTAGGTAAGACTTCTCAATTATAGATAAAAACGGTAGTTTTAACAGTTTCTTCTACATAGTAGAAGGCCCGGTATAACGTCTCATCTCAGCGATAAAGTTAAAACTTTTTAAATAGAGAGAGGTATTTTGACAGATCGTGCGTGACTGAGATTAGTTCTTCAAAATACGGGAATTGCCCCTCTGATATTGTGACTCAGGGGTTTATTTAAAAACGTTGCTTAGAGTAAAGTAATGATTAGCGACTGTTTAACCATACATTTTGGACGTTTAAGGATCGTTTATAAATAAGGGGGTCAATCTCAAACTGTCAAAGTTATTGAAACAAAAGCCATCAAAACTAACCACAGTTAAACCAACAGTGCAACCCACCACCCAGTGCTTCAAATAATGACGTATGCTATGCAAAATAGTGGTATTGACATGTTAAAGGTTCGATGCCCGGCCCGTTTCCTCCTGTTTCTTATTAAAAAGTTTTTGTCGGGGCAAAAACTGAATTTTTGCTTTTTGCGGATAAAACATTTCGCAGGTGGCTGTTGGTGTTACGTCAGTTTTTTGAATGGAGAGAAAAAGAAGAATTTTGTCACCAGAGATTTGGTTAGATTTGATGATGGGTGAAAATTGTTGCATTAGGGAGGATGCAAGATATAAAATTGTACGGAGAACCTCTCCATACAATTTTATACATCTGGAAGTAATTCAGTCTCAAATATTCGCCATTAATACTACTATAATCACACTAATATTATAAAGGCGAAAGTTTGTGAATGTGTGTGCTGTGTGTGTTTATATGTTTGTTACTTCTTCACGCTCAAACGGCTGGACTAATTGTGATAAAATTTTGTATGGAGGTACTGACACCCTGGATTAACATATAGGCTACTTTTTATCCTGATATTCCCATGGGATCGACATTTACGCGGGTTAAACCGCGGGGTTATTATAAATGTGAAAGTTTTGTGAAGATGTTTGGATGTGTTTGTTACTCAGTCACGCGTAAATCGTTGAACAGATTTGGATGAAAATTGGCACATAGATAGACCATTTCCTGGATTAACACATAGGGTAATTTTTATCCCGACATTACCACGGAATCGAAACTAACGTGGGTGAAACCGTACGGCACAGCTAGTTACCTATTAATTATCGTAGTAGCGTCAGCCCTTTGCTTTCATTAGAAAGTTAAGCTTTCCGCAGACAGGCGCAACGCGACGATGCGATGCGATTCTGGTAGATTTCCATGAAGTTTTCATAGAAATTGTATTAATAGAGTCTCGTCGCGCTATCACGGGAGACTTTAGGTTTTACCTTGTCCCTTGTGCAGGGCATTGTGTTTCTCGATTGCACAGGCGTCACCCAGATAAGGACAGAAATACTCGGGACACCCAGATTGTACACAGATGTTCTCAACAGACCAGGCGACTTAATCAGCTTCTGGAGGGAGGTAGGCTGGTTGGAATAACCACCGACGGCCGCCATGGCCCACGCACAATGGTCCATTGAAGGACTAAGTGCGGAAACCAAACCCAGAACATAGAACCTTGTCCCTATTATCGTCTGATTGAATGAACACTAAGACGACAGCTAATAGGGGGCTGTTCATGCTATTCTGTAAAAATCTCACCGTGAAAACTTAGGTGAAGTGAGCTTAAAGGCTCCTTCAAACAGGCGCGACACGCGATAAAATCTCGCGCCACACAAAGACACCGCAAGTCGCGCAACGAGCGGTGTCTTTGGTTGCGATTTGCAACGCGGCCAAAACCGCGGCTACGATCGTCAGTTGCACATACAGCGCGCTTCAAAATGAACGTTAAGGAAATAGCAGTGCTTTTGTATCTTATAAGTAAGAAGCGGAAAAAGAAAAGGAAAAAATATTGGGTTTATCCCTTGCTACGTGAAAGCGGCTAGCGGCTAGTGCGCGCACACTGGTGATTTAACTACAATGCAATTGATCTCAGTGGCCGCAGCGGCCAGCGACTGAACACGAGCCGCGAATGCGTCGCTTCGATCTCGCTGGCCGCTGCGGCTCGGTGTGGCCGCTGGCCGCGTGCGGCCAGGTGCGCGTGCTCTATGGCGACTTCATACTAATGTATCTATCTCGATGGCCACCGCGACCTGGCCGCTGCGGCCAAGCCGCTAGTGCGCTATTGCTCTTAGTGTCGCGCGCGATTATATCGCGTGTCGCGTCTGTTTCTTTGTAGGAGTCTTAAAGTGAGCTGTCAATAGTGTCAATCACAGCATCTGGTGGAACAACAGCTCTCTTTAAGCTCACTTCACTTACGTTATCACGGTGATCTTTTTACAGAATAGCACCGCTGTTTATACAAGTAAAGTCGAACGAGTAAGTACGATGAAAATTAAAACAGTACGTATGATGGGAACAGACTTCGCTATCTGCTAGGAGTTCGCAAACCACCGACAAAGCAAGGATGTCTTGATGCCAAATGGTTTTATAAGGTGACTGGAACAGACTAGATGCAGAAAGCGGAGTGATGGAAGAAAGCTTTTGGCCGCAGGGTGTGATATTTCGCCGCTTTCGCGGACAAGTGCCACCGGAACGCACAAAGACTTAGGGGCCGTCTCCACGAGCGAGAGAATCGCGGCGATAATCCCGCCGTGCCATCAAATTTTCGCCACGATGATATCGCCGTGTGGAGACACGTTCTAAGAGAGTGTATAGAAAAATGTGGCACGACGATAATATCGCCGCGATTCTCTCGCTCGTGGAGACGGCCCCTTAGTGCAACTAAGTGATACTAACATAGTTATTAAGTTTTATTTACCTACCTACTAACAAAATAAAGTTACTATGTAATTATGTATACTTAGGTTAATTTGTTACCCGAAAATAAATGGTTTATTTATTTTATTTTGTAGGGTGCGACTTGGGAGATAACTATGTCCAGCAGTTTCTCCCGATAGGCTAAGTTGATTGATTGAATAGCAAATAGAGCCTCGCGAATGTTATCCAGATGATAATGATAGGGATGTCTTCTTAAGTGAGACGTTGCCTGAGGAAGCAGCGCGGTGCGGGAGGGGTGTGGTGACGTGATGCGAGAGCTCAGTGATTCGTCAACTTGTGACAACGATCACCTCCCCCCCGCCCCCCGCACCGCGCAGCTATCTCAAGCAATGTATCAGTTAAGGGGGAAGCGCTAAATTCAAATTTTCTTACGTTTTTTGCAAATTGCTGGTCAGTATTAAGTTGTACGTTGATCAACATATGATTCGCGACCGTAACAAATATGTATTTACAGAATTAGAATATTACAACTTGTTAAGTTAGTATAATCCTAAAATGTCAAGATTTCATGAAATAGTCATTCAGTAGGATTACTTGGTCTTAGAGAGTTGTGTTGATGATTTTTTTTATAATTATATTATTTCTATAATTCTCGGATATAGGAGTTTGGAGCTTCGATATGCTGTTATTCTATTAGCCTTCATGTGATATCCAGGTAATTTAATATTTCAATTACGTAGTGACGAAACCGGAATGTCTTAGTAATGTCATAAAAAATTTGAAGACATGTGACATCTACCAACCAGCACTGGGCCCGCTTGGTGGATCCCACTCACCAAGAGGAGGCCTGTGTCCCAACAGTGGGAACTTTATAGGCTGATTATCGTTATGTTTAAGCTATATTTCTATTTCAGTTGTTCCAAAGACTCGAGAGTGAAAGTGGCAACATTGGTCTCGCAGTGTTTAGTGCGAAAACCAAGGTAAAGATTGTGGACCGAGCCGGGAAGCTTACAAATGTCACCTGCAACATTCCTGGCATTAACATCGTCGACCACTACATCTACCTTGGCTCGCAAATCTGCAATGATGGTAGCTGTGTCCCCGAGATAAAAAGGCGTATCGGGATGACCAAAGATGCTATGACCCGTTTAAGCAACATTTGGAAGACGAGAGGAATTGGTATCAAAACCAAGGTCAGATTGATACGAGCCCTAGTATTTCCTATTTTCCTGTATGGAGTAGAAACGTGGACGATTTTGGCCCGAGAAAGACAAAGGATTGATGCATTTGAGATGTGGTGCTGGAAACGAATGCTGAGAATACCGTGGACTGCCAAACGCACCAATGCATCAATCTTAATCCAGCTTCGAATAAAAACCCGCTTGTCGACCATATGCCAGCAACGCATTCTCTCCTATTTCGGCCACATAGTGCGCAGAGGCGATGAAAGTTTGGAAAAACTGATTGTGGTTGGGAACACCCAAGGCAAACGATCGTGCGGTCGTTCACCAACACGATGGATCGATCAGGTGAAGGAATCATCGTCCACTAAATTTTACACGGTGGTAAGGGATGCGCTGGACAGAAACCGGTGGAGACGGATCATCCGCTCCAGATGCAACTCCGAAGCTGACCACGATCCTCAGACATGAGGGACCGACTACAGAGAGAGAAGCTTTACCTCCAAGAGTAACAATACTGACATACCTACGGATCTTTTCACCACGGCAACTAAATTGCAGCTAATTAAAAAAAACCTGTTTACTTGGCAAATTCCTGCCATAATATCATCATAGATATCAACGTAACAAACACAAGGAGACATAGAAAGACACGTCAGCTGCGTTTAATGACATTTTAACTGATGTTAAAGGGGTAGGCCGCCATTTTGTATTGCTAATGTCATATTAGCATACTGTATTCATAATTAAGTTGGTGAGTTTAATTGCTTTAAGATTTGACGATTTGAATTAAGTGGTTATAATCTATATCTATACTACTTAGGGTTGATTTTTCCATCGCCAGATAACTTTTATTCGAGGAATAAAATTGATGTTTGACAGTCTTTGTATGAAATAACGGTCATCGGTATCAGATAATTAATTTATATGTCATGTTTTCATTTTTAGGGTTCCGTACCCAAAGGGTAAAAACGGAACCCTATTACTAAGACTTCACTGTCTGTCCGTCTGTCCGTCTGTCTGTTACCAAGCTGTATCTCAAGAACCGCGATAACTAGACAGTTGAAATTTTCACAAATTATGTATTTCTGTTGCCGCTATAACAACAAATACTAAAAACAAAATAAAATAAATATTTAAGGGGGGCTCCCATACAACAAACGCGATTTTTTTGCCCTTTTTTGCTCGATATCAAAAATAGCAACAGGTAGGCACTTGAAATATTCACAAAATACTTAGTTGTATTTTAACTTTAATAATAAATAATAAAATTAAATAAAATAAATATTTAAAGGGGGCTCCCATACAACAAACATGTTTTTTTGGCGTTATTGCCTTGTGGTACGGAACCCTTCGTGTGCGAGTCCGACTCGCACTTGGCCAGTTTTAATTATTTTATCTATTGTGGTATAGTCATTTTATTTTAGGTGCATCGTCTTCACATATTATTATTATATAATTAATGTATGCAAAATATTGTAAAACATTTTAAAAGAGTAACGGTGGAGTTTCTTGCCCATTCTTCTACATACGAAAACTACCTTTTGGAAGGGGCGTTTTTGTTGTAATTTTTGACGTTCAAAAGTGCCTTCTAAGTGCCTATTTAGCGACTTCAAAAAAAAGGAGGTTATCAATTCGACACGTTTGTATGTAATATTATTGGAATTGCTTTATATTCACATATGACAATCTATTAGGGCTTCCAAACAAATATACAAAATTTTATAGATTTATTGTATGTATTTATGTTTGTCCACGCATTTCTCCGCAACTATTAATCGGATCGTGACCATATTTTTTTATTGGCTTACATTTACTTCAACTTAGGGAACAGTGCAAGTTTCATCAAAATCGATTCAGTAATTTTCAAGATATGGACTAATACGTGTAAGTGTGACGGCCTGGCTTATTGATACGAGCTACGGGTTTAGTGTCAAAAGGAAAACATCTCAAAACCTTGGTCAAATTCTAGTGCAATATTTACAACAAAACTATTACCTACTTATTACAAACAAATATTCCAGTTTTTACTTAAAACTAAAAAGTACAAAATAAAAAGTAATTTAAAAAATTAAATCGACTTTAAAAATAAATTAACTCAAAATTATGAAATAACTTTAATTCCGGCAAGTCGGTGGCAAAAAACTAAAACTAAAATACGAAACCGACTTCTGAAATTAAAGTTATTTCATAATTTTGAGTTAATTTCGTTTTGAAGTCGATTTAATTTTTTAAATTACTTTTTATTGATTTATATGCTTTGACTTTGACTTTGTTTCTTCAAAAAACTTGATGTGTAGTCGCATCAAATATAAGAAAAGATGTCGATCCAGAGTCTCGAACAGAGAGTAACTCAAGAGTAAAGCTTTAGCCTTAATCAGCTTGAGCTCAAGGCCACCATTCTTATCAGAATAATCTCTATGAAAAGATAAAAACGGGAAATAGTGGATATACAGGGTCCCAATAAAATAGATGGACACATTTTAACACAGCGCTCAGTACGTCTAACTAAAGATATCCAAGCAAAAAAAAACACTGACTAAAGTGATTTTATTTTGACCTAAAATCATAAATTGCCGTCACATTAGTGTATTTTCGTTAGCTGATTATTTTTCTTGTAAGTATCTAATGCGTTTTTCTTATATATTTTTTACCATCGTACTTATTTTGGTGGTCTGAATGATTTCTAAAAGTTTGTCCGTCTATTTTAATGGGACCTTATATATAGATCACCATGGTAAGTTACAACATGAACAGAATACCAGAAACTTCGCATTATTTTTGGTCTTTAGAAAAACAGGTGAAACTCTACGAAATTATGATGTCATAGCGAACAAAAACAAATGACATCCAACCTAAACATTACAAAACCCTTCATAACAAGATTGCGTCACCGAAAAACTCGAACAAACTTTCTAGCCATCCAAAACAGCCCAGTGCTCCAAATGTCAGTCAAAAACTCGTCCAAAGAATCAAAAGTTACATTCCGTCAAAACGCGTCCACCATTTTGTACGTTTTTTTTTTTCCTAAACGATTATTACCATCGGGCGGTCAATTAAAATGGCTGCAGCACACCACCGACGAGGAATGCCGGCTCCAACTGAATCTGTCCCGTATTCTATTGTATTCTGTGCGACAAAAAAAATGGCGAACTCTCCGACAAAGAAGCGGTCCCTTTTTGTCTTGAGATACTTCATAAGTTCAGTGTATCGCGATTAGACAATTTTGAACAATCCCAAAATAATAATGACTTAAGTTTTGTGAGGCGACAGTTATTCTGTGATTGGTTATGTTTTTTGGCGGGAGAGCGTTTGTGTTTTGCCCACTGTTATGCTATTGAAGATTATTTGGTATTTAATGCGTTCAATTTGTTTTTCTTGAATTTATAATCGAGTTTTAAGTTTTAGGAGCTATTGTTTTCAATTACTAATAATGTCATTTTTAATAATGAGCTTATTGTTGTGGTTTGTTGTGTTACTGCGCCATTTTGATTAAAATTAAAGTCAAGTAAAAAAAGGAAAAAAGAGGAGGAGTACTTACAGAGCCTGCCTGCTGCTGGGCCTCTGTCCCAGCAGTGGGAACGTTATATGCTGAATAAGTTATGTTTTTTTATGAAAGTCTAGTGCAACTTTAAAAACTGCTAAACATACGCTACTAGTGAATTACATTACACGTTTTATTTTATTTTATTTATTTATTTGGGATGAACAAACAGTTACACATTATGTATTAACTAATAAATTAATAAAAATTTCGAATAGGCAACTACCGTTAACTTTTTGACTAACTGACCGACTATTCGACAATTCAAAAGTAAATTGTTTAATTGAAATAAATGCTTTAAATTTTAAGTGCTTTTTCTTACAAAAAAAAACCCAGTAAGTTACCTCCGTTTCTCTTTCCTAAATCCAAAAAACGTCAGTCCTCCGTCATTCCGTCTTTTGTAAGTCAATTAATTTAAATATAAATAATGAAACAAAAGACTTTCGTTTTCATTAATCACTTAACATTAAAATCCATAACCCCCGCTGTTATCATTGACGAATTTCAAGAAATTCCAAAATTATCAAAACAGCATCCATTTTTGTTTCTACACGGGGAACAGATAAAAAATTGCAACTTTTTAAAATTCGAACGCGAGGTTCCACCGTCAAAGCTGCCGCTGCGAATGAATGCGAATATATTATCTGAATTATACTTTTACAGATTATAAAGTAAGAAAACGATAATGGTTTCATTTTAAAGTAAAAGCGAGCGTTTTGTTAGAAGAAATAAGTTGAATATTCTAGTGTTTTAATGACTGAAAGGCAAAAATAGCTTCTTTATCATTATCAAACGTTTTAGAATCTCTGAATTTTATTATTTCCACAGTGAAAATCGCATCTATATATTGAAAAGTTTACCACAGAGCAGTAGTGTCAAATTCAATTCAATTAATCTTTATTGCAATCCATAATATACACATACAGGTAGGAAGACGTATTAAACAATAGAAACAATTATGGCACACACAATGGTATTATGGTCGGGCACAGCAAAATTGTAAATAAGAAGGAGAGAGGAAAAGCGCTTTTATGATTTGTCTTATTACTAAAAATTTATTTTATTTCATCTAAATATATAAAACTCAAAGGTGACTGACTGACATAGTGATCTATCAACGCACAGCCCAAACCACTGGAGGGATCGGGCTGAAATTTGGCATGCAGGTAGATGTTATGACGTAGGCATCCGCTAAGAAAGGATTTTGATAAATTCTACCCCCAAGGGGATAAAATAGGGGATGAAAGTTTGTATGAAACTTTGTCAATTTTAAACCGATCGGGCTGAGACTTCGCATGCATATATATATAGCTACTATGACGTAGGCATCCCCTAAGAAAGGATTTTGATAAATTCAACCCCCATGGGGATAAAATAAGGGATGATGGAGGATGTAAATGTATTACTTTTTTTTTTAAATAATACTTAACGCGAGCGAAGCCGCGGGCAAAAGCTAGTTTCTACATATATGTTTTTTACAATATTCTTAAGTATATTACCACTCATTTATATAATTTGTCATTGATGTTTTTTTAATGAATCCGAAACTTTTTCTTACAAAATAAATCGATGTCCATCACAAAAATTACAAAAAAAAAGCTATAAACAAATAATTCATCACCTTAAATCACTTGAAACCGGTTTGTGAGACTGTCTGCAATATGTCTATGCTCAAATCTATATCGAAACAACAACGCACTGAGGAAAAAGCTCAAAAAAAGTGAGGAATGTCTCAAGAATTACGAGATTCATTAGCAAAAAGGTTTATCGTAAATCGGTACAATCATGTGCCGAAAACGCGACGAGCATTGAGGTTTAAAAAATGAACGCGCCCCTCTATGGTCAGTGGACGAAAAAAATAAAAACAAATTGAAAAAAATTAAGGACAAGATCGAAACTGAGTTGCGATTGTGAGTTCCGTAAGAAGTTTATTAACTTTTTTCTTGGGGATTTTGGCATCTGGTCTTTTGTGTTAATCTAATATTACAAGACTAATTAATTAGGTAACATATTCGATCATGCGCTTTTTTTGGTATGAATGATTTAATGAAGTGCCCCTTTTACGTAAATGTCAATTTTTTTTACATTAAAATTATCTTTAAAAATACCTTCTTTTAGCCCAACAAGATTTTCACGTTTTCAGTGAATTCCATAGCCATGATAAATGAAAAAACCACTTTATACGGAATAAAATCAAACAACCCAGCCACAGTCCAACAAAACACAACTAACAAACCCTACTAGGCCAGTGACCGGAACCTACACTATTCACCGTCCGTTTTTTGCCCCGCAACAAGGAACTCTAAAAATCGAACTGTCAAAATGGTTCGCAGTAAATTTTGCCGCGCTGCACGCTGATTGGCCGGCTGCTTAGTAGGCGTGGTCAACAATTGAAATACAAGATACTGTTTATTTATGAACACTGTTTTTGCGACACAAAGGAGGGGGGTCATTGATACAAATAGCAAGAAATTGTGTTTAAATATATTTGAATAGCACCCACTAAAAACTCACTACAAGCATTTAAATATATTGAACAGTTTCTTTCACCTCGATATTAAAATTCTTATACGAAAATAGATAATGGATGGGGTTTATTTTTAGATATATTTTAATTCAGGCACTGGGCTACTTGCTTTAAAATGTGTTGCAATGATTAACTACCTATATATTTTTGTGATTGAGGGGCCCGTGGCTAAAAAATAACAGCCGCACTGGTCGATCGATCAGGTTAAGCTAAGCTTGCCGTGTCTGGTTTGTGGATGGGTGACCATCTTTACATACCGTGACCCCTCCGTGCCGTGATATACGATATGCACGGATAGTCCGATAGTCAGTCGCTCCATGTAAATTACTGGTATTCAGCTGCATCCAGTTAGACTGGAAGCCGACCCTAAGATATGTAGTTGGGAAAAGGCTAGGCAAATGATGATGATCTTCAAAAGCCTTTCATTCTTTAAACATCGGAAAGCTATTTCTATTAAGATTTTATCGATAAAAAGATAATCTATGCTAAATACAGTCTTGAGGTGAGACAAGGTAAAATATGTTTCCAATTGTAATGACTCATCATCTGCCTAGCCTTTTCCCAACTATGTGGGTCGGCTTCCAGACTAACCGGATGCAGCTGAACACCAGTATTTTACATGGAGCGACTGCCTATCGGACCTCCACAACCCAGTAACTGGGTATAACGATACCCCTTGTTGTCAGACTTTCTGGCTTCTGACTACCCATAACGACTGTCAAAGATCCACGAATGACAGCCGGGACCAACGGCTTAACGTGCTTTCCGAGGCACGGAGGGGTCACGGCATGTAAAGAAAAACCGGTAAACCTCGAAACTGTGCCTACTCAATTCAGAGGGGAAATTCCCGTAATTTTAGACCGTTCACAGCAACGACCATAGAGCCGGGGGCCTAAAAAGGCCACTTTGGCAGAATCATAATAGGATAACATTATGAATCATAATATGGAGAAGACAGTCCGTGTTTTTCTTTTTTTCGCCGCACTACGTAGGTATAATCAAAGAGATTGGGATTGGATTTGGATTGATTGGTATTTTAGCACAGACAAAAAAAAATAACTGAAAAATCCTTCACCAATGGGACGATTAACTTAACAGTTAACTATCCATTTATAATGTTATCCTTTTATGATTCTGTCAAAGTGGCCTTTTTAGGCCCCTGATCTTTCTAAAACCTACAATCCGGGTATTTTTCAGTAACTGCGATGTAGTCTGACTGCAGCCGCTGTGTAGGTAAACCACTGATTGTCAACTGTTTATCCAACCAGTCTGGAAGCCCCAGTACAGTACAGTACAGTACAGTACAGCTGTGAAAAGTCTAATATCCTCTTACACGTTTGCCCGCCTACCTGCCGAAACACCCCACGCGTCAGAGTAGTCGAATGGGCGCAGTAATGTCATTGTTTTAACAATGACAATAGAATAGTGATACTTGTGTACACTTGGTGTACCGTTGACGTGTCGAGCACTTCCTCTTATGTACACTTGGTGTACACTTGACGCTTGAGATAACGATATGAATCATAATGGACAGTTAAGAGCGTTTACGCCGTACAGCATTTCATACAAACTTTCAAGCCCTTATTTTACGAAATGAATGAACCGATTTTAATGAAACTTCGTACGCATAAGCAGAATACAAAGGTCTAAAAAGTTAGTGGAGAACATTTTCGAAAAATAGTGTTAGAGCCAAATTAGAACGATTTTAAATTTTCCATAGAAACAGAGATTTCTAGTTATCTTTTTTTAAATAAGACATTTCGAAAATATTCTCTACTAACTTTTTAGACCTTTGTATCCGGCTTATGCGTTAGAAGTTTCATTAAAATCGGTTCATTAATTTCGAAAAATAAGGGCTTGAAAGTTTGTATGAAATGCCGTACGGCGTAAACGCTCTTAACTGATACCCCTTTATGATTCTGCTAAAGTGGCCTTTTTAGGCCCCCAGTTCACAGTGTGATCTTAGTCTCGATCTGTCAAAAATACCACTAATTTCCCTACATTTTTGACAAGTTTTCGACATTGATAATCGCTGAGATGAGATTGCGAGTAGATTTTGAACGGTTTTAATTACGGGAATTAGCCTTATTTTCCATTTTAATTACCACGACTACTAATCTTAGCTTAATCTTCAGGACTAAGAAGCTGAACGACGTTTCTACACATTTTACAAGTACCTGTTTTATTATGTAGCGGTATCTACAAACGCCACATGCAAACTACGCGTCATTCTGACGTCACACAATTCCTGCATCTCGCAAGCAAAGTTTACCGCGCATAATAATATATACAACGGCCTGACATGAATCATCAGCAGTGATCGGAATAGGTAGAGCTATTTAGGTTCATTGACCGCAAACATTGACGTTAATATGGATATTCCACGGGATTCTGACTGATACTACGGGATTTTTACGGGATTTATTGTCGCTAGAGTGACGCACCTGTTTTAGTCTTTTTCTGCGCCACTAGAATGCAATTCTTTACCAACAATAACTTCGAAACTAAACTTAACTTCGTAACTAAAAGGGAATATCCATATTATTCTTACATATGGCAAGTACATAAAACAGCTCTACCTATTCCGATCTATGATCATCAGGCAGTTGTCACCCGTCTGGTTGGAGGATCATTCCTTTTCTATGGAGTATGAGTGAACTTTACACCCTGTTCCTCATACCTCTATATTCGGAAGAAATAAATAATAAAAACCACTCACCGGGCTCTTTAATCTTATAAGAAACATCACAGGATCCATCCTTCCTGTCCTTGAAGTCAATCTCAGCCTTGCTAGGTCCCTCCAAGGATATGGCGAGCTGACCGGCACCGGCCTCCCGGGTCCACACGTTGAACTCGTTGGAGCGGCCTGCCTCGCCTCTTTCGAGACCAGGGCCTCCGGCCTTCACTAAGTGGGCGCCGGAATCGCTGAGAGGTCCTACTGTGAACTGGAAGGGTGATCCTGGAAATAAATGAGAGGATAGGAAATGTTTATCATCATTTCGTCTTTGACATTTCTCGGGACCCTGGGGCGCCGGACTTTTGGAAGGCATACGAGGAGCCGAAGTTAACTCGCAGAACATGCGTTTTTTGCGTTTAAAAAAAACGCAAGGAACGTCGTAGGAACGGTCCAAAATAAGTAAATACCGCTAGTTGAACACGTTGCCTGGGGTCTGTGTGGTGCCGCACTTAAAGAATAGCATCACCCATACTTCCCGTGGGTGTCGTAAAAGGCGACTAAGGGTCGTACCGGAGAATGGGCAGCAGCGTTCTCTATGCATTCCACCACCATACTATACTGCGATCGCCAACCCGCCTGCCAAGCGTGGCGATTATGGCAAACCCCCACCCATCTTTTGGGGGAGGCCTATGTCCAGCAGTGGACGTCTTTCGGCTGAAATGAAGATGATGATGATGAACACGTTGCCAACGAAAGCGATGGATGAGCTCTATGATGGAACGAGCGTGCCCAGAAGATGTCTAAGGCACTAGAACTCCCACGCATCGAAGAAACACAGCAGGCTACTTGACACCGGACTCCGATGGAACTCCGTTAGCCCTACCACCGCAAAACTCTCTCATTATATCTGTCAATAGGTTATTGGGTTCGGCCGTAACTGGATAATACTAACCAGGAATATGGATGTCCCTGTACTTAACGGACACGGTGTGTACTCCCAACTCCTTAGGTACGAAGTGCACGGAGTACAGGCCATCCTCCACCTCCTGGATCTCGGCGTCTTCGGAGACTCCGCCCGGGCTGGTGACGGTGGCAGCCAGGTCGAAGGAGGTGATGCCTGTGGAGAATTGTGCAAACTGTAAGTGCTTATAGATAAATAGAAGTTTCTAGTATGAGTTTATTTGAAGTTTTGTTAAGGAGACTACTGGACCTAAACGCAAAAAGCGCAGGTTTTATAATGCCTAAAAGTATATGATCGACCACAGTAAACTAAATCAGAAAAATATTTGATATTCTTCAGGATATATATTAGTTAGATAGTGTGTTGAAAACATAATACAATTAATTTGATACGATAGAAAAAAATCATGAAGATACCTCTAAAAATTTTCTTTTCACAATAAAAACCATACTAATATATCTACAAACTACTACTATTTTTGTCAGATTATTCTACAAGCAACATACAGCACTAGTGTTTTAATTTTTTTGTACAAACAATACATTTTTTGTAAATAGATAATTGCTTCATATTTTACAACAAATCACCAGCGTTGTGTCATCGCGCTTCTCTTTCTTTTCTATGCAGTCCGACAGTGACCGCGCTTTAGGTCATGTAGTCTCGTTATGAGCGTCATAGTGTATGTTTGTTTAATTTAACTGCCACGTTGGTCTAGTGGTCGCAAGCGCTACTGCTGAGCATGAGGTCCTGGGTTCGGTTCCCGGGCCGGGCAAAGTGTTATTGAGTTTTTCCATTTGGAATTTTTCAGTAGCAGCCCGGAGTCTGGATTTAACCTAGCCATCATCTCCTGCCTTTTTTTAAATTTATTTGGGGTCGACGCAACGTGTCTTTTTCTTCCATACTTCTCTATTTGGTAGGCAGTCGCTCCATGTAAAATACTGGTGTAGCGGTATCTACAACGCCACATGAGAACAACGCGTCATACTGATGTCACGCAAAATCCTGCATCTCGCAAGCAGAGTTTACCGCGCAACTAGCATAGATACAACGACATGAATCATCGGGAAGTTGCCCGCCAGACACAACACCCGTCTGGTCGGAAGATCCTCCCATTTCTATGGAGGATGAGTGATCCTTACACCCTGCTCTCCGTATCTCTAATACTGGTATTCAGCTGCATCCGGTTAGACTGGAAGCCGACCCGAACATAGTTGGGAAAAGGTAGGCAGATGATGATGAAGACTTCTCTATTAGTCGTGATCTCGGTGGTCAAGCCATCAAGACCCAAAAAATGCGCTGTTAAACTTACCAGGCATTTTGAAGGTAAGTTTGCAGTTGGTGCCGACCTCTGTGAGAGGTACCTTGTCCCTCTGTCTCTGGATCTTCTCTCTTTGCCTGTTGCTGCCTTCACCGGTCACCTAAGTAGGTTTAAATAAATTATTATACAACTAGACTACCCATGAAAAAGAGTAACGAGTAAGAAATTTGGTATAGTGATAGTTTAAGTCTAGGGAAGTGACATGGGATAGTTTTTATCCCGATATTCTCACGGGATCGACACTTATGCGGGTGAAACCGCGGGGGCGCTGCTGGCATCAAATAAGATACTAACAATATGGTCTCAAATAAATTGCTTAGCAACCATATTAAAGTAATCGAATCGCAACCCGTGAAATATTTGTCAGTGAGTAGTTCCGATGGCCATCTGTGATCTTCATCATCAGCTCCACTTTACCAAGTGATGATTTCCGAGAGCAAATGCTCAAGTTACTTTAAAAAAATATCCAAATCGCTGTAGCTTTGCCTATAAAATTTGAGGGTTTCCCTCGATTTCCATGGAATCCTCTCATCAGATTCTAACTTGATGATAATGGGACCACCTCGAGAGTATACCCTGTCAAATAAAAAAAGAACTTTTGGTATCGGTCCAGCCGTCTTCGAGTAATCGGTGAACATACACAAGGTAGCTACTGTAAACTGTTGAGGAGTTCTCTTAACTGTCCTTCGTCTTCATCATCAGACCCCTAATGACAGTCGCAACCCATCTAGGTGTAAAGTTCACATCAATACAAATTAATCAAGCCCAAACACAAGGTAACTGCTGTAAATCGTTGAGGAGTCCCCTCGACTGTCTTCCGGCTTCATCATCAGATCGACTCCAGGCCTTCATCAAATTGTAGTGCTTTAAAATACTTAATGGAAAAATTAACAAACGCACTAGTCGCTCCTACGATTTTCGAAAGTTCCCCTCGATTTCACTGGGATGCCATCATCAGATCCTGGTTTCCTTAACATGGGACCACCCTTGGCATATCCCCTTTCCAACAAAAAAAGAATAATCAAAATCGGTTCATAAACGACGAAGTTATCCGCGAACACACATAAAAAAAAAAATATATATATATATACGGTCGAATTGAGAAACCTCCTCCTTTTTTGAAGTCGGTTAAATAGGGGCTTGAATGCTTTTTGGTCTTACGAGTAAATCTTATGTTTGTAAGCCTAGGTTTTTTCACCGGCAATTTTTTTTCCCGTATACTTCCCGTGGGTGTTGTAAAAGGCGACTAAGGGTCGTACCGGAGAATGGGCAGCAGCGTTCTCTATGCATTCCACCATCATACCATACTGCGATCGCCAACCCGCCTGCCAAGCGTGGCGATTATGGCAAACCCCCCCCCCCCCCCCCCCCCAAAATTGGGGGAGGCCTATGTCCAGCAGTGGACGTTTTTCGGCTGAAATGATGATGGTATCAAAAATAGGAGCATGAATGCTTTTTGGTCTTAAATCTTATGTTTGTCTAAGCCTAGGTTTTTTCTAAGGCGATTTTTTTTCGCGCATTGGATTTTCAACCTTCTGCTAAGCGCCGGGTGTTCAAAATCTAACACTGAGATTTTTTGACGCACTCGGATGCGCTCTGTTGGATTCTCAATGTTCGGCTCAACACCGACAGCCTTATTACAAAACAAGGTTTATCTTTAGACCCAGGTTTAAACTATCGAGCTATTTTCAAATTTCGAACTTAATTCCGACAAAGTTAAAGTTCTTATTACAAAAAACGACGTTAAACCCGAGTCTATGTTGTCAATTTTGCATTAAGAACTTTCCATTCATCGGAATAAAGTTTAAAATACAGTAACTGTCTCGCAGGTTTAGGCTAGGTCTGAAGTCAGAACTCGTTTTTAGGGTTCCGTACCCAAAGGGTAAAAACGGGACCCTATTACTAAGACTTCGCTGTCTGTCCGTCTGTCCGTCTGTCCGTCTGTCCGTCTGTCTGTCACCAGGCTGTATCTCAAGAACCGCGATAGCTAGACAGTTGAAATTTTCACAGATGATGTATTTCTGTTGCCGCTATAACAACAAATACTAAAAACAAAATAAAATAAATATTTAAGGGGGGCTCCCATACAACAAACGCGATTTTTTTGCCCTTTTTTGCTCGATATCAAAAATGGTAATAGGTAGGCCCTTGAAATATTCACAAAATACTCAGTTGTATTTTAACTTTAATAATAAATAATAAAATTAAAATAAAATAAATATTTAAGGGGGGCTCCCATACAACAAACATGTTTTTTTCGGCGTTTTTGCCTTGTGGTACGGAACCCTTCGTGTGCGAGTCCGACTCGCACTTGGCCAGTTTTTAATAAGACGGCGAGAGTTTAAAATCCAGTCCGCGAAAAATCCCGTCGCGATATTTTTACGACCGTGTGAAGTTGGGTTAAGAGATTTTTTTATTTAATAAAGCACATAAAAAAAAATGAAGGTACAGAGGCCATAGCCTTTTTTTTAAGTGTTTTTTTAGAGGTTTTATCTTTAATTTTGGATTTACCTTGACAGTGAAAGGCGACCCCTCCACGTGGTGATCAGCGAACTTCAGGTTGACGATGTAGTACCCTGGCTCCGTTGGCTTGTAGCTGATGGCCAGCACGCCGTCCTTGCTGTCTGCGCATTGGATCTCAGCCTTGCTGGGACCTGCAACAAAAAAAAAAGGATTTAGAATTTCTTGTCTACACTTGACGTGGGAATAGTCAGTCGTTACTGGTAGTCCCGAAAGTCTGACAAGCAGTCTTACCAAGGGGTATCGTATTACCCAGTAACTGGGTTGTGGAGGTCAGATAGGCAGTCGCTCCATGTAAGATACTGGTGTTCAGCTGCATCCGGTTAGACTGGAGCCGACCCCACATAGTTGAGAAAAGGCTAGGCAGATGATGATGACTTGACGTGGGCCGATACCTCAAAGATGATCCGTCCAACTTGCCGTGGCTTTCATCTCTCACTCTAAGACAATGTTATAAAGTCCCAGACGCCTCTTATCTTCGCCAGAACCCTTCAAAGAGAAACTGTACTGTTGCTGCTACTGCTGTTGTGGGGAATAAATAAGGGGACCTAAAAAGGCCACTATGGAGAATCATAAAAGAATAACATTATGAATATGGCGAAGACAGTCCGTGTTTTTCTTTTTTCACTGCTTTCTCGGACTTGGAAGCCTGTCATGTTTACCAGGATTTTACCCTTTTTTCTAAATTTTTCAAGGTTTATTTTATTATGTGTATGTTTGAATTACCTTCGATGGAGAGTGACAGACCACCGTAACCAGCGTTCCTGGTGTCTACTGAGAAGGTGTTCTCACTGTGAGTCTTGCCTTCCTTCAGGGCTGAGCCAGAAACCTGAGAAAGAAATAGTTATTAGCATGATCACCACAACAAAATAGATAATGAAGAAAGCTACCTTCGTTGCTCTTAACATGTGCAGAAAGATGATGACAAAATCAATTAGAATATGTTCATAGGAATGTACATTAAACATAGATGTGTTTGTTTTATGCCATTAGAGCCAGAACCGGTCATCAAACCTGGTTAACCAAGTTTGATTTAGTATTGGAACTGTGCCATTAATCCGCAAAGCATAATCTAATTCAATATAACACCCAATTTCTGAAAAGCTAGCCTTCCAGAAACCGCTCAATGAATGTCTTCTGTCTTTAGCTCACCTTAACTTTCTTAGCGTCACCGACTTCCTGGGCCAACACGGTGATGTTGAAGGGAGAGTTCTGGATGTGGACGCCCATCTTCTTGACGGAGACGATGTGCTGACCAGCCTCACGGGGGGTGAAGCTGATGCCAATGTTCTCGGAGGGGAGACGCTTGAGGAAGCAGGGTTCCTCTAGTCCTGACGGCGCCTGGGGACGAAGTGAAATGTTTGAGGTACGAGTTTTAATAACAAGGAACTTTTGAATCGAAACTTTTTATACATTCGTAGTTATTAACTTAGGCTACATACAAGTTTTTTTAAGTAACTCTTCTTTTGTGATAGCTAAGCAGTCAAATTTGACTTAGTTGATACACTCATTGCAACTAAAAAATTACAAAGCTATTATTATGACATGACTGTAAAATGTAAACAATAGTGTATAACATAACAAAGGTTTGTTATTATAATCGCCAAAAAATCTTACAAAAGGGCAAACAACGAATATCCGCAAGTTGTCGATAAAATTTAAAAAGATTCTGAAGCGATTGTTGACGTCACTAATGAACTTTATTATAATAATGTATGTGTTCTACGGTATTTCAAAAGGCTTATTAAGGCTAAGGTGTAAGTGATATTAACTAAAGTATTAACCTAAACAAGACACTAATATAAATCAGACTACTTACACAGATGGAAGCGTTGAGGCTACGGATGTCATTGTCATTGATCTTGCCGGGGAGGGTGACTTCGCTGCAGCTGCCCACAGAGATCTGGTTCCTCTTGCGGCCTTCACCGGTAACCTGGAACAAAGATAAAACATTGTTGTAGAAAATGGCACGGTAATTGACATGGCACAAAATGGCGGAACCCTGTACTTAGCAGTCGGTGGAACACGGTATTGTATAAACGTATAGTTCTTTAAAACTAAAAATTATGATATCACTATAAGAAAATGCCTCGCGAAATGCTCAGCATTGAAAACAGGTGCACACTGTGATGCATTATCATTCAAACTCATTTACTTACACTTCGGAAAAAGTGGATTTTCTTAAATCTCTCAATTTCATACGTTCAACAATAATGTTCAAAGTGACACAAGGGATACGTCGGATCTCCTACATAATCTCCACTCTCGAGGATACGGAGGAGACCTTTGTGCAGCAGTGCTGCAGTGGTAAATTAATGGTACTTAGAGAAAAATAAAAGAACAATTACATAATTATGTATTATTTGAACTTTTAGAAAGATAAAAAAACAGTTGACACTAGGCAAATAAACAAAAGCACGTGAACAGTGTGAACATTGAACAAAATGAAATGAAAGATACCTTGGCTGTGTACGGCGACCCCTTGATGTGTCTTTCTCCAAACCTGACCGAGATCTTGTACTCTCCAGGAGCGGTGGGCAGGTATGACACCGAAACTGTGCCATCCTTGTTGTCATGGCATGTGATCTGGAAGAAGAAGATGGTAGATTAGGAAACTATAAAGAGATGGATGGCGACGAGGAGGTGCAATTTTATGATGGAAAAAGAGATTGTGTGAAGAAAAAAGTTAAGATAGAAGCTGATGTAACTAGAGGGATTAAACATTAAGTTGGTTTATTAAAACGATACGACGTAACAAAGCTGAGGGACAGACTGAAATGCCGTAACGGTTTCCTCAAGTCGACCATTCTAATAAACGACGGCAGCTCTAGTGCAGCGCGATTAAAACGGGGGCTGCTTAAACATCTCCATCCAGCTGAGTATATTGAGCCTGCAGAAAAGCTCCCAGCTGGCCATCAACTTTTTCTTTTATAGTAACTGACGAAAATTTTTAAGCCCTCGCCTGTTCAGAATCAAGTGCTGAATTCATGTTAACCGTTTGCGCGTCAATGTCTCTACCAGGCTAGTTTAGGGTGGGAATGATACTTCTTTTGGTCATATCACCTCTACAGTGAAAAGTCGCTTGTTTTATTTAGATACCAACCGTGTGCTTGATTTGTCGTTTCAAAGTCATAATTTACTTTATAGAGGTATGAGGAACGTTCACTCATTCTCCATAGAAAAGGGAGGATCCTTCGATCAGACGGGTATTGTGTCTGGTGGGCTACTACCCAACGATTGATGTCGGGACGTTGTATATATGCTAGTTGCGTTTTTACGGGACGTTAACGTGATACGTAGTTCCCATGAAGCGATATAGATGCCGCCACAACTTCTATGAAATGATCTCTTACCTCAGCCTTGCTAGGTCCCTCCACAGCCATGGACAGTCCACCAGAGCCGGCTCCCTTGGTGCTGATGGTGAACTCGCTATTCTCACCGCTAACGCCACTAATCAGGCCAGGCCCATAGGCTGTCACGTACCCTGAAGATATGGAGTCGACGTGGAACTTGTAGGGGGAGCCTGGAATGAGAATGTTTGGGAGTTAGTAGTATATGCTGAATGTTGGTAGCTTAGTGCAATGTTTGTATTGGCAACTAGTGGTTGTAAAACGAATTGTTGATCAACTGTTGAGTCAACAATTCATCATTATAATTATTGGAAAATATCACTGTTAAGCTTCGAATTTTCCATGGTCAGTGTAGACCAGTTATAATGCCTCCATTTGCCTTTCTAGCCTTGTGCAACTTTTTGGTTGTCAGCTAATGTTTTTGCCTCTCTCAAGGTGAGAAGGTTCCGACGACCTTGTGAAGGCCGCAGGAACCAGGACCGTTGGATGCGAGAAGTACAGAACCGGTCCAAGTGGAGGTGCTTTAGGGAGGCCTATGTCCAGGTGTAGACGTCTTTCGGCTAAAATGATGATGATGATGAATGTTTTTTGTCAATGTGTCAGATTTTGACCTTGCCAGATTTAAAATTATGGGTCATCGTTACAAAATCATGTCTCTTAATTAACGTAATCACGTCAAATAGGTAGCCCTTCCTATACACAGATAACTTGTACGATTCTGATGGACCCACCTTGCACATGTTCTCCATTGTACTTGACAAGGAGCTCGTGGATACCTTCTTCTCGAGGCTCATACTTGATGCTGACTGTGCCGTCTCTATTGTCCTCGATCTCGGGCAGGTCTATGTGGCCTGATGGCATTTTGACTTCGGCTGTAAAAGAAATAGGTGCATGGTGAATTTATAGTTTTAGACAATGAAGGAAGAACTGACGACCTGCATATCTTAGTTGATGTTTATCAGAAACCAGATTTTTTCAGTCCTTGGCAAGAGCGCTAGCTGAGTCTGGTGGTGATAGTGTATGAATATATTGACATGGGTATTGTCTAATTGAGTATTTAAGAACAGCTTTTCTTTCTGGTTTTTTTCTCAGACTGTAATATCAGTAGAATAAAGCTAATCAAATACATGTTTTGCAATTTCTATATGTATGTTTTTTGCTAATCGACGACTCATAATGCGAAGCATTAGAGTGCTTTACGATCGAAAAAATGTTTTTGCCTCCTTTCTGCAATTTTCTATTGCTATACTCGTGTTAGTACACAGAACCTACTTAATTGATATACCATTGTGTAGATCAGGGGTGGCCAACCGGTCGATCGCGACTATTAGTCCAGTCGATCGTGGCAAGGCAAAAAATATTTCCAACTACAAACCTGATTTTGCTAATCTAGCGAAAGATGCTTAAACGCAATGCTCACATTCATATAAATAAGTAGTTACTAAGAATAATTTTGAGTTTTATATTTTCCCTCTTAATAAAATAACGCACAGGGTGTCGTCAGTGAACAGCAGATCTTGGGTCTAACCAAGTTGGCCACCCCTGGTATAGATAATTTAATGGAGATTAATTCTGTACTTTTCAAAAATTTATTCAATGCAGTAGAAACGAGAAAAAAAACAAAATATTAAAAAAAAAATTCCCGTCAATCAAGTGTGAAACCTGAAAACATTGTAGCTTGCGAAAAAACCAATTAATTGAGTCAATTTTTAGGGTTCCGTACCTAAAGGGTAAAAATGGAACCCTATTACCAAGACTTCGCTGTCTGTCCGTCTGTCCGTCTGTCTGTCACCAGGCTGTATCTCAAGAACAGCAATAGCTAGACAGTTGAAATTTTCACAAGTTATGTATTTCTCTTGCCGCTATAACAACAAATACTAAAAACAAAATAAAATAAATATTTAAGGGGGCTCCCATACAACAAACGCGATTTTTTTGCCTTTTTTTGCTCGATATCAAAAATGGCAACAGGTAGGCACTTGAAATATTCACAAAATACTCAGTTGTATTTTAACTTTAATAATAAATAATAAAATTAAAGTAAAATAAATATTTAAGGGGGGCTCCCGTACAACGAACATGTTTTTTTCGCCGTTTTTGTCTTGTGGTACGGAACCCTTCGTGTGCGAGTCCGACTCGCACTTGGCCAGTTTTTTTATATAGTACCTACCAATGGTTATAACATGTTCCAGATTTGCGACATCAAATTATATGAGAAAAAAATAAGGAATTCACCATCATAAAAATATTATGATTTTATGATACTGCGTCAACTGATGGCGACGGATATTTAAGTACATATTTAAATATATCGCATGTAAACAGGGTTCTTAAACAAGGTCAAAACAGTTGGCGGGAATCAAGAATCTGTGTCAAAAACCATGAACGGGATATTAAAAAATATTTTATAACAAATATTTTTGAAGGAACCTTGAAGAGGAGAAAATGTTGGGGCTTCGAGATATTTAATTTTAGGATTTAACAAGACAATTATTTTTCATCGAAACCTTTTCAGACATCAATAAGAAAACTAGAAACTGGCTATTCAAAAGAAAGATATTTTTCGCTAAGCTACGGTTTAAAAGCGGTGGCCAATAACATCCGCAGTGACGGCTATCATGAAAATCATGACAGCGGGGTTTGATGGGGTCAAAAATCGCTGTCTCAGAAAACACACCAACTTGATTTCATAAACTACGTTTCAGTGACATCATTTGCAGGTAAGTTACGGGCACGATGTGGCGGCCATCGCTCTTTTCGGAAACCGTAACTTAAGGGCGTACACACATTTACGATCACGCGGCAAAAAAAACACGCGTTTTCTACAAACACGAAAAAAAGTTTTTATTCAGGAAAAAAAAATAACCAGTGCGCTAACTGTAACCAAGACTTCATTACTTACGATTCTGAACTGATGCGTTGAAATATTTTGTCGGTTATTTAAAAAAAATGCTAGACCGCGTAGGTAATGCACTTTTCTATGAAAGAGATGATTTTTTCTTCGATAACCGACGAAAAGTGTCTACGCTAGCCACATAGCGTAGAAACTTTTATTCTTCGTCGGTTATCTAGAATCATGTGCTGAATTATTCATGCTTGCAGTTTGCGCACTGGTTAAAAACAATATTAATTTATTATTTTTTAAAAGGTGAAGAAAAACAGTAGTTATAAAGAAATTTATATACAAACCTCTTCTACTATCAATGTGGTATACAGAGACAAAATTCAGCGGCGTAAAATTGGTTCCAAATCCTTGTTTATTGAAAGAGATCTTATGGGTCTCCGCAAACACTATAGGTATCGCTTCCTGGTCTATCTCAGATACTGAGAAATATTTCCGACTATCGTCGAAGTAAAACCTGGACAATTGTTGCCAGTTCAAGTCTTCCTTATCGCTGTTTCCAACGAGAGATTTCCAGAGGTCGCTTACAAACGCCATTTAAAATGAAATGGTTTTCTTCTGGTGCGGAAAATATGATTAGTATTGTGCAGTGTCAGTGTCAGAAGTGTGTCATTGTTTTGTGCTCACTTTCGTATGTGTGCTGGTCCTTGTGTTGCTATATAGCTAAGTATTTTTGTGGGTTTGTCGGTGCTACGCTAGACGCACTATTGAGGAGAAACTTCTCGATAATTGGACGAGAATTGAGAGTGAAATTTCAAGGACGCGTCACGATTAGGCATATTTCGTTACATGAGAAAGAAGAATGATAATAACTCTCTCTATCTCTCACACTAAATCTCTCTTATTATTTTTAAAGTTTCACTTCTCTCACGTGTACCGTGCTGCACGCGCAATTTTTTTCATATGTTTTCTTTATATTGTTACAGGTTTCAAATCAATTTTTGCATATTTCGTGCAGCTTTAAATTTATGCATGGGTAAGTTTACCGCTGTGCGAAACTTTTGTAAAATGTGATGTTGACGCAGAGTATTGTTTAAAATAAATATCCTTTTTCAGTAACTGTAAATTCCACGTTTCCAGCACGTTCAAAAACAGCGAATCGGCTATAGGCCAACGGCTTAACTGAGACGTTGCCTGAGGTAGCGCGGTGCGGGAGGGGTGTGGTGACGTGATGCGAGAGCTCAGTGATTCGTCAACTTGTGACAACTATCACCCCTCCCGCACCGCGCAGCTACCTCAGGTAACGTCTCAGTTAAGCGGTCGGCCTATAGTACCTACAGCATAAACCGAAATCGACGAAAATAAGAAAATCAGTGTGTCCAAAATACATTGCGTTTGCAAACCAGTTATCTAAACTAATATTATTAAGATATCGATTTATTTATTGATTTTTTGTATGTTTGTTTGTTACGCTTTCCCGCTTAAGAGCCTATACTACCTCAGCTAAAGTTCACTCTTTATCTCGCTCGCACGATACTGCTCGCGGACTGTGTGAGAGCGAGACAGAGTGCGGTGCTCGGCGGAAGGCAGCGCCAATAGTTTAGGTATTTGCTTTTTACGGTGAAAATAAAGGTAATTAAAAAAAACTAAATAACATTAGACCTGCTTTACAGTTAGTTCAGTTAGTATGCAAAGTTTCATGATCTAATTTGAAGTATTTTTTGAATACCAGCGGTTTATTGTTCAATTTGGAGGTGAGGTAACTTTGGATTTTTTTTCTGTCGAGAAAATTTTATGGAATCGTGTTTTCGGCTAACATAGTACCTAGCATTAATCCTCAAGTTTACCATATATTTATTTCAAAATTAATGCTGCGGTATTTTCGAAATAACGGAGGATCATGCTTAGCCATTTGAGGTAGTATAGGCTCTTAAACGGCTGAAAGGATTTGGGTGAAATTTTGGTAGCCCATGACCTGGATTAGGTCATATTCGTAAGATATTTTTATCCCGATATTTGCTCGGCATCGAAACTTATGCGGGAGAAACCACGGGGCGCAGCTTGTAAGGAATAAAATTACTCGTTTTCATGTCATTATGATACAGCTTTTTTCCAGACCGACTGAAATCTATTAACCTAAGCTTTGCATATAATAATAGCTTATGTACGAGTCAAATAACACGAAGACAGATAATTTTAAACCTACACGCATTACTATATTAAAATATAATTTAAAATTTGGAATGTCAAAACATTGAAGAAAATATAAAAATAACTATGAACATGAACTACGCATATAAAAAATAGACAATTATATAAAAAGTAAAAGGTAGAAATATTACAATTGTTTTCTGAAAAATGCGTCATATTTTTCAGTCATAGTCAAAAGTTATATTATGACTTTTTACCTATACTAATTTATATTATCCGGAAAAGCTGAAGCCGAAAACTCTTTTAGCTGTAAGTCTTCCATGATGTAATAAATAAATAAAAGAACCGGGGTAACTCCATTGCAGAGTAAACAAGCTGAAGTGGCAGTGGCTGGCCATGTCTGTCGAAGGACCAATGGCCGGTGGAGCAGATGATTGCTAGAGTGGAGACCGCGTATCGACAAGCATAGTGTGGGACGCTAGACAGACCTTAAAAAGGTGGCAGAGACATGCTGAATGAGGAAGGCGGGGGACGGGGTATTGTACTGCAGCCTGGGAGAGGCCTATGTCTATTGATTGATTGGCTATACTAATTTAATACTTCCAGATGCTCCACAATGCTCCACCTCCAATCCTGCCCTCTGTGTCCCAAAACATGCAGTCAAAGTGACCTCTGCGCTGCCACTGACAACGCAGTGGAAGTGGCAAAGTTTTGGGAAAACAAGATTTAAATAAAATACAGCTGTGCCAGCGACACGAAGAAGAAGACTGCCAGATGACTTTTGATGTCACGTTTGCCACTATTTTTACGGAACATAGGTATTTGCACCTTAAAAAATGTACGCTATCTAAAATCATATACCAAACTGAATTATTTAATATCTGTCTAACCTATTTACTCGTCCCGCAGTTATTTTAATATTATAATAATTTATTTCCGGGCTAAAAAAAAACGCTTTGATGTGGCAAAAACTGGCGTCCGTGCCGCCTGATTTGAAAGACGCCTAATTTATCTTCGTACTTGACAGCCCGTATGATATTATTTTAGAAATTTTATTGACTTGTTCTACAAAACATCAATTTGTATAGAATATCAGATCTGAGAACATGTGATAGTGTGAATTATATAAAGCACAATGTTTAGTCTATAATTTTGACATCGTAACGCAACATAAAAATAGTTGGCAACCCCTGACGCATTATGGATTTAAAAAATCGCGAACATTTTGCGTCATCGCCATCGCGAAATGTTTATGACCTCTGCCCGATGACAATTTCATCGGTAGTCAGATGTCGTCAACCGTTTAGCTCTATTATTTTTTTATAAATGGCTAATCAAATTATTTATTTAATAGCTGCAACATGATTTTTAGATTTAAGGGCGTTATTTAATGGGTTCAAGTATAAATGTTAACACATATTTTTTGGGGATATGTCATATTTTTATTAGTTTTACTGGTGATTTCAATAAATAAATAACGTCAGAATCGTTTTATCTGTATATTTAGTCAAGACGTGATTATATTCGTCATAGAAAAATATGCGAGTTGTTATTTTTGTGTCACCTTGTAAATAGGGGAGGGCTTGGCAATTTATTAAATAAAATAAGTCAGTTTCAGAGTAAATTAGTCCCTAAAGCCATTTAATACTACGATTTATAGCAATCCTTCGCTAGCCTATTGCTGAGATACTAACTCTCATTTACTTTGGTTGACTTTACGACTTGCGTCGACAGATAAGACGCCATTTAAATCTAATTTTCTTACGCATTTCATAAGCGTAAAATCATATGACGCATGAAAAAATACAAATATATAATATGTTTATAATGAAAACCAGCTGCTTAAAGTATTTGCGTGTTTCATTGGTAAACACATAAAATAAACAAAATAATACGTAGGTAAGAAGAGCTTTTACATAACACTCATATACAAACAAAGAACTCAATGTGTCTGGCTTTTCCCAACTACACAGTCTCACCGGATGCAGCTGAATACCAGTATTTTACATGAAGCGACTGCTTATCTGACCTCAACAACCCAGTTTCTGGGTAAATACCCCTTGGTAAGACTGGTTGTCAGACTTTCGAGCTACTAACGATCCGTAACGACTGCCAAAGATCCACGAATGACAGCCGGGACCAATGGCTTAACGTGCTTTCCGGTCTTGATAAGTAACCCATCCACGGACCAACCGCGGCATGAGTAGCCTAACCTAATCAATCGACCCTTGTGGCTGTTATAACTTACCCACAAGGCCCCTCTTCATATACAAAAAATAAATAAAATAAGGGTAAACAGTAAACATAAATCGTTCTGCCATTCATGTTAGTAACATTTACTACAAAAAAGAAAGATTATGAACATGCTACCAAATTAATATATGACCACGTAAACCTTTTCCTCTGCCTTTTAAATATTTTCATTTCGTTAACGATACGTCCATCTCGATGAATAAAAAAATATACGACATACCTACACTGACCTATTTTTCTGAAAACTGGAATGAACTAGAACAGATCAGATTTGTTTGACGCCTGCCTAACATCTACATTACCGAAAATAATAAAGTTTTACATTTAATGTTTTCCTAATAAACAAAATTGTCTAAAATACGCATTTCATGGCAGGCAAAGTTCCAATAAATTATCGTTATAAATAATATCGATATGTCAGTCAACACGCCAAAATGTTGTTGACCAATGCTTCTAATTATATTAATTTGAGGTTATAATAATGTTATCCCGCAGTAGAGTTTGTAAGTACCTATAAATAATTTTGTTTTGGATGGAAATAGACTCCTCTTGAGTTGATCTTATTGCATTTGTTATAATTATAGAAACTTTATTATTTCACTCAGAAATAAGATTTATAATATCATTGGAAATAAGTACCTACTTTAAAAAAAATCAGGTAAATTATTTTTCTTCGTGTCGCTGGCACGACTGTATTTTATTAAATCTTGTTTTTCTAAAACTTTGCCACTTCCACGGCGTTGTCGGTGGCAGCGCAGAGGTCATATTGACTGCATGTTTTGGGACACAGAGTTTGTGACATAGCTCCCTACTGCCGTTACGTCAATTAGGATAGTGCAATGGGGAAGACTGGAACTAAGGCTAACTGACAAATATATGCTTGGTTGCGCTAATAGATGTTATTTTATGTTTGAATGTGGGTCCACTTGACCAATAAAAATACTGAAAATAAATGTTTACCTCAACTGGACCCGCGGGTCCAGTACCGAGTGGGTCCAGTTGACCAAAGACTCAACCGATCGGACGTCTGGTGAGATGCCCACCATAAATCGGCCTTCTGCGGCCTTCACAAGGTCGTCGGTCCACCTTGTGGGAGGCCATCCAACGCTACGTCTATCGGTACGTGGTCGCCACTCCAGAACCTTTCGGCCCCATCGGCCATCTGTTCTGCGAGCAATGTGCCCTGCTACTTAAGTTTGGCAATTCTGCGGGCTGTGTCGGTTATCTTGGTTCTCCTGCGGATCTCTTCATTTCTTACAGCTTCTGGGTCGACAGTCCCTAAGCTTAGCCATTAGAGTCCTGTGACTTCATTTAACTAATGATAACCTATTAAGTCGTATACGTTCTTGTTACGCTGCAGCATTACCAATTAAAATGGCATACACATCATAATCAGACTTTAATGATCCCCTTCTGGAACACTGGCGTCCTCTCAGTGAGAGGGAGAGATCCGTAATCCACCACGCGGGCCCATTGCGGGTTGACATATATCACATGTCTTTGAAATTTTGGTACTTCGACATGTCTGTTTCCTGACGATAGTTTCCTTTACCGTTTTGAGAGCAGTGGTGATGAAAATAATTTACATAGTAAAGCGCTCGTCTGGGTTTCGAACCTACGACCGACAACCCCTAAGTCGCGGCCGTTACCACTGGATCACATTGGCAAGTAACCTGGATTTGCATTTCATGACCAGCATCATCGCCCATTCATTCCCGTCAAACGATAATGTCAGAAATCTTGCTTGGCGACAAAAATACATTATGTTTAGATATATGTAGCTATGATAAGTACTTCCCGAGAAGTTTTTTTTCTCCGGCATAAAATTTTAACAAATTACTACAGTTTCCTACAACCAACACTTGCCCAATTAGTGTCATATGACACTGTGTGTGGCACTCATTAGTACTATTTAGACATATTTTGACATATCTGAAACTGAGCAAAACGGAAAAAAAAAATGGCGGTTTAAAAATCCGATATCTGATCTGATGTTACTTAAGAATTTCACAGCTAATAAAATTCGCGTCACTCAGCAGTCAGGCTAAAGTGTGTATTTATATGTGTATAATTATATATTTTGATATAATTTATTGGTCTGACTCACCGGTAGTCGATTAACATTCTTGATATAAATCTCTCAGAGACATGCGTGTGGGCACTTTGGTGGGACGAATCTTTAAGAAATATGCTATTACGATCTTGATATTTAGAATAAGCGTGTGGTGGAGGGACTTTGGATAAGAACGAAATTCACTATTTTTTTTTAGTTACACTACATTTAAAATAAGATAAGACACTTAAATAAACTTTTTTTGCAGTCCGTTCAACCAATTTTGACTACTATTCCGTAGGCATAACGATGGCATTAAAAGCAAAAAAGTGGTTACAATTTTTTTTTTTTTTTCATAATGTTTGGTCTGATCGGTCGAGTTCGGTGGACGACAACGTACGAGCATAGTTCGGCCGATGCCGTCGGCAGATCAGGTGTACGCCTATAAGCCGACCACTTCAGGAGATTGGGTAGTGGTAGACCGCGAAATACAAATTTTCTTACGTTTTTGCAATATGCAGGTCAGTGTCAGGTTGTATCTTGATCAAAGTATGATTCGCGATTATAATAGATATGTATTTACAGAATTATATTCATTAAAATCATTAAAATATCTATATAAGTTAGATTTGTACCATAAGCACTTTTCCATAATTGATTTGTTCTTATGGTACAAATCTAACTTAGAATAAAAATTTGAATTTCGCGGTCTACCACTTCGTATTCAGCTTAGGGTCAGTTCATACTGCGACGCAACGCGGCGCGCAGTTTTCAAGATAGCAATAGAATTATAGATCTTATCTACTACAGTAAAAGGTACACAATTCAGTGAGATGGTGTCTACTACGTCGAGCTAAGCCGCGCGGCGCTGCGCGGCCCGCCTCACTGCATTGTGTATCTTTTTGTGTAGTAGATAAGGTCTATAATTGTATTGCTATCTTGAAAACTACGCGCTGCGTCGCGTCGCGGTGTGTTCTGACCGTTAAGCGGTCGGCTTATAGGCGTACACCTAATCTGCCATCGGCATCGGCCGAACTATGCTCGTACGTCGTCGGCCGAACTCGACCGATCAGACCAAACATTATGTACACCTACTATAGTTATCGAGCGTCATCGGACGATATTGATTGAAGTAGTGTATACGCCCTTACTCTTTTTTTTTTACATAACTATCTGTTTGTTTCGATCGGCCGAGTGCGGCCGACGACAAACGAGCATAGTTAGGCCGATGACGGACCTTTCGCCGGTCTGCCGGCCGATTCTGTAAAAATCTCACCGTGAAAACGTAGGTGATGTGAGTTTGTTTTTGCTAGGAATTGACACTATTGACAGCTCACTCCACGCTCATTTCACCTAAGTTTTCACGGTGAGATGGTTACAGAATCGCACTGCTGTTCTGTAAAAATCTCTCCGTGAAAACTTAGGTGAAATGAGCTTGAAGTGGGCTGTCAATCCCTAGCATCAGGCGGAAAACAAAGCTCACTTCAAGCTCGCTTCACCTAAGTTTTCACTAAGTTTTAGATTAGGGAAAATAATAATGGTTCCGACAAGCAAATTAATCTCCAGCGATCTGTGTCCGACTATTATTCTAATTAACCAGCGTGATAATGAATTACCGACAAAAAAATTAAAAACATAAACGAAAAAAAATATCCAATTTAACAAACAAATAACAGCATGTTCAAATTACATTTTCTCCTAAAAAAAAAGACTGGATCTTCGATTAAAAAACTGAACTTCCAAACAGAAATACTGAACTTCCGACAAAATTACTAAGTTACCGATAAGTTACCGGTTTTGTCAAAATAATCATATTTTTACAACTTGCTTGAATATAACAGTTCAAGCAAGTTGTAATTTTTATTGTTGGTTATAAAATTAATTTTTTAACTCTCATTAATGATGAAAATACCTCAAGTGTTCGTGCATATCAAATAAATGACTGTATACTACAAATTAACTACACTGCACACTAAACCAACATAATATACAAAAGTAACACATTTGTAATGACAACTTAGGATGCAAGAGCGAGCGAAGCGAGCTCGGGACTTGGGGCACCCCGACTCGGACAGGTTAGGTTCGAAGGCAGGTTGGGCTCGAGTGAGCGAGCAAAGCGAGCGAACGAGCCCCGTCATCCCCTTCGTGTTAACCTAACACGAAGGGGATGACGGGGCTCGTTCCTTTAAACCCTGTAGACAGAAATAGGGGCCCCGCGAAGCGGGGCTCCGTCGACTACGCCTAACCACATATTTTTGTAGATAAAAAAAAACTTTGGCAGGTTAGATTAGTACTGTGAGTGAACTACCTGTTTTTGTTTTTTGATTTATATCCAAAATGGGAGAGTGCATTTGACAAAACAACATTTCACGAACAAAATGTTTTTCTTCCATAGCATATTATGTATGGATATTATTATATTTAGGCCTTTGCCCAGCAGTGGGACAGTATAGGTTAACAAAAAAAAAAAGTGGCACTCCGGGAGTGCCGACAGAGGTGAAAATTACGCGTGTGTATTTTTTTATCGTCTTATAAACAAAACACGCGCGGTGTCGGTTACGGTAACAGAGTCGCGAGTTCAATGGTTTTTCCCCATCTCAAAAAATGCCCAACGCGGTAAACTACGTAAGGAGCAGTGGTGCCCCAGTGGTATCGACCCCGACTCACGAGTTGTACCCATTGTTGTTGTGTTGTAGCCCAGACAGGCACTTTACTTTGTGTATTTAATTTCACCACCACTGCTCTCAAAACGGTGATGGAAAACATCGTGAGGTTACCGGCATGTCCTTGAAATTAAAATTCGAAGACATGTGACTTCCTGATCTACCAACCTGGACTGGGCCCGCGTGGTGGATTACGGCCCATTCCCTCTCATAGAGAGGAGGCATGTGTCCCAGCAGTGGGAACATTATAGGCTAATTATGTCGCTGTTGTTTGTATGTATACTTTGTTCTAAATTGGGTCCATCCATACCCTTTCTATGAGTTCTTTCCCTTTTTTTTGTCTGTGTGGTGCCGGACTTAAAGAATAGCACCACCCCATACTTCCCGTGGGTGTCGTAAAAGGCGACTAAGGATCATACCGGAGAATGGGCAGCAGCGTTCTCTATGCATTCCACCACCATACTATACTGCGATCGCCAACCCGCCTGCCAAGCGTGGCGATTATGGCAAACCCCCCCCAACTTGGGGGAGGCCTATGTCCAGTAGTGGACGTCTTTCGGCTGAAATGATGATGATGATGATACCCTTTCTAAACACCTCCGTGCCTCGGAAAGTACGTTAAGCCGTTGGTCCCGGCTGTCATTCGTGGATCTTTGACAGTCGTTACGGGTAGTCAGAAGTCCGAAAGTCTGACCACCAGTCTTACCAAGGGGTATCGTATTACCCAGTAAGTGGGTTGTGGAGGTCAGATAGGCAGTCGCTCCATGTAAAATACTGGTATTCAACTGCATCCGGTTAAACTGGAAGCCGACCCCAACATAGTTGGGAAAAGGCTAGGCAGATGATGAATCTTTCTAAACACTGTAGATTCAGACCCATTTCCTAATCTGCACTTTATCTCATGAAGTTAACCTGAAAACATTTAACACATGTTCCTACATGTCCCAAAAACATAGTTTTGTGTAGTTCCAAACAAATTATTTGCATTCAAATACAATTTATTTTAGGTTCAAAGCGAAACTTCTGCAATCACAAAATATAACATAACATTAAAGCTATATCAAAGAAATATAATATTTTTAGCTGGATTCAAACAGATAGGTAATATTTTATATTTAATTTATCATCGACCTACATTATGTGACAAAAAATATTTGAAACATTACGACACATTTGTAATTAATTTATTAATGTCATGTCACATTTTGGTGACTAAGTTCTTCAGTGTTTTAAATAAATATTAAAAATTAGTTTATGTCATGTCGTGTCGAATGTCGAAAATTTAATTTTTTACCATGTTGGCTTTGAGTTTCTAGAGACTTTTATTATTTTGATTAAATGGTTTTTGACATGTCGGAGTCGAAAATTGAATAGCTTTGTAAAATGTAATATTTCCAGTCAATTTGTTTTTAAACAAGAGTGATTCATTATTATTAATCAGTTGACATATTTTAAAATGACATGGCATCATATTATTTTTAGGGTACCTAATCATGATCATCAGCAACATCGGGGCAGGCCCAGATGGAGAAGGCGGAATGAGCTGGACTCCTTTAACCTTTTGACCTTCACACGCCAAAAAATGTAGTCGAACCGTGGCGCGCTGGGCACATTTTGGTTTGTCATCTATACATGACTGTGGCTGTGTCTGTGTGGTGCCGGACTTATACAAATTGTAGAATAGCACCACCCCATACTTCCCGTGGGGGTCGTAAAAGGTGACTAAGGGTCGTACCGGAGAATGGGCAGCAGCGTTCTCTATGCATTCCACCACCATACTATACTGCGATCGCCAACCCGCCTGCCAAGCGTGGCGGTTATGGCAAACCTCCCCCCTTCTTGGGGGAGGCCTATGTCCAGCAGTGGACGTCTTTCGGCTGAATGATGACTGTGGCGATCAAAAGGTTAATGAAGATTGGTCCTTGGTAGCTCTGGACAGAGAGGTGGAAAGAAAGTACGGAGGCCTTTGCCCAGCTGTGGGACATTGAGGGCTAGTAATAATATTATAATAATCAGCGTCATCCTTCTACCCAACTTAATAGTGAGTGTATCAATCTCTCTCTCAGCTGTCGCTCCATGTATAGTCAACAAAAGAGATAAGTATTCAGGATCGTCGGATATAATTGAAGTTTAGTAAGAAATCGATGGATGTTGTCGACTGAAATTTAATTTTATTAACAGAAAACTCAAACGTAGGTATCAAATTAAATTTCAGTCGACAACATCCACCGGTTTCTTATTAAACTTCAACTATAGCCGACGCTCCTGCATACTTATCTCTTTTTAACCGACTTCAAAAAAAGGAGGAGGTTTCTCAATTCGACCGTATATTTTTTTTTTTTTTTTATGTGTGTTCGCGGATAACCTCGTCGTTTATGAACCGATTTTGCTTATTCTTTTTTTGTTGGAAAGGATATATGCCAAGGGTGGTCCCGTGATAAGGAAACCAGGATCTGATGATGGCATCCCAGTGAAATCGAGGGGAACTTTCGAAAATCGTAGGAGCGACTAGTGCGTTTGTTGATTTTTTCATTAAGTATTTTAAAGCACTACAATTTGATGAAGGCCTGGAGTCGATCTGATGATGGAGCCGAAAGACAGTCGAGGGGACTCCTCAACGATTTACAGCAGTTACCTTGTGTTTGGGCTTGATTAATTTGTATTAATGTGAACTTTACACCTAGATGGGTTGCGGCTATCATTAGGGGTCTGATGATGAAGACGAAGGACAGTTAAGGGAATTCCTCAACAGTTTACAGTAGCTACCTTGTGTATGTTCACCGATTACTCAAAGACGGCTGGACCGATTCCAAAAGTTCTTTTTTAATTTGAAAGGGTATACTCTCGAGGTGGTCCCATTATCATCAAGTTGGAATCTGATGAGAGGATTCCATGGAAATCGAGGGAAACCCTCAAATTTTATAGGCAAAGCTACAGCT
This sequence comes from Mesoligia furuncula, assembly GCA_916614155.1. Lineage (NCBI taxonomy): Eukaryota > Metazoa > Arthropoda > Insecta > Lepidoptera > Noctuidae > Mesoligia > Mesoligia furuncula. The sequence continues at coordinate 15,283,838 of OU744816.1, forward strand.
ATTTGGATATTTTTTAATTTAAAGTAACTTGAGCATTTGCTCTCGGAAATCATCACTTGGTAAAGTGGAGCTGATGATGAAGATCACAGATGGCCATCGGAACTACTCACTGACAAATATTTCACGGGTTGCGATTCGATTACTTTAATATGGTTGCTAAGCAATTTATGCTCGTCACAATGCGTATTGCGAGTGATTGTTTAGGATCTCCTGGTTCTTACCGGGAGAACTCCTCAACAATTAACGTTCCAGCATCGGGAAAAGCAAAATTTTGTAAAAGGTGATGAACAGTTGGCATTAGGCTATTGTAACTTAGATAAATTACAAACTGACCCACTAAAAATTGAAAAATAAAAACATTTTTACAAAAAAAAAACAACCGACTTCCAAAAAAACACTACAAATTGAAAAATAACTTTAATTTCGGAAGTCGGTGTCAATAAACGAAAACGCGGAACCGAAGACACCGACTTCCGAAATTAAAGTTATTTTTCAATTTGTAGTGTTTTTTTTGGAAGTCGGTTGTTTTTTTTTTGTAAAAATGTTTTTGTAGACTGCACATATACCTCTGTGTATCTGACCTACTCAACTAGATAGTCACATTTACAACTTTTTGTAAGAAAAAATACACTAAAATTCTAAGCTTTCGTAAGATGTTTGCAAAATGAAAACATACATAGAAACTGTAACAAAAACAAAAGCCGACCACAACAATACCTAGAAAGCATAATCATAATAAAATCACAGTTGAATGAAAACAGCGTCCCACAACGAAAGATCAGAGAAAAGCATTAAACTCAACATACGTATCCGCTCCTCGGCGAGGTATTTCAAGTAATTAGTACATAAATTATGCACTATTTTCGTAGGAGCTGCAATTAGGGCTAGCGTACACTATGAGACTTTTAGTCGGCTAGATTGATCAGCCAGGGAAACAGTATGATGCTTTTCATAATTTGAATCCTGCTCCATTATGTGTTTTTATAATTTCTAAGCTCACAGGAAATACGTGCACGTTATACTTAACGATATCGTGGACGTAAATTTAAAGGCGTCTTCATTAATTTCCTCCCTGTGATACTATGATGCCCTGACGTGGATGTTCACGATAATATCGTGAACATCCACGTCACACGTTAGGAGCTATAAAACAGCACAGTTCATAAAGTTCCTTATGTGGCAGGAAAAAATGCCTTGTTTTCACGATCAGCAGAATAATGCTTGTGAAATTCCTTGTTTTCACGATCAGCAGAATAATGCACGTGAAATTCCTTGTTTTCACGATCAGTAGAATAATGCACGTGAAATTCCTTGTTTTTGCGATCAACAGAATAATGCGTCTTCACGATCAGTAGAATAATGCACGTGAAATTCCTTGTTTTCACGATCAGCAGAATAATGCACCTGAAATTCCTTGTTTTCACGATCAGCAGAATAATTTGTGTGCAATTCCATTGCATTTTTTTTTTCCGCTCGAGTTTTTTTCTAGTCTAAAAATCTCCTGGTGCGCGCTGTGTCTTAGAACATGGACACTATTTTAGTGACAATAAAGTTCTTCTGTCGCTAACACTTCGCGAGTGCAACATTCCGCTCGTGATTTATACTTAGTACTTACTATTTAGTGATGTGTTAATGTTAATTTTAATTTTTGGTACAGTTGGATAGTAGGTATTTTTTGTAGAGATATAATAAAATAGGAAATTTATTTTTCTGGGTGGTCCCGTGTTGGAAGAAAACTCAAACTCAAACTCAAACCATTTATTTCAATTAAACCATTTACAGGCACTTTTGAATTGTCAAGAAGTCGGTCTGTCAGAAAATATGAAGCTAGTTGCCCATTCCAAAGCGTAGGTACCTATGGAGAAGAACGGGCAAGAAACTCCATGGACACTCTTTTAAATTGTATTTTTACAAAAATATTAGTTACATCATTAATGTTGAATTTACAATTATTTATGTGAGAACGATGTAAAAAAATACGTACGCGTTAAGAGCGTCCAGAGTACAGCAAATAGTAAGAAGACAACAATCCAAAAATAAAATAATTAAAAATAAGCCGAGGCAGCTAACGTAATTGAAATCATATCGGAAATTAAGGACTTGACTGTGTTTACATGATATTAAATAAAGTACTTTGTAAGATGTCAATTTAAAAAGCTTTAAATTGACGATTCACAAAGTACAGCCGGTCGATTCTGTAAAAATCTCACCGTGAAAACTTGAAGTGATTTTGTTTTTGCTAGGAATTGACACTATTGACAGCTCACTCCACGCACACTTCACCTAAGTTTTCACGGTGACATTTTTTACAGAATAACACCGCTGTACCGGTCAAGCTACGCGCGTAATCTATTTGTTACGATACAATAGAAAATCAATTGTGTCTCATTAGCAGAGCTTAATGAGTTATAAGAATTTCGATAGATCTGTTTCAGTGTTACTTAAGGAACATCTCTTTCAGATTTTTCTTCCAAATTCGGAACATTTCATGACACAATATCCTAATGCCTAATGTATATGCCATTATTTTGCTTAACTTTATTTTTAATCGAAAAAACATCTATTGAGTTTCAGCATATCGATATCTACGCACATCACTATAAGATTTTCATTCAAAATTTAGACGAGAACATGAAAGTGTCCTCCACAAAAACTGACGTATGAACCAATAAATAACATTATCACACAAACTCCGAGAAATGCATCGCTACGCACCATTTAAATAATCATGAATAATTTTATTCATGAATGTAATATTTTTGAATAAGAAACGGTGCAGCTCTATTTCTGATTCGCTAGCTGATTTTCAAGACATAAATATCACGTGTTTCCTTTTCATTCGCTTTGAATGAAAATAGAAATATTGAATGTTATTTCTAAAACTAAAAATTCTATTGACGTTTTGTTTTTTGGAGGAAGGTGCCTTTGTCCTTCTCCAAGGTGAAAACAAAAGTAGGAATGGATGAACTATACCGCTATATTTTATACCAGCTGCGCCCCGCGGTTTTCACCCGTGTAAGTCTCGATCCCGTGGGGATATCGGGATAAAAGTATCCTATCTCCTAATCCAGGTCATGGACTACCTATATGCCAAATTTCATCCAAATCCGTTCAGCCGTTTTAACAAAACAAATATACAAAAAATCTAATATTTTCTCTTTAGATAAAAGACATATTTTCCGCCCGCGCTATTACTTTTTTGTTTTTTGCTCGGCTCCTAAGAATCCTAGCGTAATGTTAAATAGCCTATAGCCTTCCTCAAGGACTGGGCTATCAAATGCAAAAAGAATTTTTCAAATCTAATTGGTAGCTCCAGAGGTTAGCGCGTTCAAACAAAGTCAGCCGTTCAGCTTTATTATATACTAGCTGTTCCCCGCGGTGTCACCCGCTGCTCAACGCCTAAAGGTCATAGCGTGATGTTATATAGCCTATAGCCTTCCTCGATAAATGGACTATTCAACACAAAAAGAATTTTTCAATTCTAACTAGTAGTTCCTGAGATTACCGCGTTCAAACAAACAAACTCTTCAGTTTTATAATATTAGTATAGATGTCATATATGTATATATGACATTTAGTTACTTATGCAAATAAATACCAAAAAAAAACACAAAAATCGTCTATGTAGGTACCACCTACATCTACCAGTCCGACGACCAGCAGAGTTTAAAAGTCACTATTCCGAAAATCGCGCGAAAAACTCGAATCGTAATCACTCGCTCCATTGTCACATTCATAATGACATAAACATATGTCACTAGATCGCGACACACTATAAAAATGCAATTTATGTTTATTACAGTTTATAATGGCATGTAAGACTAATTTATATCTTTAACTTTCCTAAAATCCGACTTGAATTCGAATTGTTGAGATTTTTTTGTTTGTTGGCGATAAAATTTGTCTATAATATGAAAATAACTTATAGTAAGGTATTTTTAGTGTTAGTAACAGCGTTTCGTGGTAAAATAAATTTTTGGGTAAATAAACTTTTCCGTTTTTATTTTCGAGTACCTAGAGATTGGGTTAAAATAGTAGATTGTTTGCCAATGGAGCAAACAACTATTTAGAAGGCGAGAGAAAGGCAGAATGCTTTTCGCCCGTTTTTTATTTTTTCACAAACTTTTTTTTTTTATTTGGCTCGCGAGTTTTACGTTATCATACAGCCTGTTACTTGTTCATACAATGTTCGTGATTGTTCTCTTTGGTGATTGGAATGTTTGTAACAATATCCACATTCCAAATTCAAATCACTTTTAGTCACTAGGGATTAAAGAGCTATTTTAGTCCCTGTTTACGAAGAATACACTAGCTCTTTTTGAATAGATGTGATAAAAAGTATTTTTACCCTTATTTTTTGTAATACATATTGTTGGTGTAGGTAACTCCACTCCATTAGTTTAATTTTCAACTTTTAGTTTAATTTTCATCATCATCATCATCATCATCATTTCAGCCGAAAGATGTCCACTGCTGGACATAGGCCTCCCCCAATTTTGGGGGGGTTTGCCATAATCGCCACGCTTGGCAGGCGGGTTGGCGATCGCAGTATGGATGATGGTGTAATGCATAGAGAACGCTGCTGCCCATTCTCCGGTCTCCCTTAGTCGCCTTTTACGACACCCACGGGAAGATGGGGTGGTGCTATTCTTTAAGTCCAACACCACACAGACAATTTAATTTAATTTTAGTTGGAATTGAAATAATTGGCTTAAAAACTTGAAATACCTATTTAGAAAAAGATTTTCTAGAATAGTCCATTAGTTCGAAAGGGTTCTATTTTGTGGTATGGTAAACGTTGAACCTCTTCTGATACAGAGAAGGAAAAGGCATTATGCTGCTCACATTTTATATGGGTTACCCCACTGATTAAACCTGCGTCTGGACCAGGTGTAAACCCAATCGAAATAGATGGTTTTGCTAACACTCCGTCCAAAACCACGTTTACTGAAATAATATTTCATCAGAAATTAAATAAATTAACTCTGGGTGCCCATTAAAATAATATCATTATTAAGGTTACATGACATTTTCATAATTACGTGTCACTGTCGTAATATTAATGTCAGAAATTAAAACCGTCTGTTTGTCTGTCTCTCCGTTATTTTGTACTAGCAGCGCCCCGCGATTTCACCCACATAAGTTGACTATCCCGTGGGAATATCGGGATAAAAACTAAACTATGTCCTTTCCCGGGACTCAAACTATCTCTATACCAAATTTCATCTAAATCAATTCAACGATTTAAGCGTGAAGAGGTAACAGACAGACACACTTTCGCATTTATAATTAGTATGGATATTCGTAAGGACACGACCTCGAGAAATCACATACAGTGAATTTCTGTACCTGGCCTTAATATATACTATTCACAGCTATACTGGGGCTTCCAGGCTGATTAGATAAACAGTTGACAATCAGTGGTTTACATATTTATATACCGAGACCCCTCCGTGCCTCGGAAAACACGTTAAGCCGTTGGTCCCGGCTGTCAATCGTGGAACTTTGACAGTCGTTACGGGTAGACAGAAGCCCGAAAGTCTGACAACCAGTCTTACCAAGGGGTATCGTATTACCCAGTAACAGGGTTGTGGAGGTCAGATAGGCAGTCGCTTCATGTAAAGTACTGGTATTCAGCTGCATCCGGTTAGGCTGGAAGCCGACCCCAATGAAGTTGGGAAAAGGTTTGGCAGATGATGACTGGGGCTTCCAGGCTGATTGGATCAACAGTTGACAATCAGTGGTTTAACTACACGGCGGCTGCAGTCTGACCACATTGCAGTTACTGAAAAATACCCAGATTGCAGGTTTTCGAAGGACCAGGGGGCCTAAAAAGACCACTTTGGCAGAATCATAAAAGGATAACATTATGAATATGAATATTTTTTATTCACAACCGTTTGACTCGCTTCCCTGCCGAATCGAACATCAAGCTCAAAACATTTATTTCATACTAGCTTCCGCCCGCGGTTTCGCCCGCAATGTATGTCAATAAAAACTATCCTATGTCCTTCCCCGGGATGCAATCTATCTCCCGGCCAAATTTTATCGAAATCCGTTCAGTGGCTTAGGCGTGAAAAGGTAACATACAGACAGACAGACAGAGTTACTTTCGAATTTATAATATTAGTATGGTTAATTGGATATACTAATTCAAGCCTGAAAGTCTGACAACCAGTCTTATCAAGGGGTATCGGGGTCGGTCAGTCAGGAAGACAAATCTACTTGCCCGTCCCGAAGCCCAGTAGGTAGGTACCTATGGAGAAGAACGGGCGAGAAACTCCAGGGACACTCTTACAAATCAAAATATTGGTTACATCATTAGAACGATGCAGAATGTTATCATCATCATCATCATCATTTCAGCCGAAAGACGTCCACTGCTGGACATAGGCCTCCCCCAAGTTCTTGGGGGGGGGTTTGCCATAATCGCCACGCTTGGCAGGCGGGTTGGCGATCGCAGTATAGTATGGTGGTGGAATGCATAGAGAACGCTGCTGCCCATTCTCCGGTACGACCCTTAGTCGCCTTTTACGACACCCACGGGAAGTATGGGGTGGTGCTATTTTTTAAGTAGGACACCACATAGAATGTTATAAGCGTCCGTAATGAAAATATTGCAACCCGCATATTAGCCACGTGTCTGATAACTAGGTGGGTCGATCCAATGACGTGGGTTCAATGAAAAACCCTGAAAATTCATGCCTCGTGTTACATTTTTGGAATTCATAAACATGATAAAAAAAATATGTCACAACATTATAATATTAGCGCAAGAAGATTATTTTTATAATAATAATTGTAAACATTTTAATGACATACGATTAGTAACCACTCACGCGGCCATAACCACGAGCAGGTATTGAGGAAAATGTTACACTCGCTCGAAAACCAAGATCGGCCATTGAAAAAACTGCGACAGCAAGCATTTTCCACACCGCAGTATTTTATTTTTAGTAATTTTGTCTATGGGAGTATTGCTCACGTTCCAGGTTCTTTAGTCGAGTGGTTAGATGAAGTACATTTGTGCCAAAGGCCGTGTGGTTATATCGGCATTACGAAATAAGTTATCTGTAGTTGAAAATCTTTAAATAAACAAATGAGACGGCGATGACGCATGCGTAATTTGATACTCGCGTGATGTTATTGTTATTGTATATCAAAACTTTGGAACAAGAATGGTATGTATTATATGTCATTCGATTCAGTATGAATAGGGCTATTTTTTAGGTAAATAAAAAAATAGGGTCATCGCTTTCGATTTTGAAATAATATTATTTTAATTTTTAATTGTCGTAATGTAAACAAACATTAAAAATAAACAATTATTAAAAAAAATCAAAGTCTCTTAAAGTTACGGAACAAGTTTTGTTATCTACACTTGTCTATCCACTTGAAGAAACAGCCATTAGTTTAACAGCGGTCCATAGAATTTTTTTCTGTACGAGTCGTGTATAAGTGGCGAGGGCGCTCCGCGGCGCGAAAAAAATGTGCTAAAAACATACTTGCGTATAGGAAGGCGTTACCGCGGGGTACTTGCGCGTGAGTGGGTAACAGAGTTTTGAATAATGTCGGTATTAATATTACATTTTTTACTTGTCGCCTAATTTGTCGGGGAGCCAAGTAGCCATTTGTAAATGAAGTCGTATGAAAAATACTTTACATAATATTATTTACCATTACAATAAAGTTAATATCCATTTGAAAAATACGTTGAATAGACTTTAAATAATCTATCCTTCCTTCAAGTCATCATCTAATCATCATCTTGTCCAATGTTACTTGGGTCCTGTGCAACGTTTTCTTCTACCGATCTCCCCTGTCAACCGCCTCACTGTCATTCACTCCCTTCTCTTTCACATCATACCTCAGACAATCCATCCTTCTTTTCTTTGGCATTCCTCTCCATCCATCAACATTTTTATGTATCACTCTTTTAGTTGAAAGTCTACGATGTCGGGGACAGGGCGATGGGCCTCAACTGTAGTTGGGCAGGACGGGTCCATATTGGCTCACCTAAAGTTCTTTACCCGAAATCGTTCTTCCTAATGATTTGTAATCCGAATGATCAGTCTTCCTAAAATTTTTCATCCTAAAGTTTTCATTCTTACTATTTGTAGTGCTACCGGCGATGTTCATAACACTCATGTTTCCGAAAATTGTAATTAATAATATCAGTAATGTAAATATATTTAAACTCCCTAAACATAATTACCATAATATTAGAAGATGATATTTATAGTTTGAATTTGAGGGTATGATTATTATTTGGGGGTATGCTTTACATAACGTACTGAGTTGTGTCTATGGTACCACTGTACTTCCACACCCGGAGCTTTTTGATAGTAGCAATTTTTTTTTGGATAGAATAGACTCTTTTTAGTCTTTTTATTTTTAACCGACTTCTAAAAAAGGAGGAGGTTCTCAATTCGGATGTTTGTATTTTTTTTTTTTTTAATGTTTGTTCGCGCATAACTCCGTCGCTTGCCAACCGATTTGAAAAATCCTTTTTTTGTTGGAAAGGGTATGCTTCCCAAATGGTCCCATGAAAAATTTATCGAAATCGGACAAGCGGTTTTTGAAAAATCAACAAAAACCTAAAAATTTATCTACATTAACGATCTTTTCATATTTCATAACTCCGTCATTTACGAACCGATTTGGAAAATACTTTTTTGAGCATTTGCTCTCGAACATCATTATTTGGTAAAGTGGAGCTGATGATAAAGACCACAGATGGCTATCGGAACTACTCAATGACAAATATTTCACGGGTTGCGATTCGATTACTTTAATATGGTTGCTAAGCAATTTATGCTGTTTACAAGCTCCATTCCACCATATGCAATGGTGAAATGGAGCTGATGGTGACTTCTCAAACAGCTCCAGTTCTCCTGGCTTATGGGAACTCCTCAACAATTAACGTCCCTGCATCGGGTAAAGCAATATTTTGTAAAAGGTGATAAGCAGTTGACATTAGGCTATTGTAACTTAGATAAATTACAAACTGACTCACTAAAAAGTGAAAAATAAAAACTTTTTTACAAAAAAATAACAACCAACTTCCGAAAAACACTATAAAGTGAAAAATAACTTTAATTTCGGAAGTCGGTGGCAAAAAACTAAAATACAAATCCAAAGACACCGACTTCCGAAATTAAAGTTATTTTTCACTTTATAGTGTTTTTCGGAAGTCGGTTGTTTTTTTTTTGTAAAAAAGTTTTTATCTTTTTCAAAGTTTTTTTTTTATCAACAAAAATATGTGGTTAGGCGTAGTCGACGGAGCCCCGCTTTGCGGGGCCCTATTTCTGTCTACAGGGTTTAAAGGAACCTAACACGAAGGGGATGACGGGGGCTCGTTCGCTCGCTTTGCTCGCTCACTCGAGCCCCCGTCATCCCCTTCGAACCTAACCTGTCCGAGTCGGGGTGCCCCAAGTCCCGAGCTCGCTTCGCTCGCTCTTGCATCCTAAGTTGTCATTACAAATGTGTTATTATGTTGGTTACCGCTATAAATAAAATCTAAACAAAAAAAAATCTATAAAAAGAAATCCAAACCAAAAAGATATGACTTTGAATAATAGTGTAAAAGATGGTTATGTTGAGAAAATATAGGAAAACAAATAAAAGTATAATAGATGTTTATTGCTACTGACATTATGAAGTTGAATGCTTCGGAATTATGAACATTAGAGACAGTGTAGCTAGGAATTGTGATTGTTAGGATGAAAAATTTTAGGAAGAACATTTTCGGATTTCCAATTATCGGAGTTGAAAATTTAGGTGAACTTTGGCGCACCCGGGCAGGACATGTAGTTAGACGAGGAGACGGCCGATGGAGTAAAGCTGTAACCGAATGCTGGCCAAGGTTCATTATCATCATCATCATCATTTCAGCCGAAAGACATCCACTGCCGGACATAGGCCTCCCCCAAGCACCTCCACTGCGATCGGTTCTGTGCTTCTCGCGTCCATCGGTCGTCGAGCCACCTTGTGGGAGGCCTTCCAACGCTACATCTTTCGGCCTCATCGGCCATCTGTTCTGCGAGCAATGTGCCCTGCCCACTGCCACTTAAGTTTGGCAATTCTTCGGGCTATGTCCGTTACCTTGGTTCTCCTGCGAATCTCCTCATTCCTGATTCGATCACGCAGGGAAACTCCAAGCATAGCCCTCTCCATTGCCCATTGTCCATTGGCCAAGGTTAGGCCAAAGAAACCAGGGCCGCCCAAAAGCGCGTTGGGTTGATGATATCGTCAAAGTCGCGGGTAACACCGGGATGAGGGACGCACGGAACCGGGAAGTATGGTAGAAGAAAGGGGAGGTCTATTACCCAGTCACAGGTATAGGCCTCCCCACGGCGGAATCGCCCACTGGTGATTCCGGGCTCAAATGATGAGAGTATAGAGGTATGAGGAACAGGGTATAAAGTTTACTCATACTCTATAGAAAAGGGAGGATCCTCCGACCAGACGGGTGTCGTGTGTGGTGGGCAACTGCCCGATATTTTTTTTTATTAGGTTGTTTTCCCGGTAAACTTTGCTTGCGCGACGCAGAATTTTGCGTGACGTCAGTATGACGCGAAGTTTGTATGTACCGTTGTATATACCGCTACAAGTGACGACTCTTTTACTCAAATACGTTTCCTCCCTTCTCATCACATGCTTTATACCAAGTCAAACGATTTCCTTTCAACTTTTCATAATATGCAAATTTTACGAACGCTTGTCGAAATAATATTACTGGCATCGATTGTTAACGGTTGTTTATCGGTCCTGAAACCGTGAAATATCAAGTTACACAGATCAATCGAACATTTAAATTACAGTCTATATTGACATTGCTTAACGTATAATGTTTTTACATAGCAACTAAGGTTAAAAGTTATTTGAATGCTGTTGTAATTTCTTTGCAAACAATTTTACACTATCCGTTAAAATATCGGTTGATTGAGAAATAGACGGTACTTGGGTGCTTGATTCGGTTTTTTACCGATTCGTTCTGTCATGGTTGTCAACGCAAATAGACTTTTGTCATTATTTGTTTGCGCTTATGAATCACACTAATATTAAAGGCGAAAGTTTGTGTTTGTGTATGTGTGTGGGTTATATGTTTGTTACTTCTTCACGCTCAAACGGGGGGATTAATTTTGATGTAATTTTGTATGGAGGTATCTGACACCCTGGATTAACATATAGGCTACTTTTTATCCCGATATTCCCACGGGATCGGATGAAACCGCGGGGCGCAGCTAGTAAAAAAAACTATTGATTTGATTTGTCACAATCTCAAGCATAGCTATGATTTAGGGTAACCATTGTCAAGATACGTAATTCTAAGGCCCATCCACGACCTGTTTCAAGCTCAAATCACCAATGTGTTGCCAGAATGTCACAGCACAAGTTTTTCAATGGCGGTTCGTAAACGACTCAACCAATACTACTACAAATCAAATCAAATCAAATCATTTATTTCTTTGCAAACATGGGTAAATAATTGGTACATAGATGTTGTCATAGAAGTTAGATCTCCATGTTCTGCCGTCACATGGGCATGCAAATCATAATCAATTAATATAATTTTAAATAACAGTTAGAGTATAATTATAATTCCATTTTACAAACTAATGTCAAATCATTTGAAATCACAACACAAATAAAAAAAACAAAAATAAAAAATGTCGTATTATTACTCTTCTATACTTTTGAGTAGCGTCTTAGACGACGGGCTTACAGTTTTCTAAACACTTGGAGATTCTTCATTCATTCTTCTTCATCTAAGCACATTTAAATTTCAAATACTTATGGTGTACAGTCACGAGCACTAATATGTCAACACTTGGCAAATTTAAAATGCGATTTTTTCGTGAAATGACGAATGCAACGATGAAATACGACACTTTACATAAACCTATGGGTTCGAAAATACGGGTAAGAAGTGTTATGACTACCTCTCGATAAGACTAAATGACTAGTTCGCTTTAAGACTTAATCTCGATATGACTAGATCGCTGTAAAACTAATTAGCTGTTTGACTACATATGCATTATGTTCGTAATAACATACAATTTCACTCAAAAATAAAGGAGAAAATTGCCTTTGAATATAGCCAAGTGTAGACATACTTATGCTCGTGACTGTACAAGTCGTTAATTTTCCCACCCGTACACAAAATACGCGCATTGACGCATTTGCGGATTCTAGCCCGTATTACCTATTACATATATATGGTGTACATAACAAGAAGTATTCTATTTTCAGGCAAAGTATGTATATTCTCCTGTGAGATACTGACATCTACTTAGCAGTGGAATTCCGACCGCCTTTATAAAGTAAACACACCAGATTCCACGTTAGACGAAGCTTATTCCTACCTCAAAAACACTAAATTTAATATCAAAGCTAACACATCAACCTGTATCTAGATATTACATCTGCCGTATAATATTTTGCGTAAGCGTAGCGGCGAGGGCGATTTTAATTCTGGAAACTGGAGCAGATTTCCAAGATATGCGAAAACACAGATATACAGATTTTACCTACATGTTGACGAGGCGGTTTGTTGATTTGCGGGGTAGTTGAGTAACATACTATCAGTAGCAATGGCTTTAATTTTGACAGTTCAACAACATTCATTGCGGTATTTACATCGCTGAGCAGACAAATTTTTCGAACATACGAAGCAATGGATTAGCAATATGCTTCAAAATGATTCAGATTGTGATTGATAGTGTGTTACCAATTCGGGTGCTGTTCAAGAAGAAGAAGAAGACAGAGTATTTAGATGAGATTCCCATCTAATCTAAGTACTCTTAAAAAAAAATACAATTCCTTCCGGAATTGTATTTTTTTTTTCAGCTGACATAGGATGTTTTTTTTTTCTAATTTATTATAGTTAACTAGCAGCGCCCCGCGGTTTCACCCGCATAAGTGTCGATCCCGCAGGAATCTCGGGATAAAAAGTAGCCTATATGTTAATCCAGGGTGTCAGCTACCTTCATACAAAATTTTATCAAAATTAGTCCAGCCGTTTGAGCGTGAAGAAGTAACAAACATATAAACACACACACACACTCACAAACTTTCGCCTTTATAATATTAGTGTGATTGTTCGACATAAAGAAAGAAGCTGCAGAAACTCATTTGATTCCAAAAACTGACCCTAAAAAATGAAACCTAAAAAGAACTCAAAACTAAAAAAGAACTGACTGAAACCAAGTGAAGTTTTCAATCTGTGACAATAATTAATTATTTATCACACACATCTCCAAGAACCAAAATCGAAACAAAAGAAAATCTCTCAATTACGTCAGAATCAGAATGCTCTATTATTTGTAAACTCAAGTAGAGGTGGCTTCCATCACTCCAAACTCAAATCTCCTTCACAAATGACAGTTCCATTAGATAGACAATATTCTCATCACATTTACAAAGATTTCAAATATGACACCGACATCAAAATCTAAGTGTCCATTTGACAAATGGACTCATATTCCTGGCCAAAGCTGACGTCACGACTTTATGACGGATGCATGTTTTCACGAGAGTACACTCGTGAAAATATTTCAAGGATAGCAGCTGGGTTCCTTAGACAGATTTGATTTAGAAACGCACTTTGAATTCCTGTGATATAGGAATTTGTATTAGTGTTGGCGATGTTACTTAGGAGAGAATGTCTTGTGAAGCTGATGGATGTGTTGCCATATTGACTATTTATTATACCTAATTGTGCATTATGAGCATAATCAATCATTCAAAATATTTAATTTCACAAAAACCTACATGGGCACTTATGGAACGTCAGGAGCTAGGTGCACGGTTCCAGTTGGTCGTTTCCTATGGAGAAGAGCCGGCAAGAAACTCCGGTTAGTCTTTTAAAAAAGAATTGGCTTTTACAAGGTTTTCAAATTACAGTGTAAATAGGTATGGGAGGCAGTGTAGGCCTGTCAACATTGCGTACTTTGTGGTAACCGAGTACATAATGCTCTATATAAAATCAAGGGTCTGGATATCGAGGGGGGAGAATTTAGTTTAAACTCCAGAACGTCTCGTCTCGTCAGAACAGAATATATGTATAACTACAAGAATAAGGTGATTAATAAAAAGTATTTACAAGGCAGATGGGAGTGGAAACGGGCGGTGGGGCCACCCTTACGCCGGACACTGGAGTAACCGTATTGGTGACCTGTGGCTTTAGTGTGAGTTTTTTCGACTCACGTTCGATTGCGAGCGCGTTAGAATTTTGTATGGGAAATTAGGTTTCTCCTAGTGACCACCAGGCGGCGCTATAACTTTTTCCATATAAAATTCTAACGCGCTCGCAATCGAACGTGAGTGAAAAAAACTCACACTAAGGCCACTGTGATCTTAGTGTGAGTTTTTTCGACTCACGTTCGATTGCGAGCGCGTTAGAATTTTGTATGGGAAATTAGGTTTCTCTTAGTGACCACCAGGTGGAGCTGTAACATTTTCCCATATAAAATTCTAACGCGTTCGCAATCGAACGTGAGTCGAAAAAACTCACACTAAGACCCAGCAGTGACCATAGTATGAGTTTTTTTACTCCTTGCGCCTCGTTTACGTTTATACATCAGTATGTATGAACGTAAACGAGGCGCAAGGAGTATATAAGGATCGCAGCAGGTGGAGTTCTTTAGTTTCTGCCTCACCCCAGGGGAAGGAGTTTATGTATGTGTGTCATTCCTCTCTTTAAGGTAAATAGGGTGAAGACTGTCTTGATTTTCGCTTATGGGGACACATGACCTAAAGCGCGGTCACTGTCGGACTGCATAGAAAAGAAAGAGAAGCGCGATGACACAACGTTGGTAATTTATTGCAAAATATGAAGCAACTATGTATTTACTTACAAAAAATCTATTAAAACACTAGTGCTTTAGTATGTTGCTTGTAGAATAATCTGACAAAAAATCAGAATGATTACGTATGTAAGTATATTAAGCAAGGTTTTTATTGAGAAAAGAAAGTTTTTAGAGGTATCTTCATGATTTTTTCTATCGTATCAAATTAGTTGTATTATGTTTCTATCTAACTAGCATATATCCTGAAGAATATCATATATTTTTTTGATTTTATTTACTGTAGTCGGTCATATACTTTTAGGCATAATAAAAATTGCGTTTTTTGTGTTTTGGTCCTGTTGCCCCCTTAAATAGATAATTGTCTCGTAGATGATTATGCATTAAGGTACAGACGCCAGCACATCAAGCTACCCAAAACTGTCAAATTTTCCCAATCAACTTTGAACCTTATGCTTTAGCGATAAAGTTGAAAATCTATTAAAGAAATTCGACAGATTGTAGTAGGTTGATGTGCTGGCGTCTGTACAAAGTATTGGCCGTAATTGCACATGTCGAATTAAGATCAAACGTTTTGCTAGTCACTGCTCCCAAGGTTTCCTCATATGCTCCAATTCCAATTCTGATGTAAGATCTAAACCTCTCGCTGTAGACTGAATTGTAAACTACAACAGCATTGTTATAAACACGAAAACAAGTTAGTACTGTAGTAATGGTATCTTCTTGTAAACAATTTACAGTCCTGTCACCTATTTACATTAGGAGGATTTGTGGGGGGTAAAATTTAGTCCTAAGTCACTAAGGTAACTAACTTTTTAAAAACAAGCTTGCCATACAACATGGCAATGCTGCCAGCCTTTTGAGCATGTTTTCAATTGACAGCGATGCGGATGAATTTTTCGATGCCCTTTGAATATTTATCCTCCTTTTAAAAAAAAACGGGACCCTATTACTAAGACTTTGCTGTTTGTCCGTCTGTCCGACCGTCCGTCTGTCGATCACCAGGCTGTATCTCAAGCACCGCGACAGCTAGACAGTTGAAATTTTCACAAATTATGTATTTCTGTTGCCGCTATAACAACAAATACTAAAAACAAAAAAATTAAGGGGGGCTCCCATACAACAAACGTGTTTTTTTCGGCAATTTTGCCTTGTGGTACGGAACCCTTCGTGTGCGAGTCCGACTCGCACTTGGCCAGTTTTTATATACTTGTACATATTATTATTATTATTTTTAGAATGGTAGCTTTTTTAATTATATAAATATAATGTAGTTTTTTTTTTAACTTTACTTATATTCTCTTAATATTAAAGACTATGAACCATCACCACCTACCATACCAATAATCTACGTTGCTCTTTCATTTAATATAAGAATGTACAAATATCCGGCGCCTCTCCCAAGATTAAAATCAAGATGTAGGCAGTTCTAATTCGAGATCACTAATGTGTTATAAACGACTTTAAATCTTCAACCTCACTCACAAATTCAACGAATCTCTTCAATAATTCACACATAATAATTTAATGTTTTGATTCACGTTTAAATCCTGTGTCAGACGGGCTTTTGAGGACTTACATGGAATTAAAATTCATCTTCCAGTAAATCCTATTACTGAACATGGAGTTTCCAATTACTGTTGCAATAAATTGGCAGTGGTAACGACCCCGGCTTACGAGTTGCAGATCATGGGTACGAACCCACGCAGGCGCATTATTTTGTGTAAATAAATATCATCACCACTGCCCTCAAAACGGTGAAGGAAAACGTCATGAGGAAACCGGCATGTCCTAGAACCAAAAATTCGAAGACATGTGACATCTACCAACCCGCACTGAACCCGCATGGTGGATTATAGCCCACTCCTCAAAGAGAGAAGGCGTGTGGGGGGAACGTTATAGGCTGAATATACTAAATGGTTTAAAGGGAGATTGCGATAACTTGGCAGACGCATATTAACGAAGACAAGGATACAACTTTTGAAATGGTTTATTTAGTTATCAGACAGCCACAGGTAGGAATGAGGACTACTTTTTTCTTACCACAAATTAAGAAAAGATATACATAACATAACCTCCTTTCCATAATCCCGAAGGATCAAGGAGAGGTGTACCTATGGTACACCCAGATGTCGCCAATTAAGTACCGTGTAATTGGGGGTGAGCATATTGCCATCAACCGGGCAAAAATCCAGGTAAGACTCCGGGCTGCTACTGATTGAGCACGTATCTCTAAAGGACAAGGGTTGACAAAAATAGTTACTCCCTGAAACTAAGTCTTAACCTTTTGAATGTCTTAAGTTACACAGTTCGACATAAGCAATTGTCTTTCTATTGTATCTCTAATTACGGCATTCGATGAGTTAAATACACGTGCCAGTGTAAACCTCGTGACTATAGAACTACCCACTCTCAGCACCATTAAAATACTTTTACAAATCCCGAATAAAAATAATATATAAAAATAAATTAAAATCCAACGGAATGCAGCAACATTGTCGATATATTAGCCAGCGAAGTAGAAATAATCAGGGACATAGATCGTAGGAGCATGTCAACGGCGAACCGCCAAGAATTTAGCCACCAAATTACATATCCGCCGAATATGTTATATATATTATAATAAATAATGTGTAACAACGCAACGGGTCGTGACGCCGATCATATAAATCTGGTGAAGGTGACGAGTAATGAACTGCTTGACGTGAATTTCTGGTGAGTGAGAGCTAATTTTCGTGGCAACCCTAATTTTGGGTGAAACATTTTAGAGAGGCTGGAATTTGAACTTGGGAGTTGGTAGGGAAGGTATTACACCTGTCTGGGTATGAACGTAGGGATGAGGGTGTAAGAGCAGTGGTGGCGCAGTCGTACCATCCTCGTCTTACGAGATGCAGGTCGTGGGTTTGAATCCAGGTAGGCGCTTTTCTTCGTGTAAATAGTTTCATCACCACTGCTCTCAAAACGGTGATGGAAAACATTGTGAGAAAACCGGCGTATCCTAGAACCAAAAATTCAAAGACATATGGGACATCTACCAACCCGCACTGGGCCCGCGTGGTAGATTAAAGCCCGCTCCCTCTCGAAGAGAGAAGGCCGGTGTCCCAGCAGTGGGAACACTATAGGCTGTGAGTGTGTGTAGTGGAAGACCTAGTGCTGGGTGAAACGATGCAATATCTGAATGAGTAATAATTAATAGAATGTGACAGACGATGACTTATAACTTACCAGTAGGAAACCTTATAGATCTAGTAGAGAATGGATGTATTTTGTTTCAGAAGAAGGCACGGATAAAAACATCACAAATCAAGATCAAATGTACACCTAACGATATGTCTTTAGTTACGAGCTTAACCAAGATGCTAAAGAGTTCTCCTTTATTTCAATGATCATCGAGAACGTAGTAAGTTAAGTTTTCGTTTGGTATCCAAGGACCACATTCATTTCGGTCAAGATTATGTTTAAGAAACTAAACACACTATACATAACACATACCTAATACTAGTTTGAAAGTACCCATGATTCAGGTTAGAAACTTAACTACAAAACCTCAAATTTCACTAAGTCTACATAAAATTCACTTAAAATCTTGGAGAAACCATCCATTGCATACATCTTCCAAAGAAAAAAAAACTGAGTTTAATAAAATCTTAATCAAAACCGGCAATTAACTAAAGTCAAAAAAACTGCAAGAGATTCATAACTACGCACTACACAACATGTTTTCACACAACCTTCAGACTCTCCAGAGTCTTTCAATGTCTCGCGGAAAACACCACGACCTCTGGCATCATACAAATATACACCCAACTGATGTTGATCAACTAAGTCATTAACAACCTGAATATTCCGATCTAATATTATCAAGAATTTGCGTCACAAACTCATAATGTACTGCCGCGAAATTGATCGTACACAGTTTCATGTATTTGTCGGTAATTTTAATTTACTTCAATGTATGTTGAAATTGAAGCAGGTGTTTGATGTCGACCTAAATTTTTGATATAATCTGGCTATCAAGTCAATCGTATTAGATTTTTAGGTATATGATCATCATCATCTGACTTAATTAAAAGATTATCCGTTGGGCAAAGACATGGCTTCCAGTCTAACCAGATAGGTCACTGACAAGAGATTGGAGAGTGGTCAAGAGTGACTACCGTCTGACATAATTAAACCATTCATAGTTTGTCAAAGCCCAGGAGACCAATGTCTTGGCAGTCTCACTAAGTGTTATTATGAAGCTTACTGGTTTTAGGTACACCAAATATATTAGTCTATTAAAAATAATGTTCCCAAGATTTGTAATATCTTGATTTAAAAAAGTCTATGGAGTTTCTTGTCTACAACGCTTTGGACGACTAGAATCATCTTCCTGGGCCTCAAGTCTGCTATTACAATAGTGTCAGAATGGTCTATCATTGATCTCATAATTGTTGATTTTGACAAGTTTGGTAATCTACTAATATAATGGCGTCATTATGACTTTCCAACGGTCAACCACTGACACTCCATTGAAAGAAATGGCATAGAACGGTAATCTCGTACATAATGAAAAATAAATTACTGACTTAAGCGGGAATCTGCTAAAATTTTGACAGTTCCTTTGATCAGTGACCTACCATTAGAACGTCATTGTGCAGTTATTGCTTTTAATTCGTTACGAGTATCGTATAATTTCTGTGCCATTGACCGACCAATGATCAACCATTATGAATTTAGCAGATTACGAACTTATAGCAAAATGACAATGGGATGGTGGTGGGATCGTGTTGGAATGACGAATTTATAAAAATAGCAGACTAGGGCCCCTGACTGACTGACTTATTGACAATTCAAAAGTGCCTGTAATTGGTTTCATTGAAATTAAATACTTTTAGTTTGAGAGTATATCAAACTTATTTGGTAACACCAAACATTTATAGGCTAGACACTTGTCGGTAAAACAAGGTCCATATTACTCTATCCAATGCTAATTCTTATAGCTGATTATGAGTATCTACAGGCAACAACGCAAAAAGGTGAGACCGAGAAGTTCATAGTGCAGCTGACGCTAACGCAGTTGAGGTGGCCGAATTCTGGTCGAAGCTTATACATGCTGGCAGTGATAGTGAAGCGCAACCTCTTATATGGATTCAGACCTTATGGATTCAGTATATGATTCTGAACCTGTATTCGAGTATTTCGTCTATTATAAAAAAATAATGAGCTGAATTCATGGTTTCAATACTCAATATCTTAATTCCTTTGCCATAATGTGTACTTAGGTGGTAATTATATAATTTAGATCATTATGGACCCTGTAGGGCACAGCAAAAGAGTAGGAGAGAGGAAGCCCTGTTTTAGGAGATATTTTATTATTATTTTTGTTATATTAAATTATTTATTAATAATTATCGTATCTGTAATATATTTTAACATTCATATAAATTGCGTGTCGCCTGCCACCCTTTATAAAATTAATAAAAGGGCGTCATCGATACGACGAAGAAGAAGGTAACAAATTAAGAAAATATTTTAATGCTTAGTGAAAACTTTTACGAAAGGACAAATCACTCATATCAAAAGGACAAATCACTGATATCAAAAGGACAAGCCACTGATATCAAAAGGACTAATCACTGATATGTAAAGGACAAATCACTGATATCAAAAGGACAAATCACTGATATCAAAAGGACAAGCCACTGATATCAAAAGGACTAATCACTGATATGTAAAGGACAAATCACTGATATCGAAAGGACAAATCACTGATATCAAAAGGACAAGTCACTGATATCGGAAGGACAAATCACTGATATCAAAAGGACAAATCACTGATATCGAAAGGACAAATCACTGATATCAAAAGGACAAATCACTGATATCAAAAGGACAAATCACTGATATTAAAAGCACAAATCACTGATATCGAAAGGACAAATCACTGATATCTAAAGGACAAATCACCGATATCAAAAGTAAGTTTTTTCTGAACCAACTCCATCCATAATTTCAATCTTTCAACAAGCTAAGTCCAGCAGGTAGGAAGACCTTGGTAAAGTAATTAGAAGTGTCGGTCTAATTACTAAGGCTGGCGTTAATATTTCTGGCTTCTACATCTCATTGAAATTTGTCTAATGAGAGTAACGATGTGTAACATCAGTTGGCACTATGGATAGTTTATGTAATGGAAGAGCCAAGCCTACTTCTTGCAAGAAATACCAGGATATTATTCCGTAACTAAATGTTTTTGAGGTTTTATTCACAAATTCTTACAACTATGTACCAGATTTTAGCTTATATCTAAAACTTTTTGATAAAATATATGAAGCATTTCGTAGATATTATTTTATTAGCTTATATCGAAAAGTTTTTGATACGAAGCATTTCTTAGACATTATTTTAATTTTATACAGTTCGCAACACAAAAAAGTAAAACTAAATATTATCTCCGTAAAATTAGTTCAAGTTCGAAGTCTTGCAAAAAATCTCGATGTTTGCCAAAAAATCTGATTTTTAGCACAAAAAACCTCCGAATTAACCCTGCATCCTGACAACAATAGAAACAAAAGATTACGTACCATCATCGTAATTACTAAACTTCCGTAGCTCGAACATGATTGCTCAACCGCGCCCCCAAAGTGCACTGCGTGATCATACGAACTCAGTGACAGATTGAATTCACGGAAAGCTCAAGTAGTGGGTTACCTAACGGTAACTAAAAATAATCGTCAAGATATTTGGCTCCTCCATCTTATGTGAAAAAACATAATAAATTCTAAATTATGTTCTATAAAATGACCACAACTGTGCACAGTTATGAGTGCTGGAAATAAACGTGGACTGTGATGTGGTGGGATTTTTAGTAATATAATACTTTGAGCGGGCCTAGTAGAAAGTTGGTGGAGAAATTATGTGTAGGAGACATTTTTTTAGTTCGATATTTTTTTATGTGTCAGGGGTTGCGTTTATGGATTTTCTGTAATTGATTTTTTGTTTTGAGTAAAACTTTGGACGTTTAGAAGTTTGGGCGGTAATTTGAATATTTCTTACGCGTTCATTTTACGTCTTTAAGCATACTATTTTTTTATAATATTATTTTAGATTGTTTTTTTTTCTAGAATTAGGTACAACTATTTATCTTTTTTTAATACTGATAAAACCGACTTTTTTAAATAATGTAAAAAAAAAATATTAAATTAATTAATCACAGGACCTTTAAAAACCGAATTAACAAACTTTAAAATTAATTGTTTGCATTTTTTATCTACAAAAAACGCCCTCCATTCATCATTTTAGAATCTCGTAGCACCGAACAAATCGCGTAGCCGTTTCGTAGCACGCTCAACCAACACTGTAGGTGTCACATATATT
Source organism: Mesoligia furuncula (assembly GCA_916614155.1). Classification (NCBI taxonomy): domain Eukaryota; kingdom Metazoa; phylum Arthropoda; class Insecta; order Lepidoptera; family Noctuidae; genus Mesoligia; species Mesoligia furuncula. Next base: position 15,306,004 of record OU744816.1, read on the forward strand.
AAATTATTTATATTCCAAAATAATTATTCAAAACTGTGTAGTGTCGAAAAGTGGAGAAAACTTCAAAATTTCGTACTGGCGTCATGATAACACGGACCGTTACAATTTACCAGCACTTTAATCACTTCACACTTGGCACTTAAAAAAAATCTCCAGAATGTACCGTACGGGTTAACGCGTGCGCAAAGACTAGGCAGCGACCTGCCCGACCAGCAGAAACGCGAAAATTACGTATTTATATATTAAACACTAATTATGTACATATTCCGAGATATTTTTGTAACAATAAATTGAATTATAATCATAGTGTTTTGACGTGTTTTCGGTGACTCTCCTAAAGAACTTATGTTAACTTGTTTTTTTCTGTACTCTAAAATTAGTTTTGTGAGGCATTTGGGTAGTATGCATGATTAACCAACTTGGAAGCAGAGAGGTAAGGTTCGACAGTGACGTGGCTTTGACATTGTTACGTAGTCTTTCGAGACGAGTCTCGATTTTCCCGCTGCTCATAGCAATAAATGTGTTAGCTCAACGATATACAACAGTCTGTCTGGTTTCATAATTGCTGGAGAAATTTTTTACGTCACCTTCATGATTTTATTTTTACAGGGTTCAGGGTGGTTCAAAGTATTGACAATGATATTTTTAGGTTGGTTATAATAATACAGTTTATGACTGAACATAATAAAGAGAGATGAATCGTAGCAACCTGTGGTAGATTGATTATGCATGGTTTTTAGATTTTGTAGCATAAGCACAGCTCCCACTGGTGGGAGATAGGCCTCGGTCTCGTTGAGAGGGAGCGGGCCGTAATCCACCACGCGCGACCAGTGCGGGGTGGTGGATGTCACACGTCCTAAAATTTTTGGTTCTACGACATGCCGGTTTCCTCACGATGTTTTTCTTCACCGTTTTAAGGGCAGATTTTACGCTGCTTACTGAATTGGTAATCATAAGCTTTTGACATTCTACCGTGATTTATTAGAAGATATTGCAGCATCTATAGGGAGGGAAAGCGCTATTTCATTTTAATGACTCAAAGGACCAAAAAGGTACTGTTTTTTTTATTCTGCACATAACTGTTTGATTACACGTTGCCAGAGGTAAAATAGGTAATTAATTTAAAATAGTTTTAATGGGCAAAATTTCGAATCGCAGTATATGACTCTTTTTATATTTAACACAACTAAATATTTACTCCAGGTAATAAATTAAAACGATCGTCGAGATACGAAGACGTACGAAGCTCTTCGATATCGGAAAGCGTATTATGGAACTCAAATGGAGTTGGCAGAAAACCTCAAACGGCGAAAATATTCCAACCTGATTGGGAGTTATATGTTCGAGGGTCCGAGTACCCACTTGGTTTTTCGAGATATCGCCAAGCGGTTAGTCGACTCTTCACATGACCAGAGGGCTGGCCTATTTCTTGGCCAAAGAATTAGCATCGCCATACAACGTGGCAATGCTGCCAGCCTTTTGGCTGGCAGCCTGTTCCTGTTGACAGCGATGCGGACGAATTTTTTGATGCCCTATGATTATTTTTTCACATAAATGTAGATACATATGTCGCATCACCGGGTGGCCGAGATGCGATACATCGGGTCTTCTTCACGATCCGACATAGTTTAGATAGGTGTGGGCACTACAGTGGGTACTCGAACGAAAAGATTATTTGAATTTACAGTAACTTTAATAAACTAGCTATTAACAACCGAAACGCACACGTGCGTCGGAAACAAACACGTGCGTTGGTATTGAGCGTTTGCCGAGACTGTCCGAGCTCGACGACTGTCCACTGTAGACTGTCGCAACACTCGGTCTGTCCACCAGTCCTCGCTGCATCCCCTCTACCGACGATCGTGTCCAAGCGGTAGGGCTCGCTTGCGTTTCCGATCACATGATTCTTCGTTTACCAAACAAATTGTTAGATGGCGCTGTTCGCTGTACTGTGTTGCCATCTATCCACGACACGGCCATCCCTGACTAGCACCCGTCCTCGGGTGTAGTACCTGCGGACCAAAAATACTCACAGAGTAAACAAGCTCGGCTATCCTGCCAATACCTAATAACTAAGGTAACTCGGCGTATCCTGCCAATACCTAATTACTAAGGTAACTGTATCTCATTGTTACTTTAACTTCTCTAGTCTTAGTTTTATTTACAATGCCTTGTTATCAAGGTTTCACACCTCATACAACATTATTCATTAGAAAAGGTTCGATCATTAAGTTGAACCAAAGAAAATCAAAATTGTAACGAATCAGTTACTATTTACCAAAATCTGTGCAATAACACAGTACAGAATCACACCAATGATTCTTACCAGATCAGTTGTCACATATTTTGCTACTGCACATAAGGTGCGGTTGAGACTAGTCACGACATGTGCTTCCTACACATGAGGTGCTCTGTGCATCAACACAGACTAGAATCGATCCATTGATTCTCAGAAAAAGAATACTAGCGCAATATGTGCTACAACACCTGAAGCGCTCTGTGCACCAACACAGACAGGACTCGACCGATCAACAAGTTATACCATCACAATTGTTGTGACAAATCAGTTAGAATTTACCGAAATAAAATTCATAGGCAATGTATACTCAACTCATGAAACTTTTATTGTAAACTGTGCACCAACACAGGTCAGAATCGCACCAACGACTCTACATATCTACCGCCACATATGCTACAACACATGAGGGGCTCTGTGCACCAACACAGAAAAGAATCGCACCAACGACTCTTTAGACATCTGCCGCCACACGTGCTACAACACATGAGGGGCTCTGTGCACCAACACAGAAAAGAATCGCACCAACGACTCTTTAGATACCTGCCGCCACACGTGCTACAACACATGAGGGGCTCTGTGCACCAACACAGAAAAGAATCGCACCAACGACTCTTTAGATATCTGCCGCCACATGTGCTACAACACATGAGGGGCTCTGTGCACCAACACAGAAAAGAATCGCACCAACGACTCCTTAGATATCTGCCGCCACATGTGCTACAACACATGAGGGGCTCTGTGCACCAACACAGAAAAGAATCGCACCAACGACTCTTTAGATATCTAGCGCAATATGTGCTACAACACATGAAGCGCCCTGTGCACCAACACAGACAGAAATCGCACCAACGATTTCTTATAGACCCATCGCCACATGTTACTCATGAGGTGCGGTCTTAAGTTTTGAGTTTGAGTGTACAAGCCATTCTTAATCAGAGGTGGTTTCACTATTACTGTCCACAACTAGGACATCTAATTCTCGAGTAACTTGGTGATCGGGTACCCTCCTCACAAAATCATGAGAGTATTCTTAGGTTCGCTCAGTCAAGCGCCTTTAAAACAATCATTAAAAGCAAACTTAGAGACTAACTTTACTTTAGTCAAATCGAATGTTATCGTAATTGCATTTTTTTAAGACCCTGTGTCACGTGGTCTACTATCTCATATCAGTCAACTCATCATCAGTTGTCACTAAGCTAAGCCAATACACTTTGACGCAACACAATCTTTGATGATAGAGTGACAGAATCGTAATAAAATGGATGGGACTCACCCAGTATTCATCTGCTCGGATTGCTGACATAGCAAACTTGAACCGTATCACTCGATACTAGCCGCTGCTGCAGGCGCTGGCCCGGAACCGCCTGAGCCCCTCGCCCTACTGGCGATGGCGCCTCCATCATTATTTCGCGGACATCTCGAAGCAAAATGTCTGGTGTTGCCGCATCGAAAACAGATGCGGTCTGAAACTGCCATCCTGCTTGCACTCGTTCTCGTGTGTTAATCTGTCAACAAACATACCCGCAAAGTATCACATAGCTCGGTCACTCCTGACCAAATATGGTACAGGCAAAAAACACAATGAAAATTTGGACAAACTAAAAAAAATTGCAGAGTTCAGAGCATTACTCATTATTTGATTCCTAAATCTCAAGATCACAAAGTAAACAATCAACTAAGCCAATAAAACATCCTTAGAGCATCACAAATCACAAAGCAGGAATCTTATTCGTGGCCTGTGGCTTTTCATCAAACCCAACAAACCTCACGTTTGTTTCTATGAATTCCTCTGAATTCCGAGTCCCACGGACTCTATGGTCTCTACAAGACTCGACCTCCGCCAGAGCCACCCGCGCACTGCGTATCCACGGACTACTAAAAGCAGATACCGACTTCTAACGGACTACGGCTACGAAATGGCTACTGGTACGGTTCCGACCAGCCGACCTAAGTTTCACCACTATCACTCGACTTAATCTCTACTCTGTTTCATCAACAAGACTTTTACTTGGCTTTCCGTAAATTCGTTAGTAATACTCTGATTTTCTGGCATTTTTCGCAAACTCCCATATGAAGACTGATGAGATCATTAAACGGGACTAGACTCTTTAAAATCTGTTTTATCAATTTGCAATAAGCATTCAAATTAGAAATCAAAAATTAGGCTAATATAAGAATTTGAACTATCTAGTTTCGAGATTACCGAGACCAAGTACAACGTTTTCACACTACGTTAGTCAAAGAAAACAAAACCTCAGGTATCCCATTCACGGTCCCACACATTTGTCACATGCGCACTTCCCGCAGGAATGCCGAGTCATCCTTGACTCTACGGTCTTGGTTTCAAGGCTAGACCCGACCATACTACCCAGAGCTACCGCGTATACCACGTACTCACGATACTCTGGTACGGTCTCCGACCCAATTAACCGAGAACCTGAGTACACAAACTAAAGTGATGCCAGCTCATCATCCATTTCGTCTACAATCTCAATTGGTACTTGGCCCTCGGGCATCTTCCGAACACGGTCATAGAGCGTATTTGTAAGTACGCACCTAATTCAACCTACTGACCAAAAAAAACACCAACCAGAGCCATGTACCATCGTTATCCACGTTACAACAATAATCTTTTTCACTAAGAGCCTTAGACACCTGGAAACCCACACACGAGTAAACCACTCTAACGCCACGGCTCTCCGGCCGACTAGCAATCGCATTGCTCTCACACATCCAGCGCATGGATCCGTGTGCATCACCCTGTGACTACACACTTTTTACTACGGCCGATAGAGAACCCCTACTAGTGTGGTTCCCACTACTTAGGCTAGCTCATCACCACTGTGATCACTATCTACTCCGACTGGTACACGACCTACTGGCATCATTCGTAATCTATAGTGAGCGTCTTTAAAAATTGCATTTTAAACGAGACTGGGCTTTACTTCTCAATGTAGCTGTTTTTGCTGTTGTTTACAAGGGAAGCACTCAGTACCCGAGTCATAACAAAATGAAAACGACTCACCAGATTCGGTAGACAATAGATCTGTAGCTGGCTTAATGGTACAGACATTCACTCGCTGTCCTGCCTCCTTGGCAGAAATCGCGAAGCTTCTTGCACGGAAAACACCGTCCTTGATCAGCGATTATTCATACAGGAGATCCACAGAGTGCAGCGCTCTCCGACACTTCCATTCTGCTTGTACACGTCCGTGTGTGTTAACCTGTAACCACAAAACAAACCAACAGCAGTGCATGTTCCACTTGGCCAATTCTGTTTACCCATTCTGTTTACACATTGTTATCGAAACGCATTACTTAATTTTGTAAAAACGATAGCAATCATCGACAACAAAAGATTCCTCTAAGCCTTAGTAATAACAGGGACAGGTCAGGAACTATATCAATTTAGATCACATACAACGCTCATGGCCCTGCTGCCGCAGCAGCTAGTGACACGCATGCCACCCATATCGTCATCACCTCAAGTGATACGATCAACATACACTTTACATAGAGTCCACAACTCCCAGGTCACTACAAGACCAACACAACAATACTCTCCATTGAGACCCTGGTCCCCGCTGCACCACCAGCTGCCCATCGCTCCCTGAACAACTCACAAGCGAGTTCCTGTTTCGACTACAGACAAGTGCGTACAGTGCGACCTAACCATGGTATGTGCTCTAACTACTCGGTGGAAGAACTCTCATCACCGTCTTCTACGTTTAAATCGTTAGGAACACTACTTAGAGGCATCTTTCGTATGCGACCGTGAGCAATGTGAGCATACTTGTAAGTACGGTTAGAATTTAAAGCTTTTAACGTATGGGGTCACCGTTCAAAACATCAACTACTGTAAGCGGACCTCTGAACTTCCGATCTAATTCTGATGATCTGAACTTAGTATCTGATTTTGCTACTCATTTTCTAATAACACTAAATCGCCAATGTTGTTATAGCTGCCTTTGTTCTATCATAATGTTACTTTGCAAGTAAATGTCGGGTAGAAAAATAAAACCTCAAGTTGTTGCTAGCTAATCGCAACGCTACACATGATTTGTTCTGTGCTGAATACACGCGTTTGACCAATGCCCGTCAACACAACAACGGTATTAACTCGTTTGCCACTTAATTTGGCTACACAACTCGCTTTTACTAACGAGCATTCAGCACCAGAATCGTAAACAAAACAATACAGCTCACCTTTATTTTGTACCTGAGGGCAGATAAACGTCATCCACTCGCCCTTCACTACTTCCAGCACGTTGTCTACCATCAGCTTGGCTGCCACTGCTCGCATGCTCGTGTAGGGCCGCGATATGTCCTGGTTTCTCACTTGCAGCACACGAAGGGTTTCACTGACGGCTGCGAGGCTGCTTGGCTCGATTCTCAAAGTCACTCCATGTCCTTATCCAGATGAAATCCAGTCAAAGAAATATCGCACCGTGACGTCAACGCTCAATTCTCCATAATTTTTTCAGCTCGAGTGTATCCCACTTCTGATGTCGCATCACCGGGTGGCCGAGATGCGATACATCGGGTCTTCTTCACGATCCGACATAGTTTAGATAGGTGTGGGCACTACAGTGGGTACTCGAACGAAAAGATTATTTGAATTTACAGTAACTTTAATAAACTAGCTATTAACAACCGAAACGCACACGTGCGTCGGAAACAAACACGTGCGTTGGTATTGAGCGTTTGCCGAGACTGTCCGAGCTCGACGACTGTCCACTGTAGACTGTCGCAACACTCGGTCTGTCCACCAGTCCTCGCTGCATCCCCTCTACCGACGATCGTGTCCAAGCGGTAGGGCTCGCTTGCGTTTCCGATCACATGATTCTTCGTTTACCAAACAAATTGTTAGATGGCGCTGTTCGCTGTACTGTGTTGCCATCTATCCACGACACATATTATTATGATTTTATTAGCATAGATTATGTAAATATTATCATGTAAAAGAAACAACAATAAAAGTAACTTTGAGTACTATAAAATTAATAAATACAAAAACAAACAGACACTTATCCATCTAAGTACAGACGCCAGCACATCAAGCCACTACAATCTGCAAAATTTCTTTCATAGATAGAACTTTATCGCTATTAACGCATAAGGTTCAAAATTTATTGGGAAAATTTGACAGTTTCGGGTAGCTTGATTGGCGTGTGTACATTTCATTTTTCAAAGTAATTGAAAGCGCTTTTTACCCGACTGCGCGACGCAAAGGAGTGGTAATGTGTTCATCAGCCTATGTATGTATGTATGTATGTTTATATGTTCCTTTGAAGCACTACACAGACCAAACGCCTGGGCCGATTTTTATGATTCACACGTTAATCGATTCCTCTTAGTCCGGCGAGTGTCACTAAAGACATGACGTTAGTGAAAATTCAATATGGCGACTACTGGACGCCATATTATTTTTTTCTTAAATTTAATTTTTTCAAAACCTATCGAGTGGGGTATCAAAATAAAGGGTTTTAAAAGGTGATTACAAAAATTTATACAACATATATACTTAAAAGCAATTCGAAGTGACAAATCGCAAAAAAACGCCTACCAAGAACTAAATCGTCTGCGAAATCTTTCAAATTTGTAAACTAAAAATCTGGAAATAAAAAAGTTATTTAAAAAAATCAAAAAACCCGACTGCGGTAAAAAACTTAGGTAAGTTAAAAGAAACTGAAAAGCTAAAAACAAGCCACCATTTGAATTTGAAAATACAATAATAATGATGTGGATCCCGCCTGCTTCCAACTTTTATTTAATTTAAAATGGGCTTGTTTTTAGCTTTTCAGTTTCTTTTAACTTACCTAAGTTTTTTACCGCAGTCGGGTTTTTTGTTATGAAATAAGGTACTTGCACCCAATAAGGACCAGCACCTATTAAGGGCCACTTTAGAAAACTTACACTTGCCATTTTTTCAACTGCTTCAAATTTCGCGCGCAGCATGCTATACCACCCATTGGTTAAATGCAATCGCGCGATGACGCGTAGATGCCGCCATTTTGTCAGTAGCGTCCAGTTTGTGTAAGACAGCGGTTAGAGACACTATTTTATAAAATTGATGCGCGTTGTTTTGTTAGTTTTTCGTAAAAAAAAGTAGTGTATTTAAGTAATTTTTTATAGAAGATTGGATTTAAACATTCAGAGATAACTCTGCAAAGATAAATACATTGTTATTTTTTCATTATACAACTTTAAAATGTTTTCATCTATCACGATACCCAAATCCTAATAAGGACCATAATATGAGTTCCTATTAAGGTCCGGTTCCACGAAGAAAGTGTTGGTTTGACGAAAGAAGATACTGATGATTTTGTGTGTTCATTTGTATATAATATTTTTAATTAGTGTTTTGCGACAAGGTTTGCGACGTTGTTTTTATTTGATTATTTTGATTTTGTTTAAAAAACTTACTAATATATTTTAGTACTCCTAATACGGCCCATCACGGTATCGTATATGAAATTAAGTCTGATTTTCCTTAACATGCTGTAATTAATGACTGAAGAAAGAGTAATTATTTACTAAAAAAATAAATATAATGTTGATTACTGAAATAAAATTAGTTTTATTCTTAATTTTCACTTTGATATACATAATAAGGCCCACCTTAAATTTTTTGGTCAAATGTTAAATATTTGCTAATAATATAACAATTAATTAGTTAATACAATTGAATACGTTAGATTAAAAGAAATATTTTTACAAAATAATCAAGATTTGTTACATTTTAGTACGGTCCTTAATAGGAGCATAGGTGCTTAATTTGGCCTAACATGAACTTTTTTTAAACTGGTTTTTTTGCCAGTTTAACAATGCAAACTGTGTATTTTTGTCATAATTATAGATCTTCACAAAATTTTATTTATAGCTTATTAGCGTTACTTTGTGTAATTCTGTAAATTTTAAATTTATAAGTATTCTAATAAAGGTGGTCCTTAATGAGTGCAAGTACCTTATGTCTAAACGTTTTAGATGTTTTGTACCAATAAGAAGCTCACATAAAACGTTACTTTACTAATAAAACTGTAAGTTTGTTGACTCACAATCATAAACGTATGAAGTGGATTTAATTTGCTGAAATGCTTAGATCTTTAGATGACATTTGTGTTTTACACTGATATGTTAAGACCAATAAAATTGCTATATTGTTGGAATCAGTGCCGATTTCTGATACCAGTGTACTATAAAACAATAATAAGATCGCCAGTGAGTCAACACCTAACCTTTTCCCAACTATGTTGGGGTCGGCTTCCAGTCTAACCGGATGCAGCTGTATACTAGTATTTTATATGGAAAAACAATCCAGGTTTTATAACCCAGATCCTGGACTATCTGCGTGCCAAATTTCATCCAAATCTGTTCAACCGTTTTTGCGTAATTAAGTAACAAACATCTAATCATCTAAACATACAAACTTTCTTATTTATAATCATCATCTGCCGAGCCTTTACCCAACTATGTTGAGGTCAGCTTTCAGTCTAACTGGATCCAGCTGAATACCAGTATTTTACATGGAGCGATTGCCTATCTGACCTCCACAACCCAGTAACTGGTTAATACGATACCCCTTGGTAAGACTGGTTGTCAGACTTTCGGGCTTGTGACTACCCGTAACGACTGTCAAAGATCCACGAATGACAGCCGGGACTAACGGCTTAACGTGCTTTCCGAGGCAAGGAGGGGTCTGGGTTGTGGAGGTCAGATAGGTAGTCGCTCCATGTAAAATACTGGTATTCAGCTGCATCCGGATAGACTGGAAGCTGACACCAACATAGTTGGGAAAGGCTAGGCAGATGATGGGTCCCAAAGGGATGGGCATCAGGGCCTGTGCCTATAACAACCAGTTACGAGCTTAAACTATCAGTTTCGATCATCAATTCAGTAGCTAATGGATTTTTGCTCACTGAGATTTATTTATATAAACTTTTCGCAAAAAAAAGGTACAAAGGCGGACTTAATGCCCTAGGCATTCTCTACCAGTCAACCAAGGGTGGTTAAGAAATTGGATGGCAGGTGCTTTGGTTGAGAGGAACAATGATTAAAAAAATTAAAACTAGGTACACAAATAGATATATAAATAAGTTATATACACATACATACTATTCTGCCGTCCTTACGAAAAGTGCTATAACTCGAGTTTTGCCCCAAATTAAGATAAGTACCACAATTGGAATCTGCAGAATGAGATCTAAATAGTCTTTTTAGACACTTTTTACGTATCCATGACGTAGCCGGTTTTAATACTAAGCATAATATAGTGATAGAGATACAAACAAAACAAAAAAAAAATCTTTAACCGCGTTTTTCTCGAAATCAGGTTTAAGCTAGTTATTGCACTTTTCGTTAAGACGGCAGAATTGACTATAATATATACTAATAATAATATGTACAAGTGTATAAAATAAGGGGAAATAATCAAAGGGCATCAAAAAATTCATCCGCATCGCTGTCAACAGGAAACGTGCCCAAATGACTGGCAGCATTGCCACGTTGTATGGCAATGCTGATTCTTTGGCCAAAAAATAGGCCAGCTTTCTGGGGGCCTAAAAAGGCCACTTCGGAGAATCATAAAAGGATAACATTATAAATCGTAATATAGCGAAGACAGTCCGTGTTTTCCTTTTTTTCGCTGCACTACGTAGGTATAATCAAAGAGATTGGGATTGGATGTGGATCGGATTGATTGGTATTTTAGCACAGACAAAAAAAATAACTGAAAAATGCTTCACCAATGGGATTTAATACGATTAACTTAACGCTTAACTGTACATTATGTTATCCTTTTATGATTCTGCCAAAGTGGCCATTTTAGGCCCCCAGGTCACGTGAAGAGTCGACCAACCGCTTGGCGATGTCGCGAAATACTAATATATACTTATAATATATATAAATATCATACAAATTCAAGGGAGAGAGGTGTAGGAATATATATATATATATATATAGGCTATTTGTTTTGAAAATAACTCTGGAATTTCTGAGATTTTTGATCGACGCCACATATTTCAAAGAAACGCCCACTTACAAACTAGATTTGTTTACGGTAACCTTCCATAAACGCCAAAAGTCAACTAGTCCACAACATCAGCAATGTGACACGAGGTATTTTAGAAACTTAATCAGCTCCGCGTTAACAACAGCTTGTTGCCAAATCGTCATTATTTTGAACACTTTATTAGCAACCGTAATCTTCTTACAGGTATTTATGAGCTTATAATATTTTTTTGATAATACAGGAATGCGGGGTATTTTGTTTATTAAAATTGTTTGTCCAAGGTTATGGAGATGTCGGGACTTTGGGAGTCCCACCTGTTCGAGCGTATTCGTCGTAAATTGAATGTATTATTATATCGTAGCAGGTGGCGCTGTGTAGTTTCTGCCATGCTCCCATGGGTAGAAGGTGTGTGTTTATGTATGTCTTCGCGACTTATTTTCCAAAAACGGTAAACAAATATGAGTTTACTAGCATCGCCCCGCAGTTTCACCCGCATAAGTGTCGATCCCGTGGGAATATCGGGATAAAAACTGTCCTATGTAAGGACATAAGATAGCTTTTATCTGGGGAAGGCCCCAGGATACAATCTTTCTCTCTGACAAATTTTATCGAAATCCGTTCAGTGGTTTAAGCGTGAAAAGGTAACATACAGACAGACAGACAGTCAGATAGACAGAGTTACTTTCGAATTTATAATATTAACGTTACCGATAATATACTAAGATAGGATCCTTATGAAATTTAAATACCTACTTTTTTATTCTTAATTTTAAGGCTGAATTAATCAGAAAATAGCAGAAAGAATACAATCAAATGCAGAATCTTAAGAACGTACAAATAGCACCTTGCGCACTAAGCCGCGATACCAAATCACTAATAGGGGGCCCAAAAAGGCCACTTTGGCAGAATCATAAAAGGATTCTGCCAAAGTGGCCTTTTTAGGCCCCAAGGTAACCTTTTCACCACCATTAGAGCTATTCCCGTACAAATTGTATCAACACAAAAGAAACCAAAGTCGTCATTAATTTTCTATTTTATCAAAACATAACAGGGTAACGTCCGACCAATAATGCAAGCAAAAAATAACTTAGAAAATCTTTGCATTTTAGTTACGCACTAAATTATCTCCACAAATACCGAAAATAACGACAATCTGGAATATTAATCGATGTTTACTCGACTCCGGCGCATTTGGGACATATCCAAAATGAGGGTAGATGTGCATATACCTTGACATATTTGAGCATTTTGATGTCTGATTTTTTGCAGATTATTCGAGATAAAAGACAGATTTTTTTTTGCAATGTAGCGTGACAGCACTACAGCAGTGACTACAGCTACAACAAAAACTAAAAAAAAAATTGTTTGATTACCTATTGATATGCATCAAACAATGTGCATCAACCAACATATCCAAGTGACCATCCTTTACAATTAAAAGCTTCTATACATAATAATTATTATAATATGTACAGAGTAAAGTTGAGGGGCCCGTGGCTAAATAATAACAGCCGCACAGGTCGATCGATCAGGTTAAGCTGCGCTTGCCGCGGTTGGTCTGTGGATGGGTGACCATCTTTACATACCGAGAGCTCTCCGTGCCTCGGAAAGCACGTTAAGCCGTTGGTCCCGGCTGTCATTCGTGGATCTTTGACAGTCGTTACGGGTAGTCAGAAGCCCGAAAGTCTGACATCCAGTCTTATCAAGGGGTTTCGTATTACCCAGTAACTGGGTTGTGGAAGTCAGATAGGCAGTCGCTCCATGTAAAATACTGGTATTCAGCTGCATCCGGTTAGACTGGAAGCCGATCCGATCGAAAAAGCTAGGCAGATGATGATGACCTATTAATATGCATCAAATAATGTGCATCAACCAGCATATCCAAGTGACCATCCTTACATTTAAAAGCTTCTATACATAATTATTATAATATGTACAGAGTAAAGGCTTCGTCGCTCAGCGCGCTTTGGAGCGAGCTATACTCGGAGTCTCTTTCAAGGATAAAATCAGGAATGAAATTATCCGGAAAAGAACCAGCGTTACCGACATAGCTTGCAGAGTAAGCAACTGAAGCGGCAGTGGGCTGGCCATGTCTGTCGAAGGATCGATGGCCGGTGGAGCGAGAACGAGTCCTGGAGAGGAGTCCGCGTATCGGCAAGCGTAGTGTGGGACGCCCGCCAGCTAGATGGACGGACGACCTAAAGAAGGTGGCTGGTGTAGACTGGATGCGGAAGGCGGAGGACAGGGTGCTGTGGCGCAGTCTGGGAGAGGCCCATGTCCAGCAGTGGACTGCGATAGGCTGAGTTTATTGATTGATTGAAAGGCTTCGCTCATAATCTCGAAACGCCTGGGCTCTAACATATCCAACACAGGGTCTTGCGGAAAATAGATCCGTAGACGTTATTATAGACATGGCCAAGAATGCTATGTCTCAGCTTCAAAAAATATGGAGAGATAGCAACATTTCGCGAAATATCAAAGTGAAATTGGTCAACACACTGGTCTTTTAAATGTTCGGATACGGAGCAGAAACTTGGTAACTGGGTTGTGGAGGTCCGATAGGCAGTCGCTCCATCCATGTAAAATACTGGTATTCAGCTGCATCCGTTTAGACTGGAAGCCGACCCCAACATAGTTGGGAAAAGGCTAGGCAGATGATGATGGAGCAGAAACTTGGACCTTGAGAAAGGCCGACCGAGCTCGTATCGAGCTCGACTCGAGCCTTCGAAATGTGGCGTTGGAGGAAGTTGCTGCAGATACCCTGGACTGCATTCCGCACCAACGAGTCCATCCTACGCGAGCTCAGAATAAAGACCAGACTCTCTACGAACTGTCTCCGCAGAGTTTTAGAATTTTTCGGCTATATAGCGAGAAAAGATGGTAACAACCTCGAACAACTGATGGTTACCGGCAAGATGTATGGTAAACGACCATGAGGTCGCAGCCCTTTGCGATGGTCCGACCAGATAAGCAATCTACCAACAATTTTTTTATTGCAGAATGGGCCCCCTCTTGACCTCGATCACGCCTGATGGAAAACGATGAATGAGGTCTATGATGAAACGAGCGTGCTCAGAAGATGCCTAAAGCGCTCGACGAAACACAGAAGTGCTTATTGACGCCGGACTCCGGTGGGAGTGGTTGCAAACCAGGTGGGCGTTAGCCCTACCACCGCAAGGGAAGAATTGGCCAGTCAAATAAGATGTTGGGTGAGACTGTCCAGGAGCGCCGAGCGTTCGGTTCAGTTGAGTAACTGGCGGAACAAACTGCGCTACACGAGGAGGCTTCTTCATGCGTCCCAAAACCAATTACGTACTTCAATAGTAATGGATTTACCTTCATGTTGCGACGGAATAAATTCTTACCGGAAGCTGATGACATCGCAGTAACCTCGCAAATGCGAGGAGAAATGGTCATAAATACACTGAAATCTTACAAGGTTTCATATTTAAATGTGTTGAACGTAAATACGTCGACAGGTCGTAACTAAGGACAGGTAGCGGGAGCCAAGTAACAGCTAATGACTCATTATATACTCGGGCTGAAAGACGATCAGCTGATAGCGACTATCTTGTGCATTTCGCATGAAAGGACCAATTTTTGGAAATAAAATGCGCGCGATTTCTACAGAGAACTTAGTATTTCTTGTAGAGTTCATATTTTCATAGAGGTTACTATTTGGGGAATTTATATGGGAATACGGTCGCTTATTTCAGCCTACCTCAAAGAGATGTCAGCAACAGAGAAGGGGCCCGATAGGGCCGAAGCCTACCGGGGCAGCGGGATCCGGAAGGGTTACCGCTACCCCGGAACAAAAAGGGCTAAGGAAGGAACATGGGTGGGTTTTAGTCAGTAAGAGTCTGACACTCCCTTCCGCTCCACCTCAGAGCGGGAGGAGTCATTTGATGATTTCGCACAAGAAAAAAAAAAGCCTACTATGACAAATGTTTTGTAACAGTTAAATCCGGATTTAACTGTTACAAAAAATTTGAAGAATTCGGATTTAACTTCAACATAACCGAAGAAATGCCACTTCTGCAGACGTTAGTCTACGTTTATGAAACCAGGGAAATTAATTGTTAAGCAAACTGACACCCTACGTCAATTTGCTGCGTTATAAGTTATAACTATCTCATATAAAATAGAGTCCATTTCAAAGAATGAGAGTTCTGATAAAGTAGCCGCAGTTTGCCTACGAAAATCGGCAAACATGTTTAACTATAATTGAACGATACGAGTAATCAACATCTCTCCACAGCAAACACAGGTAATACTTTCGACAGCCAAATGTTTGCCATTACGAACATCGAAACATTGAAATAAAATAGATTGCAAAGTGAACTAAACCAAAGAAAAAATAAATAAGAAACTGGCCAAGTGCGAGTCGGACTCGCACACGAAGCGTTCCGTACCACAAGGCAAAAACGCTGAAAAAAAACACGTTTGTTGTATGGAAGCCCCCCTTAAATATTTATTTTATTATTTATTATTAAAGCAAAAATACAACAAAGTATTTTGTGAATATTTCAAGTGCCTACCTGTTGGCTTTATTGATATCGAGCAAAAAAGGGCAAAAAAATCGCGTTTGTTGTATGGGAGCCTCCCTTAAATATTTATTTTATTTTGCTTTTAGTATTTTTTGTTATAGCGGCAACAGAAATACATAATTTGTGAATATTTCAACAGTCTAGCTATCGCGGTTCTTGAGATACAGCCTGGTGACAGACAGACAGCGAAGTCTTAGTAATAGGGTCCCGTTTCTAGCCTTTGGGTACGGAACCCTAATAAATGAAACTGTAGCAAACACTTTAGATCTGACTCATCCTTTAACAAAACATTTACAGTCTTAAACCCTTTACGAATACAAACATACTAACGCTATGTTGGTAGCTTTTAACATTCTTCATGAAACTACGTCTTGTTGTTGTGGCACACATCAAAGACAGTACGTACCGTAGCAGTAAAATAAGTGTTTATGGTCATTGAGATATTTCAAACACAGTCTATTATTAGGTACCTAGGGCCCATAGTAATAAACCTTAGAGTAAGAAAGCTATAGAGCATCTGGTAGCGTGGCCACGTGAGACAAAAAACTAACCTAACTAACATGAGCTACATAAGTAGCTGCCTTGAGAAAACTGGCACGCACTGAGAGACGGAAATAGTATAGCTTTATCCTTTTCTGTTACCACTCAATACTTTATCCCTTTCTTGTGGAAATGAAATGGAGCTACCCGCGGTCTATACTTTTCTTTGTCTAAGTAATAAACGTTACTCAACCCAAGAGCTAGCACTTCATATCGATCTTGAGGTCATGATCGTATTAAGGGGCTTACATGACCTAAAGCGCGGTCACTGTCGGACTGCATAGAAAAGAAAGAGAAGCGCGATGACACAACGCTAGTAACTTATTTCAAAATATGATGCAATTATTTGATCACAAAAAATCTATTGTTTGGACAAAAAAAATTAATACACTAGTATTTTAGTATATTGCTTGTAGTCCTTGTAGAGTAATCTGACAAAAAAAAGTTATTTAAAAAATAAAAAAACCCGACTGCGAAACTGAAAAGCTACAAACAAGCCCATTTTAAATTAAATAAAAGTTGGAAGCAGGCGGGACCCATACCATTTTTATTATATTTTCAAATTCAAATGGGTCCCGCCTGCTTACAACTTTTATTTAATTTAAAATGGGCTTGTTTGTAGCTTTTCAGTTTCGCAGTCGGGTTTTTTTTATTTTTTAAATAACTTTTTTATTTCCAGCTTTTTAGTTTACAAATGTGAAAGATTTCGCAAACGATTTAGTTCTTGGTACGTGTTTTTTACGATTTGTCACTTCGAATTACTTTTAACCATATAAGTTATATATATTTTTGTAATCACCTTTTAAAACCCTTTATTTTGATACCCTACTCGATAGGTTTCGAGAAAAAAAAAATTTTTTTTTGAAGACGTATTGCGCCAAAAATCGGCCATTTAAATTTTTTTCAGTTTTGATATACCCAGTGTCACTCTCACAATTAAGGTCACAGCTCATTAGAGCCACCCGGCACCCACTCCGCACCGCCTCACCTCCTGCGGCTAGTATTCTTTATATGGACTTGTATGGGTATGCGCTCACTACATCAACTCCGTAGCGTCACCGGATCGCCTCGGTCGTAAGCCCTCCACGCGCGAACGGCGCACAGTGGGTCGAAACGATGATTTTAGTGACTTAGGGATCAACTTTGTTTTTTTAATTTTTTCTTTATGTGGATCGATAGAGCTCATTAACCTCAATAATAATTGTTCTGATGCTTTTTTTCCTAAACTTGCTCCTTTAGGTGGAAAAATGCATTTTGTTATTTTTTTGTATGGAGCGGATCAAATTAAATTAAATTCCTGCTAAGTGGCGAGTGATCCCGCTTTGAAACTATATTTTTCTTAGGGCTTGTCCAGTCTACTATCATTTGATGCTTTGAACATTTGCATAAAGTTGCAACACTGCTAAATAAATGGATCGAAAAAAATGAAAAAAATACTTTGAATAAAAAGCTTCATTTTTTATTTTCGGATGTTCTTTTAAGTTATAATTGATATGGAATAGTAAGTAAAAGCATTTAATAATTCACATAATTACTTAATGATTAACGACAATACATTTAAAGGTCCCTAATTTGCTTGAATTTACTAAGTACGTATTATTTAAAAATGTGGATGTATTCATTTCTATTTGTTTATTTAATGAACTTATAAATTCTTTTAAATTAGATTTAATACAAATTTACTAAAGGTAAAAACTTAAAACTAACTATACATACAACAACAAATTTACTATTTCCTTTCAGTCATGACATACAAACTAATTAAAAAAATCAAGAAACATAATCTACCAATAATGTTATTCACTATCGCTATGACTATCTTGTAAATTATCTACATCAATAAAATCTAAATCGGATTCTGAAGGAAAACTCACCAGAAGCTCTTTGACTTTTGGAGAGAGAACCATTCTATTTTGTTTCGCCAATCGAGGCCGTAGACTTGTGATCTTTGGATCAGACGACAAAAGAAGATTTTGTAAAACATCCCCATTAGTCGCCGTTCTACTTACCTTTCTAGAATGACTCTCTCTATATTTCCTAAAATCTTTATTACGAGCTTCCGCTGCCTCTTCCGACAGTTTCCCTATAGGTATGACACCAAAGTTCTTTATTATATCACTCCCATGTACCAACGGAAAATTTAGAAAGGTCCACGCGCTCTCCAGATGCAACGGTTTGAAGAATCACGTGAAACCTTTCTATCAAATCTTCACGAATCCCAGTTATGCAGGCTGTTGTTGCTGCATCCCTGAAAAATCTTCTGGCAGTATTGCCATCATTGGTTGTGCCTACTCCTTGTTTGACTATGTTGATGAGTAAACCGCATTCCCTCTTAAATGCTTGCTGTATAGCACTCTTTCTAAGGGACACTTTTTCTTTGTCGTCGCCTCTGCAACTCCATTTTTTGAAGTCCAAACGATAAGCTGCAAACAAAAAGAAATGTCACTTAAAAATAATCTCACAGGAAACTACAAACATGAAAAAATATGAAGTAATAAAATTATATTTACCGATATGAAGTAAGCACTCCATGCATCTTATCCAGGCATGTAAGGATGACATACCATACTGGTACATTTCCTCGTTTTTTTCTCTTTGAGAAAATGCCTCTAAATTGTTCATATCTGACGGTTTTGCCTTGCAAATATTACAGACAGCTGCAGATGTATCCGACAAATATGATGTTATTTTGCCGTCTTTCATCGTCACGTACAATTCATGCTTAACTTCTACTTGGTGGATTCTTGTTGGCAGACGTCTTTCTATTTCTTCTGTTATGTTACCCTTTATAGTTGCCACTGTTGTCTGGGTTTCTTTGGTAAATTTAAACATTATCGGACGACAATAGAAAGTCGATGATGGTCGGTCGTTTTCCCAAACAATTGTTCCATCAGATTGTTGAAGCCTTATAGGAACTAGACTGGCCATCAATATAGTAGAGTCATCAAACTCTGTCTCAGTCTTTTGTTTGTAATTGCTTTGACTTGAGGCTCCATCAAAGCCCCATTTGCTTATAAGCAGTAACTCTGTTGCAGAGTCCAAATCCAAAGCAATTACATCTAAAAGCCTAGAAACCGTCAAGTTGAGTAATGCTTGCAGTTTAATAGCAGCTCCTTCTTCAGTTATGGTTATGTCTTCTTTCCCTGGATAACATTTTGACTTTGCTTGCTTAATTTTATAATAAGAAGGGTATAAATCAGACCCATTTTCAGTGGCTGCTTCTCTTAGGTTTATATATTGCCACTTACTTAATTTAAGTGAAACTAATAAAGCCAGTGCCTTATCGGGTGAATATGTACTACTGTTTGCTTTATTTGCACTTAAACACTGCTTAACTTTTTCTAGATCTTCGGGGTGATTTAGCAAATGGTTCATTATTTTTCCTACATCCTCATTTCCAGTGTTTCTTAAACTAGCAATTATAGTAACTTTCAGTTCATCCGGAGATAACGAAAGCGATTGGTTTATTTGATCAACGCGTCTTCGTTTTTGCCTGGAGCCCAATTCTTCGAAAGGTTTTCGAGGTGTAAATGTAGATGTTGAAGCTTCTATAGCAGATGGTGGTAGATTTTCAACATCTTCAATATCACTAATCTCGAGCCTTTCCTGTTCAGTGTTCACAGTTTCAGATATTACTCCTTCGGGCCAGTTTATCGCACTTTCTAACCAATCACCATTTCTTCTTAAAAACGGTGCTAACGTGCGACTACTTCGTTCCCATCTTGCACTTAAATTTGAACAAAAGCGCGATATTTGGAGCTTAGCACTGTTCTCTTGCGTCACGTTTATTGCATTTTGTAGGTATTGGAAGTGTTTTTTACTATCTGACAGCGACTTAAGCTGCTCTCTTAAAATCATAAATAAATCCAAATTGTTAACTAAATTTTCCATTATAACGAAAAGGGACGATCACAATCACAATAGATGTTAATAGTAGTACGAACACTAGTAAATATATAATAAATATGATCTTTTTATACTTCCAGTGACAATCAGTTTACACATTTTTCTACTACCCTCATTAACATTAAAGTAATGACTAAAAGTGAAAAACATTGTTTTTTATAAATTAAAAAGTCAAGTTAATTACAGTCATTAAACACAAATAGAAATTTATAGATAAATGATATCCACATTTTTAAGTACCTAATACGTAATTAGTAAATTTGAGCTAATAACGAACCTTAATATATTGTCGTTAGTTGTTAAGTAATTATGTGAATTATTAAGTGCTTTTACTTACTATTCCACATCAATTTTTACTTTAAAGAACTTGAGAAAATAAAAATTATTCAATGTATTTTTTCATTTTTTTCGATTCATTTATTTGGCAGTGTTGCAACTTTACGCAAATGTTCAAAGCATCAAATGATAGTAGACTGTGCAAGCTTTAAGAAAAATATAGTTTCAAAGCGGGATCACTCGCCACTTAGCAGGAATTTAATTTAATTTGATCCGCTCCATACAAAAAAATAACAAAATGCATTTTTCCACCTAAAGGAGCAAGTTTAGGAAAAAAAGCATCAGAACAATTATTATTAAGGTTAATGAGCTCTATCGATCCGCATAAAGAAAAAAGTAAAAAAACAAAGTTGATCCCTAAGTCACTAAAATCATCGTTTCGACCCACTGTGCGGCGGGTAGACCACTCGGTGACAACTCGCTGCTCGCATGCTTGCCTTGCGTTGACGGCGCATTGCCAACGCGCGGGTCCCGAGTGGACCGCGCGCTGCCCGCGAATGATTCGTGCGAGGACGATACGTTGGCGATGCGCCGCTCCCAACCCTCCCTTCGTCATCCACTGGTTGACGACGCGAGGTCCACTGGTTGACCGCGCGACGTTTATTGGTGATAACGCGGCGTCCACACGTGGACCACCTGTCGACAACGAGTAGACGCCGTGCGACGAGGCGGTGCGGGGTGGGTGCCGGGTGGCTTTAATGAGCTGTGACCTTTAAGACGAATCTAACGGCACCTCTCAAGCTGAAATCGACCAAGCCGTTTAGGCTACAGAGCGTGCCAAAGAAATATACATACATACATACATACATACACTCGAAAAACATAACCCTCCTTCTGACGCAGTCGGGTAAAAACCATAATGATTGTGGATTTTATTGTAAAAAGAAAGTTTTTAGAGGTATATTCATTATTTTTTTCTATCGTATCAAATTAGTTGTATTATGTTATCCTGAAGAATATCATATATTTTTCTGATTTTGTTTACTGTATTCGATCATATACTTTTATTGTTTCTAAAACTTGCGTTTTTTGCGTTTAGGTCATGTAAACCCCATAATAAAAATAACCATTTACGTACTCAAGTTACGGTTTGGGTTTACGATATCAGCCAAGTACAATAGGTATGGGTACTCAAGATGCTTAAACCTGAGTGTAGGTAATCCGTGACTTGAGATCGTGATTAGTAGCGCGAAACATGGAGTTTGAAAACATTTTGGGTGAAATTAATTATTACGATGAAATAGAGTGCTG
Organism: Mesoligia furuncula; assembly: GCA_916614155.1. Taxonomy (NCBI): domain Eukaryota; kingdom Metazoa; phylum Arthropoda; class Insecta; order Lepidoptera; family Noctuidae; genus Mesoligia; species Mesoligia furuncula. The sequence continues at coordinate 15,327,893 of OU744816.1, forward strand.
TGTGTATTTATTGGTATTTGCGATATCGTTTACCAAAAAATCTCTCGAATCCTTATTTTCTACTATACCCCTATAATTTTTTATAATTTCCTGAAAGTATTTTTACTATATTGGAGTGCTTCCTGCTTTTCATTTTCGTTTATAACCTCTTTTTGTCGAATTAAAAACGCGAGATGTTCGTGACAGTAAATAAACAGAATGATTTTGATTTATGTTTGGCGCCCTTTTTTTTGACACTTGACGCAGACGCTCCAAGCTGACTTCCGTATTGCGTTTTGTTATTTGTACCTACTGCGTTGAGTAGTAAGCTTCTACACACAACATTGTTAACAATTTAAGCGGCCGGCGGCGGGCGGAGAATGCGTAGTTCATACAAACGTAATACCAAAATAATTTGTAAATCAAACATATTTTTAATGTAGTGTGCATTTGTTCCGATTGGATTACAGAATATCTAGGTTCCCAAATATATATTATGAGAAAAATAAGTTTTCTATAGAAATTTGAAATTCCTCCGTGCCTCGAAAAGCACGTTAAGCCGTTGGTCCCGGCTGTCATTCGTGGATCTTTGACAGTCGTAACGGGTAGTCAGAAGCCCGAAAGTCTGACAACCAGTCTTATCAAGGGGTATCGTATTACCCAGTAACTGGCTTGTGGAGGTCAGATAGGAAGAAAATACTGGTATTCAGCTGCATCCGGTTAGATTGGAAAGCGATGACGTTTGCCTGAACTGCGCATGCTAATGCGTAGTTCAGGCAAACGTAATACCAAAATAATTTGTAAATCAAACATTGTTAAGGTAATGTGTATTTATTCCAATTGGATTACAGAATATCTAGGTTCCCAAATATATATTTTGAAAGAACACCGATGTAAAGACGAGATACCGAGACACTGCGGTAAGTGAGACGAGAAGATATTGCGTAACTTCCCGAACGATGTCCATTCGAGTCGGATTCGACGATTGACCTCTTGCTTGAACCTACCTGTCTGGACTATTTGTTCTAGGTAAACATAATCATCCACAACTTCGAGAGTAAAGTCTCTAATCTTCATGATGAATATTAGAACCAAGGACATATTTATTGCTATCTTCTTCTTCTTAGCGTGTCGGTCAACCTAAATGGACTTGCTAATATTGTGATACAAATATATACTAAAATAACCGAGAAATAAAGAGCCCACAATCAAAGTACCCACATTTTTATGACATTCGCCGGTTTTATTTCAAAAAACAGAGATGTCAATCACAGACGCTAATATAAGTCTGTGATGTCAATAAAAGTTTTAATTATTTCCGTTGAATATAGTTATGTCTGCCCAGTTATTTCACGAGCTACAATCATTCTTTGAAAGATTGGTACCTAGTTATAGTTTCCACGAGTTTCAATTTAGGTTTTCATTTATTTTTCGGTGTTCGGACTAGGTCCAGTAGTGATCCCCAGGGATGTGCCTACAGGCGTTGCACGGGGGGGTTCCGGAATTGGTCTTTTAAGAGGAACCAGGACCACCCCTATGCGCTGATGGTGATCACCGGGGTGGTTTTAGTGAGGTAAAAATCCCACACTCCCCGACCTCCCTCCCTGGAGGTCGGGTGGTTCTTGAAGGTTTCCCCCAGAAAAAAAAAAAGGTCCAGTAGTGATTGTAAAGGCTCTTCATCACCAAGAGCATTCACCTGTAATGTAACCTTTACCCAAAACCTAGGGGCCTAAAAACCGCCCTCCAAGAGGCTGTCCAGCGGGCCAAGGATGTGGCCCGCGAGGAGATGGTGGAGACTCTGAACAGAGATCCGTGGGGGCGCCCTTATAAAATGGTGCGGAATAAACTCCGCACCTGGGCCCCCCCGCTGACGCAGAGTCTCCGCCCCCAGCTGGTGGAGGAGGTGGTGAGCGCTCTGTTCCCTTCACGGGGGGAGCACACTCCCCCGCCCATGGCTCCGCCAATTGCGGTGCCCGAAGCGGACCACGCGGACGACGACGACATCCCTGCTGTGACCGGGGTAGAACTGAGAGCGGCGGTAGGAAGGCTGAAGGCCAAAAATACCGCCCCAGGACCCGACGGCTTGCCAGGTAAAGCCTGGGTCCTGGCCTCGGGGGCTCTCGGGCCTCGACTGGAGGCGTTCTTAAGCGCATGTTTGGAGAGAGGCCAGTTTCCACGCCGTTGGAAGACGGGGAAGCTGGTCCTCATTTAACACCCTGCCCTGGAGCACCATTGTGGAGGCACTCCGGTATCACCGGGGTGCCGCCCTACCTCCGTCGAATAGTCGAGGCGTATCTGACGGAAAGAGCCGTCAGCTACCCCGGTCGCGATGGGGAGTGGAACCGGCGAGAGATGTCGTGCGGTGTCCCACAGGGATCGGTCCTGGGGCCGCCTCTGTGGAACATCGGGTACGACTGGGTGCTGCGCGCCGACCTCCCTGATGGCGTCAGCGTGGTTTGCTACGCTGACGACACGCTGGTCCTGGCGCAGGGGAGGTCGCATCAGGCGGCGGCCGACGCGATGACACGCGGGGTTGCGATAGTCGTGGAGAGGATCCGGCAGTTGGGTCTCGAGGTGGCATTGCACAAGTCCGAGGCCATGTCGTTTCATGGGCCCCGGAACGCGCCGCCATCGGGATCCCAACTAACGGTAGGAGGGGTTCACATCGGCGTCGGGATGACGATGAAATACCTGGGTCTCGTCCTCGACAGCCGGTGGAACTTCGTGGAGCATTTCCGACGCTTGGCCCCCAAACTGGAACGGGCCGGGGCCGCCTTCAAGCGGCTCTTGCCCAACCTGGGGGGGCCAAACGCCTCCTGCCGGAGGCTTTACGCGGGGGTCGTGCGGTCCATGGCCATATACGGGGCCCCGGTGTGGGCGCGTTCACTGCGGCGGCGAGCCGCCCACTACCTGAATGCGCCCCAGAAGGTGGTAGCCATAAGGGCTCTCCGGGGCTACCGCACGATCTCTGGCGAGGCGGCAAGCCTCCTTGCCGGACTGCCGCCATGGGATCTGGAGGCGATAGTCCTCGCGCGCATGTATGAGTGGCGCGTGGAGGCACTACGCCGGGGGGAGGATCCGCTTCCGCGGCAATTCGCTGCGGAGCGGACGGATCTCCGGCGCGATCTCATGGCGGCATGGAAAGAGCGACTGTCGCAACCCAGCGCAGGGCACGCCGCGACAGCGGCGATAAGACCCCTCTTTGAGGAGTGGCTAGAGAGGCGCCACGGCGCCCTCACCTACCGCCTGACGCAGGTCCTCACCGGACACGGAAGTTTCGGGAGGTTCCTGCACATCATCAGGCGGGAGGAAACGCCCGGGTGTCACCATTGCCAGGATCGCCCAGAGGACACGGTGGAGCACACGGTGGAGGTCTGCCCCGCTTGGGCGGAGCACCGCCGTGTCCTCGTAGAGGCGATTGGCAGCGACGGCGACCTCTCGCGTCCGGCCCTGGTGCAAGCCATGGTCCGGGGCGAGAGGGAGTGGGAGGCAGTCACCTCCTTCTGCGAAGCAGTCATGCTAGCGAAGGAGGTGGCGGAACGGCTCAGGGAGAGAGCCTCCCGTCCCAGCCGCCGCGGGAGACGCTCCGGGCGTCGGGAGCCGCGTGACGACTCCCGGCCACCGTAGGCGCGGGCCTGCGGGCGGAGAGTAATGGGTAGCTCACCGCCCGATCAGGACTAGGCCCGTGCCGGACGGCGCGTACGTATTCCACGCGCGCCTCAAAGAGATGTCAGCATCGAGGAGGGGCCCCTTAGGGCCGAAGCCTGCCGGGTCAGCGGGATTGTCCGAAAGGGTTACCGCTGGCCCGGAACATAAAGGGCTAAGGAAGGAACACGGGTGGGTTTTAGTCAGTAAGAGTCTGACACTCCCTTCCGCTCCACCCAGAGCGAGAGGAGTCCTTTGATGATTTCCCATCCTCAAAAAAAAAAAAAAAAAAAAAAAAAAAGGGGCCTAAAAAGGCCACTTTGGCAGACTCATAAAAGGATAACATTATGAATCATAATGTACAATTAACTGTTAAGATATGCGTAACAAATCACATTGATAAAGAATTTTGTCTGTGCTAAAACACCAATCAATCCAATCCCAATCTCTTTGATTATACCTACGTAGTGCAGCGCAAAAAAGAAAAACACGGACTGTCTACGCCATAATTATTATAATTAGTAATGTTATCCTTTTATGATTCTGCCAAAGTGGCCTTTTAAGGCCCCCTTGACGTGTTACTGCCACCTAATTAATTTTATGTTTTTACCTATCCTGATAGTCTGTGTGGTGCCGGACTTAAAGAATAGCACCACCCCATACTTCCCGTGGATGTCGTAAAAGGCGACTAAGGGGCGTACCGGAGAATGGGCAGCAGCGTTCTCTATGCATTCCACCACCATACCATACTGCGATCGCCAACCCGCCTGCCAAGCGTGGCGATTATGGCAAACCCCCCCCTTTTGGGGGAGGCCTATGTCCAGTAGTGGACGTCTTTCGGCTGAAATGATGACCTACCCTGACGGCCTGCCTTAAATTATCTATCTACATTACCATTCTACGCATTCTACTTGCAAAGCCCTAACCGTTACAGGAGAATCTTTAGGATTATTACACTGAAAAAACAGTGGTACTCCTGGAGTGCCGAGAGAAGTGAAAACAAAACACAAACACAATACTTTGCCATCACTCATTGACATATCGAACCGAGTACATCCCGAGGACAGCCGAACACATCCGAAGCGAGTATTTTTGTAATCGTCTTATAAACAAAACACGCGCGGTGTTGCTTACGGTAACAGTGGCGCGCGCGTGCCCAACGCGCCTAAAGAAGATTTCACTTCAAAAATAATTTCTTACTACAACACTTAATTAAGACTGACTTTATACAGTAAGAAGAAATGTTTGTAAAACAGTAAAAGACAAAACAATAACTTTTAATGATTGAACATACTATTTACTGAAAAAAACAACAAAAAAAAAAGGAAAACCATCATAACTGTAATGTAAGTCAATTTCAATGGTTTGATCGTTCAGCAGCAATACCGCTTGTACAGTCTTCAACTGTTCATAGCATTTTGCTGACACTGCGGAATGAACGCACGTCGGTTTACGTATCTAAGTCATATTTCACCTAATTAACATGCTTTGTGATTTAGCTAATAACTGAGTAAACAACATAGAGAAAGGAATCGCCTACTGTGCATTATTGTACATAACTTGGGTTCATTAAACTTATTTAAGTGCCATCAACCTCGTGATCTTTCCTCTACATACTCCAACAATAACATCAACAACTCTGCAAGTGTACACCGCTGGAGACTGCGAACTCCTAGCCAGATGGACCGACGAACTTAAAAAGGTGGCGCAGAGGGACAGATTAACCAATCTGCGGGAGTCGGATGTTGGGACGCAGCCTGGGGGAGCCCTTTGTTCAGTAGACTGTGAAAGGCTGAGCTTATTGATTGATTGAATACTGCTAAGAATTGTCAAACTTAAGTGGCAGTGGGCAGGGCACATTGCTCGCAGAACAGATGGCCGATGGGGCCGAAAGGTTCTGGAGTGGCGACCGCATACCGGAATACATAGCGTTGGAAGGCCTCCCACAAGGTGGTCCGACGACCTTGTGAAGGCCGTAGGAACCCGTGAACCGGTCGAAGTGGAGGTGCTTGAGGGAGGTCTATGTCCAGCAGTGGACGTCTTTCGGCTGAAATGATGATGATGATGATGATGATGATGATGAATACTGCTAAGCAACAGAATGTAAACTGATAGATACCTTCTACCCAAAAATTTTCCCCTCACAGATTATCATTCTAACAACAAGCTTCATACTCAAAAATCTGCACAAAATATTTCAGATCGACACATTCCAGCACCTAGTCACAGAACTAAAATATCATACGTACGCAATAAAAACGTATAATTTGGCGTAACTGAGTGTATTAATATAAAAAAATATAAAATAATATGACGCGGATCAGTCGCCGAATAATTTTGTGGCGGCCTTCGGGGTTGAGTTAATGGCTCCCTGTAGACTTAAGGTCATAGCACACGTAACAAATCGGAAAGGGATCGGGACCGTATAGGCTTTCGCCTCGCCATCAAACAGGCGTCAACCTAACGAAAGCACTTAACCAAAGCGGATCAGAACCGCACAGGCCGCTGGTTGATGGTGCAGCTAGCAGGCCGGACGGATGAGAGGGGTAAGGGTGGACGAAGAGATGTAAGCTCGGGTACGGAGAGACGTAAGCGCGGGGATCACGAGCCGTAACGCACCGCACCGCGGTTCGTAAGCTTGTCCCGAGGCGAGGCGATTAGGTTACGATGCCAACTAATAGTGTTGCGGTAGAGATACAAAGAATACTGAACGGCTCGAGCTGATACGGTGCCGATCCCATTCCGGTTTGATAAGTGTGCTTTATGCAGTTGGTTGTTAACTTTTGACGGCTCTGCGAGTTCAAATATTCTTCTAAGGCCGACCATTTAACTGAGACGTTGCCTGAGGTAGCAGCGCGGTGCGGGAGGGGTGTGGTGACGTAATGCGAGAGCTCAGTGATTCGCACAACTTGTGAAAACTGTCACCCCTCCCGCACCGCGCAGCTACCTCAGACAACGTCTCAGATAAGCGGTCGGCCTTTAGATGATTTCATCTTAGTCAGGGCGTAAACGTCCTTAATGCCTTACTGAATTTAGGAAGTGAATGTTCCGGAAAATTCAGAAACTGAAACTGGAACGTTCATCATTGCTTTATATTTCCTCTTCCCGTCACAATTGATCGTCAATCTGACAGCTGGCGATTGAAGAGCGTTTGTTGATTAGAGCCAAGGTGGTTCTAAATTTTCTGATCAATCATTCACTTGCAGAAAGGTATTCTCGACGTTTACGCGGCCTTAGGGCGTTTTCCACCGCCACCGTCAACGAGAACCAGATGACGACGCTGAAGTAGCGTTACAAATATATACTACGGCCGCGTGTCCATCGCACGTCCGTCACCGAAGCGCTAGGATCCAGGGCCCCTAATTTTCGAAAAGTTCGGCGCGAGGTTGTGAAGGGCCGATATGTCAGCGCGTTTGATCTTGTCCACACACTGCCGTCGAATCGCGCTTCGCCGTTTGTCCGGCTTTTATTTGTTTATCATAATTCATAACATACTGAAACTGCCGAGTTCGGTCGCGGCGGTGGGCACCGGGACGTCACGTTCGGTTCGAACAATCTTATTTCTCGTTGACTTTCGGGTGACGCCTGCGGTGGACAAACGCCGTTAGTGTTCCAAAGGAATAAGCTCTAGCTCGTTTGAGGAAGTATAACCACGATACTAATTTCGGCCACCTAACAGCATTATTCTGTTAAGCACTTCTTTACTCAAACATGTACGCCAAACAAGTGATAAAAATGGATTATTCTTTGTGTATCTGAATATTAGGAATTCCCTTTTACGTGGGTATAAGGGTAAGTTTGAAGTGAATATCAGCTCAAGTATGTCTCAACAATGCAAACGTCTAGACGTAGAAAAATTAACTCTTGTTAGTATCACATAGTTTATGAGCTACGTGTCATAATCGTCTGGCGTCTGGAGACTTGTCATAAAAATGATACAAGAAATCATCACTTTTTTTTTTTTTTAAATAGGTTTTCTCTTGACTCTAGTCTAGGTCAGAGGTGACAGAAACAACGTCGACGATGGAGTGAGCTTACCCAGAAGAAGTCTGTTCACTCTTACTTTGAAGAGATTCGTTTTGTATGCGCTCGGAAACACACACGCAGGTAAAGAGTTCCACTCTTTTGCTGTGCGCATTATAAAGGACATTTGAAAACGCTTAGTCCGAATTGGTGGAACAGCAACTGGGCAGGGATGGTAACTTGCAGTGCGTCTGGATGTCCGAAGGTAGAAGGGGGCCGGTGGAATGAGGTCGTGGAGTTCTTCACTTTGTCAGTAGTAAATAAAATATTAATATAGTTTCGAGGTATTCCACTCAGAGCACTGATTTCAACCGCACTTGGACAAACCGCATCAGACCAGTTCCACTAACCGCACTGAAACAAAATTATGTAACGTGCGATTAGACGAATATACTGATATTCAGCTGCGTCCGGTTAGACTCGGAGCTGACCCCAACATAGTTGGGAAAAGGCTAGGCAGATGATGAGTTTCGATTTCACGAAACTAATTATAGTGTAAAAGACTCACTCGAAAACCTTTCGACCGGATAACTGTAGGTAGGATCTCACTGTAATTTATTGAAATTGCTAGATTAATCTGACGATGGTTTTAGCTCTATCATAGAGGAGGCGCTTTGGTAGACTGTCAACAAGATAATAAATTTGCCATGATGATATACTATGTTTTCAATAGTTAACTTTCCATTCAGTACTAGACCTGGCGGATTAATGACAGAACAGCTGCGTGGCATCCCACACACGTTAGAGTCAATCACCTACAATGTCGTCTTGATAAGAGTTATTTTAAGTCTGATCCCCCTCCACCCCCCCTCCTCGATCCCCTGCTTGTTCGTCTTCTGTTTTAATCTCTGTCTTATCACACTAATATTATAAAGGCGAAAGTTTGTGAGTGCGTGTGTGTGTTTATATGTTTGTTACTTCTTCACGCTCAAACGGCTGGACCAATTTTGATAAAATTATGTATGGAGGTAGCTGCCATCCTGGATTAACATATAGGTTACTTTTTATCCCGATATTCCCACGGAATCGACATTTACGCGGGTGAAACCGCGGGGCACAGCTAGTCCACTATAAACTTCCTCATTCCGGTTTGATCCGCTTTTTCTTTTGTTTTTATTCCCGTTGACAACTAACTTGTATATTAACTACTTGGTGACACAACCACTGCTGCCTGACCCCTGCAACGATTTTCAGACGTTGACAGACTTTTAGGCCCCTAAGTCACGCATTCAGTAGCGGCCCTAGGGCGATGCGAGCGGGCGCCGTCATGGAAATCAATCGAAATGCCAGCACCACTGGTGGTCGCATTTCGGTTGATTTCAGCGCTTCAACGATCGCTTTATAGTAAGTTAGGTACTATCATTAATGGCTGGTGCCTGGTGGACAGTCCACAGGCACCAGTCATTGATGATAGTAACTTATTATAATCCCGATCGTCCGCAAGCAAGCAAGCAACTGCATAATTATGCATATATCATAGGAACATGGTACATAGAGGGGCGCCAGGTTAAGATTTTGCACCACCTAAGAAAAATTCTAGGGTCGCTGCACGCATTCGCGCAAGATGATCAAGCGAGATGCTACTCGACAAATAAAAACGATGTTGTTAAGAGACAGAAATTAAAAAGTAAAGATTCACTTCCTCTGCATAACCCTTCAGAGATTTCAGGCATGATGTTATATCATGGGTACTAAAACATGAACTAAACAGTTATTGAGAAAGTTTTGTAAAACCTTTCTGGCCCTAGAATGACTACCACACAATCCTAACGATCCTAACATAGTCCTAACTAATATTATAAATCGGAAAGTAAGTTTGTTTGTTTGTTTGTTACCTTTTCACGCCTAAACCACTGACCCGATCATCCTGAAATTTTGCATATACGTTGTCAGGTGTAATGAAACGAACATAGGATACCTTTCATCGCGAAAAAAAATGCTGTTCCCGAGGAAAACAACAATGACGTTATTATGATAATAGATGGCGCCACGTGTCTTTCGAAATAAAAACAGGACAACATCTCTGCCGCGCTAACGATAAGAGCAGTAAGTATGTTTTGCACAGTTTTGAGTACCTATTGACCCGCAAAGTTTTTGTTACAATTTTGAATTTTATTGAGTGAAAAATATAAGAGTGCTTAATTTAGGCTACACGTTTCAACCATCACAATTAATATAACTTAAAAATAGAAGTCCTGAATAACAAAATTGTATCAAAAACTTTGCACGCCAATAGTCAAAACTATGCAATACATACTTACTGCTCTTATCGTTGGCGCGGCAGATCTGTCGGGTCAGCTAGTGTAATAATGTCGGATATTCGCGCCATCTGGTGGCGTTCAACAGAGTCTAGCCCAAGTTCGTGGGGGACGAGGAGACCAACAGTTACAAGAGCGGTGTGGAACAGTGCTCTCTTGACCTAATTCTGTAGCGGTATCTACAACGCCACATGAGAACAACGCGTCAACTGACGTCACGCAAAATCCTGCATCTCGCAAGCAGAGTTTACCGTGCAACTAGCATAGATACCACCGGCCCGACATGAATCATCGGGCAGTTGGCCGCCAGACACAACACCCATCTGTTCGGAGGATCCTCCCTTTTCTATGGAGGTTAAGCAGACGACCACCTCATAAGTTGAAAAAAAAAGCTCTCTTTCTTGATCATCGGACACCAAACGGACAACATGATGTGCTCAGAAACTGTCTCACGTTCTGTATCCGAGTTGTGTGTCTACAGTGTGATTCGCTAGTGGGATTAGCTTGTTCGTAAATTATAATCTGATTTGAACTGCAAACGGTTTTTCTATTGCGCAATAACCAACACTACAAAGTACTAGTTAAAATCATCATCATCTGCCTAGCCTTTTCCCAACTATGTTGGGGTCAGCTTCCAGTCTAACCGGACGCAGCTGAATACCAGTATTTTACATGGAGCAACTGCCTATCTGACCTCCATAACCCAGTTACTGGGTAATACGATACCCCTTGGTAAGACTGGTTGTCAGACTTTCGGGCTTCTGACTACCCATAACCACTGTCAAAGATCCACGAATGACAGCTGACCAACGGCTTAACGTGCTTTCCGAGGCACGGAGGGGTCACGGTATGTAAAGATGGTCACCGATCCACAGTCCAACCGCGGCAAGCGTAGCTTAACCTGATCGATCGAGTACTAGTTAAAATATGGCTGATAATAACGAGACACGTACCTTCTCCGTCATAAATATAAAACAAATGAACAAACAAGAGAATCACTCGGCAGTATAATCAAGTGATAATCATAATTATGATCGCCGTTTATTTCGGCTCGCCGAGGCCTGACTCACTTATATCAAAATATCTGTCTGTCTAGATGTCAGCCAGTTCTAGGAACTTGGTCACTGAGGTATTTCCGTGATTTTCTGCAACGATTTGGTTTAGAAAAAAAATATTATTCCTGCCTTTTTTAGATATTTTTTAATTGGACAATGTTGAGTCAGCCACGAGTTCGAGTAAAAGTGGGTTTTCAAGCAATGATATTACTTATAATATCAATGTTTTCAAGTAAAAACATATCTTATAGGCACAGTACCGCTACGAAAATTCTGTTTTCTTTCCATATGCAATATTAGTTTCATAGTTAGTTTTTATTTTTATAATAACAATGCCGGAGCAGTAACTGTGGATTTGCTAGTAAAACCAAGAAAGATCACGTGAAGGTATTTACGTGACGCAGGAGACGCCCTGGGCGTCGGGAATCGATAGCCGATTCGCGGTCACCGTAGGCGTGGGCTTGCAGACGGCGAGCTGCCCATTGCTCGTCAGTAGTAAGGACCAGGCCCGGGTCCACGGCGTGCTGTGTTCCACGCGTGCCTCAAAGAGATGTCAGCACTAACTGACGGGGTCCGCCAGGGCCGATGCCTGCCAGGGTCGCAGGTTGTTCGAAAGAGATACCGTGGCCCCTGGCACAGGCAACTGAAGGAACACGGGTTTTAGTCAGTAAAAGTCTGACACGCCCCTCCCGCTCCGCCCAAAGCGGGAGAAGTTGTTTGATGATTTCCCATCCAAAAAAAAGTTATTTACGTGACCTTTCTTGGTTTGGACAAAGAAAGGTCACGTGGAGGTAGCCTGTTGTGGAAACACACAAGAGTATAAAATAGTTCTGTAATAGTAAAGAGTCATTATTTAAGACATACTTTCAATATAATTAAAACAAAGTCGGGTTAGTTACACCATTATTTTAAAATAAAAGAACGGCTGAACCGATTTTTATGATCTTTGATTTGTTGGATTTGTCTCCGCCCCGAATCACACTAATATTATAAAGGCGAAAGTTTGTGAGTGTGTGTGTATGTTTATATGTTTGTTACTTCTTCACGCTCAAACGGCTGGACCAATTTGGATAAAATTTGGTATGGAGGTAGCTGACAACCTGGATTAACATATAGGCTACTTTTTATCCCGATATTCCCACGGGATCGACATTTACGCGGGTGAAACCGCGGGGTGCAGCTAGTAGCAGAATAACTATTAAAACAGGGGAATAATTCAAGTAAAAAATAAATATTGATGATAATTCATTTTCTCATACATTCGTGCTTATTAATTCTGAGGCGGCACGAAGTTCGCCTGGTCAACTAGAACTAATAATTATGACCAAGACATCAACTCGTTAGACCTATTTCTAGTAACACTAACTTACCTTAACAATTTAACGGACAAAGCATGAAGACGTATTCCACATTGGGCAGTGCTCAAATGGCACCTGAGAGAATGTGCCGCTGTGTGTCAGGCGCACTCACCCAGGGCCTCAAGTCTGCTATTACAATAGTGTCAGAATGGTCTATGATTGATTTCATAATTGTTGATTTTGACAAGTTTGGTAATTTACTAATATGATGGCGTCATTATGACTTTCCAATGGTCAACCACTGACACTCCATTGAAAGAAATGGCTTAAAATGGTAATCTCGTACATAATGAAAAATTAATTACTGACTTAAGCGGGAATCTGCTAAAATTTTGACAGTTCCTTTGATCAGTGACCTACCGTTAGAACGTCATTGTGCAGTTATTGCTTTTAATTCGTTACGAATATCGTATAATTACTGTGCCATTGACCGACCAATGATCAACCATTCTGAATTTAGCAGATTACGAACTTTTAGCAAAATGACAATGGGATGGTGGTGGGATCGTGTTGGAATGACGAATTTATAAAAATAGCAGACTAGGGCCCCAGGTGCCATGTAAGCGGGTGCCCAAAGTGGAATACGTCAGCATAAAACCTAATTAGCACATCACAGACTTCCCTGATATTTGATCAACTCTCCATTCTAAACATATCACATAGTTACAAAATAATTTTAGTGTGAAACATATAATTATTTTGTGAATCTAATAATTATAATCCTGCACAAATAGTTCACTGGCTAAGTGCATAAATTATATGATTAAACTGCATCTTAATAGGACGTACAAAGTTGTGTGCGATGCCAAATTATAAAACCTTTGCGATTTGGGACACCACATACCGGTGGGTAAGGCTGGGGTAAGCTTGATAGCGGGTAGCGAAAATTTAGGCGGAGCGGACCGATCTTATCGGATCTAGGAATAGTCTTAGGGAGCCCGTCCATAAGCAACTTTCTGGCTGAGACAAATGTTGTTCGTGGGCTCCCTGCCTAAGTTCTTGGCCAGACTGCGGCGGGGCGAGTGCGGCGCGGCGTACTCAATCATAAGAACTTCAATTGAGCGTCCATAGTGGGCACGTGGGCGCGAGGAGCGCGCGGACAACTCACGCCATAGCTCGTTCATACAAGTGGCCGCAGTGAGGGCGCGGGCGGCTCGCGCGGGTCAGGGGTCGTATCAAATTAGTTGTATTATGTTTTCAACACACTATCTACCTAGCATATATCCTGAAGAATATCACATATTTTCCTGATTTTGTTTACTGTAGTCGATCATATACTTTTATTGTTTCTAAAACTTGCGTTTTTTGTGTTTAGGTCCTGTAAGCCAAGGAGCTTATACCTAAATACAAAAAACGCAAGTTAAGGCTGAGTTTAAGGGCAAGCATAACCACACATAACTAACACATCCGCGTGGTTTTCACAACCGCTATATCAAGGCTTTCGCTACCGCTCCCCGCTTTCAACGCTACCTCGACTTTATAATTATAATATTTAACATAATAAAACGTCATCTAATGTTTGGCAATGTTTCAGAATGTTAGAAAAAGTGTAAAAACGTAGTCGCAGTGAGTCACGCGGCGCTTGTCAACGACGACGCCATAACAAAACCTATTTCAGGAATTCGATTAAATTTATTTGCACTGTAATCGTCTTGTTTTATCGTATCTTAGGCAATATAGAAAGATTATTTTATCACCATCCAAATTCTACCCATGAATATGAACAACTTTCACTATGGGACCAACTCTGAAATCACGAAAAAAAAATCTGCTGTTTCATACATTTTGGTCAAGTACTAAGTAGTTTGGAACTTTTGTATTAAACAGCTGATTTTTTTTTCGTGATTTCATAGTGAAAGCTGTTCATATTCATGGGTAGAAAGAACACCCTGTAAAAAATTGGATGGTGATAAAAAAAAATTCCTGTATACTGTGTATTTCCTGTGTGTTTTCCTGTGTGTGTGTAAAAATTTCCTGTGTATGTATTTGCTTGTAATATTATGGTTGTTTTCTGAGGAAATGCTCTAAAGTAGTGAATTTAGTATTTCCGTGTGACTGAAAATTTTCTTCTGATTTTTTCCAATAAATTGTGAAGACGAAATTAGAAGTGTTAAAAATATGCACTATCTTGTAGATAGGTTTAAAGAGACAAGTCTGCAAACTTTTACCAAACGACGACTCCTTGTCTTATCTTTATCACACATTCCTGAAAAACTTTCACACGTCCAATACATGAAATAACGAATTCCATGGAATACCTATCTGAATTAAAAAAAATATATAATTGTGTAAAATATTGGTACTCAGCTGCATCCGGTTAGACTGGAAGCCGACCCCAACATAGTTGGGAAAAGGCTAGGCAGATGTATGTATGTATGTACAGTCAGCAAAAGAGATAAGTATGCAGGATCGTCGGATATAGTTGAAGTTTAGTGAGAAACCGATGGATGTTGTCGACTGAAATTTAAATCGATAAATGAGCTGTTTGTCTTCTATTAATAAAATTAAATTTTATTCGAGAACATCCATCGGTTTCTTACTAAACTTCAACTATATCCGATGATCCTGCATACTTAAGCCATGAAAATCAAGAGATTACACCAATGCAAGAGCTGCAAAACTGGACGTTTCACTGTTAGTAAGACTGGAAACCGACCCACAGGAAGGAAAGGAACGAAAGGATGGAACAAGGCTAGGCAGGTTAATTGAGATTGGCAGGACTTAGTCCTCAACACCTCACACAGGTCCAGGTGAAAACCAGCGTCAAGAACTAATTTTGTGGCATTTTTTGCTGAACTGGGTCCATTTGCCGCAGCTGCGAGGCACACTTTCCTGCTAATTTCTTACAACGCACTTTACACTTTTTATTTGTTTTATAATAAACTAACAGCGCTCCGCGGTTTCACCCGCATAAGTGCCGATCCCGTGAGAATATCGGGATAAAAACCATCCTATATCCTTTCCTGGGACTCAAAGTATCTCTATAATCGGTTCATACAGACAGACAGACAGACACACTTTCGCATTTATAATACTTACTAGCTTCCGCCCGCGGCTTCGCCCGTGAGGTATGTCGATACAATATATCCTATGTCCTTCCCCGGGATGCAATCTATCTCTCTGCCAAATTTTATCGAAATCCGTTCAGTGGTTTAGGCGCGAAAAGGTAACATACAGGCAGACAGAGATATAGACAGAGTTACTTTCGAATTTATAATATTAGTATTGATTAGTATGGATAAGAGCAGTGATAGGCCAGTGGTACCGGCTCCGACTTACGAATCGTGAGTTCGAACCCAGAAAGGCACTTTACTTTGTATATTTAATTTCATCACCACTGCTCTCAAAACGGTGAAGGAAAACATCGTGAGGAAACCGGCATGTCCTAGAACCAAAAATTCAAAGACATGTGACATCCACCGACCAGTACTGGGCCCGCGTGGTGGATTATGGCCCACAACCTCTCACAGAGGGAAGGTATATAGGCTGATTATGCTAAGCTATTTGTTTTTTTAATCTGTGCCAAATAAATGTGTTTTCTTTCTTTCTCTCTCTCTCAAAGTGCCTCACTCTCAACCAAAAAAATTTGATGCAGTTTCCAAATATCTTTCTTCAACCAATTCACTTTCCTGTCATCGTACTAATCTCTTATTTGATTACTTTTCCTCACTGCACCTCACGACAAGGCGCCATCTTGCACTATCAAGACGTTCTATCATCATTTTACAAAACATGACTTTTGAAAATTAAATAAAGTTAGGTATTGGAATTTGGCAAAGCGCGTGTTGTGGCGCCAAGTGGGGAGTTTTTTTTATCCAGCTGAGTACCAACTGCTGGATAAACGAGGCAACGCAGGTTTGAAAAGTTTTACGATCGTCAGATTTATCTACCTACACATTTTTTTTACTTGTAGGAATATTTTATCCTATCTTAGGGCCTGTGCACACCACGTTTTTTAAACGCGCCGTTGACGCGCGTTTTTAGCGATACAGACGCGATACACACGCGAGTCAGACACAGCCTCGTGGTGTGCACAATCCCTTAATATTATCAAAATGTATTTCATTCTAAGTATTTGCTTCTAATTATCTATAGTACCTACTTTATTCACCACTGCTCTCAAAACGGTGATGGAAAACATCGTGAGGAAACCGGCAGGTCCTAGAACCGACAATTTGAAGACGTGTAACATCTACCAACGCGCACTGGGCCCGCGTGGTGAATTACGGCCCACTCCCTCTCACAGAGGGTTGGCCTACCTGAGGAACCAAGTGACAAAAAGCTTAGACTTCATGAGGACGTAGTTTTATTAACTATCAACCTATGAGCGAATGTTGTTATTTTTTTTTTTATGTCTGCACTCTCTAATGTAGAGAACCAAGCTAATTTTATTTAATACTAGCTTATGCCCGCGACTTCGTCCGCGTGAAATTTGATGTTACCCCGACCCGTCGCATCGCATCGCCTGCCCGCGCTATTACTTCGTTTTTGCTTACCGTACTTTCTGACTTTTTTTCGTTTTGCTCGGCTCCTAAGGGTCATAGCGTGATGTTAAATAGCCTATAGCCTTCCTCATGAATTGGGCTATCTAATGCAAAAAGAATTGTTCAAATCCGACTGGTAGTTCTAGAGATACTACATACAAACATACCAACCTTACCTCTTTATAATATTAGTATAGGTATAGACTTAGCTGACCCGGCGATCTTCGTGCCGCCTCAGAATCATATGAACGAATGTAAGAGAAAATGAATTATCTTTATTATTAGTTTTAGGGTTCCGTACCAAAATGGTAAAACGGAACCCTTTTGGTGAGACTCAGTCTGTCTGTATGTCACAGCTGGATATTACAAGAACTGCTAATGCTATCAACTTGAAATTTGGAATAGTTTTAAATGACGTTTGCCAAACTATTTTGCAAATAAGAAAGAATTAAAAATATATATGTAGGATTTTTTGCAACAGGGACTGAAAGGGGGTTTGAAAAATTCGAAGTGGGGCTTCAATGATACATGTGTATCCTATGAAAGAGCGCGGTTTGCACATTCTCAAACATTTTTTTCTTTTTTTTTAGGCCGCATAGTTTCGATTGTTGATAAAAAATGTAAAAAAGTAAAGCACTTTGGCTAAATCTAAAAACTGGCCAAGTGCGAGTCGGACTCGCACACGAAGGGTTCCGTACCACAAGGCAAAAACGCCGAAAAAAACATGTTTGTTGTATAGGAGCCCCCCTTAAATATTTATTTTATTTTAATTTTATTATTTATTATTAAAGTTAAAATACAACTGAGTATTTTGTGAATATTTCAAGTGCCTACCTGTTGCCATTTTAGATATCGAGCAAAAAAGGGCAAAAAAATCGCGTTTGTTGTGTGGGAGCCCCCCTTAAATATTTATTTTATTTTGTTTTTAGTATTTGTTGTTATAGCGGCAACAGAAATACATCATGTGTGAACTTCAACTGTCTAGCTATCGCGGTTCTTGAGATACAGCCTGGTGTCAGACAGACAGACAGACGGACAGACGGACAGACAGCGAAGTCTTAGTAATAGGGTCCCGTTTTTACCCTTTGGGTACGGAACCCTAAAAATTACCGTTCCCCGCCCCCCTTATCTCCGTAGTTTGCAAAGAGAAAATCTGAAATTATTCTATGTGATAGAAGTTTATGTGAAGATTACAGGAAAAATAAAACGAAGTCTCTAAATAGCACTTTTTCAGAAATCATCAACAAAAGTTACATTAGTTCCACTATCGGTCAAGAGATGGCGCTGACATAAAATTGATTATTCTACACCGCAGTGCAGTGTTAAAATTCTCTGACAAATATATACAGGGTGGAATTTTGTAATGCCACATGAAGGGAAAGTACTCTTAATACTGTAGATAGAAAATTTTACTCAAAGAAAACATTCCTTTATTTTTGAATAGAAAGAAAACTGCATTCAAAGATTTTCGAAAATTCACTTGCCACACCCGAGAATGGAACCGACTAAAATCTGTCTCTTGGTAGACCATTAATTCAATCCAGCCTGTCCCTTGTCGCCCTCTCCCAGCGACGCCTTAAGGCAAGCTCCGTACCCCACAAGGGGTGCCCCTAGCTTGTACATAACATAATCAGCCTATAATGTTCCTACTGCTGGGACAGCAAGCCTAGCGTGATGTAGTTGCTCAGTTTTTAAGTTGTTAAGCTCTAGCTAGAGGCCTTAATTTATTGCGGCACCCACAGACAAGCCCGGTTAAGCAGCCGACAACCTTATATGTTGACCTGCGAGAAGCCATTTATAAAAAAACGAGTGTGCTTATGACCACACGACTGAAGTGAAACTTAAAGAGAGAAAGAAAATGTGCGCGCGCACTGCTGTCTCTTGCTTATATCCCCCACTTAACTTCCGTTCGCCTTGCCCGATCACACTTTTCGTAACGCTTACGTCACGCGTTCGCCAGCTTACTCCCCAAGTCAAGCGTGCGTAAAGAAACTTCACTTCAAAAAAAAAAAACTGCCTGCCTCTTAGCATAGATTCATAGATTGCCAGCGTCGTTCGAAAGAGTTACCGTGGCCCCTGGCACAGGCAACAGAAGGAACACGGGTGGGTTATAGTCAGGTACTAGAAGTATAAAAGTATTGTTTCCTTAGGGGTGATTTTTCTAACGCCAGATAATTTTGTTGGAGGAATAATTTTGAATTTTTTGACAGTTTTTCCGTACAAAAACTGTCAGACGTCAATTTTATTCCACGAATAAAAAATATCTGTTGATTGAAAAATCAGCCATTAATCATATTAAGTAATGTTCTTACTTGATTCTGCCTGTTATTATACATACTTTTTTCTAACAACTAGTAGATCTGTTTAGTAATATGTGGATAACGTTGCGAGTAATGTATTTGTTACATCTATTATTTAGTTCTATCCTTTGTTTAGGTTCTATCCTTTGCTTATTATTACACTACTGTTTGTTGTCCCTAAATAAATAAATATATACGTCTTTTAATAATAAAATACGAAAACGATTACTTTGTTTGACTACCAGCGTTTACATTCTATTTATAAATTGACTGTCGAGTTGCTTATCTGACCTGACGAGACGCACATCTGTCAAGTTGCGTGTTTGTCGAGCTGCGTCTTTGACGTGGTGCAAATCTGACAAGATGCGCTTCTGTCAACATGCGTTTACTGGCGAAATGCGTGTTTGACCACTTGCGTTTCTGACGACATGAAAGTAAACCATAACTAATAGTATCGTCGTCGTCGTTTCAGCCGATAGACGTCCACTGCTGGACATAGGCCTCCCCCAATTTGGGGGGGGGGGGGGGGTTTGCCATAATCGCCACGCTTGGCAGGCGGGTTGGCGATCGCAGTATGGTATGATGGTGGAATAAATAGAGAACGCTGCTGCCCATTCTCCGGTACGATCCTTAGTCGCCTTTTACGACACCCACGGGAAGTAAGGGGTGGTGCAATTCTTTAAGTCCGACACCACACAGACAACTAATACTATAGTTTTCAAAAAAGAATTCTGTAAAAGAATTCTGTTTTCAAGTTCTCTCCGCCAAACAAATGATCACTATCATCTTTCTTTCCAACACCCCAGACGATCGCCTCCTGACTATCACTCGGTCACAATCTCGATGTAACTATCTCATCGTAGCTAATTTTAATATAGTGGCAACATTTTTGCGTCGTTAATGTCTATTAGCAAAGGAAGCGTCGTTTTAATGGTCTGTGACGACATTGAGTCTTATAATCTAAAATAAAAGTAAATATAGGTACAGGCTGGACATCGACGCGCTAACTAACCATGAATTCAGCCTAGTATAGAATTTAATTTCACTACTTTTTAGGGTTCCGTACCCAAAGGGTAAAAACGGGACCCTATTACTAAGGCTCGTGGTGTCCGTCAGTCACCAGGCTGTATCTCATGAACAGTGAAAGGTAAACAGTTGAAATTTTCACAGATGATTGTATTTCTGTTGCCGCTATAACAAAAAATACTAAAAACAGAATAAAATAAATATTTAAGGGGGGCTCCCATACAAAAACGTGTACTTTTAGGCGTTTTTGTCTTGTGGTACGGAACCCTTCGTGTGCCGACTCGCACTTGCCCAGTTTTTTTTTTCATTTTTAACTTTTTAAAGGAACTTCGTTCAGGCGTTTAGCCGCCTCCACCAACTTTAGAGGTCCAGACGGGAACTCTAGAATACCTTATTATATGGTGTTTGATTAAAAGGACTTTGATTTGGAACTAATATATTTATAAGACAAGTTTACAATTCAACGATGTTTCTAGCACTGACTCTATTGAACAAAAACACCATATTAAATCATTTGAATACTCGCGCGAACGCTCGAATGGAACACGCCCGAAAATATGACCAGCCAGTGCCTTTTGCTAAAGGCAGGCCTACACAGACTCTACAGTACCTAGTTTTCTGATTCCGACACTTTGTCCAACCAATCAAAACTCTAAAAAATTCCATCGAAATGATGTTCAAATTAATTGTGCAACAAATCTGTTTTGAACTCGTTTATTACGACAACTCATTTGGGGAATCGTAAAAACAATGTCACTTTATTAATGAAACTTCGCCCTTCCTGCGAAAATAGGACAGGCTTGTAAAATATTTATAGGTAGGTAGGTAACAAATACAATTATATTTTATAAAATCTTAGACACCTGCTCTCATAAAACATAATGTTTACGTCAAACTTTACATAAATATACCTACCTACTTAGATAAATATCAGACATTTTTACGTTAAATGAGTTTCATTTAGATAAGTAGGTATCGTGCAAAATATTTTTGTATAAGGGACAACTCGTGAAAACGGATTTATAAAAAATAAATAACGCACACCACGGTTATTCAGTGGTTAGATGTAATGAAGGTTTATTAGAGTAAAAAAATAATATAGTATTAAAAAGTTATCCCTTGGAGTAGTACTAAAACTTATTAATTAAATAATGGCATTGTTATAACAATGCCATCTAGCTTCAAATGGCTGAACTAGCAAACTCTGAAGCTCCACAACGCCATTCCACTCAGTTCCACACAACATCAACAGATGGCGCTTAACACAAAACACATTTGAACACAAGTATTCCATAGTGCGCATTATTTTATCAACATTACAAAATAAATCACAAATTTAAAGGACAGACACAAATAAAATGGACAAAAACATATGTCGATGTATCGTGCATTTGCATACACAAATCATCATGAAAGATATGCGTACAAATTGTCACAAAGAAAAATCTCGAGAAAGAAAATGCAGTCAAAGTCATTTAGTAATCTCTGATTGCAACAAGCACAGGCTGAAAATCTGGCCATACCGAAAATGTATCTCTTGTTAACGCTTTGACGAAACCACGAATGGTAGAAGTCTGGAAAAGCCATTGAAGTGTCATTGTAATGTCCATTTTTCATACATCTAATAACGCGCAATGGTACAGTCGAGTGCCACTTTCGACGGTAGCAGGTTTAACTTCCGACTGCAATTTTTTTACTAAGCTTGGAAGAAATTTTTATAGCCTAGATATCTCATAAGATAGCTCAAAAGTGATGACGGTTTGAAATTACTTGCGACTTTTAGAAGTAAGTATGTATATTCCAAATGTGAGAGTGTGCAGTGTGCACGTGAGAGAAAGATCTTCTGTGTGCATACAGAATTTAGTGTTAACAAATAACTCAATGTGTTTTTGTAAATATGCAAACGCAACTTAACTTTGAGACCCTTAAATCTCACCTTGTCTCATATTTATGCATGTAGGTTGGTGCTTTGTCTCTACACAAAGATTTTCAGGAACATCTTAAAAAAGTACAATTGGATATTCGAGGTCAGAGATAAAATTATAGCAAAATCAGTACTAACCTTCTAAGAACTGTCGGGTGGGTAAACGTAGTGAGACTTTGAGGGATGACGCGTACGCCGAGTCGATGTACCAGTGAGGGTCGCGCTGCTCACCCAGCCTACTGGTGCTGCCTCTGGAAGGGAGAAAAGAGGTTTCGATAGTAACTTTGTAAGAGCATTTTTAAAATTCTGTAAAGTCATATTTGAAATTGTAACTATAGCTCTTTCTGCTGAAATTTTAGCTGGCTGGCCATAATAAGATCTAACTATAGTAACATACCTAATTTATATGTAATAAAGTAAATTATTTCTTTAATTCGTTTGTTTAAAATTGAAACTTTTAAATATACGGTGTTTGATATAGTTTGTTGTTTCCTTATATTTCGATACCAAACCAAAATTGCCGTAAGAGGCCACAAATTTCAATTTGTAACAATGGCTTATCTCCAACTCCCCACGACCATAACTCTGTCTGCTGAAATTTTAGCTAGCTGGCAATAATAAGATAGCTATAGGCAGGTGGCCTAGTTCGTACGGTCAACATACAACCTAATCATCATCATCATCATCATTTCAGCCGAAAGACGTCCACTGCTGGACACAAACCTCCCCCAAAAGGGGGTTTGCCATAATCGCCACGCTTGGCAGGCGGGTTGGCGATCGCAGTATGGTATGGTGGCGGAATGCATAGAGAACGCTGCTGCCCATACTACAACAACCTAATACTGACCTAATACTAACCTATACAACCTATGACCTGCAAATAGCAAAAAAAAACGTTTTTACATGAAAATTTTAATTTCGCTGGTTAGCTAGTGCATCCCTCTTAGGTTATCAGAAGGTGGTCGACAATCTGCGTTAGATGTGGTGTTATTTTATGGGTTCTTCTCTCGTGAAGTTCATTCTTTCTTACAGAGATTTCTTATCCATAAGTTTTATGCTGGTGTGATAAGTGGTAAAGGTTCATAAAATGTAGAGGTAAACGCATCCTACAATCTACAAACTTTTTCAGATCGAAGAAATTTCAGTTACGCACAAAAATTAAAAACTCATCTGCTGCACTCATATGCTGGAATCTCAGAAATAAAAAAAGATTTGTTGTATGGGAGCCCCCTTAAATGTTTATTTTATTCTGTTTTTAGTATTTGTTGTTATAGCGGCAACAGAAATACATCATCTGTGAAAATTTGAACTGTCTAGCTATCACGATTCATGAGATACAGACAGACAGACGGACAGTGGAGTCTTAGTAAAAGGGTCCCGTTTTTACCCTTTGGGTACGGAACCCTAAAAAGTAGAAGAATTTTATAAAATACCTATCCATCAAACATAATAATATTTTTTTATGAATCTTAGCCAAATGACTGTATTGAGGCTAAGCATGTATTTGAGTTATTTCTGACGCGTTTATTATAAGACATTTTCCAGATTTTAGTCAGCAAGTACTTTGCGACCTTGTCCTAATGAAACCAGTGAACCAAGGCAAAATAAACTTTGCCTAAGACTGAAATATGTAGTATATTATACTAAATGGCAGACCGTATTAATGAATATTGTAAGTAAGTAAACTATTTGAATCAAATGTAAAGTAGGGAATTATGGAGCAAATTTCATTCATGATTTCCGTTTCATTCATTCAAAACCAGTGCAACGGAATTTATTACTGAAGCAAAAATACAATATAAACGCGTAAAACCCTAAATATAAAACAGATCCCTATTAATTGGACTAAAAACGCAAGAAAAACACACAATGTGAGGTTATGACGAATCAAAACATTCGGGACTAACGCCTTTCGTAAATCTGATAGCAATCATGCAGGAAAAGCCAGTCAGAATATTTACCCTGAATCCATTTTTACTGTCATTTATGGGAGCACGGGTTTTTAATACATAAAATTAAATTCGCAAGGCGATATTAAATATAAAAACTACATGTTTCCACCATATGTCAAACTCGGAACTATTTTTGTACAGCCCCAAGTTCACGTTGGATAGATGCAAAAATAAACCCGCCGCTTGCGCGTTTTTCGCGCGTGAAATTTGAAAGTCAACGCTCTTGGTAGTTCCGAGCTGCGGAAACAGATAGCGCTGTTCACATCGATAGCGGGTGAAGTAGTTCAGCTACTCGGTAAGAGATGGCGTCAGTGATAAAGTTTGCGCGGATTTTCTTGAATAGTTAAAATGTTTAGTATGTAAATTGATGATTATGTCTACACTTTATTTAAGGGGCTTACAGGACCTAAACAAAAAAACGCAAGTTTTAGAAGCAATAAAAGTATATGATCGACTACAGTAAACAAAATCAGAAAAAATATATGATATTCTTCAGGATTATGCTAGGTAATAATAATAATAATAATAATAATAAGTATTTATTTCTCACCACAATAAACATTACAGACATTGTTACACTTATTATATATTATTTGGTTAGTTTACTGTGGGAGACTGGTGCCTAAGATAGGCTTTAAGGGCCTGTGTTTCAGGTCACCAGGTCTCCACCCTCTAGCAGTTCGATACATCACATAGCTTTTAGTCTGTAGCTCAACTTTAGGTGTTTAAGAAAAATAAAAATAAATACCTAAATAATAAATGAATGGAAAAACTAAACAGACATAAAAGAGAGAAAAAAAAAAGAAGAAAATTAAAAATAACATCTGTTTGTAAGGTGTTAGTATTGTTAGTAAACTTATGTAGTGTGGGGACATGAGTAAGATGTGCTTCGTGTGTGTATGTGTGAGAGTGCGTATGTGTGTGTGTGTGTGTGTGTGTGAGAGGGTGTGAGTGAGGGCTTATTAAATAGCAGTTGGTGTATATTATTTCATACTGGTAAGTAGTTTTTCGGTGTCATCATAGTTGAGCCCCTGGAGCCACGTGGCAAGCTTCTTTTTACATTGACCTTTATTAAGGTTAAAAATCAGTTGCGTTTTATTGATTTTGTTATACAAGAATCGTCCCAGATAGCAAAAGAAGCGGTTGGAGAATACTGTCGAAAGGGGAGATTGAGTGCGACTTACGGGGTTATATCGTCTCTTACCTTGTGTCATTGATGGGTGATAGGTGAGTAGTGAGTGCTGCTTTAGTAGGGTGTTCAGGATAAATAGTTGGCGTACTGTTAGGGTTTTTGATTGCTTGTAAAGCAGATCTGTAGGATAACGGTATGGGAGAAAATTGGATACTTTTAAGATAACTCTCTGGGCCCTCTCAAGTTCAAGGAGAGTGGTTTTAGGTGCACCGCCCCATGTTGTTATGCAGTAACATATCAACGACTGGACGAGAGCAAAGTAGACTGACCTTTTTAGTTTGTCATCCGCTATATGTCTCAGACAATAGATAGTGTGTTGAAAACATAATACAACTAATTTGATACGATAGAAAAAAAATCATGAATATACCTACCTCTAAAAACGTTATTTTTACTATAAAAACCATACTAATAAACATACAATCATTCTGATTTTTTGTGAGATTATTCTACAAGCAACATACTTACTAAAATACTAGTGTTTTAATTTTTACCCGACTGCGTCAGAAGGAGGGTTATGTTTTTCGAGTGTATGTATGTATGTATGTATGTATGTATGTATATTTCTTTGGCACGCTCTGCAGCCTAAACGGCTTGATCGATTTCAGCTTGAGAGGTGCCGTTAGATTCGTCTTATTTGTGAGAATGACACTGGGTATATTAAAATTGAAAAAAAAATTAAAATGGCCGATTTTTGGCGCAACATGTTTTAAAAAAAAAAAAATTTTTTCTCGAAACCTATCGAGTGGGGTATCAAAATAAAGGGTTTTAAAAGGTGATTACAAAAATATATATACCTTATATGGTTAAAAGTAATTCGAAGTGACAAATCGTGAAAAAACACGTACCAAGAACTAAATCGTTTGCGAAATCTTTCACATTTGTAAACTAAAAAGCTGGAAATAAAAAAAGTAATTTAAAAAATAAAAAAACCCGACTGCGAAACTGAAAAGCTACAAACAAGCCCATTTTAAATTAAATAAAAGTTGGAAGCAGGCGGGACCCATACCATTTTTATTATATTTTCAAATTCAAATGGGTCCCGCCTGCTTCCAACTTTTATTTAATTTAAAATGGGCTTGTTTGTAGCTTTTCAGTTTCGCAGTCGGGTTTTTTTATTTTTTAAATTACTTTTTTTATTTGTCCAAAGAATAGATATTATGAAATTAAATAATTGCTTCATATTTGCAATAAATTACCAGCGTTGTGTTATCGCGCTTCTCTTTCTTTTCTATGCAGTCCGACAGTGACCGCGCTTTAGGTCATGCACAGAGTAGGTAGGTACATTTATATAGAGGACATGTAAGCCCCGCAACATGTCTTTTTCTTATTATTCGTGGTAATTTCGGTAATCACCCGCTTTCTAACCATACTTATCATCTTTCACACAGTCGATCCATCCAAAGTAATTTAGTTATGTAGAAACAGCAACATGCCTAATGCCCAATAGATTTACGACATTAATTTTATTGAAATGAGTAGGTAAGTAATGTTACATTGAAAATGCTCAGCCAACTAAAAAAAATACATATTTTGCGTGGCACCAGACAAAGATAAAATTATGTACAAATTTATCGCAACGTTTTATCAAAATATTTTCATACTAAACTAAATTAGAGCGTCGCGTCGGCCGGTCATTGTTTTTACAACTGGGGCTGCAACGTCTGGCTCTGGCGAGTTTAATTGTAAATAAAGGCCTACGCAGACCGGGACGGCATGGCAAGGGATTTAAATTTTTGGTTGGAAGTAAAAATGTATCGATGTAGAAATACGACATAAATTGCTATGCTTTAAAATGATGCCGTGGCATCGAAAGGGATTTCATTGGACGGCATTGAAAGACGCGCCACGGGCTCCCACGGTGGGATGCCGTGGCGTCCTGCGGTAGGCAACAGCATGCCAAAGACTCCGGCGCTCGTTGTGACATACCGCGGGGTGAGGCGGCGGGGGTAGAGGAGCGGGGAAGCCGCTGAAATGCCGCGGTATCTAAGCGGCTAGTGTGCGCTGACGCTGACTGACTGCAAAATCCCTTGCCGTCCCGATCTGCGTAGGCCTTAAGTGTATGACTGAGATAACACTGATTCTGCAGACGGAAATACCTTTTTTTTTGTTGTCGGGGGGAATCTTTCAAAAGGCACCCGACCTCCGGGGAGGTCGAGGAGTGTGGGATTTTTACCTCACTAAAACCACCCCGGTGATCACCACCAGAACATAGGGTTGGTCCCGGTTCCCCTGAAGAGTTGGTCGAGTGAAAGTGCAGCGAGGTACGGTCGACTCCAGATGTCCATAGGCGAGTTTACAAGGCAATTGCTTAACGTTTAGTTTGAATACGACCTTCTTTTAATGGCGATTCTGCGATATTATCGCGCCGCAACACCTTTCACACAAGCGCGACGCGACGCCATACAAAATGAACATTTAGTATGGTGTCGCGGCGATATCGCGGCTACACGGTGTCGCGCTACTCGTCGCGCCGCGACCGTGTCGCGGCGCGACAAGTCGCTTCAGTGTGAAGTGTCGCGCGCGTTTCCATAGAAATTGTTCTACGGATATTTAACGCAGAATCGCGTCGCACTGTCGCGTCGCGCCTGTGTGTACGAGCCTTTATTCGTAAAACTTTATGAGTATACCCACAGAAATCTAAATAAATAAATTAGGTATGGTTGACAAATGCAGGTAACTTACGGCTCATTCACCGCGACTAATAGAATGTTGTTCGTTCTTGGTTGGTTATTGATATTGTGGGTTAGTGACGTGTGTTTAATCTACACACATCAAAAGTGTCTAGGGATCAAGCATTTTTATGCGGATTTCTTGAGATTGAGATGTGGCTTTGTAATAAATTTATGATTTTATAAATTTATATGGATCCTTTTTGGTGCATTTCATAATTTGAATCAGGAACTGTGAATCAAATTCGAGTAAAAGATGAAAATCAGCTGTCAATATTTTCCCTATAAAAACATACAACGCATTGAAGACATTATTAGTGCTACTGTTTGCCTACTACTGATTAAAACCAACGTTATTATGGAGCGGCGACGTCATTTAAGCAGGGAAGAAATGCTCAGAGCCGTGGGAATGATAGAAGCTGGTTCCCGGCAACGTACTGTGGCTTTAGCTCTGAATACAAGTCAGAGTGTTATCAGTCGACTTTGGACACGTTACCGAAGCACTGGTACCGTGGCTGAGCGCCATGGAGGACGGTATCGCTGCACCACACGGAGACAAGACCGATACATTCAAATCTTAACTCGAAGAGCTCCAACAATAACCGCCATGATGTTAGCCGTGAGGCTTCATCACTCTTCAGGGAACTTAATTAGCGACCAAACAGTCAGAAACCGCTTGCATGAAGTGAACCTTCATTTCCGAAGACCGCTACGGGTACCACCTATAGCAATGCACAATCGTAGGATTCGATATCAATGGGCTCTTGAACACAGAAATTGGGCAGAAGAACAATGGCGTTTCGTGTGCTTTTCTGATGAGTCTCGTTTTGGTATGAGACCGGATACAAGACGTATACGACACTGGAGAACCCCTGGACGCCAACAGCGATTAAAATCCTGCCAGGAAGTCCATCCTTATAGTGGTGGAACCATCATGGTATGGGCGGGTATTTGGATCGGCGGAAGAACTGAGTTGATTTGGATCAGAGGCAACCTCAACGCTCAAATTTATGCTGAGACGATTGTATCAGACGTCATCGTTCCTCTACAAGTGCAAATCGGTCCCTTATTTCAGTTAATGCATGATAATGCACGACCGCACACCGCAAGAGTTGTAAGACAGACTCTCGCCGCAGCTAACATCAATGTCCTGCCCTGGCCTGCTCAGTCGCCAGACTTGAACCCGATTGAGCATGCATGGGATATGCTACAGAGAAGAGCTCTGCCGAATATGGAGGGTATCCAGTCGCAAGAAGACCTTTTTTTGTTGTTGCAACGAACATGGGCGGCCATTCCACAGCGTGATTTGGATGAACTCATTTTGAGTATGCCAAACCGATGTTCTTGTGTTGTTAGTGTTCGCGGTAGAAACACGGATTATTAATTGTTTAAGTTACCCAATAAAATTTTAAAGAAAACTGTTATTTCAGTCTTTTTTTCGAACTTTTGTGTTAGTGGTTTAAATGTCAAAAATCCCTTTATTAGGAAAATGGCAAATTTCTTTATTAATGCAAAGGTGACTTGGTTTATCGTTACTGTGACAAACGAAAACACTTTATTTGATGAATCCTTAAAGAAAATTTTAATTAATATCAATCAGGAGAAAAGTTATTGCAAAAATATATGTTGATCCCTAGACACTTTTGATGTGTGTATTAGCGGTGTAATAGTTTATTTTGAAATGTAAGCTTTGAGATGAAAGCGGACGCGCAGCGCAAAAGTGGACTTAATATTATATCACAAATATTTGATGAAACCGGACTGACTGTGAGTATTATGATTTAATTTTTATTTTATCTAACATTTAGCTAATTAAAGTAGGTATAACTGCTGATCCTAGTAGTTATTTTTTAAACGTATTTACCATAATTAAGGTCTAGGTAAATAGAAGAAAAAAAAAATATTTCCATAAGTTTATTTATTTACTTTTGGAATGATGAAACATTAAGTATAATTATAATATTATCATTCTGTAATATTTCTATTTTCAAAATAATTTTGTTTCAAAATAGTAATATTATTTTATAATTTTGCTAGTAGCCTAACTTAAGTATTCCTTTTTTGTTTTAGAGAAATTATCTACTGTGAGTCGGAGGGTCAAAGGAAGAGGGAAGAGAGTATAGCCTTCACTTGCCAGTCGATAGCGTAGTGGAAGGCCCCAGCTGGTCAGTGAATATAAAACAAGTGGTTACCAACCAACCGAGATATTTTGCCAAATTATTCGACAAATCTTCACGAAGCGTTCGCCGCGCAAACGAAAACAAGCTCAAAAACCATATTTGATTGGAAATCATAAACAAGAACGTTTACATTTTGCGTTATGATACAACGATGATAGATACAGTGATGGGAAGCATGGAATGAGAGATCTGATGAACAGTTGAAGTTGCATTCATGAAAATATGCAGATATATTATGTTTAAATAATAGAGGATCCCTGCGCCAGGGTTTACTTGATAGCATTGATAATAATGGGGGTTATACAAAGTAATAAGTTATAAAATACAAATTGATTTTAGTAATATTAAAATAATATTGTGTCATATCCGTAATAAGGATTATTTTGAGGTTAGTTTCAATCTTCTTTTCATAATGAAAATGAATACAATAAGTCCTAATAAGTACGATTTGTTAACTGATGTTTGAGATAGTGCACTGGCAGTATAAAAAAGTAGTACCACTGAGTAATTTAATTGTAATGTGATATATTGTGAAGGAGTCCGCACTTTTTTTTATTTACGTGCGTAGATTTGCTAGTCGTGGTTTGTTGGAGTAACGGTAGCGCGATGGTCTTCACAGCAAAAACGCTCTTATCGCGCTTATGGAGTTCTGTTGTGTACTGTACGAGTAAATAAGCTTTCAACTTTTGCTACGTAAGATAAGTCTGAGTTTGCAAAGCTATACGAAGATAAATATTTTTGCTTATGTATAAGGTAGGGTAGATATTAGATAAGTAGGTATCCATACTTTAATTTATTAAATTCGAAAGTACGTGAAGACTTGTAATTGGTTTTCTGTCGACTATTGTTTTCCTTTTCTTTGTTTTCTTTTAGCTGTAAGTCTTCCATGATGTAATAAATAAATAAATAAGTAACTATATAGTGATTGCAAAGAGGTATTAACCTCAAACTCAAAGCATTTATTTCAATTAAACCATTAACAGGCATTTTTGAACTGTCAAGAAGTCGGTCAGTCAATAAGAAGCTAGTTGCCCATTCCAAAGCGTAGTAGGTACAGACGCCAGCACATCAAGCTACTACAATCTGTCAAATTTCTTTAATAGATTTTCAACTTTATCGCTAAACTATAAGGTTGAAAATTGATTGGGAAAATTTGACAGTTTCGGGTAGCTTGATGTGCTGGCGTCTGTACATAAGGAGAAGAACGGGCAGACTCCACGGACACTCCTTTATATCAAAATATGTTACTGTGGAAACCTTTATTTTAATTATAATGTAGCTTTTGATACCAATGAT
The DNA here is from genome assembly GCA_916614155.1 of Mesoligia furuncula. Taxonomy (NCBI): domain Eukaryota; kingdom Metazoa; phylum Arthropoda; class Insecta; order Lepidoptera; family Noctuidae; genus Mesoligia; species Mesoligia furuncula. Next base: position 15,359,237 of record OU744816.1, read on the forward strand.
AGCAAACGCATCGGACTAAACAAGACAAATTTCTCTGCTCACAACAAAATCTCATTAAGGGGCTTACAGGACCTAAACAAAAAAAAAACGCCAGTTTTAGAAACAATAAAAGTATAATTATGATCGACTACAGTAAACATAAAAAGCAAAAATTAAAAATTTTGAAAAAACCCACGACGGTTAAATGTAATTGGAAAAGGATAAAATAATGACAAAACCTCCGACTTAAAGAATTTATGTAATGAGACTAAAACAGATAAATTCGTATGGAAGTCGGGGGACCGTCCTGTGGGACACCTTCTATTCTAAGAGATCCCCCAACTGCCATATGAATTTGTCTGTTTTAGTCTCGCTATCGCTATCTTTATTCCAGGGCCTCTATACAACATTTTATCAAAATTGGTCCAGCCGTTTCAGCGTGAAGAAGTAACAAACATATAAACACACACACACTCACAAACTTTCGCCTTTATAATATTTGTGTGATTCTTCAGGATATATGCTAGGTAGTAGATAGTATATCGAAAACATAATATAACTAATTTGATACCATAGAAAAAAACCGGGCAAGAGCGAGTCGGACTCGCTCACCGAGGGTTCCGTAACATCCGGGTTTATGCATAAGGTTTATGTTTATGAAATTAAAAGTTTTTTTTATATTTTTTGGTTGAATAAAAGGTAAATTGCGGTTTATGATTTATGACGTATTAAAAAAAAACTACTTACTATATCTCGTTCAAACCAATTTTCGGTGGAAGTTTACATGGTATTGTACATCATATATTTTTTTTAGCTTTATCATTCTCTTATTTTAGAAGTTACAGGGGGGGGGACACACATTTTACGATTTTGGAAGTGTCTCTCGCGCAAACTGTTCAGTTTAGAAAAAAATGATATAAGAAACCTCAATATCATTTTTGAAGACCTATCCATAGATACCTCACACGTATGGGTTTGACGAAAAAAAAATTTTTTAGTTTCAGTTCTAAGTATGGGGAACCCCAAAATTTATTGTTTTTTTCTATTTTTGTGTGAAAATCTTAATGCGGTTCACAGAATACATCTACTTACCAAATTTCAACAGTATAGTTCTAATAGTTTCGGAGAAAAGTGGCTGTGACATACGGACGGACAGACAGACAGACGGACAGACAGACAGACAGACAGACAGACAGACAGACAGACAGACAGACATGACGAATCTATAAGGGTTCCGTTTTTTGCCATTTGGCAACGGAACCCTAAAAATCATGAAGATGTCTCTAAAATCTTACCATACTAATATGTACATAATAATCATTATGATTTTTGTCAGATTATTCTACAAGCAACACTAGGGTTTTAATTTTGTAGTCCAAACAATCGATTTTTTGTAAATAGATAAGTAATTGCTCCATATTTTGCAATAAATTACCAGCGTTGTGTCATCGCGATTCTCTTTCTTTTCTATGCAGTCCGACAAAGACCGCGCTTTAAGTCATGAAAATTAACTTGAGAAATCATGCAGCAGTTGAATATGGCTGGTACTAATGAATACACATGAGAAAGTTTTTAGTGGATAAGACAGAGATTAAAACAGAAGACGATCTAGGAGGGGATCAGAACGGAATAATTCGATTATTGAACTTGACGGCGACTGTACGTACTCATACCACAGTCTGTGCCTTTACCTACTAACTAGTGTTATGTGAGATGGAAATATTCAGACTTTTCTAATTATTACTAATCAGACTACCGGTTACGTAAGATCCAGTTGGCCACTTTTATTTTGCAGAACCCTTTTTTTTTTTGAGGATGGGAAATCTTCAAATGACCCCTCCCGCTCGGGGAGGAGCGGGGGTGGGTTGGCTACTTTCATTTCGCAGAACCCTCACTTGTATAAAATTATTCTTCATTCTAAGACTAGACTTCGATTGTCTTTTACAGAAAAGTTACTTGTACTTCAATACATCCACATTTATAGCATACTAGCTGAGCCACGTATTCACCCGCATAAGTGTTGATCTCATGCGAATATCGGGATAAAAAGTATCCTAATGTTAATCCTGGTTATAAAGTATATGTGTGCCAAATTTCATCTAAATCCGTTCAGCTGTTTGTGCGTGGAAAAGTAACAAACACTCACAAACTTTCGCCACTATAGCACGCATCCAGTCTGTGATTTTTGAGTTTAAGAGAAGTTATAAGTAAAATAAATTTGTTCAGTTTAAGAGTGTAAAAAGATTCTGTCTTTAAATCTTTCATCTTCCATACCGCCATCGTAACACGCCCATCAATTAATTAGCACATAACAACAAAACTATCACAACTGCTGTACTTTTAGTACTTGTTTGTCATGTACTAATAACTAGAGGAAATGTGTTGTTCTGACAGCAGTAAATTGTACAGATACAGTCAACAAAAGAGATAAGTATGCAGGTTCGTCGGATATAGTTGAAGTTTAGTAAGAAATCGATGGATGTCGACTGAAATTTAATTTGATAAATGAGCTGTTTGCTTTCTATTCATCATCATCATCATCATTTCAGCCGAAAGACGTCCACTGCTGGACATAGGCCTCCCCCAAGTCATTCTTTGGGGGGGGGTTTGCCGTAATCGCCACGCTTGGCACGCGGGTTGGCGATCGCAGTATAGTATGGTGGTGGAATGCATAGAGAACGCTGCTGCCCATTCTCCGGTACGACCCTTTTTTTTTTTGCGGATGGGAAATCTTCAAATGACTCCTACCGCTCTGGGTGGAGCGGAAGGGAGTGTCAGACTCTCACTGACTAAAACCCACCCGTGTTCCTTCCTTAGCCCTTTATGCTCCGGGCCAGCGGTAACCCTTTCGGACAATCCCGCAGACGCGGCAGGCCCGGCCCTTAGTCGCCTTTTACGACACCCACGGGAAGTATGGGGTGGTGCTATTCTTTAAGTCCGGCATCACACAGACACTTGCTTTCTATTAGTAAAATTAAATTATATTCGAGAACATCCATCGGTTTTTTATTGAACTTCAACTATGTCCGTCGATCCTGCATACTTATCTCTTTTGTTGACTGTATTTACTGCTAGGTGCTATTATAGCACCTCATTATCGGTTTGATAGGTTAATTAGTGATTTACAATTATTGTATTGATAGATTTAGTACGTAGCGTTTATGGAAACTGCTGAGTAGTTGCGTAACACACTAGGAATGGCTGTAAACTGTATCCCAGCTTAAAAAGCTGGGATACAGTTCCCCCCAGGAGAGTAATTTTGAAAAATCGTTTGGGATGTGTTCATAACTTGACTCAAAGACCCATACCCATTTTCGAGTTAATGGAAGCAAGCAGTAGAATTTTCCACCTTCGTAGGAGTCAATTTTTGAAAAACCCTAAATCACTTTTTTTAAGTATTTTTTGTTTTAGTAGTACCTACCGAGTTTCGAGTTAATCCGACAGCGGGTTAAATATTTTTCTAATCCATCAACTTTGTCACCCCCCAAAACCTCTGTGAGGGATTTTTTAAACTAAAAGTGACAATCTTTATTATTTACTGACCCAAATATTGCTAAGTTTCTAATTTATTAACCAAATGAATAAGATTTTTCATATAAACTGTATCCCCCTCTTTCTATCCCCATAGGGGTGGAATTTCGAAACATAATCTAGATTACTTCTACCAATTTTCCAGTTAAACAAGCCTCGTAATAAAATTCTGCCCAGTGAAATTGACTACCCCTCTTCACCCCATTAGCGGTAGATTTTCGGAAAACCCTGAACCACTTTATTATTTATTTTGGTTTTAGATAGGTACTGAGTTTCGAGTTAATACGACCGCGCATTAAAATTTTTCCATACTAAATTTGACACCACCAATCTCCCCTTTGGGTTAGTTTAGAATTCAAAAAAAAAAAGAACTTTATAATTATTTGTGCCAAGTTTCAAGTCCAAATTTATTTGTACCATTTTTTTTTTGAGTTTATCAAGGCACTCATTAAAATCCCCTTATAAATCGAATTACCACTTTTTGTCCCGTCAGGGGTCAATCATTTTCGAAAACCCCATACACTTACTATTGATTCTTCATCTGCCTTATAGCCTTTTCCCAACTATGTTAGGGTCGGCTTCCAATCCAACGGTATGCAGCTGAGTACCAGTATTTTACATGGAGCGACTGCCTATCTGACCTCCACAACCCAAATACGATACCCCTTGATAAGACTGGTTGTCAAACTTTCGGGCTTCTGACCACCCCTAGCGACTGTCAAAGATCCACGAATGACAGCCGGGACCAACGGCTTAGCGTGCTTTCCGAGGCACGGAGAGGTCACGGTATGTAAAGATGGACACCTATCCACAGACCAACCGCGGCAAGCGTAGCCTGCGTAACCTGATCGATCGATCTGTGCGGCTGTTATTATTGATTATTTTCTGTCAAAAGTATTAATACTGAGTTTCGAGTAAATCGGACCGCGCGTTATATTTCTTCCACACAAACTTTAACACCCCAACACAAGGGGTGTTGGGGTGTTTTGATAAACGAATAATGATAAACTTTATTACTTGCTTAGGCAAGTATTCTTGCCAAGTTTATTAACCAAATGAATAAGATTTTTCTTATAAACTGTATCCCCGTTTTTCACGCCCACAGGGGTGGAATTTCGTAAAATTGTTTGGGATGTGTTCATTACTCGACTCAAAGATTGTTTATACCAATTTTCGAGATAATCAAGCCACGCAGTAAAGTCTTCCCGTATAAAATTAACTTTTCACCCCGTTAGGGGTAAATTTTCGAAAAACGATGATACACGTTATTCTTTGTTTTCGGTCTTAAGTATAAATACTGAGTTTCGAGTTAATCGGACCGCGCGTTAAAATTCTTCCATACAAACTTTGACACCTCCTAATCCCCCTTCAGGGGGTAGTTTAGAAAAAAAAGTCAAACTTCATAATTTATTTAGATAAGTAAGTCAAGTTTCATGGTTATTAACTCAAGGAATAAGATTTTTCATGCAAACAAAATCACCTCTTTTCACCCCTTAAAGGTTAAATTTCCAAAAACCCCTTCTTAGTGGATATCTATAAACAAAGAACACACCCTCCAAAATTAATTTCTCTACCCAGCGGTACCGACCAGCGTTTTAGGCTGTGCGTTGATATATCAGTCAGTCAGGACAAAATTTCATCCCCCTTTTCACCCCCTTAATGGATGAAATTCTAACAACACCGTTGTGTTAGCTTCCAATCATAAGCCTAGATAATGAATTTAGTGATTTTTACGTCGAAAATTAATGACTTTCTATACACAACTTCATCCCCCTTTTTAACCCTTCGGGGGTGGAATTATCAAAAACGCTGAGATACGTATACTTAAATTAATTTTCAATTGTCAGCCTAAATAAAAAATTAGAAGATCCTAACTTCAAAACTGTCGGACTTTCATATAAACTTCCATCCCCTATTTTAACCCTTTAGGGGTTGAATTCCCAAAAATCCTTTCTTAGTGGATACTTACTCTTCACAAAGAACACACCTTCTAAGTTTCAAGTCTCTAGGTCTCGCGGTTGGGGCTGTGCGTTGATATATCAGTCAGTCAGTCAGTCAGGACTTTGAATTTTATATAAATATAATATAGATGGATTAGCAATATATCCTTCAAAATGACTCAGATTGTGGTTGATAATGGCGCCGATTCTGTTGTTCACAAACTAAACTAAATTTAAGTTCAGTGCATCTTTTTCTTTCTATTTCATTAAGAAAAGGACAGAAGATATCCCACCTACAAAAAGAACGTTATTTATGTGAAAACTAGTGTTCTTACCGTAATATCGAATATCAGCCTGATGTGTCTCGATTACACATTTAGCAAATTACTGAAGTTATTAAAAGTTTTTTTTTGTATATTGCACACTGTTGGAAAGGGGACCAACTAGAGAACTTTTTGAAAGAATTCGAAGAACCCGATCGCTTTTAGTTTTTTTTTACAGCAATTTAAAGTTGAGTGTTAAGTGTATTTTTCCTTTTTTCAAAAACTTTTTGAGTTATTAAAAAGGAACTAGATGTTATTATCAGGTAATTTTGAATTTCATAGAACCATACAAGAGTAAACATAAGAATTAAAATAAAATTTGAAGGTTATACTCATAACTTTTTTTTAAATTTAAGCTTGAATGCAGAGTTCTTGTATTTTCAAAAAAAAAAAAAAGTCATAATAAAAAACCGGTGTAACAAGGAATGAGTTACTAGGCCTTAAGAAATAGCAAATGACCTCTCCTTTCGGCCAATTCCATTTGGCAAACGATGCACCAAACACCCTGTATATTAGTTTAGTCCTGGCAAATTAGTCAGCGCCTGACGTAAATTGACGTATTTTTAATAGCCAATTTTTTAATCTCGTATAAGTTGTCTATGGAGTAGCTTAATTTGACAGGACTAAACTAATATTTATCTTCTGTCCTTGTCTTAATGAAATAGAAAGAAAAAGATGCATGAACTTAAATTTAGTTTAATTTGTGAACAACATAATCGGCGCCAGTGTCTTACGCAATTAGAGGTCTGAGCGCGTCTTTTGCATGCTAACATCTGTTCAATGTAAAAATAATAATAATATTTTGTTAAAATCATAATCAATATTTTGTTAAAAAAACTACCTGATAGCTCGATAGATGGCGTTGGGATCGAATTAGATCGCGGTATGGTTTCGTTACACGGCAGGGGGTATATAGGGCTCGGGTTTAAATTAAGTTTAAATGAATAAAATTGTTCGCTTGCACAGAGCGAGGACAGGACTAGTATACGACATGGTCCTTGTCGTTTGCGACCCCACAGACGGACATCACCCTATTTTCAAGGTGAAGTCTATCTGCTCCCTCTCGGGCATCTCTATTAGTGGTGGTTAATATAGCATATAGCAAAATAAAGCACCGTGCTTAATACGCATAACATAAAGCAAATGCTATCGTGGCTCTCACAAGTTGCTATTTGCTTATTGCTTTTTTACATCGCACTCTGTCTCTGTCATCGCGCAAAACGCATTAAGCAATGAATGACTGAAAAAGCATTAAGCAGCGGGGCCGGGCGGGGCGCCCGTCGCATGCTAGCGATTCTTGTTGGTCGTGTGCGTAATCGTTTTAGGCACCGCGTGCGATTTGCGATCTCGGGCGGCTCACGTAAATACGTAATGTAATGAGTGATACATATAATTATGCTATTTGCATAAGATGTGCATACTGCATGTTATTACTAACAAAGATTGTATGATAGGGCTGAATAAATAAATGACTATTATTATTAACGGCTCTGTTTTATCGTAATTCATAAACGCGATGTAATATTCTTTAGCATGCTGTCAGTCACCGCGCTTGCTTTATTCGCGCCCGCCCGTTTTGCCGTAAGCCCGTAACATAACAAGTCAAGTACCTACGCGTATAAAAAAAGCATGCTTTAATAAAGCATATAAAAAAGCATGCTTAAAATATAAAGCATTAAGCATTAAGCAAGTGATTGCCTTATAGCAACTTTGAACACCACTAATCTCTATCGAGAAGGCCCGTAAGTCCAACCTCATTGGACAATGTCACAGGTGCCAACTATATGGCCACTCCCAAGCTCACTGTTACGCGACACCTAGATGCGTCAAGTGTCTAGGTAATCACGGAACAGCTGACTGTTCTCGACCTAAAGACCGCATTCTGTGCACAGAGCCGCCGAGTTGCGTACTTTGCGGCCAATCCGGGCACCCGGCTAACTACCGGGGCTGCCCTAAAGCCACCAAAGCCTCCTCTCCCAAACTGGCCAAGCGCACAAGCGACCGCCAGCAAAGAGAGAGCCCTTCTGTGAAGATCCCACCTTCACAAATCAAATCAAAAAGGGTAGTATTTAAACGCAAATCAAAAAATATCCTTTTTCTATGCAATAAGATTCCGAATTCCCATCAAAATTACTGATTGCACAGCAAAATATTCAACTCGCTATTATTTATTTTCGCAGCGTACAGCGATTTTTCCTAAAGCAAAAGCTTTTTCATCAATGCACAGCTAATAATCTTAATGCACATTATACATGTTAATTCTTTTTCTTTTAAATATAGCTTCTATTTTTATATTATTTACAGCAGTTTTTTTTAAATAAAACAGCATTTTATTAGTCACAGTCGTCTTATTATTTATTAATTACCACATAATGATATCAGCAAAAAATTATAAAATTAGATACAAAATTGTAATTTATTGAATTATTAAAGCGGGTCTTGCTTTCGCTTCGCTTTTTTGATTTGCGTTTAAATACTACCCTTTTTTTTCTATATAATCTAGTCGTTTCTGGCACTCGCCGGCCGCTGCCGCGGCACCGCTCGCTTCGCTCGCTCGGCTCGTGCGTAGGAGGTCACAGTTTTAACCTAACCTAACCTAAGCATTTTTTTTTTAATAATTAACCTCGTCTAACTAATTTGATTCTCGATAGCCTGCTAAAAATAATCTCTTTTTTTCCATATTTTTTTCTTTAAAATCTAGGCGTTTCTGGCACTCGCCGGCCGCTGCCACGGCACCGCTCGCTTCGCTCGCTGGGCTCGTGCATAGGAGGTCACAGTTTTAACCTAACCTAACCTAAACATTTTTTAAAAATAATTAACCTCGTCTAACTAATTTGGTTCTTGATAGCCTGCTAAAAATAATCTCTTTTTCCATATTTTTTTCTATATAATCTGGTCGTTTCACGCCCGCCGGAAAAAAAGAAAAAAAAAATGGATAAAGACGACAGAATTAATCGAATTCTGCAACACAATTCTGAATTCTCCGAAATAAAATTGCTAATGTCCATTGCAAAAAATTTTAAATTGTGAGTTACAAATATTTTGTATTAAATAAATGATTATTTTAAAATAAAATTGCATTTTTTGATTTTTTTTCAGTTAATTTGTTCTGCTTTTAGAAATAATGCAATGTAAAAGGATTTTTTTCTTATAATAATCATTAAATTTGCCGAGCATGGCTTCTTGAAAATTAAGACAAATATGATGAACAGGTTTTGTTGAACTTACTGGTTAATATGCGACTGGGATAGTTATTTTGCTATGAAATATGGAAAATTTGCTGTGCAGTCAGTATCAATGCTATGTATGTAGAATTTTTGTACAAAAATAAATTTAACTGTATTGCATTATGAGGAAAAAAGTAATGTCATATTGATGTATAATTTCGAATTATCTGCAGTTTGAGTTTTGTTAAACATTTAGTTTATTTGTAGTGAAGTAAGTTATTTGATGTAAAAAAGAATATAAATGATGAGTATGTATTGATAGGCGATTATTTATTTGATATGCAATTTATAATATCCCAATCAAAAATATTTATTTGCTAGAATATGGTACATAAGGTGTTACAGTGAATTTGTTTCAGCATATCCTGCCATAACATGACGTGCAAATGTATTCACATCAGCGATGTCAATTAATCTAGCTTACAAATTACAGCTTCTATTGATTAAATAAAAAAATACTTTTCAAACTATTGCTATTTAAAAGATATTATACCATTAAGGACTATTTAGATGACACTAAATAGTCCTTAATGGTATAATATCTTTTAAATAGCAATAGTTTGAAAAGTATTTTTTTAAACAATGTCAGCGGTAAGTCTTGCAAACTATTTGGTAAATGATTGTAAATAATAATCGACATGCAGTATACATTTTTCTTAAATAATTTTATTTTTATTGGTGGCAGCCGAAGTCTATCTTTATGCCGTGTTCGGCTATTTGGCCTGTCCGTGCTCGTTTCAAACAAATTGTAGTTCCTCTTAACAAAAATACATATTTCAAAGATATATAAACATGGCAAAGGTAGAATGTGAAGTTTTTGAAATAGTGGCTTACAGCTGTCTAAAAAGTGAGCACCACAAATTGCTCGGATACATTTTTTTTGAGTAGTGGTGGCCAAGTGGTAACGGCCGCGACTTACGAGTTGTAGGTCGTAGGTTCGAACCCAGACAGGCGCTTTACTTTGTGTAAATTATTTCATCACCACTGCTCTCAAAACGGTGAAGGAAAACATCGTGAGGAAACCGGCATGTCCTAGAACCAAAAATTCGAAGACATGTGACATCTGCCAATCCGCACTGGGCCCGCGTGGTGGATTACGGCCCACTCCCTCTCACCGAGAGGAGGCCTGTGTCCCAGCAGTGGGAACATTATAGGCTGATTATGATTTTTTTTGAGCTTTAAAGACTCTGTCAAGATCTACTGAGTTACCCCATATTACAATGCCGTATCTAAGTACGGATGATACATAACCATGGTAAGCCATCAATGCAGTATCACAGTTTACTGTTTGTCTGATCCTTTTCAAGGCATATATAAAGCGATCTATTTTTGTCAGAATTTTATCAATGTGCGTTTTCCAGTTGCAATGTTTATCGACGGTTATACCTAAGAATACACAATTATCGACAGTGGTCAATTGAGAATCTTTATAAAGAATGTCTAGTTTATTTATGTTTGCGTTGTATGTTTGAAATTGTATTATGTTTGTTTTAGTCATATTTATTTTTAAATTATTTTTTTCTAACCAGTCGATTGCATTATCCAGAGCTTGGACGATTTCATTTTCTAAATTTTTGTCATTGTCACTCTTAATCATTATTGTAGTGTCATCAGCGAACAGTCAGTATGCACTCTTTGCCTATCGCCTCTGGAATGTCGTTGATGTAAACTAGAAAAAGTAGTGGGGATACGATACTTCCCTGTGGCGTGCCATAATTATTTTGTTTATAGTCCGACCTATAGGTTTTTTTTCATTTTGACAAGTTTTTGTAATTTCTACGCATTGTACTCTCTCAGAAAGATAACTTTTGATCCAGTCGTTGGCCTTACCTCGGATCCCATAATGCTCAAGCTTTGAGAGTAGTTTTTTATGGCAGACAAAATCAAAGGCTTTTGTCATGTCTAAGAATGCGCAACTTATCTTAGATTTTTGATTTAAACTTTCAGTTACGTATTTTATTAGCGCAAAACATGCTAAAGCAGTGGAACTGCCCTTCCTAAAACCAAATTGTTCTTTTTTAAGAATATCACATGTTGTTAGAAAGTTCTCTATTTTAATGCACATAACTTTTTCAAAGATTTTGGATAGGATTGGGATTAACGTTATTGGACGATAATTGCTCATGTCAGTTTTTACACCTTTCTTATAAAGGGGTTTAACAATTGACCTTTTCAGACGTGTTGGGAGTACTCCTTCTGTTAGAGACAGGTTTATGATGTAGGTTAAGGGATTCACTAAACTCTTTGCACATATTTTTAACACTTTAGTGCTCAGCCGGTCGATTCTGTAAAAATTTCACCGTGAAAACTTAGGTGAAGTGAGTTTGTTTTTGCTAGGAATTGACACTATTGACAGCTCACTCCACGCTCACTTCACCTAGGTTTTCACGGTGAGATTTTTACAGAATAGCACCGCAGGTCGTCATATCCAGTCGAGTTTGTGTTTCTTAGACTGTGAATTATTTTATAAACGTCTGTTTCATCTACTGGTGTAAGGAAAATGCTTTTAGGATTTTGTGGAGTGGCTATTTTCATGTCATATTGCATGTCTGTATTGGTCGTCTTAGTTTGGGATATATATTAGTCATTAAATAAGTCACATATATTTGGTTTGGATTGTCATAAATTTTACTATTAGCACTAACTGCGTCAATTTCAGAGTTACTTGTCATATTATTTGTGTTTGTTTTAATCATGTTCCAGGCCGCTTTGCTTGTATTTTTGGCCTTATTAATGTAGTCTAAGCTATTAATCTGCTGAGCCTTGTGTATACATTTTTTCAATATTTGAGTATAGTCTTCATATTTTTTTTTGTTTTGTTTTTTGTTATGTTTGTATAGATGGTATTTTAAATATAGTGTTCGTTTTTTAATGCAGCATCTTTTTATACCCTTGGTTAGACCTCTATTTTTCGCTTGTTTATAAGTATTTTTTACTTTAATTATGCCCAAATGCCCGAACGACTCAGTCCTCAGTGACCCTCGCCCTGGGCCAATCTTTTCCACCAGAAAGCTCCCGCAGCTTCGGTGCCCTCCCAATCCCCCTCCCTGCACTGATGGCAATCTCCATCCCACCGCCACCAGTAGCCCCCGCAGCCTCAGTAGCCCCCTCGGCCTCAGCTGCCGCTACGATAGTCCAACCTGCTACCACTCCCTCTGGTCCCAGTAGGTTCCCCCAAACCCTCGTCCCTCGCCCTCAGCCAAACAGCATGGAGGTGATAATCGGTGCTTACGCATCATTCATCGCCCCAGCTAACGCTATGGCAGCCGAAATACAGCCTGCCAAGGCAATCCTCGGCGTATTGCCGAGATTTTCAATGCGTATCCCGAGATTACGCAAGTCCTCGCAACTCTTAAATTCTAATTGCTCCAAATGGATCAACAAAGAATAAGTGTAACTAAACCCCGATCCCTTAAGCTAGGCTTCTTCAATGCCAATGGCATTTCTAGTCAGCGTGATGAGATCGCCACTTTCCTCCGTGATCATCAGCTTGACATCCTCTTAGTCCAGGAAACCTTCCTAAAGCCCCACAATCGAAACCCGAACATTGCCAACTATAAACTAGTTCGCAACGACAGGTCTCGATGTCACAATGGTGGTACCCTTATTTATTTTAAAAAGTCTTTTCATTGCTCCCCAATAGACCCTCCTCCTCTCCTCTCTCACCTGGAGGTCTCTATCTGTCGGCTTGGCATGACTGGTCATCAATCTATATCAATCATCTCTGCTTATATCCCGCTCTACACTGGTGCAGAGGATACCATCTCTCTCACCAATGACTTCACTGCCCTCTTCGGTATGAGTGACTCCGTCATCATGGCGGGGGATCTTAATGCCAAACATCCCGCCTGGAACAGTAACACGACCTCTACCAGAGGGAGATTCCTGTTCAACCTAAGCTCCACCCTTAATTTCGATGTCATCGCTCCGATGCATCCTACCCATTACCCGGGTGATCCAAACCACCTTCCTGACGTGCTCGACATAGCGCTGCTCAAGAATGTAAACCTCCGTTTGCAATCTATCGAGACGCAACAAGAGCTCAACTCTGACCACCGCCCAGTCATTATTCACCTAGCCCCCTATTCGGGCCCCCGTGATCCCAACCAGCCCCCTCAGACCAAAGTAGTGACTGACTGGAGGAAAGTAAGCGAAAGCCTACAATCCACCACGTCATCTCACTAAGATTCCATTCCCGATCATATTGTCTCAGTCGCTGACACGACGGGAGCGATCGCCTCGTTTACAGAGCACGTCCAATCCGTAATCCGTATTGACGGATTGTTCACGGGAAGTTCCAGTGATGGAAGACCATCGCTGGAAATTACCGGCCGACGTACGTGATCTGATAACCGAGAAGAACGCGTCCATTCGTGCCTACAACTCCTTTCCCTGCGATGCGAACAAAGCCCATATGCGCCATTTACAGCGTGCTGTAAAGGAACGCATAGCGGAGCTGCGTTCCGAGGGATGGGACAAGTTGCTCGGTGAACTGGAACCCAATCACAAAGCCTTCTGGCAGCTTCAGAGGAAGCTTCGCTCCCCGAAGAGGCCTCTATGCCTCCTCTCGTACGCCCCGACAAGACCATAGCCTTTGACAACACCGAAAAGGCCGAATGCCTCGCCGCCAGCTTAGAGTCCCAATGCTCTCCCAGCTCTCAACCAGTAGATCAAGCGCGCCTCGACAAGGTGAACGCTAAGGTCGAACGTAGAGCCGGGTCCCACCAGTCGAAGACCCTGATGATCCTCTGCCCCCGGTCACTCCTGACGAAGTGCAAGACATCATAAAAGGGCTCGAACCCCGCAAAGCCCCCGGTTCGGACGGTATCACCAATAAGGTGTACCAACTCCTCCCCGCCCCCCTCATTTTGCTCATGACCGCTATCTTCAATGGCGCTCTGAGTAACAACATCTTCCCCCAAGCGTGGAAAGAAGCCACGGTCATCGGTATCCCCAAGCCAGGCAAACCCAAGTCTGAGCCCTCCAGTTACCGACCCATCAGCTTGCTCAATGTTTTCGGCAAAATCTATGAGAGACTTATTTATAAGCGTCTCAGGGATTTTGCCGAATCAAAGAGCCTCATCCCTAACGGGCAGTTTGGTTATCGAGCTAAACACTCGTGCGTCCATCAGGTCCACCGCATCGTTGAGCACATTAGCGCTGGCTTCCAGCGCGGTGCGCCAACAGGCGCTCTATTCTTCGACATCGCGAAAGCATTCGACAAGGTCTGGCATAATGGCTTATTCAGGGTGTTTGGTGCATCGTTTGCCAAATGGAATTGGTCGAAAGGAGAGGTTGTTTGCTATCTTTTAAGGCCCAGTAACTAATTCCTTGTTACACCGGTTTTTTTATTACGACTTTTTAAATTTTATTTAGAAAAATACAAGAACTCTGCATTTAAGCTTAATTTTTTTTTAAAGTTATGAGTATAGCCTTCAAATTTCATTTTAATTCTTATGTTTACTCTTGTATGGTTCTATGAAATTCAAAATTACTTGCTAATAACATCTAGTTCCTTTTTAATAACTCATAAAGTTTTTGAAAAAAGGAAAAATACACTTAACACTCAACTTTAAATTGCTGTAAAAAAAAAAACTAAAAGCGATCGGGATCTTCGAATTCTTTTAAAAAGTTCTCTAGTTTGTCCCCTTTCCAACGGTGTGCAATATACCAAAAAAAACTTTTAACAACTTCAGTAATTCGCTAAATGTGTAATCGAGACACATCAGGCTGATATTCGATATTACGGTAAGAACACTTGTTTTCCCATAAATAACATTCTTTAAGTAGGTGGATAGTGTTATCTCACTCTTACGCAGTCTCTTATCTCTTTCTAGGGTTCGAACTTTCCTAGAACTTGAAATAAAAAATATTTTTTTATTTAATAAGTACTTAATTATAAATTTTAAATTTTACACTATCAAAGCAAACTGGGCCTTAAGAGATAGCAAATGACCTCTCCTTTCGGCCAATTCCATTTGGCAAACGATGAACCAAACACCCTGTATAAGCTCTACCAGCTAGGTGTGCCAGACCGTCTCGTACTCATCTTACGAGACTATCTGTCCAATCGTACCTTCCGCTTTCGCATCGAAGGTTCACTCTCTCCCCCCCACCCTGTCCGTGCCGGAGTCCCCCAGGGTGGCGTTCTATCCCCCCTCATATTCACCCTGTCCACCAGTGACATTCCCAAAAGTAAATCGGCTCAGTTGGCTCTTTTCGCCGACGACACCGCTATTTACTATACGGGTCACAGTCAGGTCTCTATCGCTCGCACTCTACAAAAATCCGCAAGAGCAATTCAATTCAATTCAATTTATTTATTGCTGAACATAGATGGTACAAATTACATTTAAAGATGTCGAGTAAATGCGCAGTTCATATGTCCTACCAATTAAGAGCGTTTACGCCGAACGGCATTTCATACAAACTTTCAAGCCCTTATTTTTCGAAATGAATGAACCGATTTTAATGAAACTTCATACGCATAAGCAGGATACAAAGGTCTAAAAAGTTAGTAGAAAACATTTTCAAAATGTCTTATTTAAAAAAAGATAACTGGAAATCTCTGTTTCTATGGAAAATTTAAAATCGGTCTAATTTGGCTGTAATACTATTTTTTGAAAATGTTTTCTACTAGCTTTTTAGACCTTTGTATCCTGCTTATGCATATGAAGTGTCATTAAAATCGGTTCATTCATTTCGAAAAATAAGGGCTTGAAAGTTTGTATGAAATGCCGTTCGGCATAAACGCTCTTAAGGCATGCAAAAAAAATTTATACACAGGAGAAATTAAAATGAAATACAATTAAAAATAATTTAAAAGAACGATAATATCACAAAATAAGCCTAAATTAAATTAACAATTGATTATATAAAGCAGCTGCCAAAAATTATACGTTTAATAAAAAATTATTTTAGTTTGAATTACTTATACATGTAAAATGTCAGCGAAATTAATCAGAATGTCAAATAAATACGATGTCAGAAATATTATTTTGGTCAAAACACTGCCAGTATGTACCTATAGCAAATCTTATACTATCTTATTGGTGCAAGGTCAAATTAACAGTATAGTAGATAGGTAACAAATAATATATAATACATAGGAGCCTTAGGCGATTGGTTCCGGAAATGGAGAATCGAGGTCAACCCCGATAAGAGCCAGGCGGTTCGCTTCAGGAAACCGCGAATTCTCCTCCCCCCCCTCCCCAGCCCGATCACTATGTATGGCAAGCCGATCCCTTGGGATAAGCAAGCCAAATACTTAGGGGTCATTCTCGATGACCGACTTAGTTTCGGAGAGCACATAAAGACGGCGCGTTCGCGCGCGGCGCCTTCGCTCTCGGCAGGCTCCACTCGTTACTGACCTCCCGCAGCAAATTGTCACTCAAGTGCAAATTGCGCCTCTACACCGCAGTCATCCGTCCCATCATGACGTACGCTTGCGTAGTCTTCGCACACGCTAAGCCTCATCACCTGCATAAAATGCAGACCCTACAAAACCGTTTCCTCAGAAAGGTCACGGGAGCCCTCTTCTATGTCCGAAACGTGAACCTTCACGTAGATCTCAGACTTCCCACCGTCCAGCAGTTCATGAAACGCCTCACAAAGCGCTTCTTTGATTCTGCCATTGAGCACCCCAATCCCCTGATTGCGGCGGCCTCCCGATACACTCCCTCCCGTATAAGTAAGATCCGCCGACCAAGGCATACCCTCACCGTCCCCGATGACGCCACTACCCTCCTCCAGGAAAATAGAAAGAGCACTAGCACACTTAGAAGACACATAACCCGTCGTCCGTCCTTCCGCCCTCGCCGTCGAGGCCCGTCACGACACCCCGTACCATGCCCGCCCCGACCCTTGCTCGATGTAGTGCCAGCCCGCGCCGCAGCTGAGCCTGTAGATTTAAATTCCCGACTGTGACCTCTGAGTTTGTTTCGGCTTTTCTTCTCAGAGCAGACTGATAGGACAAGCCGGTCTCATCAAGCGTAAATAATAATAACCTGATCCAGCCTGTCCCTCTTGCTGTCCTCTCCCAGCGACGCGACGCCCTAAGCCGAGGTCCGTACCCCACAGGGGGTGCCCTTAGCGTGTAGTCGCTTAGTTTTTAAGTTTATTTATGCCCTGGCTGGAGGCCTTAATTTATTGAGGCATCCACAGGATCGCCCGGTTAAGCAGTCGACAACCCCTCCGGTTGAACTGCAAGATGCCCATAAAAATAAAAATAAATAAAAAAAAGAATAAAATTGTCTCGCTCTGAGGTAACTACTGCGTTTTACTCGAGTATCACAGGCTCCAAGGCACCTTGTACCGATATTGTACAACATCCATGAGGTTGAATAATGGTCTAACAGGATACAACGAGCATAATTTATTATTAATATACCTATTTCAATTGCAATAGCATTCAGAGCAGTGGTGGGCCAGTGGTAACAACCGCGACTTACGAATCGTAGGTTCGAAGCCAGATAGGTTATTTCATCACAACTGGGGGCCTAAAAAGGCCACTTTGGCAGAATCATAAAACGATAACATAACGGACAGTTAACCGTTAAGTTAATCGTATCAAAGAGTTAAGGTGAAGCATTTTTCAGTTCTTTTTTTTTTGTCTGTGCTAAAATACCAAACAATCCAATCCCAATCTCTTTGATTATACCTACGTAGTGCAGCGAATAACACGGACTATCTTCGCCATATTACGATTCATAATGTAATCCTTTTATGATTCGACAAAGTGGCCTTTTTATGCCCCCTGCTCTCAAAACGGTGAAGAAAAACATAGTGAGGAAACCGGCAAGTCTGAGGACCAAAAATTCGAAGACATGTGACATCTACCAACGTACATCTACTAGGCCCACGTGGTAGATTGCTGCCCACTCCCTCTCGAAGTGAGGAGGCCTGTGTCCCAGCAGTGGGAACTTAATGAGGCTAATTTATATAAACTTGCTTGGCGACAAAAAAGAGAGAGAAGAAAAGGGGAAACCAACAAAGATACAGAAGCCATTGAATGACTTAAAATCGTCCCTGAAAATTCATGTTTTGGTTCTCAAATCGATAAATAATGTAATATTCCGCGCTGAAATAACACACGTAATTCATAATAATAGTACGTTTGCACCAATTTCCAGATTTTACGAGGCATTGTGTGCAAAACAGTGGTCTACCAAATCCTGTGATCTGCTAATATTAGTTAGATTTTCTTCGAACAAACCGGACACTGTGTGCATTCCTAGAGGAATACTGTCATAATATCAAGGACAACAAGATTTCTGGGTGTTGTGATGTTTAACTTGAGTCAGAAAACACAAAATCTAACAACTAGACGTACCTAAAATCCAGGCCACTCAGAAAGTATTGCGAAAAAAGTTTTTTCTGGATGAGACACTGGCCAGATAAAATCTATTATGAAAATGTATGATTGTTTGTAAGTAAAAATAGGTACGTTCCAATTTCAAAATTTCCCTCCACATTGTTCGAGAGCTAATTTAAATTATCGTGTCTCATTAAAAAGATGGATCTGCGCCGGAAACATTTATTTTCGAAAATAGTGTTAACTACAACCAAATTAGACCGATTTTAAATTTTCCATAGAAACAGAGATTTCCAGTTATCTTTTTTTAAATAAGACATTTCGAAAATGTTCTTAAGTACCTTTTTAGACCTTTGTATCCTGCATATGCGTATGAAGTTTCATTAAAATCGGTTCATTTATTTCGAAAAACAAGGGCTTGAAAGTTTGTATAAAATGCCGTACGGCGTAAACGCTCTTATTAGTCTATAAAACCATCAAAAATACTTACAATATAATAAACTGTGATAATAAATCATCTCTACTATCATGATCTATAAATTGCCCCGTTGGTATCATGGTCGCAAGCGCGACTGCTGAGCGTGGGGTCCTAGGTTCGATTCCGAAAGTGTTATTGGGTTTTCCATTAGGAATTTCTTAGTAACAGTCCAGAGTTTGGAGGTTGGCGGTTTAATACCTACGTGTCTCGGAAAGCACGTAAAGCCGTTGGCCCTGCGCCTGATCTCTCCCCGGTCTTGTCGGATTGCCGGCTAATCGGACTATAAGAGTTAAGGAACAGAGAGTGCACCTGTGTCTGCGCACACTCTTGCGCATCTGTCTAATCTTCGTTGAGATTGGCCACCCTGAGCGAAATCGGTCGTAAGACTAACTAATATTAATATAAAGGCGAAAGTTTGTGAGTGTGTGAGGGGGTGTGTGTGTGCATGTGATGTGTGTGAGGGTGTGGAGCTGTGTGTGGGGGTGTGTGTATATGTTTGTTACTTCGTCACGCTCAAACGACTGGACGAATTTTGATAAAATTTTGTATGGAGGCTGACACCCTGGATTAATATTTATAGGCTACTTTATATCCCGATATTCCCACAGGATCGACATTTACGCGGGTAAAACGTTGTTAATAAATTGTATAATATATATTTATTAGCCCCAAATTATAATTATGATTTTACGAACTTGTTGATTCTCTTCAAAGGCACGAGTTTTTATGTGCAATATATGTTTTAGTTTTAGCCTGTTAGCGAGTTTTATGTGTTTACTATAAGCGTGCATGTTTTATATTTTAAATGATGTTATACATATAATGTTTTGCTATTCCATACTAATATTATAAATGCGAAAGTGTGTCTGTCTGTTACCTCTTCACGCTTAAACCGCTGAACCGATTTAGATGAAATTAGGTATAAAGATAGTTTGAGTCCCAGGAAAGGTTTTTATCTCGATAGGCCCACGGGATCGAAACTTATGAAGAATATGCGGGTGAAACCCCGGAGCGCTGCTAGTTATAAGTACATATAAATGACTAGATGCCACCCGCGGTTTTACCCGCATAGGTCTCGATCCCGTAAGAATATCGGAATGAAAAGTATCCTATGTCCTAATCGAGGTCATGGTCTACCCATGTGCCAAATTTCATCCAAATCCGTTTAGCCGTTTTAGCGTGAAAGCGTAACAAACAACCATACACAAATTTTTCTTTATACCTATTATAATTATGGCACTGATTTAAAGAGGCAGTTGTAAATAGCGGTTTTGGTAAGTTAAAAATTATAAATGGCACGTTTAATAACTTGTTCAGCAGTTAAAACTAAGCAGTAAAGTAAACAAAAATGAGTAATAAAAAATAATGAAATGGATCAGTGAATATATAATTGAGTGGGAAAATAATTAAATGGGCGGTAAAAATGAATGAATGGGCAGTTACGTGTGGGCAGTAATAAATCGGAATTTGTCGGTAATAAATCTCATTCTAAGCAATTCTATAAACAATGAGGTGGTAAAGTAGTTTTGGGTGTGTAGTCGACGGAGCCCCGCTTAGCGGGGCCCCTATTTCTGTCTACAGGGTTTAAAGGAACCTAACACGAAGGGGATGACGGGGGCTCGTTCGCTCGCTTTGCTCGCTCACTCGAGCCCCCGTCATCCCCTTCGAACCTAACCTGTCCGAGTCGGGGTGCCCCAAGTCCCGAGCTCGCTTCGCTCGCTCTTGCATCCGCTATGATCTGCCGAACTATTTAGCGAACCGCCCATTCCATCATTTTTACCGCTCATTTAGTTATTGGACTGCTCAATTATTTTTAGAATTGACATTGTATGATAAAATAACAGTCTAATTGATCTTTTATTACTGTCCATGTTTTACTGTCGCAATAATTAATCAACCGCCATTAAATTAAATAACTGCTCAATATGTTTTTCAACTGATCATAATAACATCTCGAATATTTAAATAACAGCTCAAAAAATTAGTTCCCTTATAATATTAGTTTAGAAGACTATGAACAAGACGCAACATTCCTTGTGAAAGCAGCAAATATTATTATAATAATATTATATACAAAACATAAAATCGCGTAATATGTCAGCCGCCACTATTCCGCTTTTATTTTAAAACATTCATTCATATTTTATGAAAACTTTATTCTCTCAGGGCGTTCAACTCTCATAAATTTCGTATTTTATTTTTGTGAACTATTTTGTTTGATATCCTTATTTTTAGCGTGCGCATGGAGACGTCGTGCGATCGAGTTACATGTGAGGATTTTTTTTTTACGTGTTTTGAGATGTCATTTGATGTTTTTGAGATTGATACTTCGGCAAATATAAGCCTAACGTACATATATCTAATTGAGAGACTGTTGTTATGTGATTTCCAAAACCCACTAAAAATATGAATCTATTCTATTAGGCGACTAGAATCAATTCTATTTTATTATTATAATTTTTGACGTTCAAAAGTGCCTTCTAAGTGCCTATTCATACATCCATACTAATAATATAAATTCGAAAGTAACTCTGTCTGTATGTTACCTTTTCAGTTCTAAACCACTAAACGGATTTCGATAAAATTTGGCAGAGAGACAGATTGCATCCCGGGGAAGGACATAGGATAGTTTTTATCGACATACCTCGCGGGCGAAGCCGCGGGCGGAAGCTAGTTTGAAATAAATGCTTTGACTTTGACCACTCAACGTCTCTTGGAATAATTCCGAAAATCGGAAGCGAGGAAGCTGATGATTTTTGACGCACGGAGCCTAAAAATCAACATCCGCATGATACGGAATTACAGATCCAGCTTTCGTTTCAGGGTCTCTGCGGTGCTATTATGTAAAAATCTCACCGTGAAAACTTAGGTGAAGTGAGCGTGGAGTGAGCTGTCAATAGTATCAATTCCTAGCAAAAACAAACTCACTTCACCTGAGTTTTCACGGTGAGATTTTTACAGAATCGACCGGCTGTTTTTTATCCTTTGATCTATAAAGTCCCACTGCTGAAGCAGAGATCTCCCCCATATTTTTTCACGTCTTTGTAGTGTGCGGGTGTGCCTTATCCATCCAATCGGTTAGAAACGAATCGAAATCGTCACGCCCCCTGCCGCGGTGATGACGACGCCTGTCGTCAGGCATCCACTGTGTGACGACTTTGGCCCATATATCTGGATGCATCCTATAGGTGTGACCAGCCCAGTCCCACTTCAGCCTCGCAGACTTAACGCCAATATAAGAATTCTCTATACTAGAATAAAATGGTTGAAACCCCCGAAACTGGTTAGGGAGAGGAACATCCACGGGGGATTGTGTTCATAACAACGTTTGATTTATGTTCTTGACATAATTGCTTTAAGAATAACCCACCCCAGTAACAAAATTTGTTATAAACCTATTACTCCTGCAACATAGTAACACATCTTATAAATGACAGTGGATCAACAGACTGGTGTAATAAAAGCATGAAGTATTGATATAAATCATTACACGGCCGGGTGCACGCACGCCGCAAGCCGGTGGCAAATCACTGACTGTCTAGAATTAGCAGTGTTAAATTGATGTAGATGTTAGCCTGATCTAGTAAGTGCTGTATATTTTATTTCATTCTCGGTCTCGATACCTAATTTAATTTTACCCTCTATAAATATGCAATATTAATTTTAGTATATGCGAAACCCGAAACACGTGTCTATTATTTTTATTGTACAAAATTTTAAAACTGTATCATGAAAAATCACAAAGTTATATGCTTGTTAAGTTACCTGTTTGTCCGTATAAAAACATGCTCACCGGCGCCACTCGCGCCGCGCCGTCTTGCGCTCATTGATAATGGTACCTAGGTACCTAACCGTTCGGCGCGGATATTGGATAACCTACTTAGTGTCGCTCGGTATAAATATTTTTGGGACAAAATATAACATGGGGTAAAAATTATTGGAATCGATTCAGTTACTTATTCTGAACAAACTATATTCAGGTTTCGCATATAAGTACTAAAAATAACGTTGTATACAGGGTTATTGGTAAAACATTAACAGTCTCTTAAGAGGTCATTGTACTCATCATTATGAACAACTTTTACTATGAGACCGAACCTGAAAAAAAAATCTGACATCAATCTGAAATCATTTTGACGAGTTGTACGAACATAATGTAGGGAACAGCTGATTTTTTTTTTGTGATTTCAGGTTTGGTACCATAGTAAAAGTTGTTCATAATGATGAGTACAATGACCTCCTAAGAGGTTGTTAATGTTTAACCAATAACCCTGTATATACAGGGTCCCATTAAAATAGATGGACAAATTTTAACACAGCGCTCAATACGTCTAATTAAACATATCCAAGCAAAAAAAAACACCGATTAAAGTGATTTTATTATGACCTAAAATAATAAATTGCTGGCACATTAGTGTATTTTCGTTAGCTGATTTTATTTTTCTTGTGAATATCTATGCGTTTTTCTTTTATATTTTTTTACCATCGTCCTTATTTTGGTGGTCTGAATGATTCCTAAAAGTTTGTCCACCTATTTTAATGGGACCAACAAATACATATCAATATCTACGAAAACCTAACTCCTTTTGATCTCACTATTCCACTACAGCCCCACAGCAATGTTCCTCAACCGGTGGGGCCTATCAATGTGATTGGTGCTGACAGTCGTTGGCGCTGTGCCCACCATTGTGACTGACGATGTATGTGCCACATATGCTAGCCAATTGAGCGGAATAGGTGGTGATATTGATTCATTTGTTTTGTAGATAATATCGTGCATTTGGTTGTTTATCTTAAGGGGCTTACAGGACCTAAACACAAAAAACGCAAGTTTTAGAAACAATAAAAGTATAATAATTATGATCGACTACAGTAAACAAAATCAGAAACATATATGATATTCTTCAGGATATATGCTGGGTAGATAGAATGTTGAAAAGATAATACAACTAATTTGGTGCTTCATATTTTCCAATAAATTACTAGCGTTGTGTCATCGCGCTTCTCTTTCTTTTCTATGCAGTCCGACAGTGACCGTGCTTTAGGTCATTAAGTTAGATTTACGAAATAAGACCATTTTTCTTGAGGTGGAAGTGTAAACATAACGCTCGCTCGTTCTTAGGTTTGTGGCGGCATCTACAGCACCACATGCGAACTACGAATCACACTGACGTCACGCAAAATCCTGCATCGCGCAAGCAGAGTTTACCTCGCAATAAACCTATGCTTGTTGCGACAATTGATGATAAATGATTTTATTTTTGTAAGTAGGTTTGTACAAATATTTTAACATGTCAATCATGTTTTATTAAAACTCGCTGAGGTCGACGTTTCCTATCTGACTACTCTGAGAAGAAAGGCCGAAACAAACTCAGAGGTCACAGTCTCTTTTAAAGTCCAGACATAATCTTGGTCAGGTTATATGAAGAACATGTAGATCGATGTCTGAGATGGTCTTTTGAGGAAAGAACCATACAGATTGAGAGGACCTCTCCAGTCAGTGCACGCATTTGTCAGAAATCGTGCAGCTCAACTCAAGACTTAAGAAGCTCAATGACGGACGGACGACGGACGTTGTATGTATCTACGAGTATATACAACGACACGACACCCTGTCGGAGGATCCTACCCTTTTCTATGGAAGATGAGTAAACTTTACTCAATGCCCCTCATACCTCTACTTATAGGTTTAATCATGCCATGGCAGCTTGGAACATCACATAGAACACTATTACTCCTAGCGCCCCTAGCACACAAGTAGCAAAACGAAAAATACTGTGATACAATATAAAAATATTTAGTAATGATACCGGGAAATGTTGTGACGAACAAACACATACTTACATAAAATAATTGTCTCAAAATATTGGACATTAAACAGCAAAAATAAAAATTAAACCTAAACCAAGTGTAACAAGTCTATAGTGATTTGTTAAACGGTTCTGAAAGGTGTTTTTTTTATTTAAGTAATGGGAATTTGTTATTGTTGCATTGGTAACACTTTAATTGAAATGTCTGTCAGCGCGAGTGTCAGTTTCAGTTTCGGATTTTGCTTTTGCAATAAAATTAAATTCTGGTTGTTTCGCTAGTGAGCATAGGCACTATTTATAGTTTGGACCCATAATATTATTATTGTGAATAGTGAACTGAACACTGAGTGCACTTCCATCATGTCTTAAAACTCTTGTTGTGTACCTGGATGTCTAGTGAAAGTAGGAAAGAAAAGTGCTTATTCTCAGCCTACATGATTTTGATTTTAATATATTAGTAAATGTTTAATTTGTATGTGTTTTTGTGTTTTTTATAAGAATAAACAGTTTGTTTATCTTTAATATTCCGAGTTACTTTTCATTCATACTCCTATTCCTAATGCAGATAATAATCTGGAATTTTACATTGTCGTATAGATTATTGTTTACTACTACTTAGTGTGTTTTTAATAATTATGTAATTGTTAAAAAAACATTAATAGGTAGTAAACAATAATCTATACGACAATGTAAAAATTCCAACACAATAATAATATAATAGAGCTCCATCTACCATCTATATCCGTGACTATTAATAGAGCTCCATCTACCATCTTCAGCCGTAACTAATAGTTTTAGAAACTTGAGCACTAGATGGCGAATTGTGCTGTCAACACAAAACGATGAGAGCTTCCTGTCTATTACACCGCATTATATTGTAGTCTTTGGGTTTAATTAAGCTTTTTGTTTACAATCTCTATCTAAACATAATTTTTCTTCCGAAGGATTTAATTCATAATCTTGTTAATCATTCATAATCAAAAAGCACAGTCGTAAGTATAACATTGTCACCAGCATATATGTATGATAAGTATGATAACACTGCAGCCCCTTTTCGTAATTAATAAGCTCAAGGAACCTCTCTTTGTCGAGAACCTTAAACTTTAACTTTTAAGGTGCACCTAGATGCTAAAGAGTCATTATCATCTGCCTAGCCTTTTCCCAACTTAGTTGGTCGGCTTCCAGTCTAACCGGATGCAGCTGAATACCAGTATTTTACATTT
Source organism: Mesoligia furuncula (assembly GCA_916614155.1). Classification (NCBI taxonomy): domain Eukaryota; kingdom Metazoa; phylum Arthropoda; class Insecta; order Lepidoptera; family Noctuidae; genus Mesoligia; species Mesoligia furuncula. The sequence goes on from OU744816.1 coordinate 15,385,061, forward strand.
AGCGACTGCCTATCTGACCTCCACAACCCAGATATTACATCTCATTGTTGGAAAGTCTTGACTTATTTAAGTTCAAGAATCTGTGTACAACAGACATTATTATAACACCTATTATTGTGCTAGCCAAACTGTCTGGCGATAAAATGGAAATATTTGAAATTGAAACATCTGGACGTAAAAGCGACATTCTTCTTGAGATGGAACTATTTAAAGATAGTTTTGTTGATGGTATGTATGTGTTGATATATGTACGAATGAGTAAAATGTCGTCAGGAAAGTTTAGAGTTTGAATGTGAATGACTATACGAGTAGTCCAAAGGAACGATGGAAGGCATCCATCATTTCTTTTCTCGGTTATCACTCCCTTTCCAGCCATATCGTCTTTCATACAGTTGTAAAAGACGTTATGGCTAAAAAGAAAGTGACTACCGAGATTATGATAATAGAGAAGTATGGATGAAAACGACATGTTGCGCCGACCCCAGATGAATTGGGATAAGGATAGGAGAATGAGGATGATGATGGTAACAGAAAGGTAATAGGAGATATTTCCGTACCTCAAAAGGAAAAAACATACGATATCTGTTGTCCATCTGTCTGTCTTAAAACTCTTTATCTCGGGAACGCGTGGAGGTATCGAGTTGAAATTAAAACCATATATTCAGGGACCCTAGTCTGCTATTTTTACAAATTCGTCATTCCAACACGATCCCACCACCATCCCATTGTCATTTTGCTAAAAGTTCGTAATCTGCTAAATTCATAATGATTGATCATTGGGCGGTCAATGGCACAGAAATTATACGATACTCGTAACGAATTAAAAGCAATGACTGCACAATGACGTTCTAATCGTAGGTCACTGATCAATGGAACTGTCAACATTTTTGCAGATTACCGCGTAAGTCAGTAATTCATTTTTCATTATGTACGAGATTACCATTCTATGCCATTTCTTTCAATGGAGTGTCAGTGGTTGAACATTGGAAAGTCATAATGACGCCATTATTTTAGTAGATTACCAAACTTGTCAAAATCAACAATTATGAAATCAATGATAGACCATTCTGACACTATTGTAATAGCAGACTTGAGGCCCAGGCCTGCGGTTCCTTGAAGCTGTGAAAAAATCAAACTTCTAAGTTAACGTAATAAAAGATTCGGCCGTATATGCCGCAATCAACGTATTACTTCGACACTCTCAAGGGAATCAAAATGTATAGGGTACTTCCCGTTGACCTAGAATCATGAAATTTGACAAGAAGCAAGGTCATGTAGCACAAGTAAAGGCAAAAATCCAAAAACCGTAAATTTAAAAAAAACACGTGATAAACTATTTGCATTTTTCAAATTTGTACAAAACCCTCGGTGCGCGAGTCCTACTTGCTCTTGACCGGTTTTTTAGTTTATTTATTATTTACCTATGTGAATCTGATCTGGAAAAGATCAGGTAAATAAAACATAATGTCTATTTTTAGGCCTGTAGATATATAACAGGCATGAGCATTGATACAAACATTGCGTAAACGTCTTGTGTGGCTGAGCTGACGAGTGTGCGTAGGACAAGTTACTGAAACATCTATTTGAATGCCAATAGAAATATTTACGAGGCAGGTATTGATGTAGGAATTATCACCTTAATATAGGTACAGAGTTATTGGTAAAACATTAACAACCTCTTAAGAGGTCATTGTACTCATCATTATGAACAACGTTTGCTATGGGACCAAACCTGAAGTCGCGAAAAAAAATCAGCTGTTCCCTACATTTATGTTCGTTTATCTCGTCAAAATGTAGGGAACAGCTGTTTTTTTTAATAACCCTGTACGCGCTGCTATTCAGCAGCGCGTACAAAACACAATTTAAGGTGTAAGTAAGTCACGGATATCCAAAGATGATGGTTTATTTTTTGAATATAATTTAACTGCCACGTAACTAATGCTGAATGCTATGTGAATGAGTACAGCGGATTATGAACGCTGAACGTGTACTGTCGCGTTACACTATAATTTGTGCAAGGCGATGGAAAAGTGCTGATCTGTGCAATGCGCGCGTGTCTTGTACGATACGTACTCGTACATATTTAATGTGTTATTACTTTTTTTTTTTTTATGACAATCGTTTATTTTTACCATGTTTGTAAATAATATATGTGAGCACCATGTATCTATCACATAATTAATTTATATGTTATGGTTTCATTTTTAATTTTTTTACCTATTGTGGTACAGTAATTTTATTTTATTTGCATAGTCTTCACAATTATATATTATATAATTAGTGTACATGCAAAATATTGTAAAACATTTTAAAAGAGTAACGGTGGAGTTTCTTGCCCATTCTTCTCCATACGAAAACTACCTTTTGGAATGGGCGACTAGAATCAATTATATTTTAGTAATTTTTGACGGTCAAAAGTGCCTGTTAAGTGCCTATTTGAAATAAATGCTTTGACTTTGACTTTGTGGCGCTGCTTTTCCGGGCAGGACGACGTCTGCCGGGTCCGCTAGTGCCCAATTGATGGCAATAGGCTCTCCCCCTATTAAATGAGACTTACATATGACTGGCTAAATGTGGGTGTACCTACTATGGTACACCTCTGGCTTAAACTTTCGGGAAAAACAGGCCTGATTTGATGTGTTATAAATATAGAGTAATCTTTTGAGTACACTCAAAAACCGAAGGAAACATACATTGGCAAAGTAGCAATGCATTTTCTATAACCTGTAATTTCGGATTTCTAGATTTCTAACGTATAATAAATAGTACATTATGATCAGTGCTCCGAATAGGCTGAGTATATTTACCTAAAGTTTAAAGAACAGAGACGAAAATCGGAGACTTCCTTATGACAACATTTTTTTACCGGTAAAACCGGAACTTTAATGATGTAACTTTCAATATCTTATTTTATCATTAACATTACAAATTCTAAATTAAAAAAAACAATATTAAAAATATATCTATCTATTTTTAATATTGGTTATTTTATTTATCAAAACATTGATTATGATTCACTAAAGCATATATAATGTTAATGATAAAATAAGATATTAAAAGTTACATAATTAAAGTTCCGGAAAATTCACCGGTAAAAAAAATAGTCATAAGGAAGTCTCCGATTTCCGTCTCTGGTCTCTGTTCTTTAAACTTTAGGTAAATATACTCAGCCTATTCCGATCACTGATTATGATATTATGTGCGTAATGCACGTAATGCACACGCGTTTCATACGACGATTTTCATTACACTTGCAAGGAAAAAAAATTAAAAACAGACTTGTATTGTTATTAACTTTTATGGAAAACTAGCTGCGCCCCGCGGTTTCACCCGCGTAATTGTCGATCCCGTGGTAATATCGGGATAAAAAGTAAGTGTCAGCTACCTCCATATAAAATTTTATCAAAATTGGTCCAGCCGTTTGAGCGTGAAGAAGTAACAAACATATAAACACACACACACACTCACAAACTTTCACCTTTATAATATTAGTGTGATGGCGCGCTGGTTTTGTTTTTCCGTGCGCCGCGCTAGCGATGCGCGTGGATGTAAATAAAGGCACTAGCAAAACCGCTAAACAGCCTTATAAAAAATAACTGATCGTAGTGTTGTCGTATGTTTTGTAGTTTAGTTAGTATGGAATTAGAAAGTAGGTACTATTGCCATAGAGAAGTATACATTAGTTCAGTGAGAATCCGCAATAATAGAACGCCAGTCAGGCTCTTTTCCTTTTGGTTTCGGGAGGGACCACGAAAAATTTAAGGTTTTTTTGGTACATTTTGGGGCCAAGGACAATTCAGACTACTTATTTAAAAAAAAAGTAAAATATGGCCTGCGGATTCTTTTTGGCATGAAGACTCTTTGATGAGATTAGAAAAAGCGCACATCTACGACTAGTAAATAGTTATCTGTGGTGTCACCGCATAAAGTAAAAAGCACGCATGTTTAATACACTGCATTATGAATCTAAGAGCGGTTCATTAAGAGCCACTTTACGAGCGAGTGTGTTAAAAACTAAGTCTAGCACAGTTGAGAAAGTAGTACCCACGTGCGATTTCAAATCGAAAGCCCGTTTTCATATAAAGCAAATTAAAACGTCCGCAATAATTCTGAACGCGTTTGTTTTAACGGTTTTATGGCGGTTACTTATCTTACTTTCCTGTTTATTCAAACTGAATTTTATTACTGAGCTGTCGCTGTCGAAATGCAATTGTTTTTGTGAATAATTTGTGTACTTTAATCACACTAATATTATAAAGGAGAAAGTTTGTGAGTCTGTGTGTGTGTTTATATGTTTGTTACTTCTTCACGCTCAAACGGCTGGACCAATTTTGATAAAATTTTGTCTGGAGGTAGCTGACACCCTGGATTAACATATAGGCTACTTTCCATCCCGATATTCTCACGGGATCGACATTTACGCGGGTGAAACCGTGGGGCGCAGCTATAGTGCGTAAAGGAACGTTGGTGAATTCATTAATTGGGTTTTAAGCTGAGAATATCGATATACAATGTGTAACTGAAATGAATGCACATAAGGTATGAAAGTAGTTTGTTCAGAATCGTTTACTGAATCGATTTCGTTCATTTTTATTATAGGTAATTTTTTATCCCACAAATAATGAAACCTACGTAAATTACTGTCACACTTCCGTTGTAGAGACAAAACAAACCAAATTGGACGAAGACAACCAACTACGTCATACGATTATAACATCATTATCTAATTGGGGTGTTTCGTGGTTTGCTTTAATTCCGGGACATGTTGTATATTGCACGTACGGTGGGCTGCATCAATTGGGTACCCTAGTTGTATTAATTTTTTCATACAACTGGGGTACCCAATTGATGCAGTCCACTGTACAACACGTGGAGTTTCTTGCCGGTTCTTCTCCATAGGAAACGACCAATTGGAACCGTGATAAATGATAAATGATTTTATTTTTGTAAGTAGGTTTGTACTAACACTTTTACACGTCAATCATGTTTTTTTTAAAACTAGATGAGGTCGGCATTTCCTATCTGACTACTCTGAGAAGAAAGGCCGAAACAAACTCAGAGGTCACAGTCTCTTTTAAAGTCCAGACATAATCTTGGTCAGGTTATATGAAGACCATGTAGATCGATGTCTGAGATGGTCTTTTGAGGAAAGAACCACACAGATTGAGAGGACCTGTCCAGTCAGTGCACGCATTTGTCAGAAATCATGCAGCTCAACTCAAGACTTAAGGAGCTCAACGATTCGACGAACAATACCAAAGAAAGGACATTTGGGTAGGCCACATAAATTACTCAAACTGCCAGACCATGAGAGAAAAAAAAAAACAAGTAATAGAACAGAGAGAAAAATAAAACATAAAAAATTAATAAAATGACCCACATCGTCTTCACATTCACAAATCACAATGAAAAAAAAATATATATAATACTTTACAAAGTAAGCAAATGTCATTGTTTATAAAAAAAATCATTAATGTCAATGTGTATATAAAAAAAAAACTCATTCAAAATGTAGAAATTTGAAGCAGCTCAATCCCAAGCCTTTTTTGAAGAAATTTGAAGCAGCTCAATCCCAAGCCGTGCACCTAGCTTCTGACGTTTCATAAGTGCCCATGTAGGTTTATGTGAAATAAAACATTTTGATTCTGATTTTGATTTTTGAACAATTTTTATAGGTAGGTACTAATTTATATAACTAGTAGAGATACTTTTTGAACTAAATAACAGTAACAGCTGTCCAAATAATTTCAATAAATCGGTCCCACGTCCCACTTTGCGGCTCATGAAGGAGAGGCGCGATATGATCCTGCAGTCTACGGATGATGCGCTAAATTACCGGCAACTCAATAGACGGATCTCGTAAGGCCTTGAAAAGCGATCTTCGCCGCTTTAATACAGATCGTATTAAGGACGCGATAGAGCGAAATAAAGGCTCCAAGGTCTTTGCTAGGGATCTGTCTATTGGGCAGAGCCAGCTTACGAGACTGAAGACCGATGATGGCAGGATCGTATCCGACAAACCTGAGCTGTTGAGAGAGATCGAGAGGTTCTATGGACAGTTATACACGTCAACAAATAACCCCGCTATGAATCTGGCAAACGACCCAAGAGCTAGATTGACCCGGCACTATACCGAAGACATCCCGGACGTCAGCCTGTACGAGATTAGGATGGCTGAAGCAGCTCAAAAACAACAAGGCACCGGGTGATGACGGAATTACGGCCGAGTTGCTGAAGGCCGGCGGAAAACCCGTTCTGAAGGCCCTTCAGAAGCTGTTTGGTTCCGTCATACTCGAGGGCAATACACCACAGGCATGGAACAGAGGTGTGGTGATACTTTTCTTTAAGAAGGGCGATAATGCCCTCCTTAAGAATTATAGGCCCATCTCACTCCTGAGTCATGTCTACAAGCTGTTTTCGAGAGTCATCACGAACCGTCTCGCGCACAGGTTTGACGACTTCCAGCCTCCCGAACAAGCCGGATTCCGTAAAGGCTTTAGCACCGTAGACCACATACATACGCTGCGACAGGTTATACAGAAGACCGAAAAGTATAACCTGCCTCTCTGCTTAGCGTTTGTGGACTACGAGAAAGCCTTTGATTCGATCGAGACATGGGCTGTGCTGCAGTCTCTTCAACGGTGCCAGATCGACTATCGGTACATCGAAGTGCTGAAGTGTCTGTACGAAAATGCCACTATGTCAGTCAGACTCCAGGATCAGGCCTCGAAACCTATCCTTCTGCAGCGAGGTGTGAGACAGGGAGACGTTATCTCTCCGAAACTGTTCACCGCTGCACTGGAGGATGTCTTCAAGGTTCAGGACTGGAAAGGGGCTGGCATCAACATCAATGGCGAGTACATAACTCACCTTCGGTTTGCCGACGACATCGTAGTCATGGCTGAGACTATGGAGGACCTCAGTAGAGCCTCCGAAAGAGTGGGTCTTAAAATGAACATGGACAAAACGAAGGTTTTATGAGAGGAGGGTTTATGAGAGTGGGTGTTACATGGGCATGTCAAATGCCCATGTAACACCCACTCTCATAAAAATCGGAGACGTTACACTCGAAGTCGTGGACGAGTACGTTTACCTAGCACAAACTGTCCAGTTAGGTAGGTCTAACTTCGAGAAAGAGGTCCATCGACGAATCCGACTCGGCTGGGCAGCTTTCGGGAAGCTACGCAATATCTTCTCGTCCCACATACCGCAGTGTCTCAAGACGAAAGTCTTTGACCAGTGTGTGTTGCCAGTGATGACTTATGGAACGGAAACGTGGTCGTTCACAATGGGCCTTATAAGAAGGCTAAAAGTCACCCAAAGGGCAATGGAGAGGGCTATGCTTGGAGTTTCCCTGAGTGATCGAATCAGGAATGAGGAGATCCGCAGGAGAACCAAGGTAACCGACATAGCCCGAAGAATTGCCAAACTTAAGTGGCAGTGGGCAGGGCACATTGCTCGCAGAACAGATGGCCGATGGGGCCGAAAGGTTCTGGAGTGGCGACCGCACACCGGAAGACGTAGCGTTGGAAGGCCTCCCACAAGGTGGACCGATGACCTTGTGAAGGCCGCAGAAACCCGTTGGATGCGGGAATCACAGGACCGGTCGAAGTGGAGGTGCTTGGGGGAGGCCTATGTCTAGCAGTGGACGTCTTTCGGCTGAAATGATGGTCCCACGTCAATGCCTAATAATATTCGGAATTAAAAAAAGGAGATTTTTATTTATTTTAGTAGATAATGAAATGTGGGTAATTAGTATTTGGGTATTTTGCAAAGATATTGATAGGACCATCTTTCACAAAAGTCATTAGGTAAATGGCAAATGTCGAATCTTGTAAACTCATTAATTGGGATGATATCTAATATAAAATATTATACCTATCTTCTAATTCCGCTACTACGACGACGGCGACGTTGCCAGCATTTGATTTGGTTAATAGTCGGTCTATCCTGTAGAAATCTCACCGCGAAAACTGCGGTGAAATGGACTTAAAATGAGCATTCCACCTGGGTCCTAAGTCTGCTATTACAATAATTGTGTCAGAATGGTCTATCTTTGATTTCATATTTGTTAATTTTGACAAGTTTGGTAATCTACTAATATAATGGCGTCATTATGACTTTCCAATGATCAAAAACCGACACTCCATTGAAATAAATGGCATAGAATTGTAATCTCGTATATATTGACAAACGAATTACTGACTTAGGCGGTAATCTGCTAAAATTTTGACAGTTCCTTTGATCAGTGACCCACCATTAAAACGTCATTGTACAGTCATTGCTTTTAATTCATTACGAGTATCGTATATGTTCTCTGCCATTGACCGATAAATGATAAACCATTACGAATTTAGCAGATTACGAACTTTTAGCAAAATGACAATGGGGTCGTGTTGGAATGACGAATTTATAAAAATAGCAGGGTAGGGCCCCTGATACTGGGGATTGTCACTACAGCTCACTTCACCTAGGTTTTCATGGTCAGATTATTATGTTACGGTTGCATTGTCGCCATAAAGCACGTCGAACGCTGTGCGAGAGAGAGTGCGCGAAGTGTTATTCGCGTTATCGGGACACTGTAGCCGTAGCATTACAGTGAGATGTCGAGCGGTGCGCGAGAGAGAGCGCATGAAGTGTAGTTCGCGTTATTACGACACTGTAGCCATAGCATTACAAAATATATTAGCAGATTTTATGATTGTGTGTGTGTGTGTCATTCTACCATTGTATGTATGTATTGTTTACCATTAAATCCTAAGTGGTTTGAGAAGATTTTGAATCAATAATCCAGAATGGTTCCGGATCAATCAATCAATCAATTCAACCTACACTGCGTTTGTCGATTGGAATCTGAAGCTAATTCTAAATCTATATGTTTTCAATTATCAAGTAATAGCTTAAGACCGTGAGACACTAGTTTCATTTGCCATAATTTATTTTGCTGTCAATAAAAAAACCTCGACACCAAAAAAGGGAATTTCAACATCTGACCTTGAAAACACAAATAGAAAAATAGAATAATCACCAAACGAGTAAAAACAACAATAATTTTAGCCATAAAAAGCAGATAGAGAAAATAGCTAAACGACCACGACGCCAAGAGATGTTCCATCAAAATAGATTTGCCAAATAATCCGCTAAAGAATTTTACATCAACCACAGCATCAGCAACTTATCAATCGAAGTGTACCCCCAAAACTCTTAACATGTAAGAGATATTATTATAATAAACCTCCAGCCTATAAAATTCGCAACACAAATACGTCACAACTTCCCTGAAAGCAAAAGGTCAAGGTCACAAAACAGCGACCTTCCACCAAGTTCATCGATGACGTAGGGACTATCGACCCACCTCGTCCTCCATAATCTAGGTCTCTTCATTGACCTTAAAAGACAAGGTTTCCTCAAGGACTGCCCTTGGACCGAGGCCGCGGAAGAAGGTCGTGGCCTTGCTCAAGGTCTGGGCTCCGGGAGCGACCTTGTTGCGAGGACACGAGGCCTCGATTTTAGGCCTTCAGGCCAAGGTCGTGGAGGCTTCCGGAGCTGAGATTTGCACAGAGAAGGTTGTATGGGGAGGTGGGTGGCTGTAGGTGTAGATAAAAAGAGATAAAATACTTTAAGTTAGAATCCAGAATGATATTCATTTCACTTGTTGTTTTTTACGTAATAAAATATTATGCGACCTTTATAAAAGTTATAATATTTATAATACAAATTAATTAAATTCCAGTTTTATTGAAAAATCTCAATCTATCTATACTAATAATATTATAAAGTTGAAGAGTTCTTTTGTTTGAACGCGGTAATCTCAGGAACTACTGGTTAGAATTGAAAAATTATTTTTGTGTTGAATAGTCCATTTATCGAAGAAGGCTATAGACTATATAATATCACGCTATGACCCTTAGGCGCTGAGCAGCGGGTGTCACCGCGGGGAACAGCTAGTAGAAATAATAAAACTAAAGAGTTTGTTTGTTCGAACGCGCTAATCTCTAGAAGTTCCAGTCGGATTTGAAATGTTCTTTTTGCATTTGATAGCCCAGTTCTTGAGGAAGGCTATAGGCTATATAGCATCACGCTGGGCTCTAAGGAGCCAAGTAAAAAAAGGAAAAAAGAACTCTATGCGAAAACGAAGTAATAGCGCGGGCAGACGATGTGATGCGACGAGCACGCGTAGTATGACCGCCTTAGAAACGGGTTTTGTCGACGGAAGATTAGACAAAATGAGAGATTGTAGAAATGTTTGTACGCATTCTACGTGTGTGAAAATCTTAATGCGGTTCACAGAATACATCTACTTACCAAGTTTCAACAGTATAGTTCTTATAGTTTCGGAGAAAAGTGGCTGTGACATACGGACGGACAGACAGACAGACAGACAGACAGACAGACACACGGACAGACAGACAGACAGACATGACGAATCTATAAGGGTTCCGTTTTTGCCATTTGGCTACGGAACCCTAAAAACCGGGCAAAAGCGAGTCGGACTCGCGCACCGAGGGTTCCGTAACATCCGGGTTTATGTTTATGAAATTAAATGTTTTATTTTATTTTCAGTTGATTGAATGAATGGTAAAATGAGCGATTATAGAAATATTTGTACTCATTCTACGCGTCTAAGCATGGCAGTTCACAGTTGATGGGCACACGCTCAGCGTGCCACACCACAATTTATGAGTAGGCCAGTGGCGTCAGGATTCGGGTGCTAAATTAAATATCAAACGACGTTTCACTGACGTAACTTTATCGGCCTTATTATAAAACAAGGTTTATCTTTAGACCCAGGTTTAAACCATCGAGCCATTTTTAAATTTTGAACTTTATTCCAACAACTGTTTAACTCGGGTTTAACGTCAGTTTTTGTAATAAGAACTTTAGCTTCGTTGGATTATAGTTCGAAATTTAAAAATGGCTGGATGGTTTAAACCTGGGTCTAAAGATAAATCTTGTTTTGTAATAAGGCCGTTAATGTTTATTGCACTGACACAATGTTTTCACTTTTATAAGTATAATAATGTAAAACTAGTTAATTAAGATTAAAATAAGTTTAGCTGACTTGGAAGATACGTGACCGCACCGTTCGCAGATCCAGAGAGAAAAGGAAGCGGAAGTGGGTACGGTGTTGCCACTAGGAACTACATTGAAAAATGTTGCAAGTAATTTAAAACTCTAAGAAATTACTTTTATGTTGTTGCCAACAGCAGTCTCAATTTGTCTATTCTTCCGTCGACAAAACGTCGTCGTCATGCTGCGCGTGGAGGTGGGTCGGGGAAGAAGAAAGAAATTAGAAATTTCACGCGGACGGAGTCGCGGGTAGAAGCTAGTAGGTGTATAAAACTTCTTGAAGATTTCTAACTTCAGTAATTTTTACTATAAGAACTCTCTTCTTTGTATAATTTACGTCAACATAATAATTATTTTGACGTAATATTTTAATCGTCTGTGTGGTGCCGGACTTAAAGAATATCACCACCCCATACTTCCCGTGGGTGTCGTAAAAGGCGACTAAGGGAGACCGGAGAATGGGCAGCAGCGTTCTCTATGCATTACACCATCATACCATACTGCGATCGCCAACCCGCCTGCCAAGCGTGGCGATTATGGCAAACCCCTCTCAAAATTGGGGGAGGCCTATGTCCAGCAGTGGACGTCTTTCGGCTGAAATGATGAAAAATTATGAATATTTTAACGATTCGTTAAACTTGTAATCTAATTTTAAAGTAACAAATTATATCTACCCATTATTTTTTTTTTTAATATCTATTTCCGTAAAACAAACAGCTGAAAAACGTCACACGCAACAAACATCTAATCACACTTTTGATTTCATTTTTCAACCAATGACAGCGTTGCTTGTCATGCGAGCGTGTTAATTTGACAGCTAGTGACGAGCGTCATATTGTTTTTTATTATTTTTCAACTTTCCCGCGTCGTTTGTTTCAAACAATGGTGACTTTTTAATTAGTGTAGTGTATTGAATCTGTGGTTGGTTGTCTCATGCGCCGATGTCACGTGGGGGACGCGCCCGGCTGTCAAAAACAGACAGGTTGTGGAGCGCGATTATATATGCGTGGTGTGGTGTTGGTGAGCCGTAAAATACTCCAAAAGGCAGGACAATACATGTGGCGACGAGGACAAAAGTGAGTACACAATAATAATAACCATTTAAAGAAAAAAAGGCGGAAAGATTGTTATGTGATGAAGTTACGAACTCAAACTCAACTCATTCTCAAGGTACCCATATTATTATGCACCGATTGTTATAAACGTTAGTTATTGATACCAATACAGTTGCACCTCGGCTTATATAACGACTGTCGAATATATTACCAACATTTTACTAGTATTATACAATATGACAATTGGATATTAACAACCATACCTACTTCAAGTGTATAATCATAGTTTTGGGTTTAGTAAACAACAAACCTTTAGGAAATGAAATGAAAAACATATTTAGATTGACTATCTACCTTTATGCGATATTATTCTTATCCTGCTTAATTATAGAAAGTACGAGTAATTGTTTTGGTTGTAAGGATAATGTTGCTTGTGTTTAGTTACCTATCCAGGTAAATAGCAAGAGTTACAATAAAACCGTTGACCATTAAGTCGGTACATACCTAACTAACGCAGATTAGAATTGATCTGCTTCACTAAATTGATGCAAAACTGTGTGTGTGACTAATGAGATACAAGTGGTTACATACACTGAGCAGATTAAAATCTGATCATTAAATTGATATTGTCTAATTAAATAAAACCAGTACCTATTAAGTTCATGAGGTACATACACTAAGCAGATTAAAATCTGATCATTAAATTGATATTATCTAATTAAATGAAAATAGTACCTACCTAATATGTTCATGAGGTACATACACTAAGCAGATTAAAATCTGATCATTAAATTGATTAATAGTGGTATTAAACAAAAATTGTACCTACCTAATAAGTTTGTGAGGTAGGTACCTACACTAAGCAGATTAAAATCTGATCATTAAATTGATACCATGAAGCTAGTATTAGTGTTGACAAGCTTGAGCAAAAATACTTGGACATTAAATTGACACATTTGTTGATATAAACAACTAAGTATTAAAAATATAGCGGATAAAAGTAATCCGATCATTAAATTGATACGAGAGAGAAAACGTGTTCAATACAAACACTCAGCAGATGATATCTATCTGAATCATTAAATTGATTATTCCAGGTCGCCCCAAAGATGTCACTCCTTTCATTGGAAAAGTTCGATTGTAACGGTGAATCTACCTCGGTGGGTGTACGATGGGAGCGATGGAAACGAGCATTATATATATATTTGGAAGCGTCCAACATTGATGAAGATGTAAAGAAAAGGGCCTCCCTTCTACATTTTGGTGGTTTCGACTTGCAAGAAGTGTTTTACAATGTTCCTGGAGCTAATATCGAACCAAGTGAAAACGTAGACGTGTTCAAAGTAGCAATATCAAAACTAGATTCCTACTTTGCACCGAAACAAAGCAAAATTTACGAGCGACATACATTCAGGCTTCTCAAACAAGAACCTGACGAAAAATTCGAAAAATTCCTTGTGAGACTGAGAAAACAAGCTGATAAATGTCAGTTTGCTGAACGAGATGAAAACATTATCGACCAAATAACGGAAAAATGTTACTTACCTGAACTAAGGAAAAAGATACTACAGATTGGAGATGAAATTACATTACACCAAGTAATCACAGAAGCAAACACACTAGAAGTTGTAAATAAACAGTTAGAAGAATTTAAAAATCCTACAAAATCAAATGGAAATGAGGAAGTTAATAAAGTGGATAGTAGATATAAAAGAAATTTTGATAAACCAAAGAATGTACAACATGGATGCGGTAGATGTGGTAATCCCAGACATGCTGCATATGATGCCAATTGCCCAGCAAGAGATAAAGAATGTCTAAAGTGTGGTCTTAAGGGACATTTTAGACAATATTGCAAAACTAGACAAACATTGAAGAGAAACACAAAAAAAGAATACAGTCAGGAACCAAAGAAAGTTCGAGTCGATAAAGAGAAGAGTGTAGTAAATCAAGTGCGTGATTCTCCAAACAAGATGGTACAAAAAGAAGAAGAAGTCGAGTATGTCTTTCACATTGATGACGATGTCGAAATTGACTGCACTATTGGAGGAGTAGAAACTAAGATGTTGATTGACTCGGGCTGTAAGCACAATTTGATTACGGAAGCAACCTGGGAACTATTTAAGAAAAATAAAATTAATTTGTACAATCAACATCCAAATCCTAATGTATCATTTATGGCTTATGGTAGTACTACACCACTAAAGATAAAAGGATCATTTGAAGCTCGGATACAAATAGGACTGAAATCTGGAAACTCAACTTTCTATGTTGTTATTGATGGCACGAGAAATCTCTTGGGAAAGACTACTGCAATATCATTAGGCGTACTGAAAATCGGATTGAATGCGGAAGTTAATCAAGTAGATATAGAAAAATTTCCCAAATTCAAAGATGTGATAATCCATTTACCAATTGATAATTCAATTCCACCCGTATCACAACCTTACAGGTACTGATTTAATTGTTATAAAAAAAAAAAAAAAAAAAAAAAAAATGTTTTGATACCCTAATACTTTTGAATTAATTATGTTGCTCTAATTATCCATTAAAGCATTATTACTCATTAATCACTTTTGGTCATTTCATTTTTAGAAGGATCCCGATACCTTTAGAAGCAAAAATTGAAAACAAAATTGAAGAGCTTAAACAAAGGGATATTATAGAACCAGTTGTAGGTTCTTCTAAATGGGTATCTCCCGTAGTGCCGGTGTTGAAGGGAAATGGAGAAGTACGTCTTTGTATAGACATGCGTCGAGCTAACGAAGCCATCATACGTGAAAATCATCCATTGCCGACAATGGATAAGTTGTTACCTAAAATGAAAAATGCAACAGTTTTTACAAAATTGGACATAAAAGACGCATTTCATCAAATTGAAATACATCCGGTTTCGAGACATATTACCACCTTCATAACCAGTAAAGGCTTATTCAGGTACAAGAGACTTATGTTTGGCATATCGTGTGCTCCAGAAATCTTTCAGAAAACATTAGAGCGCATGCTTTTAGGCTGTGAAGGGGTAGTAAATTACATTGATGACATTTTAATACATGGAAGGGACTTGTATGAACATGATTCGCGACTAAAGAAAGTAATGTCTGTTCTGAAAAATAATAATGTAGTTATAAGAAACGACAAATGTTCTTTTAGGATGAGGAAAGTGAGTTTTTTAGGACATGAGTTGTCAGCAGAGGGAGTTAGGCCACTGAAAAAGTACATTTCCACAATAAAAGAATTTAGAGCGCCCAGGACAACTGGAGAACTACAAAGTTTCTTAGGCCTGGTTAATTACGTTAGCAAATGGATCCCAAGCTACGCAACAGTCACAGAACCTCTTAAAACACTGCTGCGTAACAAAAAAGGAGATCGAACCGATATTGCAGAACACTGGGGACCAGAACAACAGCGATGCTTTGAGTCATTGAAGGAAATCATGACAAATATATCTAGTTTAGGGTTTTACGATGTAAACGATCGTACGATAGTCATAGCAGATGCAAGCCCAGTGGGTTTAGGTGGAGTATTAGTGCAAATCAATTTTGAAGGCGATCGCAGGATTATTGCATATGGCCACAAAACTCTGACTGACTGTGAACGCCGCTACTGCCAAACAGAAAAAGAGGCGTTAGCCCTCGTATGGGCAGTAGAACATTTTCACATATTCCTGTATGGTAAAGAGTTTGAACTTATAACAGACCACAAACCGTTGGAGGTTATATTTGGTACTAAATCCAAACCATGTGCTAGAATAGAGAGATGGGTTATGCGCCTACAATCGTACGACTATAAAGTAGTTTATCAACCGGGGAAAACCAATATCGCAGATTCGTTGTCTAGACTCAGTAAAGATGCAGAAAAACCTCTAATACAGTTAAAAGACAATCACATATGCCAAATTATAGATTTTGCCCGTCCTCGGGCCGTTTCCCTCAAAGAAATAATAGATAGTTCAATGAACGATCAGGAAATTTTAAACGTGAAAGAGGGTTTGTATCACAACATATGGAACGACGACGTGAAACTATACAAAATATTTCAAAATGAACTGTGTTTCCATGAGGGTATATTATTGAGAGGAACAAGAATTGTGATTCCTTCGGCAATCCGTAAAAGAGTTTTAGATGCAGCCCATGAGGGACATCCTGGTATCGTGTCAATGAAGGCAAGACTTCGAACAAAAGTTTGGTGGCCTAGATGCGACAAAGATGCCGAAAATATCGTGAAAGCGTGTAAAGGATGCACTCTCGTATCTGCACCATGTCCACCAATTCCTATGAAACGGCGTGAGTTGCCAGAAGGGCCCTGGATTGATATCGCGATTGATTTGATGGGTCCTCTCCCAAGTGGCGACCACTTATTTGTTGTAGTCGACTATTACAGCAGATATAAAGAAGTGAAGACTTGTCGCAAAATCACCTCTACTGAAATTGTAGCAAAACTTAAAGAAATTTTCAGTCGATTAGGAAACCCAATTTCAATAACTGCAGATAACGGAAGACAATTCATCAGCGAAGAATTTAAATCGTTTCTTACAGAAAGAAACATCACTCTTTTCAATACAGTTCCATATTGGCCACAACAAAATGGAGAGGTCGAACGGCAGAATCGTGACATACTTAAACGACTAAAAATAAGTATAGCTGAAAATAAAGACTGGAAGGAGAGTTTGCTAGACTATTTAACTATGTACAATAGCACACCACATTCTGTTACTGGAAGAACCCCATCAGAACTTTTCCTCAATAGAAAATTTAGAGATAAATTACCTATGGTTACTGGTACAATGGAGAGCATATCACAGGATACTGAGGTTAAGGATAGGGATCAAGAAAGAAAAGAAAAAGGAAAGGAATATGGAGATAGGAAACGGAAGGCTGAAGAAAGTGATTTAACACCAGGAGATAAAGTGTATATCAAAAACCTGAATAGAGAAAATAAATTAAGCTTGGAGTACAACCCAGAAACACACACAGTTGAAAATAAGAAAGGAGGAGATATCACTGTTCGCAATGATGAGACTGGTCAAATTCGTAGAAGGAATGTAGTGCATTTGAAAAAAATTCAAGGAGAATGGAGTGTGTACCAAAATCGAAATGAAATCAACAACGAAGAAATGGACGTTGAAACCTAACCATATTTCCCATAAATAATGTTAAGTTTTGATTTATCTTTATTGATACATCAATTAATTTGATTAATTTAGAAACCAAATAAATATTAATCACACTTGATGAAAACCTCATTACATACATAAAAACGTCTTATAATTTAGATTTACTAATAAATAGATAATTAATAAAAAATAATCAAAACAAAAAAGGGATGTAGTGTATTGAATCTGTGGTTGGTTGTCTCATGCGCCGATGTCACGTGGGGGACGCGCCCGGCTGTCAAAAACAGACAGGTTGTGGAGCGCGATTATATATGCGTGGTGTGGTGTTGGTGAGCCGTAAAATACTCCAAAAGGCAGGACAATACAATTAGTGTTAAATAGTTTTGACAACTCTTTTTAGATCTTTTTGTTTGTGATTTAACTTTTCTTGGTGTTTTTTATAGCTGAAAAGTTTGTTTATTTGAACACGCTAATCTCTTGAGAAATGCTATTTACCATCAGGGAGTGATATGAAGATTCGAATGACGTTATTGCGACGCACGCTATTTCGAAAAAAATTAAGAGTGGTACGCCAGTTCGAAAACACATTAAGTCGAAAACCGCTATATCGAATGACGTTGTCGCGAACACGCTGATTCGAAAACTGTTTGAATGGTACGCTAGTACGAAAGTCACGAACGACGTACGAGAGGATCGAACTCGCGACCCCGCTAAAGCCTTATCTTTGTATTGGGTTTGGGAAACAAGAGCAATGAGAAGTATTATTTTAAGTTAACTTTTTTATTTCCAGTTTCCAGTAAGTTAGTAATCAACAAAGAAGTTAACAAATCAAAATTATAGGTGGTACTCATTACCAAAAGTTACAACACTGTCATATTGATGACAAATTGGATTCAATTAACTCAATATAGACTAGTATTCAAAGCTACAGCTCTTATAAATTCAATAGTGCACATTGTATTTTTCTTTTGTAAAATCGCTGCGATAGCATTTTCTTACATTATTTTTTTTTTTGCATATATATATATATATAATATTAATCACTTATACTTAGTAGTATAGACAACCAGCAAGTAACAGTAACATTGTCAGTTTTATCATCGTAGCGTAGGTAGTTCTTGGTAATCACTGGGTCGCGAGTTCGATCCCCAGACAAATTCAGATTGGAATACCTATGCTATTCGCAACAGTGGATTTCGACCAAGACTTTCGTACTAGCGTACCATTCAAACAGTTTTCGAATCAGCGTGTTCGCGACAACGTCATTCGATATAGCGGTTTTCGCCTTAATGTGTTTTCGAACTGGCGTACCACTCTTAATTTTTTTCGAAATAGCGTGCGTCGCAATAAGGTCATTCGAATCTTCATATCACTCCCTTACCATCACGCTAAGACCTTTAGAAGCCATGCAAAAACAAAAAAAGTAAGAAAGAACTCTAGGCTCAAATGGGATTTGGCGGGTCACATCAGCCGTATGCACGATGACCGCTGGGCAATAATCTCCCCAAAATGGGTGTCTGAAGACGGACGGCGCCGCTGAGATGAGAAAGAGATGGCGAGATGACCTGGACGCGTACCGCGAGGGCTTGTTAGAGGTGGCGCGGGAAAAGAGTTCCTGGAAGGATTTGGGGGGGCCTTTGCTCAGCAGAGGGACAGAAAAAAAAGAAAGAAAGAACGCTATGCGAAAATGAAGTAAAAGTGCGGGCAGGATGCGATGCGACGCGACTGTGGAACAAGAAATTTCACGCGGACGAAGTCACGGGCAAAAGCCAGTTTCTGTTTAACAAAAGCAATATAGTCTAGCATTGTTACATCTGTGGGATAATTGCGTTATACACTATCAGTAGCAATCGGCCTTATTACAAAACAAGATTTATCTTTAGAACCAGGTTTAAACCATCCAGCCGTTTTTAAATTTCGAACTATAATCCAACGTAGCTAAAGTTCTTATTACAAAAACTGACGTTAAACCCGAGTCTAAGTTGTCAATTTTGCATTAAGAACTTTACGTTTGTCGGAATAAAGTTCAAAATAGAGTAACTGGCTCGAAGGTTTAGGCTAGGTCTAAAATTAGATCTCGTTTTGTGATAAGACGCAATGGGTTTAATTTTGACAGTTCAACAACATTCATTGCGTTATTTACGTTGTTGAGCAGACACTTCGAACATATGAAGCAATGGATTAGCAATATCCTTCAAAATGATTCAGATTGAGATTGATAGTGTGTTACACAATGAGGGATTTTCTTTTTCTTTTTTTTTAACGCTTCCCTCTCCGCTGGATAGATGGCGCTGAACTTGGTAAGTTACAGCAAGGAACGGAAGTCACATAATTTTTCTATTAATTCACTTTGATGTAATTTTGAGATCGTGAAACGAAAGCAAAAGAAACTGTCACTCAACGAGCGTATATGACGTGACGCAATGTTTTTTTTTCCAAGAGTTATGATTTTGGCACCTAGTAACGTAGTCAGTTCAACGCCATCTTCAGGGTTCTTGGAAACTATGTTTTTTTTTAATACTCAAAAGAAAAAATTTTAATAGTCAAACTGAGTTAGTTGCAAGAACAAACTATTTGATAGCCTGTAACCAGACACTTTGACTTGTATTCAATAGAATGTTTATTTAAAAAGTGCCAATCACTTATCTATACATACCGAAATAGAATATATTAATTTATAACAAAATCTATTTATTTGTTTGTAGCAATTTTTTTATCAAATATTAAATCTTAGTTTATTTATTACTAGCCAAGTCAAATGTATAAAATATCAGTCAAACTTTGAGACTTATTACAAAACTGTTTAGCAATTTGTAGTCCAAATGTTGTTAATTATAACAATACGAATTTGTTTATTGATAATAAAGCTCATTGTCTTTTCCCGCGCTTCTCGTCCGAGTGTTGGTGGTGTTGGCGTCGGTTTGGTCGGTTCATGTCGCCATTCTGTGCGTTTTTATAAACAAAAATAGTTTGTTCTCGTCTCGAACTGTACCTACGTGTTGACATTATCACCATTATCATCTATTGTGTGCATGGATTACGTATATGTAAAATACTTTGGAAAAGTGTTATGGAAAACGAGGGAATTCCAGTGGACCCCATGGCCGACTACATGCGCTCATGGGGCCTGGAAATGTACATAAACATGTTTAAAGGTATGTGATTGTTTGATTTTTATTTAGATAACCAGCTTTCTGTTAGTCTCATGAGTGGTCGAACACTCATCAAACGTTTGACGAGATCGGAGTAGGTACCTATCTCAGCGGGCTGCTGGTTCAGATGTCGCGAAGGCGAAGGGGAGCGGCAGCCCCCTGCCTCCGCCCGGACTGCCTGTTTACAAGAATCCAAATGTTTTCCAATTAAAATATAATCCACTTGGGTCCTTTCTGTCAGGACCTAACCTCCCTTATTACGAAATTAGCCCAGATTATGCCATTGACCTTCTCTACCAGAAGCTCTTCTCAATTTGAACTTTGATTAGATGCATCATACAAAATTCATAAGTAGGGAATTGTGATCATTATTTCTATTACCTACTGGTGGTTGGTGGTGAAGGTTTAATCCAATAGGAAATACCTATTGGATTTCAGTTATTCCAGTGTTGATGTTACTATTGGGCTTGCAGTAAATGGTGCTTTTCATGACTGCATGACTTCCCAATATCATATTTACACCATGCTTAGGTTTTTTTTATTGACTTGAGATTGGTATTTCTTTGTTTATTTTTTTACACAGGCAGTGTCAAAGCTCTGTCTACAGCCTCCTCTACACGTCGTCAGATTTATCAGCAGATGGCCATCTGCGAATGCCTCCGTCGACGTGTAAACGGAGTAATTTGCTAGTCTGTAGTAGGTATTTGACGTCGGCAGAGGCTAAATACCTACCACAGACTAGCAAATTACCCCGTCTACACGTCGTCGGAGGCATTCGCAGATGGCTATCTGCTGATGAATCTGTCTACGTGTAGAGGAGGCTTACCCCGTATTGAGATATTGGCATGACTTAATGTATGTACAATTTAAATTGGTTTACATTTCAGCATAGCATACAAGAGTCAACTACGCATGATGTGCTATTGATTAACAGCCTGCCAATCCTCACAGATGCTAGCATAAATATTACTGAAGATCTACCAGAATCAAACAACGAGGAACAAGAAAATTGTAAAAATGAACCACCCAACTTGAATACAAATGTAAGCAATTTTGCTGTTTATTTCATATTTACTATTTACATTCATGGTTTCCAGGTCATGCATTGTATTTTTATTACGCAGAGTGTCAAAACTCCTTACTATCTTACACCTTTTAATCTATACATATAATAATATTATATGAAATATGATGACTCTCAACATCCATCAAATTTTAATCATATCATAATATTCATTCAATATTTATTTATTTTCCTTTTTTAGGGTTCCGTACCCAAAGGGTAAAAACGGAAACGTCGGTCGCCAGGCTGTGTCTTATGAACTGTGATAGTTAGATAGGTGAAATTTTCACAGATGATGTATCTATTTCTATTGCCGCTATAACAGCAAATACTAAAAAATAGAATAAATTAATTATTTAAGGTGGCTCCCATACAACAAACGTGGATATTTTGTCGTTATTATAGATAATGGTACGGAACCCCTCGTGCGCGAGTCCGACTCGCACTTGACCGGTTTTTTATAATTTGTCTAATCATTGGTTAACTCAGATGTTGTTTATTTTTCAGGAAGTGTACAACATTTGGAGCTCATGTAATGAAGGAAAAGGGCTATTACTCCGCTATCAAGAAAGTGGGTTGCTGAATAACGCGGCAAGAAGAAAATGGATACAATACTCAAATAAATAAAGAAGTATTTAAAATAAAAAATTGTTTTTTATTAATTTTTGCATGTTCCTTGCCATCTTTGTTTTAGGGCAGCTGTTAAACCTGCAACCACGTGTCAGGCCGCCATTTAAAAAAAATATTATTGTGTTGTAATGGATTTATACGATTCAATACAAAACAATAATATTTTTGAAAGGTGGTGATTCCGTCCTGTGGTTCCAGGTCCTACAGCTGAACTAGGACCAGCTACTGGTAGCTAAACTATATTAGCAATAAATAAATAAACAATGCAGTTACTTCCACGTAAAGCGATTATCTACTAGTAATCAAACAGTTTAGCAAGAGATAACAACACAATAACGTTATATATAAACGAACTATTCAATAATTTATTAATAAACCATAAGACGTACAGTTATTTAAACACTTCAGTTTTAATTAGCCAAACTAGTTTAGTAACAACGACACTAACTGTGTACCTATAAACTGTCAAACAGTTTTGTATAAATAACAAAACTAAGTTATCTGCAGTTAGCTTTAAGGGGTTGGTAAATAATAACTCTACTTTTTTTACAAAACTCATTTTAGTTACCAATAGCCCTTAGTTTAGTCGTCACTCGATTTTGGTGGCATGCAGCTAAAATTTTAGCTATTAGCAACAATTCTTTTTTTTCAGTGAACCCGCCTGCCAAGCGTGGCGATTATGGCAACCCCCCCCCCCCCCCTTTTGGGGGAAGCCTATGTCCAGCAGTGGAGGTCTTTCGGCTGAAATGATGAATTCGAGCGAAGACTCATATAGGGTTAGTAACATTGTTCTTATAACTAAGTGTTAGTAAACAACACGATACGATGGCACATGTAACTGACAGCAGTGAATTATATACGGACAGTCCACTCTGTCAGCAATCATTTTCAGAACCCTGTTGGGGCTGGCCATGACTCGAGTCACCATCGATGCTGCGCGTTTGCGCATTATTGTGTAAAAACAGTCTACACGCGCCGCCGCAAACATCCCTGACGCACTGCAACGCCATGGCAACCCCATCAATTTTCTGAATGCATTATTAAATTGGACACGAAGGGCTCCATACGATGCCCGCGAATATTCCTTCCACAAGCTGCACGTGTGGTGTGTGTGGAAGGTGGAACAGAATGCTCTAAAGAGCGTCACCTTTACGTCTGCTGTACAACGTGCAAACCTGCGGGCTATCATAATCGCACGCACGGAAAGAGCCCTCCGTTCCCTTTCAATGTCAGCATTGTCCCTAAGGTCAGTGGTGACCAAGTGACCTAGGTATTTAAATTGTTCCACTCGCTCAAGAGGCTCGTTTAGCCGTATGGGAGGCACATCAAGATGGTACTTGGTCCTCAAAAACAATGTAAAGGCAAGAATTTCGAGGGTTTTTAATGTTATCAACATTCAAATTAAATAATGTCTCAGTAATACAAAAAAAAACTTTGTACCACTATTTTCGTTACAACTGAAATATATTTTGTTTTAAGTAGGTACCAGTGGCGAAGGTTCCATACAATTCGATTCCTACCGGCTTCCCTTTTGAAAATGGCATAGTCAGTATTCTATAGACAAGTAATATAATCATATTAAAGATAATTATCTACTCGGGCTTAGCTCTTACAAAAAGAGACCCTTCGCTACTGGTAGGTACGATACTGAATTCCCGAATGTTTATCATCACATTTTAACACAATCACGTCTCACAACCATCGATAAAAACACTCCTACCATCACCCAAACCACATAGAACTCACTCACCAAAATCTCTCGAGCCTCCAGCTCATAAACCAGGTCACAAAATGAGCACTAAACTAAAAACTAGCAACATCGGGCGTACGTGTCCAGCTCACTCCACACAAAACATGGTACTATGTTGAAAACGAACGCGCAACTAAAAATAAAACGGAGTATGATGAAAATTCGTTAACGTCCGGAATAATAGTGTGTACTATTTGCTTATGGGATATCGGTTTTCATAAATAACAGGAATCATCATGTGTAATCATCGCGAAAATTTGAAAACACAACACTAAACTGCCTCTGCCTCGCAGAGTGTGGATAGAAACACGCATGTACGATACGACTACATACAGAAAGCATGGCTAATAGAAATCACTATTCCTAGACAGCACATTTCGCCGAAAACTTTGTTGATAGAAAACATTGTTCGTAGATGTCTCGGTTCATAGGAAGCACTGTTAACTGAGATCTCTGTTTCATAGATAGCACTTCGTGCCGGAAACTTTGTTCATAGAAACCAGTGTTTCACCTTAGTTCACAGAAAGCGCAATAGGAGCCCCGCTTCGCGGAGCTCCTATTTCTGTGTTAAAGGGTTTAAAGTAACCTAACTAAACCTAACCTCGGGATGCCCTTCGCTCGCTCTTGCATAATACATTGCGCTTTTTAAACCAAGGTATCTGGAAACAGTGGTTTCTATGAACAAAGTTTACGGCAAGAAGTGCTATCTATGAACCGAAATATCTACAAACAATGTTTTCAATCAACAAAGTTTTCGGCGAAACGTGCTGTCTAGGAATAAAGATTTCTATTAGCTGTGCTTTCTGTATGTATTCGTATCGTACAAGCATAGTGTTTCTATCTTAGGTTCCACACCGGCCTCGCAAGCGCTATCTACTGAGCATAAGGTTTCGATACCCAGGTCGAGCAAAATGTTATTCGGTTTTTCTCAGTAGCAGCTCAGAGTCTGGATTTGTGCCCGGTTGATAGCAATACCCCCCGTTTTAGGGGAGGCCTATGTCCAGCAGTGGACGTCTTTCGGCTGAAATGATGATAGCAATAGGCAGTTAGGCACATTTACATGGGACTTAAAGATACTGTTTTATCTAATATTATTACTTAAAGATACTGTATAATCTAATATTATTGGGACTTAAAGATACTGTATTATCTTATATAATAATTATACATGATAACTGGCGAAATGTGGGTGACTTGGGTGTACTAAGTATATCGTCCATCGCATGACTAAAAGTCCTATCTCATTTTTTGGCTGATCTTTATACGCTCTTCTATTCGTGGTTAAATAATAACAGCTGCACAGGAGGTTAAGCTACGCTTGCCGCGGTTGGTCTGTGGATGGGTGGCCATCTTTACGTACCGAGACACCTCCGTGCCTCGGAAAGCACGTTAAGCCGTTGGACCCGGCTGTCATTCGTGGATCTTCGACAGTCGTTACGGGGACAACCAGTCTTACCAAGGGGTATCGCTTTAATCAGTAACTGGGTTGTGGAGGTCAAATAGGCAGTCGCTCCATGTAAAATACTGGTATTCAGCTGCATCCGGTTAGACTGGAAGCCGACCCCAACATAGTTGGGAAAAGGCTAGGCAGATGATGATTCGTGATTCATTACACTTTTTACTAACCGTCGTACCTTTGTTATTTAGATCTTAAAATATAAACATTTTGAAAGGCAACAAAATGTAAAGAATCACGAACAGAGGAGTGTCGCCGTCCGAACCCAAATCAGCTAACAATGTGATATCACATTGTTAGCTGATTTGGGTTCGGACGGCGACTTTTAGTCATGCGAGCCGTTATGTGTAGTGCACCCCTAGCGAACCCTTCGAAGAAAAAAAGGCGTGATATTAATATGTTATGTTATACAAGAAACGACAAACGCGGTGCGAAAATTCGACGGGAGCTAGACAGACAGACTTTATTACAAAGCTGAGTGGAAATTTCGGAGGTAGATACTGCAGGACAACAGACAGTAGTGTCTTTTGTCTTTAAGTACTTGTCTTTGAAGTATGTTCCAGCTCATTTTCTCAGTAGTTTACATACCGAAAACACTGTAATTTGAAAACATTGTAAAGCCAATTATTTTTAAAATAGTAACCAATTGGAACCGTGCTCTTAGCTTCTGACGTTCCATATGTGCCCATGTAGGTTTATGTGAAATATAATAATAAGATGTATTTCTGACGCTTGACACAGATCAGACTGTGAACGTTCTTATAGAATTAGGTACAAGAATTCCCTCTGATTGTAACATAAAATATTTGACGAATAATGTAACAACTATGTTCTGCGTTTGTCTGTTTGAAAAGGAATACTTAAGAAGACTGAAGAAAAGGAAGCAGATTGGAGGGTCCCTTCTTCCCCCTTAAGTCCCCTCACAAAAGGTTAGTATTGTTCAAAACTAGGTAGGCGTGGACACCCAAACAAACACGTATTTGCACAGTCATAGAGAAATCAATGTATATCTCCGAATTTCACCCGAATATGTAAATTATAATAACGATAGGTAACCTAAACATCCAGTCCCATCTTTAATCTCAGCACAAACACTCTAGTTTTATCATATAAACGTTTATGTTATTACTCATTTTAGCTATAAAGATATTGCACATAATTATACAAACTGTACCGACAGAAAATTAAATTTTCTCTAATATGTGCAAAAGCTGCAAAGATAAAAAAGTTTTGTCGCACCATTTTAGAAGGCTTTTTAGCGAATAACTTTAGTTTAGAGAAGATCTCTGAATTTTTTTAAGGATGGCTATAAAGCCATGCACATACCTTACATATCTAATGAGTAGAGGAAGACCAAAGAAACGCTGGATGGACTGTATGAAAGATAATATGGTTAGAAAGGGGGTGACTACCGAGAAGAATAGAAACATATGGAAGAAAAAGACATATTGCGCCGATCCTAAATAAATTGGCATATGGACAGGAGAAAGATGAGAACTACCAGTCGGATTTCAAAAAATATTTTCGCATTTGTTAGCCTAATTCTTTAGGAAGGTTTGCTATACTCAACATCACGCTAGAACCCTTAGGAACCGAGAATAAAATAAAACAGAAAGAACGCTAAGCGAAAACGAACAATGATATTATAAAGGAAAGATACGCTACGTTCATACTGAGCGACGTTCTGGGCCTCAAGTCTGCTATTACAATAGTGTCAGAATGGTCTATCATTGATTTCAAAATTGTTGATTTTGACAAGTTTGGTAATCTACTAATATAATGGCGTCATTATGACTTTCCAATGGTCAACCACTGACACTCCATTGAAAGAAATGGCATAGAATGGTAATCTCATACATAATGAAAAATTCATTACTCACTTACGCGGTAATCTGCTAAAATGTTTACAGTCCCTTTGATCAGTGACCTACCATTAGAACGTCATTGTGCATTCGAGTATCGTATAATTTCTGTGCCATTCACCGACCAATGATCAACCATTATGAATTTAGCAGATTACGAACTTTTAGCAAAATGACAATGGTATGACAATGGGATCGTGTTGGAATGACGAATTTATAAAAATAGTTGATTTGGGCCTCTGTACTGTTGCGTTGTTATTACAAAGTACTTACTGCGATAGATAATACGGAACGTATGACAGAAAGAGATAGCTATCTGTAGTGTGTTGCTCGCAATAGCAGCGGACTAAATTAAACTACAACAATTGTCTGAATTTGTCTGCAACAATTTGCGCGCGCTAGTGCCATATCTACCTCTTTAATATAATATAATTGAAAACGAAGCAAGCAGCGCTGGCGAGCGATGCTATATTTTATGTTAACATATGAAACTTTATGCGAAGTCGCGGGCAAAAACTAGTTGTCATTATAATCCGAATATATTATAGCGTATATGTATATTATTATTATAATACTTATTATCAAAACTATCCAGCCAACAATAAACCAAATAAAAAATATTCATCCATCCGACAAATTGGCCTGTATAATAATATGAACGTCAAAAGTAATGTGAAAAACGAGTATTCAGTCATATGAAAATTAAATATTCTGAAAACTCACCAATTTGTTATATAATTGTTAAACATACATAAATCACGGGAGACATTCCGTATAATTTATAATTTTAAAAAATATGTTTGTTGTAAAATGTATATAAAATACGAGTATATTAGAATATATATTATTATAATAATAATGTTGTCTTTGAAAGTCACATCAACGAAGATGGCGGGACGGGCTTGACTCATACTCAAAGGACTGGCCGCAAAAGACAGAATTGTGTGGAAAAG
Source organism: Mesoligia furuncula (assembly GCA_916614155.1). Lineage (NCBI taxonomy): Eukaryota > Metazoa > Arthropoda > Insecta > Lepidoptera > Noctuidae > Mesoligia > Mesoligia furuncula. Next base: position 15,413,168 of record OU744816.1, read on the forward strand.
GGAGAGGGATGCCTTTGTCCTGCAGTGGGATAGTACAGGCTAGTAAATTAACACTGCAAACTTTTCAGAATAGAAAATGGCTAGTATGAAAATTTCCATCAGTCTTTTCAAAACCCCATTTTTGGTTTTCCGACAAACAAAACGAACTCTGGAAAAGAAACTTGGTGACGATATAAATATTTTCATCATCTGCCTAGCCTTTTCCCATCTATGTTCGGGTCGGCTTCCGGATGCAGCTGAATATCAGTATTTTACACGAAGTGACTGCCTATCTGACCTTCACCACCTCCAGACTTTCGGCCTTCTGACGACCCGTAACGACTGTCAAAGATCTACGAATGACAGCCGGGATCAATGGCTTAAAGTGCTTTTACTTAGCCACGAGCACCTCAATATTTTTTTTTTAATAAATTATTGTGTATTTTTCAGCAGACGTCCTTTCGATATTTCATTAAACTTTTTTACTACCAAGAACAAAAACATAATTTATCTATTACTGAATAATATATTCAGGCATAATTTGCTAAATAACAAAGCACATAATTGCTAAAAAAAATGCCACTTTACAACCTCAAAGGTCGTTTCACAATATTTAAAGACAAGACTAATGAGAAAGCACTGTTTCAAAGTAAATTAGTAGAACCGTGATTACAGAGGAAAAACATTTAGGTATGTACTAGATTTAAAGAGAAGAGCACTGGCTTAAAGATAGATTAATATTTTTGAATGAGCATGGCAAGAACAAGAAAAAGAAGATTTAAATTTAAATAGCCGATAGCACTCATTTAGTTTTAGATTATCACAGTGATCAAAGTGTAATTAATGATGTATCAATACTAGTTCAAGATTTTTTTACAGACAAGCTTCTCTTGTGATGATCATATGATCATGATATTGAATTTGGAGCGAAAGTTTCTAGTAATAATGTTTCTATGCATAAAAATTTACCCTGCTAAAATTCCAACCAGAGCCTTGAATATTAGTCGGGCCCATCCATAGGGTGCTTACATAACGACACGGGTACCCGGTAAAGACAAGCCGGTACCGATCGGTGCGGGTAAAATATCACCGTATTAACATATGCGCTTACACACAAAGAAACAGGTAAATCATTGTGACAGTTTCTTTCCGTAGATCAACCTGCAGAAATCTGTACCGGAAAACCCTCTGCTTTATGTTAGCACCCATACATGCCAAGGGACAGGAAATGGGCACTCCAATTCTTCACTGACTATGGATTCTTTGTTCTAGTATTCATCAATGTATTGTGATAAAACTACATAATCAGTAAATGATGTCTACTTTATGTTTTGTATTTCTAAATTTTAAACAGTCTGCCTCTTAAGTCAGGGCCTATAATTTAACAAAACAATGCTTAGCTTGCAACATTCTACAACCACTAGGTACACGTAACACAACAAACTCCCTTTGACTGCACAAGTTCATAATCAAAATCACCACTAAAATGGAGTTAGATTTCGACAAAATCTACAAAATTCCAACCAAAGCCTTGAATATTAGTCGGGCCCATCCTTACATACCAAGGGACAAGAAATGGGCACTCCAATTCTTCACTGTTCATGGCCTCTTTACTTTAGCCTTCGTCAACATCGTCTATAACATTGCCTACCACGATATGAAGTCTAAAAACTTCTCCCAAATCTGCAAAAACGGGGTCTTATTCGTCGTTTACGTAGTTATAACCTTCCAGTACTGCATTTTGTTGTGGCACCAGGATGCTCTCGTTGACTTGATTAACAACATGAAAAGGGATTATGAGCAGTCCAAAGATTTGAACTCAGCGGAAAGAGACGTGATGTACAAATACGTAAATCTAGGCGTTTGGGTCTGCAAGCAATGGCTGGTGATTCCCACAACAGGAACGAGTATGTTTCTAGTCAAAAATTTAACTATCATGTTTTATTATTATTGCATCAATGAGTTTAGATTAGAGCCCTTTTACGATTTGGTTTATCCGTCGATTATTGAAAAGAATAAGGATAATATTTATGTGTTTTTGATGACGTATGCCTTGATGTTGTTTTATGGTTGTTATTCTGCGCTTATGTATACTGCATATGTGCCTTTGGGTCCGATTTTTATTCTGCATGCGTGTGGGCAGCTTGAGTTGGTGAAGAATCGAATTGATGATCTGTTTTCGGAGTGTGATGATCAAGTTATTAGGAGGAAGCTTAAAATTATTATCGTGCAGATGCAGTATATTAACAGGTATGTAAGTATAATAATAAAACAATTGTTTGTAGTCAAACAGAGAAGAGAGATTTGAAACATTGAAAGACGGCCAAATTAAAATTTTAATAGCATAAACATATAATATATAAGCATATGCATAAATATATAATTTTATAGCATATTTTGAAAAATACTTGATTTTATCATAACACTAACTGCGCCCTGCGGTTTCACCCGCGTAAATATCGATCCCGTGGGAATATCGGGATAAAAATTTGCCTATATGTTAATCCAGGGTGTCAGCTACCTCCATACAAAATTTTATCAAAATTGGTCGCTGGCCGTTTGAGCGTGAAGAAGTAACAAACATATAAACACACACACACCCCCCCACATACTCACAAACTTTCGCCTTTATAATATTAATGTGACTAGCTGCGCCCCGCGGTTTTACCCGCATAAGTATCGAATCCATGGTAATATCCGGATAAAAAGTATCTGACCTGGATTAGGATCTTAGTCAAATCCGTTCAGCCGTTTTAGCGTGTCAGTGTGACAAATAAACATACAATAAAACAAATCTTTTTCTCTTTAAGTATCTTATTAGTTTAGATTTATATTTATGTCATGGGTCCTCAGTGACATATTAATATAATTTTTTGCCACCATCATAATAATATACTTTGTTGATATAAAAAGCCGTAAATGTCAGCCATAAAATATTTAAAGACTATCTTATGGTTTCTGTATCATCAATATTATTCAGAGTACATATAAAGTTTTGAAATAATAAAAGATATTTTATTTTTTATTGATTACAGCTTCGTTGAGCGCATAAAACAAATTTTCAAGCTTGCCTATGAGCTCACCCTGAAAGCTACTACACTGATGCTGCCAATAACTTGTTATGAAGTCCTAGAGGTAAGTATTTTCATCCATTTATAATCACACTAATATTATAAAGGCGAAAATTTGTGAGTCTGTGTGTGTGTGTGAAGAAGTAACAAACATATAAACACACACTGTGTGTTTATATGTTTGTTACTTCTTCACGCTCAAACGGCTGGACCAATTTTGATAAAATTTTGTGTGGAGGTAGCTGACCTTTTGGATTAACATATAGGCTACTTGTCTTTTTGTCCCGATATTCCCACGGGATCGACATTTACTTTACGGTTATTGGTAAAACATTAACAACCTCTTAAGAGGTCATTGTACTCATCATTATGAACAATTTTTACTATGGGACCAAACCCGAAATCGCGAAAAACAAATCGGCTGTTCCCTACATTTTGTCGAGTTATACGAACATAAATGTATATAGGGAACAGCTGATTTTTTGTATACATCATCTGTGAAAATTTCAACTATCTAGCTATCACGGTTCATGAGACAGCCTAGTGATAGACGGACAGACGGACAGTCGGGACAGTGTAGTCTTAGTACGGAACTCTAAAAACTAAGCGACTACACGCTAAGGGCACCCCCTGTGGGGCTCCTGTGGGCCTCGGCTTTGTACGTCCCTGGGAGAGGGCAACAAGGGACAGGCTTCAATTCCAACAAATTAGCTTTATTTGCTTTCACTAACGAAATACTGTTTGCAGGCATTAAACCGTGGTGAAGTGAGCCTAGAATTTCTCACGTTTATATTCGGAGGCACCCTGATCAGCAGCTCGCCGTGTTACTACAGCGACCTACTCATGGAAAAGGTCAGTTAGTGGAAAGTGTGCCGTAATTACAGACACAATTAAAAAGCCATTGTGTCTCGCGTAGATCTATGTTCCGGCAGACTAAGGGTCAATACGGTACACTAAATCGCTTATATGCTAGAAGAAATATCAGAAGCATATAGGTGTAATGATCATGCTGGTTGATGCCAATAGGCTCACCTCTAATTACGAGGGACTTATAATTATCGAAATGAGGGTATACGATACACCTCAGCTTCCCCCTTTGAGGAACACAGCCATGATGTTATGTTAAGCTATATTCATTAATTACTCAGGGTGAAAACGTCCGCCAAGCCCTCTACACTTGCGGCTGGGAGCAACACTACGACCGGCGTACGCGCACGACTTTACAGCTCGTGTTACAGAACGCGCTCAGACCCGTAGCCATACAGACTGTCTTCAGGGTGCTGTGTCTGGATGCTCTAACTGATGTATGTGGATATTTAAAGTATTAAGTATTGTCTTTTTAACATGAAGCCACAATCTTTCCCAAAATATTTATCACATTGACTTTAAAAGTAGGAAACTGGAAGACTTCCTAACTTTGGTATTACTTTTCCAAAATATTTGCTTCGTCGGATTCCAAAATTCTGAATACAGTGGTAGAAACTTTTTATTCTCAACCATTCCAGGGCCTCAAGTCTGCTATTACAATAGTGTCAGAATGGTCTATCATTGATTTCAAAATTGTTGATTTTGACAAGTTTGCTAATCTATACTAATATAATGGCGTCATTATGACTTTCCAATGGTCAACCACTGACACTCCACTGAAAGAAATGGCATAGAATGATAATCTCGTACATAATGAAAAATGAATTGCTGACTTAGGCGGTAATCTGCTAAAATTTTGACAGTTCGTTTGATCAACCTACCATTAGAACGTAATTGTGCAGTCATTGCTTTTAATTTGTTACGAGTATCGTATAATTTCTGTGCCATTGACCGACCAATGATCAACCATTATGAATTTAGCAGATTACGAACTTTTAGCAAATGACAATGGTATGACAATGGGATCGTGTTGGAATGACGAATTTATAAAAATAGCAGACTTGGGCCCCTGCACTGCTGCCAATATTGCATGTTTACGTTTTAGGACATTTGAACTACTACTCTACGTCCAACGGTTAACTTAGGTCAGACTTATAAACTCATCTGTTTCGAATACTAGCTAGTCAGGGTGTCTTTAAACTAGTAGCATCACTGACCTGTATTATACAAGTGACAGAGGTCAGTGAGTAGCATAGAATAGACTCCTTATTCGAACGACACTGCATTTTTTTGTCTATGACTTTTAAATGGTCTTGAATTCAAATTTGGAACAACGGTGACACCAAAATGAGGGCCGGCCAGTATGTCTGCTTCAAAACTGCATCAAAACTTTCTCATCATTATTTTAATGTTTTATGCCTTGTTACCTTACATGGAAATGCTCGGTGGCTTGATTTAGGAGTCCGGTAGAGTTTATTTTTTACTAGCCATTAATGTCCCACAGCTGGGCAAAGGCCTCGCTACTCTCTTTCCACCTCCCTCTGTCCAAAGTTGCCAAGGACTGATCATTATTAAAAGAGTCCAGCTCATCCCGTCATCTCCGCCTCGGCCTATTGCGATGTCGTTTACCATTAAGCGGGATCCACTGGGTCGTACGTTTGGCCCTTTGGTCATCTGACATGCGGCAGATGTGTCCTGCAGCCCAATTCCATTTACGCGTAGTAGGAATTAGAATAAAAAACAAGGAATCACACTAATATTATAAAGACGAAAGTTTGTGAGTGTGTGTCTGTGTGTTTATAAGTTTGTTACTTCTTCACGCTCAAACGGCTGGACCAATTTTGATAAAATTTTCTTTGGAGGTAGCTGACACCCTGGATTAACATATAGGCTACTTTTTATCACGATATTCCCATGGGATCGAAACTTATGCGGGTGAAACCGCGGGGCGCAGCTAGTTATATATATTTATTACATGTTGGCATCTGTTGATATAATTCCATATGAAAAGGAAACAACTTCTCATCCCACATGAAAACACGGAAAAAGATCGTTAGGTATATTAATAACTTCCCCCTTAATAACATTTAACTTATGATTGAAACGACAGAAAATATCTAAACATCCACTAGGATTTCCTGTGTCGTGAGTGGGATTATACGCAGATCGTAGATACAAAATCTAGCCTCAGAAAATGTCAAGATGAGTTAATTTTCTGAATAGACATATGTACCTGACGGAACGAATTCGATTTCGGGATAGGTATCTATGTAAAAGGTACGAAATGAAACCATTAAAAGCCGAAAGTTACATCTTGTATCATCGGCTGAGGAAACCGTCGAACATGTACTTTTTGAATGCACAGGCGTCACTTAAATTAGAACAGAAACCCTCGGGTCACCCAGATCTTTTGCAGATTTTCTGAACAGACTAAGAGACCAGCCGGTCGATTCTGTAAAAATATCACAGTGAAAACTTAGGTGAAATGAGTTTGTTTTTGCTAGGAATTGACATTATTGACAGCTCACTCCACGCTCACTCCACCTATGTTTTCACGGTGAGATTTTTACAGAATAGCACCGCTGACCTGCCTCTGGAAGGGATTCTGGTGGGCTGGTTAAAATGACCATCCACGGTCGCCATGACCCACTTACAATGGTGCACTTGAAAGACTATGTGCGGAAACAAATCCCGATAACATAGAACATAGAATATCTTGTATTAGGTATTAAACATAAATGCAGCCAAACGCACTTTTATACACACTTTCATACATACTGCTCCAGAGATTACAAAACAAGTTTTATTACAAATCACACCTCCGCTAAAATAGGGTTACAACTCGAAAAACCTGTATTTTTAGAAAAGCGAAAATAAACTCACGGATTTGTTAATCAGTCTTTATTCTTACACTGTTTTTATTATGTGATCAAAATTATACATACTTGAAAAGCTTACAAAAAATATGTTTTAATGGCATACGCAGTTTTTCAATTATCTGACATAATTCTTGTAAATTACTTTTTTGAGTTGTAACCCTATTTTATCGGAGGTGCGATATAGTTATGCAGAAGACTAGTAGTAAAAAGTGTACTTAATTTTGTGTTTCGTAATGTTTGTTTAAACTTTGCATGTCTACTACTATATATATATATAGAATCAAGTTCTTCTAACTGAGCATACAGCTGTATTGCTGGGGAGTTTGTTGCGCCGTCAACTTCTTCGTCCCAAAGCTTAAGCACTAGAAATTGGTGAAGGGTTGGCGTTTTGGGGAACCGTATGTGGTAATTTGACGTTCAAAAAGGGCTGATTCTCATCCTTGTTTAAATATAGACTTGATTTATTTTAATTACACTTAATATTTATTTCAAATAGGATAATATTTACATTATCTATGCTAATATTTAAAATTATAGATAATAATATGTACATTTATATGAAAAAATAAGCAAAATAATCATAGGGTATCAAAAAATTCGTCCGCATCGCTGTCAACAGGAACAGTGCCCAAAAGGCTGGCAGCATTGTCACGTTGTTTGACGATGCTAATTCTTTGGCCAAGAAATAGGCCAGCCCTCTGGTCTTTTTAAATTTAATTAAACTGTTTTATTTCTTTTTCAGCTGTTCCAGCAATCATACGCCATCTTCAATCTTATGAATGCCATGTGGAGTTAAACTGGATTTACTAGATTATCCAGTCCTATAAAATTCAAGCATAAACTAAATTATGTTTTTTTAGCAAAATACTTCAAGCACATTGCATAAAAACTTTCTTTGATTAACATTATTATACCTTTGCAAGAAATAACGACATTAAATAATGGAAACACTAAAATATTTTTATCTAAAACTGCATGTAAATGTAAAGCGGTTGTAATGTTTAATAAAAAAATATTAGAATGAAGTCTTTTCCATTTAGCTTCACGAAGAAAATAAAGCGCGGTCACTGTCGGACTGCATAGAAAAGAAAGAGAAGCGCGATGACACCACGCTGGTAATTTATTACAAAATATGGAGCAATTATCTATTTACAAAAAATCTATGGTTTGGACAAAAAAATTTAAAACCTAGTGTTGCTTTAGTATGTTACTTGTAGAATAATCTGACAAAAAATCAGAACAATTGTATGTATATTAGTATGGTTTTTATTGTTAAAGAAAGTTTTTAGAGGTATCTTCATGTTTTTTTGTCTATCATAAGTATCAAATTAGTCGTATTATGTTTTCAACACACTATCTACCTAGCTTGTATCCTGAAATATCTTTATATTTTTCTGATTTTGTTTACTGTAGTCGATCGACTCAGTCGACAGTAGTAGTGATACGCTGGTTCTGGCGCACCGATCTGAGGGCGGGTGTGCCAGAACCCCAAAATCTAAAAAAAAAAAAAAAAAAAAAAAAAAAAAAAAAAAAAAAAAAAAAAAAAAGGTTTTGGGGTGCTCTGATCACGTTTCTGCGGTCCATTTTTGCGTAGGATGCGCGGTTCCGGAGATGTGCAAATCAATTAGCTGATTTATCTAATTGATTTCCGGTGCTACGAACCCTCATTAGTGTTTCATTGTTAATCCTCTTATCTATTCAACCTCGTGCACCCTCATTAGCGATGCATTGTTCGCCTAATCCTTGCATTCCTTGGCGTTCTTATCTACTATTACTCATTGCTAACCCTCAACTGCTTTTCTGAATCATCAATAAAACACATTCCTTCATTTTATTACAACATTTTATTTCTTATTTTCTACAAAATATGTGCGGAACATTTCATCCACTAAAATATCATTGTACAGTGTGTTCCCCGTAAATATGTTCGTAAAACTATGCATTGAACATCCCTGAAACTTATATAGCAAATACATTAAGCAATATTCACCACACACTGAAGTCCAATCATTCTGAATCCTATCAACATTCCAGCCCCATCTTTTGCAATTCCTTTTTAAAAACTCGAGATAATATTGCGTAGGTCCTCGTCCATATGAATCAAAATATTGACCGATGCCCTTCGTATCGATATGTACAGCTACCCAGTGTGAGCCTGGTTTATCATCCGTATCCAAATTGCATATTATATACGTCGGTACATGGGTATACATAGGTAGTCTATTAGCAGCATAAACATTTTTTTCTAGACTGGGATGGATCTTTTTTAGATGTTGCTGTACTTCAAGTGTATCCATGATATTACTGCTATTAGCAGATTATTACAGTACCAATCTGTTCAATGGTTGCCATAGGAATGTTCAATTATAGTGATTTTTGTAAATATATCGCATTCTTTTGAGTGACTCAGAAAACAAGCTGATGCCTGATGGGAACAATGTGCGATAACTTTGTTGACTCATAGAGTCACTATCAGTTTCGTTGAACTTAGGAATTTGCTTTAGATAAGAATGGTGCTATATAAGAGCGAACAGTTGCAGTCTTGAAATCAGTCTATGGTCGTTTGACCACAGTGAATTGTATACCGATACTTCGTTTGTGGTACTTCAGCGCATCAATAATCATGGAGGTAAGTGTTTATTCTATTGACAAACTTACTTGTATATCTTTTGTTGTTCTTTTGTTATTTCCTAACGTGTGTGTGTAATCACAATGTAAACAAATTGATATTAACATGATATCTCTGTTGTTGCAGAGATCATTCAGCTTCGCAGACGATAATGAAAATACCTATAAACAGTATTACTACTCACCGCTCTCCCCTCAACATGAAGAAGAGGGCGATGATATCGTCATTAATAACACATGCGATGGTGGAAAAAGGAAATCGCAAGCGCAACCGATTGATAATTTTTTTGAAGTGATGCCAAAAATAAAAAAGAAGAAACAGTTATCGTCAACCGTGGCACGAGCCGCTAGAGATGGTGTATCATACATTTCTACTAATTCTGACGACGGAGCCCAAGCGACGCATCTCATAAAAATTGAAATGTACGATATGAAGAAGCTATGTAAGATTCCAACTACCGATCATTGGAAGCACGCTACCACGAGGATTAAATATTATGTAAAGAATAATAAGGATAGCATCTACGACAACACAAACGGCCTCGTATACAATATTACAAAGACAATAGCAGAAAGTGAAAACGTTAAAAAATACTTTTTTAACAATGATAGCCATTAGCTGATTAGTGAATGTGATTCTGTTTACTTAAATTACTTCTGTGTACTCATTTATATTAATAATGAGGTGTGTACAGGGAGCTGTCGTCTTGTGATGCTGAGAGAAAGCCAACAACAGAAGGAAGAGATGAGTGTGGTACACGTGTACAGAACACGTCATTGAATAGCAAAGCTACAACACTGAGTGGAGAAGAAAATGAGAAAAATATGCAGTACACAAGAGCTGAATATCCATTCTTCAGTTCAAAATCTAGACGGTTTCTCAGTTTTGAAGGCTGGCCTCTCGTTATGCTACAGAAGCCTGAAGATCTTGCAGAGGCCGGTTTCTTTTATACCGGCCACGGAGACAGGGTCAAGTGTTTCCATTGTGGTGGCGGTTTAAAAGATTGGGAAGATGATGATGATCCTTGGCAACAACATGTTCAGTGGTTTAGTCAGTGTGCTTATGTAAAGTTTAAATTCGGACAGTGTTTTGTATAAGACTAAATGGAGGTTTTTATAGAAATAAAAAATGGTATACTAAATACAATTTGTTTTATTTAATTTTATAATGTTTCCCATAGTTACATAGACAACATGCATTACACATAACACATAAATCTAACACACAATATAACCTTAACATATAACCTTAACTACTATAGTCTACAGTAACATTTCTGTTTTTATCTATTTCAATAATGTTATCAAACTCAGCATAAACAATGCAGTTAATTGTTTGTATTAGTGAGGATTCAAATCGTACTTCTAATCTTACACTACCATGCTTTATGAGATTCCAATGAGTTGATGAGTTAGCTGATAAATCAGGAGTTAAATCAAATGCTAATAGGCAGTTACCTTTGGCATATTGTTCATGAGAGATTGCATTTCCTTCATTAAGAAAGTGGATACCAGTTCCCGAGAACAGAGTATGATATGCTGATGTAAATATACTATTATTAAAAGATGGTTGCAAAGCTTTTGAAGGTATTTGTTGACCATCAATATATAAGCTGAAAGAATTAATACCATAGTTTTCAAAATTAAATGGATTTTTAGTAAGGGAACCATTAAATGCAGAATTATTCACAAACCCTATTATACATCTTTTGGGTATCTGTCCTAAGAATATATTATCAAGAGTTTTTCCTTGAACACCCGAAGGAATTGTTAAAACTTTGACTTCAGCTCGAGTAATAGGATATTTAGCAGTAGTAGAAGCCAAAACTTTCTGATGTGCAAGTAATACACTTGGATTAATTCGTGCTCTTCGGACAATAAGAGTTGCATCTGTAATGCAAACTTTAAACTTTACATCGTTTGACCCAGCAATTAAATTAAAACTCTCTCTTGATCGAACTAATTTTACACTCATTTCAACACCATTAATTAGAAATTTATCTTGATTGAAAATATCACCATGAAGATGTCCAATCATTTCTATTTCCTTACTTTCAGTAACTAATTCTTGCCTTTTAACAAATCCTATGTTTTTACCATCTGTAGAATCCATTTTTCCTGCTGTATCCTCATACCAAAGACTACAAGTAAGATGAGATTGTTTAGCAGCAGGAGCATAGTTTAAAAGGGTTTCCATGTATGCTCGATAGGCATAGGTATTATTAGGTGGTGATACAAGTTTTTGGTTTAAATAAACATCAAGTTGACTAAAAAGTGAGTGCAACCAATTATTTACAGGTGCTACTACTGTAGTCGATACCAAGTTAGTTGAATCTTGATTTAATACTTTTGCCTTTATGTGGATTAATGTATGAGACAAATCTATGTAGTCATCGCCTGTACCAGGAACTTGAAACTCGATAGGTCCATCATCAGCAAGAGATGAAATTGGTTTATAGTGTATCCACAATCCACTTTCAATGCTTGTTTGTGTAGACGGTAGTGCAAACAAATCCAATTCTGACTTAGCGCACTCACAAGAATGATTATGAAGAAAAGACATATTTAATTTGAAAATATATCTTTGATATTCTTTGGTTTTAAAACAAGTTTTTTCGCAGCTTTCACTTTAGCAGCTAATTGTGGAATGAACGGGGACCGTCGTTTTCTTTTAGTTATATACCCAGATCCTGTCATGTTAAATCGATCAATTTTATCATCAGCCTTTCGTTTTAAGTTTGTACTAACTTGCTTTAGACGATCTTTTATTGAGGTTTCCATAGGACGCGCTTGAACCATATCCGATAAAAGACCAACTCCAGCGTTTAATGCCTCCTTACCAATCACTCGAGCACCACTTGAAAGTAAAGGTAAAACTGATCTAAATAAACCCCCTAAGAAGCTCCCAATACCATGACCGCGTTGATATGGTGAACCCTTATAAATTACTCCAACTCCTGATCCAGCTTGATGTGTATAATAATTTTCATATGGACAATTATGATGATCACGAAGAGAATACATTATTATAATTTTCGGAAATGTAGTTTAATACACACGGTTCCAAACTGGAATGGTATTTTTTGTCCTGTGCTCGATCTTATATCTATTTCCAACGTATCGAACTCTCTTCGCATAACAGGTAAGTAGTGAGGTGGAGAGAAAACATACATTTTATTTGCACCATAAATATATTTTGAAGGATCTAATGAAATTATTCTTAATAAAGGAGTCATGACATCGCCCACGATCTGAGGATCGATTATGTCGCAATACACAAATAGTTGAGATGGTAACCCTAAGTGTAAATTAGCAGGGCACTTTCCAAAATTTCTTTCCAAGAGATTTTTATTTGGTTCATAGCCTAGTTGTAAACTTAATTTGGGTGATAATGTAACGGATGTTATATTTTTATCCAAAACAGAAACATACACAAATTTTGTTATTTCATCTTGACGAAATGTTAATTTCTCTCTGATACCATTTAACGCTTTTAAAATATGCTCGACGTTATCATAGTTGGTAGCTGGAATATGTTTTTTGTAGTACACTGTTGAGGGTTTATCTTCAGTAGGCATTAACATGGTTTTTGTAATGTATATAACATTTTCATGATCTTGAACAGTAAACATTGTACATGGATATTGAAACTCGACAACTCCAACCGACCATTCACCTTCTAATTTAATAGCTTTTGGTAATTTTGTTGAAAAATTTGTGGTCTTGTTATCAGGAAAGTAGTCCATTGAACTATTGCTGAGCAAAGTTAAATAAAAACTTTCTTTATTCATATTTCTTTTAAACTAGAAGCTAAAACCCAACTGTTAAATTTATCTGGATAACCTCTCCACTTCACTAATACTTCTTTTCTGTGGCCAGAATAACGAGAGTCAATTATTTTATCTATTTTATATTGTGAGGTGGGGTTGTAAGTGACCTTCTGTAATTCTCTTTCATAAAAAGTACCAACTATTGGTTCATTTTGTAAATCTGTTACTGTATATACAACCCATGGAGATCTATCAATTATTGAAGATATAATAAATATTTCATCACTCCAATTTGATTCATACCCTTTTTGGAAAACATGTTTATATTTAGTTATTCGGACATAATCACCCATATTAAATTTTGGTTTTGGGTGTTCTAAAGAAAGTTTGTTTGACCTCCTATCATAAAGATTAGTCCAAACTGTCATAATATTGCTGGAGTTTACATCAGATGGGCACATCCTAATACTAGAGTGAATGCTGTGATTATAAGAGTATATTAAATCTTGTAAAACATCTATGTATCTATAAGTATTATTATGAGTGAAATAACGCCACATTTTCATTTTTAGAGTTCTTTGAAATCGCTCAACAATACTGGCCTTAATATCAGGATTGTTGGTGGTATAGTAATTAATCTTTTTGGATTTAAAGTATTTTTGTACATCTTTTGAAACAAATTCTGTACCTTTGTCAGATTGTATGTGAGTAGGTGTTGAATTACTTTCAGTAAATATACTTTCAAAGCATTCCTTAGTTGTTTCTGAGTTTTTTTTAATCATTGATCTTGCAAAAGCATATTTACTAAATACATCAATAACACAAAGTATGTAGTTGAAACCATCATTATATTGAGAATAAGTTCGCATATCACTTAAATCAGCTTGCCACAGTTCATTAATATTCGATAGAATGTACCTATTACGCGGGAATTTTTTCCGAATAGGTTTATGTAAAGTGTATGTTTCTTGTGATTGTAACCATTCCTTTACTTGCTTTTTATCCATTTTACCCTTCATGGCTTTTGATAATTTATCAATACTACTAAAACCAGCGGGGTTAGATGGGTCATAATAAATTCTATTAATTTCTTCTAGTACGGGGTCCATTTTTCCCAATCGACCTTTTTACGTATTTTATTTATAAATTTTTTATCTCCACTGTTCGGTGTAGAAAACTCTTGATCTTCAATCTCCGAGGTTTTGTTCAGATCTTTTGCTTGAAGCTGATTAATAAACTCACATCTCTTTGGGTTTCCGATATAAGTGAGTGGTACTTTAATATCTTTTAATGCTTTAGCAAATCTATCCCACCCAACTGGATCACTTCTTTTTAAGGGTCTTAGTGAATCATTTATTAAATCAACAATATTACTTCCAGGAATTTTTTCATTATCAATTATGACTGTGCCTTCATTATCCCAATGTATTTTACTTTTATTTGTTCCAACTAAGTTTAATAATAACTCACCTCTTTTATTATAACTTTTTGGTATTAAACTGAGTATTTGAGTTGGTGTGTAAAGCGGATTTGTGTTATTTTCTTTACTTTTCATGGATCCGTTCTCCTCTAACAAAGATTCAGCATCAACTATACTTTTTAGTTCTCTATCTTTATTTTTAAAGTCAATTTTAGACTCATTTAGATCTTCATTAGATGTATCAGAATAAATTGGTAATCTGAGTGGTTGTCGATCCTCTTCGGTAAAGTGAAGGTATCTTTGTAGTGTTTGTAAATATAACATCCACTTCTTACGGTCTTCCGTCTTACTATTCATAATATTTTGCATTTCAATATCTAATCGAGACAAATTACTATTAACCTTATTTTCTTGTTTTAATTTTTCAATCAATCCAGGTTCAATAAGTATCATTTTCTTTGCATTTTCCATGTTAACTGGCTAGTCCACTTACTAATCCACTCAATATTGCACCTAATATTATTGGTAAGAAAGCCCCTCCTTTTTGTATGATTATATTTTTTCTTAGTTTATGTTTACACTTATGCACCAGTTTACGGAGTATATTTTTGTGTTTATTCAATTTTTGTTTATCTTGATCTTTAAGAGGTACTTTTCCTTGTAAAACGTTATGAATACATTCACAAATACAGTTTATTTCTTCTTCATCACATGTTTTAAGTAACGCTTTTTGATATTTTGGTTTAAGCGTATGCAAAGCGCTTAGCAAATGTTTATGCGTTGTGAGTCGACGATGCATCATTTAGAAATGATTTGAATTGTTTGATTCTTGATGTATTTAAACTCTTTTGTTGGGACGTAGACTGTACAGTGTCCATTAAATGGGAAGACATTTGTCTTGATGCGACAAAAATCATTGGTATTCTGTTTTAAATCTACCATTAAATATCCATGCGCTTCTAAAGTTGCATCCCTGTAGGCATCTTCAATGAATTTTGGGTTATCTGGCGACACTTGTCGTGCTAAATATCTTATTTGAGTTTTATCTCGAGGGTTTTTAAAATATATTATATAACTTGAGTTTAAAGAAATGTCTCTTTGACCTTTACCCTGATGAAATAAATTTTGTGTTAAATAAAATACACTAAGATTCCTATGATGACTACCTTTTGTAAATATATCCACAATTCTTCCATCAGACTCTCTCATTAGATCATCAATAATAACAAGATGTGGGTTTTCACCATCAAACATATTAAGATTAGGAATTCCTTGATGATAGTTAACATTTGGTAAATTATATAAAGGTTGCATTTCATCAAAGCACCATGTGATCTGGTTAAAATCACAATTACATATTTTTTTAACTGATTTTATGAAATTTGTTACAAAATTTGACTTCCCACATCCACTTGGCCCTGCCACAATAGCAGTAAACGGATGGATAAAGTGAAACATTTCACACGTCTGGAGTTCAAAGGGATGAAATAAAAAATGAAAATGTTTTTGTAAAAATTAAGTATATATTGCTAAAATTATATTAAACATAAAATTGATGAAAAAAAACTATTATTCATACGCATACTATTTCTAACACAATTAGTACTCATCAGAATTTTACAATCTTCTCAAATGTATGTTCACAGTTTTATCATTACTTATATAACATTATTTACAATCGAATAATTATAACTCTAACACAATTAGTACATCAGAATTTTACAATCGATACAAATTTTGTACATACACAGAAATAAAAATAAAAAGTTGACATCAACACTTAGCGTAATTTATAATGTCCCCAAGCCAATGTATCAATGTTGTTGTCCATAATACATCGTTTGGTATCATTATATGATAAAGATGCTTTATTTATTTTTTGTGTAAAAATAGTGTGTTTGATTGACTTAAATCGAAGCATACTACAATATTGTACATTTTTATTAAACAAACACGATTTGTAATTTTTCATATTCATTTTGTTGGTAACACTTTTGTTAACCCCTTTTGCCTTTGCTATAAATTTATCTTCTACTTCCAGGGCATACATTTTTGATCGCAACCCTACAAATTCCCTCAATACTTTACCATTATTCTCGTCTTTAAAAAAACCTAACTTTTTTTTATTTATGTTTGGATAACCGTAAATATTATTTTCTGGATAATCTGATGTATCAAAATAGTGAAGTAGATCTGGTTTTATATCCTCATAAAAATTGTCTGTAAAAATTTGATATATCAAACTATCGGTATCGGTGTACAATAACTTAATTTTATTTTTAAACTTTTTAATCATGTAGTTATAATGAAATTCATACATAAGGGTCTTAGATATATCTAAAATACAAAATCCTAAATAAATTGGCTTATCATAAATTAATTTTGTTTTTCGTAATTGTATTGCGACTAAATGTTCTGAAAATATTGATAAACTATGGAATTCTGGTTTTGCAATCAAATCCTGAGCACCTAAAACTTTACCACGATTATCCCAGTGAGTTAGTAGTTTAACGTTTACTCTTTTTTCAATATTTTCCATAGTCTTACCGAAGACAGAATTGTTCATTAATTTAAAAAAGTCTTTTTCAAAGTTTGATTTGGCTAACGTTCTCAAACTAGTATTTAAATCGATGTATTTCTTTAACCAAGAACTCTGTTTAAATTTTAAAATTCTATGTACTTTAATTAATATCATTCCCATTTCAATGCATTGTTTTAAATTCCTGTAGTGAATGATGTATTTATTTTTATTATTTAAATTAGGAACTAATTTAGTTTCTGTAGTATTACCCACACATATGTTTTCAGGACATAACGGAAAGTCAGAATGTAAATTATGAAGTTCATCAGGATATTCCAAATCAACTTCTAAAACATAACCAAAATCAGACGTATCCGACACATTATAATCCGTATTACAATTAACCCATTCGAAACCACCAACAGGAAGGGATTGGGACATTGCCCAACCATACAAATTATTCGCATCAAAATATGTTAGATATGAATTAGGTTTTTCACTATCATAATCCTCCATGAATTTGTTATTTGCTCTAGCAAAACGATTGCTACACTGAGATACACCCCCTCTAATACCAGCTTTAAAAAAAGCAATTTTGTCATAGTCCGTTAACAATTCTAATTCTATTTTCGTAAATTTTAACATTGCGTCCCAACTTAAACCTGGAGCAGTATAGTAATGGGCAGGATCTAATCCGTAAGTTTTAATACAAAGCTTTCTAAAGTTTTCGAACACATCAGTCAAAAGTAAAACATCAGTTTTTAAATACAAATTGGAATAATCAGACATACTACTACACTTAAAATGTTGCCAAATATCTTTTGCATGATTATAATCATCATTTGAAATATTCGAATCTGTGAGTGAACTATAAAACTGGTGTTGATCAGGAAGTGATGGATGTTTCAAGCAATCACTATTACGCATAAATTCATAAGGATAAATACCTTTCCGTCTTAAACGTAAAAAATCTTCATTATTAGGATAGTTTCTTTTTAGTTCTGTAAACTGATCATCATTAAGATTTTTAGCTAGTTGATCTAAACTACACGATAAAAATTTCAATGAATCTACGAATCTTAAAGTTACTGGTTGATTATTTATTGTTAACTGTTTTGAAAATGATATGTATCGTTCTTTATTTTGTGGAATAACTTCAATTTTGCCATCATCGAGGTTTAATGCATGGACAATAAAATGAGCATCGTAGTGACTGAGGTTATGTAAAAATATTGGAACATGACGAGGGGTTCTGAACTTAGAACTACACACTTGATGTGCAACACCCCTTAAACTACCAGTGTGCCAATCAAAATCGTAAAAAGGATCTTCATTTAACTCAGTTTCACAAATATGACATATGTTTGAATTTGAAAATTTAATTTTATCTTCATCTGATAATGGAACGGGGCATTTTTGGAAGCTATTTTTTTTAACTATTGTTTTCACATCTTCACAAAGGCGATTCATAAACACTTGTGCACAGTTTGGTCCACTATACGTCTCATATTTTGATAATCTGTTATCATATGAACATTTAATGTAATATCCGAAACTATACACTTCATGTTTTTGAATATTCATTGTACTAGGCTTGGAGGGATCGTTACTACATGATTCTATCGGATTCAAAAAGGCCTCAAAGTCTGCATAAACCACAAAGGGCATTTCCAACTTTTTTGTGAATTTATCAAATTTTAATTTATTATTTGATGTTGCGTTACCAAACCAATCCTTTTTGGAATTTTCACCTTTGGGTAATTCCGTACAAATGTGAGCGCAATCATATTGTTGATGGTTATTAAGTCTTTCCTCTGATGGGAAATGAATTAAACATGAATCGCATATATAAACTGCACGATGTTGACTTGATATTTGTGAACTAACTAATCGCGATAAGTTTTTAATAAAACAGTAATGATTGTTAGTACCATTTGATATATATAGTAGGTTGATATGATTAGGGGTACGACATTTTGTTAAGTATAAAGGACCTACAACAGAATTACACTTTTTTTCTTTATTATACTCTAAACCAAAAACATTTATACTAATATTGTTTAATTTCTCTACTTTTGATATATCTGCAATTTTAACCGGAAAAGAAATACCAGTAAATTTAAGTTTATTTCCATGAATTGTGTAAGATGTTACCCGATCTACACTTTTACATACAGGATATAAACCAGAGAGTAATGCCCATTTGAAGCACATATTATCATTATTTTTAACATTGATTACAGCTTTTTTTGATTTAATATCTTGAGGAAGATCGATATATGAACTACCACGTAGGGGGTTGAATTTGTTAACATTCATGTCTATGTATTTAATTTGATTAAGACTCCAACCACTATCTTTTTTTTCAAATTGACAAATTTTACCAACTACAGTGTCTATTAATGATGAATAAAAAATATTTAAGTCGTCACCCTGACAAATTATGTAATTAAACGTTTGAAAATCAAATGTATTCTTAATGTCTTTAGTTTGTTGTATGAAATCAGCATGCAATATGAAGTTTATTTTAAGAATTGTATGTTGTTGAATACATTCATTTATCAAAAATAAGATATCAATTTTTAATGAATTTAAAAACGATTCCGGTGTTTCAAAATATTGCATCGATTGAGTTGTTTTACTATTAATTCTATATGTTAAAATTCGGTTACCAAAAGCGGTTTCAACAACTGTTACATTTGTTAATGAACTATGTGATTTTAAAAGATTATTTTTATGAGAATTGCTTTTTAAATGGTTATTTAGATACCTTTTATTAATAAAAACATGACATGTGTCACATTCCACCTTATTGTTGTCCACGTTATTGGTTTCAATCGATGATGTAGAAGCTCCTTCATCAAATTTTGTTTTCTTGGTACTCATATTTTCATCAGTAGTGATAGTTCGTTTGTTACCTCTTCCAACTTGTGGTTGACTGTAACAAAAAACAAGAAAATTATTAGATAAATCTTAAAATAAAACATTACTACAATAATATTTCTTATTGAGTTTGTACTTTTAATACTTACATCAACGTTGTTTCAACCATTGCACAGTGATTATACAACTCATCATCATATGATGAATCGAACAGTTCACGCTTCTCCATTTCATCACAAACTTTTGACATCTCCTGATCGAATTCACTGTCGAATGAGCACAGTAAGTAACAGTTAAGTGTCGGTAGACCAATGATACCCAATTTCAAATAATGTTCAATATTTATAGTCTAGCAAAGGATTAGAAAGACAGATAGAATCTAATGAGTACACAGAAGTAATTTAAGTAAACAGAATCACATTCACTAATCAGCTAATGGCTATCATTGTTAAAAAAGTATTTTTTAACGTTTTCACTTTCTGCTATTGTCTTTGTAATATTGTATACGAGGCCGTTTGTGTTGTCGTAGATGCTATCCTTATTATTCTTTACATAATATTTAATCCTCGTGGTAGCGTGCTTCCAATGATCGGTAGTTGGAATCTTACATAGCTTCTTCATATCGTACATTTCAATTTTTATGAGATGCGTCGCTTGGGCTCCGTCGTCAGAATTAGTAGAAATGTATGATACACCATCTCTAGCGGCTCGTGCCACGGTTGACGATAACTGTTTCTTCTTTTTTATTTTTGGCATCACTTCAAAAAAATTATCAATCGGTTGCGCTTGCGATTTCCTTTTTCCACCATCGCATGTGTTATTAATGACGATATCATCGCCCTCTTCTTCATGTTGAGGGGAGAGCGGTGAGTAGTAATACTGTTTATAGGTATTTTCATTATCGTCTGCGAAGCTGAATGATCTCTGCAACAACAGAGATATCATGTTAATATCAATTTGTTTACATTGTGATTACACACACACACACGTTAGGAAATAACAAAAGAACAACAAAAGATATACAAGTAAGTTTGTCAATAGAATAAACACTTACCTCCATGATTATTGATGCGCTGAAGTACCACAAACGAAGTATCGGTATACAATTCACTGTGGTCAAACGACCATAGACTGATTTCATGACTGCAACTGTTCGCTCTTATATAGCACCATTCTTATCTAAAGCAAATTCCTAAGTTCAACGAAACTGATAGTGACTCTATGAGTCAACAAAGTTATCGCACATTGTTCCCATCAGGCATCAGCTTGTTTTCTGAGTCACTCAAAAGAATGCGATATATTTACAAAAATCACTATAATTGAACATTCCTATGGCAACCATTGAACAGATTGGTACTGTAATAATCTGCTAATAGCAGTAATATCATGGATACACTTGAAGTACAGCAACATCTAAAAAAGATCCATCCCAGTCTAGAAAAAAATGTTTATGCTGCTAATAGACTACCTATGTATACCCATGTACCGACGTATATAATATGCAATTTGGATACGGATGATAAACCAGGCTCACACTGGGTAGCTGTACATATCGATACGAAGGGCATCGGTCAATATTTTGATTCATATGGACGAGGACCTACGCAATATTATCTCGAGTTTTTAAAAAGGAATTGCTGAATTTGCTGAAATAGGTCTAAGGTGAGGAGCCAGACCAAGAGAGATACAGAAATCCGCAGGGCAGCATGTGGCGAACTGTTGGGCAGTAGCGACCCCACGGACCCTATCTTCAGGGAGAAGTCTTGTTCCTCACCTCTGGCTTGCCTTTATTGGCCGGCTGGAGTGAACAATGACGATGAACAGAGCTCCCACCTCATTCTTGCCTTTATTGGCCGGCTTGAGTGGAGATTCGCAAGAGCAAACGTGCTCGGAGGAAGGAAGTATTCCAGTAAGATGCTGGTAGGGATCTTGACCGTACTTCCGGGATTGTCCTGATAGCCGTGGAATACCTCTCCACTCCTCATAAGCACCTCAGGACATGTTGCCCCCTTGTTGCTACGTCACTATGTGCTAGCGACCGTTTCCGGGGGCCCATTGTTGAGTGTGCAAGTCACCCCCTGCCATTTTATCCGTGTATATATAAAACATTGATCAAGCAGGGGTCGTAGTTATTCCATAGTTCTTGGTAACCAGTCCACTTTAGCCACCCCAACCCATAGTCCAACTTTTTATTTTTCCATATCCTGCAATAGTCCTACCCCAACTAGCATTTTGGTAATAAGAATTGGTGATAAAAGAGTTATTTAAAAGTGAATTTGGCAAGCAAGAGTTATACAATGGTTTTAGCAATTGGTGTTAGAGCACGCTCTAACCCCGTACAAACTCTCGATTGGGCCCACGTCTTATAGCGCTATAAGTAATATAATAATTTTAATGCTCACTCTTATAACACTGAGAGTTACATAATAGTTATAGGTTGGCGTTAGTGGCAAACAATTTCTTGTATCTATAATGATGGTATAATATAAATCTAGCTACCTCAAGCACTTTAAAGTCTGTATTATGGTTATAATAAAAACTATAGGTGGTACACAAGTTCTGAAGTCTACTGGTATACATTTTATAGTAACATATTAGTTCTTTTTAGGTCCATTTTTTTCTTGGATTTACTTTATGTATCTTGATCAGTGTTAATTAGCAACTCAGGGCTGTAGCGTGTTTTCTTTTTCTATTGTTTTGCATATACATTAGTTCCAAAAGTGTTACTTTATTTCTCAAAAATGATGGCAAACTAAGGAGGTGAAATTAAGTGAATCTCAGTTACGGATTGTCAATAACTCGGTGAGTCAAGTTTGATTTCTTTCTCACATGGCTAAAATTTATTGCGAGGGTTACTTTATTGAGAAAATAATATATGTTTTGCATCTCAATTTTGCAGGGCCTTAAAAATAAGTGATATTTAAAGTAAAAATAAATTGCATTTTATCATGCGGGGCATACACTCAATCTAAATTTAGAAAATCAGGATATTGGCTCTCTCTTTTACAGTCATTGTGTATTGTAGTAAATATATTGCGTTTTAAAATGAGAAAATTAAACAAAATATGGGTTTTAAACTAGTTTTTTTCTGATTTATTTTTAGGTTATGTTTGATTTAGAATGGTGTCTACTCCTTATTATCCCAGGCTCCTATTATTACTATTAATGAACAAGAAGTACTGGATGGGCTGTAGTTAGAACTATTGTAGCACTTGTTACACCAGAATAGGGTTTTAAAGGTAATAAGAGTACAAGTTTAAGAGGTTTGGTTCTATAATGATTCGACTTAGATGCAAAAGTAGTGGTATTTTAGGGTTACGTTTTTCAATCGATAAAACCCTTCCATCAAAAAAGGGAAAAAAGATGTAAAATTGAGATTAAATGCTTGATAGTTTTTCATTTTTAAATATCCAATAATCAATATTTATGTCATTTTCTGTTTTAATAGCTATGGCTTTTTTGATTAATTAATGTATTTTCATAATTGTTAATATTGTCTTTTTTCTGGGAGATGGTGAACTCTTGGGACAACAAATACACAGTTTCACATAATGTTGAACTTTTCAAAAGTATCCTTAAGAATGCCAAAAAGAGGAATATGGCAAAAAAAGAAAGAGCATCTACCTCAAGGAAACGCACAAAAACATCAAAAAGTCAGTCTCTAAATGACGAAATGGAATCTGACAAAGAAGGAACATCCGTAAAAACTGCCAAAAAGGCTAAGATAGAGAAACAGCAAACAGAAAAATACGAAAATAATGAGGAAAGTTCTTCTAAGCAAAATAATATCGTAAGAGGCGTAGTTGAAGAAGGAATAGATGAAAAAGAGAAAGAAAAAAAAATCAAAGACTTTAGACTCTATGATTGAAGAAAATGACTGCATTATTGATCAAGATCAAGAAACAACAAACGATAACGAAATTCCAGGAGATGTCGACTCTATTATTGATGAAATTGAAAACACAGAGGAAGAAGAGGAAGATCACGAAAGGTAGGAAGACACTTCAAATGATAAAGAAAGTACAGTAGATTCAGACGGAACTTTTGAAGATAGTGACATCGCGCACAGTAAATTTGAAGAAGAGTAAAAAAATTACAATGAAAAGATAAATTGCCCAAACTCAACTATGAAAGAAAACAACGGATAGCGATAATAGAGAAGAAAAAAATGAAAAAAACACGCCGAACAAAAACTATGAAAGAAAATGAAACAACGGATAGCGATAATAGAGAAGAAAAAAATGAAAAAAACACGCCGAACAAAAATTTGAAAAAAATCATGTTAAAAGAAGTGCAATAGATTCTAACTCGAAAAGCAAAATGGAAAACTGAGGTAGAGAAAATAGATGACAATGAAAACATACATTATCCAAACTCAACTATTAATCAAAATGAAACCATGGATAAAAAAGAGAAAACAGGATAAAAGAAATTGACGAAGACACGTTGAAGGAAAAGAACTCAATTAACGTAAAAATTGCTAAAAAGAATGATAGATTTTAAGAAAATTTGAACTCAGTAATAGGAGAAAATGAAAAAAAAAGATAACGATAAGGAAAAAGAAAAAGCACATGGCACGATTAAATTAGATTCTAATTTCACTAACAAAGAAAATGAAAACATCGTGGAAAAACAGAAGAAAGAAAAGAAAAGAGACAGAGGAATACATTCCAAATCTAAGAAATACATGGAAAATAAAAAGAAGAAGGAAACAATCATGACTTAAAAAGGAAAGGAGGCTACCTGTTTCCTCTAAGAATTTTGATTTTTGAATTGCTTTCTCTCTCTGTTAATAATTTTATTAGTTTTTCTTTTACTTTTCAGAAAGTATTATTGTCCTCTTACGACTTATATTTTGGAAATTATTACGATTTTAATAGTTTTTTTAGTTTTTCTTTAACTGTTCAGAAGGTGTTTTAGCAATAAGATTTTGCAGATTAGTTGATTATTTTTGTTTAAATATGAACAAAGAAATATTTTTAGTTAAAGTACAATTTTTAAAGTTACATTCCTTTCATTGCGATTTCTTGATTAAAAAACATGTGATCTGTTACCGTTATTCCTATGGATGTATACAACGCGAATTTGCATTCACAATAAAAAAAATTAAGGGTGTGTTCTGCCCATGAAACTGATCAACTTTCTCCAACATGGTTCAGAAAACCACAAAAACGCCGCGGCCAGCTGACGCATTTAGTATGGGAACTCCACAAATTTTATTCATATCATTTTACACTCTGACGGAAAGTGCACTAATCACAGTGCACTGAACTGAGCTGATAATTTGTATTACATGACTAATAGTTTTTGTTTTAATTGCAAGATATGAGAAAATCTTATTTTTTAATATTATTTTGATTTTAACTTTAGAACTTATTGTTGAATATACAGAGTAAATATATTTTTTTTCTTTTTAGAAAACGTTTGAATTAAGTAAAATAATTGTTTGAGTTGTTATTTTGATGATTGTGTAAGATCTCCTTGAAGTTTAAGATTTGTTAATATTTAGGTTGTTATTAAGTTACGGTACTGTGCAAGTCATTATGATGGTAGTTTTAGCGTTTTTTATTATTTTACAAATTTGTTAAAACCTGAGTAAATAAGACGAAGCTAGCCATTATAATTAATTCTTCTTCTTCTGTCGCATAAATCTGTCGTGTGGAGGCAGGAAGCCGTTAACAAAAGTCCTTTTGTTTTAGATTTATTTTAAAAAAAAGACATGTGAATGAGACTGAATAAGTATTATGTTTTGTAAGCATACATCTGTATGTTTTAGTTGTTAAACTCTTTTTGGTCAGACTAGTGGATTGATAATCATGTAAGGAATTTTGAATAAAACCACAATTAATTGTAAAAGCTTGTATTTATTTGTACTGTACTAAAACACACTTCGTATTTTTTATTCATAAAGTATGTAAAAGCGGTATAAAATAGAGAAATCTGCCGTGCGCAATACATACTAGCTTACAGTTTACATCATCAGGGCTCAGAACGACATCAGTTTTCCCTAAACTTCTTTCACAGACTTTGTAGATGTTTAGGAAAGACGACCGAAGAGGTTTTTCAAATACTAGCATTTTCCCCATAGGTATAATAATATTTTTTTTAGCGTTGATAGATATATTTAAGACTTCAATAATATCATTAGTTGATAATAGAAAATATTTATTTCTCTCCTTGCAAGAAATTGTGAAATGCTCTAAGTTAAGCACCGCAAAATCCTTAAGTCTCGTTAAAAAAGGCTTTTCATACTTGGGTTTACTTTTTAGGGATTTTGAATTTATATTTTGTTATAATATCTTTCGGTTTTCCTTTTCCATAATAAATACCAATAATGAAAGGGTCATCATCAATCTCGTGCATGTTTGCCAATATAGGCCAGAATTCGAATTTAGAGCTTTTAAAAATAGGTAACCCATCTAAATTAACATTCAAATATATATTTTCAGGCACAAAGTCCAAATTTTTTTTCAGGCACAAAGTATTTTTGTTAGTGGAATAATGATTCCATTATGCCAATATTCACCACCGTCGAAAATTTTAAGACAAACTTCTGTTGGGGTTTGCAGAATCGTACGAGGATCAGGGGGCCTAAAAAGGCCACTTTGGCAGAATCATAAAAGGATAACAGAATGGACAGTTAATCGTATCAAATCCCATTGATGAAGCATTTTTCAGTTATTTTTTTTGTCTGTGCTAAAATACCAATCAATCCAATCCAAATCCAATCCCAATCTCTTTGATTGTACCTACGTAGTGCAGCGAAAAAAAAGAAAAACACGGACTGTCTTCGCCATTTTATAATTCCTTTTATGATTCTCCAAAGTGGCCTTTTTAGGCCCCCAGATGGTAAAATATTTACAAATCTCTTATTCAAAATTGATACCAAATCTTTTAAGGCAGCTTGGCTAATATTTTTTTGTTTAGCCCATATTCTTAAGTCGTTTTTAAAATTCGTATTTTTTACATATATTCCCCTTCTTGCTCTTCATCTGAGCTATCAGAACTACTTAGTGGATAAGGAGGTATAGAGGCATCTTCTGTAAAACTAAATTCTCGCTGTACAGAACCCTCCTCTGTAAAATTAAATTTTTCCTGTACAGAACCCTGTTCAAAACTTTGCGTTTCACCATTTTTACTGCTCACATTCATATTATGATTTTCGTGTTCTGTGAATTACAAAGATCTTAATTATTATAATCGCCTAGTATTAGGTATTCACAAACAAACAAAAACATTATTGTACGGAACCTTGTTGAATTTCCTGCACCTGACCGACATTTTCGGTGGAATCGCTGCGACAGCACGAACATTTTCTTCGGCGTTTAGGCTGTGCTGGATGAATATATTCGTTGCAAATACTACTACAGCCCGGACTGGCGTCATCAATACTTCTAATTAAAGTCAACGAAGAACTATGATGCAGAATTGCATCAATGGGCACTGTTTGTAATGTGGTGATTTTATCGCAAGATGACACTTGTTGAGACGATCTAATTATTTTTTGTATTCGTTTAATATTCTTCTTTTAACTCCTCCACATCTTTTTCGTTTTATCCAGGAACTCATGACAAAAATCACAAAATTCTGGCTATATGTATCACTGTAATTTGCATGTAATCAGATCAGAAAACATAACATTTAGAAGTTAGAAACATTATGCATCTATAAAAGTAATAATATATATTTTTTATGATATCAAGTGAAAATAAAGAGTTACAATTTTTAAATTCCGTGTTATTATGGCTTAGAATAACATAAAAGTAAATTTGAACACCACTGTAACGATTATGGCTCTAAAAATAATTCCATAATACCAATTGCTATCATAAATAAGGGTTTCTGATTACTAAATTAAGTAGCTGTAAATAAGTTGCAATTAATACTTTTATAGCAACGTAGGTGGTAAAAATATTTTACTAACTAATTTCAAGAGCTCTTGTCGGTAGAAAGAGTTATAAGAAACTATAATATTACTTTTAGTCATTTCTGTTACTTGAATTTATAAAAGCAGGTGCTATGATGGTTGCGACTGTACCGTTTATACCTCCTTAAGTAATAATCCGTTTCATAGGCAAGTTAGGCGGTATAAAACATTTACTTAGCACTCTTCAAGAACACTTGAAAATAGTGAGACTTATTAGAAACCTAACTATTACCTTAGGTACTTATTGTTACTTGAAGTTACAATACCTAGTGTTTCTGTGGTTCAGCTTTTATCTTTTATACCTACCGTAGTCATATTATGTCTTCTTGTTACTGTTACTCATCTTGATGAGTTATTTAGTTATAGTCATGACCATTGAATAATCAAAAGTTTTAC
This sequence comes from Mesoligia furuncula, assembly GCA_916614155.1. NCBI lineage: Eukaryota > Metazoa > Arthropoda > Insecta > Lepidoptera > Noctuidae > Mesoligia > Mesoligia furuncula. The sequence continues at coordinate 15,441,509 of OU744816.1, forward strand.
TGGGCGCTTTTATACACCCGTTAAACCAATACAAACGATAACAGAGGTGGAAATTAGCGTCAAAATGTTGGTTGGGACACCAACCGGGGGTTATCCTTGGGTGCACTTGCATAGCGCATACAGGGATAATCGTCGGTTGGTGCCGCATTTCATTAAAATTTCCTAAGGGGCCTCTGCGAGTTGGCTTCGGCCCCTCGTACGCCTTCCAAAGGACCGGGACCCAATGGTTCCGAGAAAAAAGAGAAAAAAAGAAAAAAAAGAAAAAAAAAGAAAAAAAAAAATAATAATAATAATTTATTTGCATCAAGTTTTACATTTTACATTAAACACATGGTAGTACATACAGTTTAATAGTAGATTATGCACCAAGGGGCTAAAGTTGTGTCTTATGTCACGGGCGTCATATTGAATCTCGAGCGCAATGAAGGATTCGGGATTTAACTCACGAGCGCAGCGAGGGAGTTAAGAATTTAACTCACGAGCGAAGCGAGGGAGTTAATACAAGAATCCTGAATGCAGCGAGGGATTCAAGCTAGCCCAAGGCAAAGACACCTTTAGCCCAGAGGAGGATACTCTACTTTTTACACCTACTGTGAGAAAATAATAGCCATAGTACGAAAATTCGCGCCTTTATTGCGTCTACCAATAAGTAGCCAAGACACGATCAATTCGATTTTTAAAAAAAAAGTCTCTTCTACGGTTTTGTCGTGTGTGTTTATTGATATCACTCTCATGGAAGTGGCGTTTGTGTAAACTAAGCTTTATACAGGGCTGGTATGGTTTTGGATGATTGGCTGTATGCATTTTGAATTTAGAACGTCATTGGAGACGCTCGTGAAAATAGAGTATTTTTGATAAAATGTGATAAATCGACTGTAGTATAGATAGGTTTATTATTTATTTATTTATTCACAAAATCCACAGCAATCTTAGCGCAGTTTACTTAAAATAAATTAACTAATGTTACAGCCAATTACTATTACGGTATTACTGCGCGGTACGGTATTTGTTATTATTAATGCCAGTTTTAATGTTATTCCATTCCTTTTAAAAAATGGTTCGTAGTTATCTAATTATTCTTACAATATTATGTCTTCGAAAACATGGCAACGATATGAAGAAGCAGTTGTTATGATTTTGTAGGAAATCGAGAATATCATCCACGCGTAGTAAGGGTTTCGAGAATAGCTTTCCTCTTTCTGGCACCAAAGGGTGAAATTTTTGTTAGTACTATACTGCCAATTTAGCTGAGCATGTGAGATTCCAAATTCAAATCACATTATTGACCAGCGGGTCATAATGAAATCCAGTACAACATTATTGACCGGCTGTGCCCCCGGCCACTAATGACTCACTTTAGGTTAAGGTTGCTTGACATATAATTTGACATTTTCGAGCAGGTGGTGTGAAAAGTAAATTATACAATAGTGTGGCGACACCAGCACCCTTGCTAAGTTGCCAAGGCAACTTGTGTTAAAGATGCTGGGCCCGACCCTCTATGAGATGTTTCTTAATTGCATTTAGGTACATACATGTCATTTTGCAATTATGTGAGTAGTTCATTATATGGCGTAGGTAAACGAACAAATAAACTAATTATGAAAGGAAATATAACAAAGTAATATAAAAAAAACAAAGAAATATAAAGAGTATTGCGTGTAGTGGTGTGTGAAAGGGTGTGTGAGGGTGTGTGTGTGGGGTGTGTGAGGGTGTGAGTGTGGGGTGTGTGTGGGGTGTGTAAGGGTGTGTGTGTGTGTGAGGGTGTGTGTGTGTGAATTATTATTCGTATATTTGTGGGTAATGGTAGCTAGCGATGTTCAAATGAGGAAAAGGGGTTTAACGGGAGCTGTATTGACTCAACAATAAGCTTTCTGTGTTGTTGTAATTAAGGGTTTGTAGCCAATTATATAGCTTCTTTTTAAATGATATTATAGGGAGTGAGTAAAAGTTCAGTATTCTGTTAAGACTATTGTAGAGATGAGGACCTTGGAAACAGGGAAATCTTCTTGTGAAAGAGTATTTACAGCGGAAGGGTTGACATACTTTGTCTTTGCGTCTTGTGGTAATTATTTCGTAGGAGGTTCTTTGATGCTGATATAGTAATATGTGTAATACAAATAATTGTCTGACTGTGAGGACTTTACAGTTCTTATATAGTTCTTCAGTTGGGAAAAGGATGGGCCGAAAGGTACTAATTTTCAGCACTGCTCTCTGAGCTCGTTCTAGTTTCAACAGTACCGTCTTGGGTGCACCACCCCAAGCGCATATACAGTACGTTAAGAGAGACTGGCAAAGAGCAAAATATGTACACCTGATAGTTTGAGGTTCTGCAATGTGGCGAAGAGTACTAAAGACAAAAATTAACTTTCTGATTCTTCTTGTCAGTAGCTCTATATGAGGTGCAAAGCTCAGGCCATCATCAAGAGTCACACCGAGGTATATTATGGTTCGACAACGTTCTAATTTTGGGCATGTACATGTCGCAGAACCAGACAGTAAACATGAGTGCGCTACCAAAGCGTATGAATCAGGAGGTTGAGTGGAATGTCGCAAGCTGTACGTAAGAATTTTAGTTTTGTCGGTATTGATTGTGAGAAGGTGTCTTTTGAGCCATTGTAGAACACTATTTAGTCCTTTTTGTGCGGAAGCGAAGGTGTCATCCCAAGTCACGCCAGAGAAGGTAAGGACGGTGTCATCAGCAAACGCCACGATTCTTCCACTTTCCAAATTCATATTACATAATTGATTAACATAAATCAGAAAAAGGGTTGGGCCAAGCACACTGCCTTGGGGAACGCCGAATGTCACTGGTTCCTCTCTACTGAGGTAATTTTTTATTTTTACACACTGAGTTCGGTTTTGAAGGTAGTCCCTAAAGATATTAAGTGTATGGCCACGAATCCCGAGTTCCTCCAGCTTTATTAATAAGTCAGAAATCGAAACTGTATCGAAAGCTTTTTTTAGGTCCAAAAAAATTGACAATACTTTATTTTTACTATCAATATTTTTTGTAACATGGTCGATTAAATCATTTACAGCACAGCTAGTGGATTTGTTGCGTCTAAAGCCGAATTGATTGGGAGAAAAAAGCTTTTTATCTTCCATATAAGTCACAAGTCTTTTGTTGATTAGGCGTTCTAGAACTTTAGAAATAGAAGGTAATACTGCAATAGGACGGTAATTATTTACAAGCTTTTTGCTCCCATTTTTATGAATGGGGTGTATGATGGCCTTCTTGAAGTACAGGGGGAAAGTGCCGGTATGGAAGCAGAGATTAAAAATATGTGTGAGAATGGGGACCAGTGTCAATGAATAGCGTTTTAAGAACTGTGTTGGAATGTGGTCCCAGCCTATAGCAGAATCTGATTTCAATGACATTAATACCTCCCCGACTTCCGCTTCATCGGTGTCTAACATGACGAATGATTGTAAAGGTGAGGATGTGGAGGCAATGTCTGGTGGGATTTTTTGACTATCAGGTGGACAAGAAAATTTATCTGCAAGTTCCTTGCCGATGTTGGCAAAAAAGTTGTTTACCCCGTCAACCGAGGCCTGAGGTGAAGTAGAAGAAGCCAATAAATCAGTGCTGGGTATGTTTGGCTCTCCTGTATTTGTTACTCTCTTTATCACCTTCCAAATCTTTTTATTGTCTTTTGAAGCCTCACTCAATTCTCTCCTGTCATAATCTCTTTTTAGTTTTTTTAAGATTTTTGTGCAGTAGTTCCTATATCTTTTATATGTAATACTTAATATAACATTGCTCGGAGACAGCTTGAGTTTTTTGTGCATTGCATCTTTATTACGCATACAGCGGAGCATACCAATAGTCATCCACGGTTTGAGTAAGCGTTTTTTATTTGGAATCTCGATTATAAAAGTGTGAGTATTTATGAGTCTAGCTAGAATAGTAACTAAACTTTTTGTCGCTTCATTAGCGTCGGTATGCTCGTAAACTAGTTGGAAATTAGTGGCATATTATAAATTCGAAAGCAACTCTGTCTGTCTGTCTGTATGTTACCTTTTCACACCTAAACCACTGAACGGATTTCGATAAAATTTGGCAGAGAGATAGATTGCATCCCGCGGAAGGACATAGGATAGTTTTTATTGCCATACTTCGCAGGCGAAGCCGCGGGTGGCAGCTAGTATAATTATAAATTCAACATTAATGATGTAATTAATATTTTTGTAAAAGTATAATTTAAAACCCTGGAGTTTCTTGCCCGTTCTTCTCCATAGATATCTACGCTTTGGAATGGGCAACTAGCTTAACATTTTCTATGCTAAAACTATGGGAAAAGACTAGGCAGATGGTGATGATGTAACTTCTGATCATTAACCTCCTTAGAGGCTGCTGAAATATTGCCATAGATAATCACCAAGTTTTTTTTTAGACTGGATAAAATAGCGTTTACCACCACGCAGTCGCTTTCTCGACGAAACTTATGAAAACAACAGGTTACTAAATCCTCTAGGAATGCGAAGCGCGCGATACATTCTTGAGATTACAAGAACACACTTAAAAATAGTTTCAGAGAAATGAAATTACGTAATCGAGCTAATTTTGTGAAGTGAATAAACTACATCGAACTACCATTGTTATCGAAGAAGCATGTCGTCGAAGTCGCATCGTTGCCGTTTTCATGTCGAAGAAACGCTTTGTCGGAGTAAAGTAGTGTCGGACTTAAGGTAGGTATTTCAAAGTAAAGTATTGTCGAAATGAAGACATGTCGGAGTTCCATATTGTCGAAATAAAATCTTGTCGTACTTACTACTTACAGTTTGTCGAAATTCAGTTGGTAAGTCATTAAAAATATTGCAAGAAAGTGGAAGAAGAAAATTAAGGCTTCCGAAATCGGGTTGAACTAAAACCAAACGGGTATCGGACAATACTTAGCGTCCGGCCAGCCCTTGGGTCACGGGAAGTGTCAACCAGCCGTTTAGAGATTTCATTGAACAAGCCATGAGGACTCGGAACCCACGGTTACAACCACAAACGGCTCGAAAATATAATTACCCATAAGATTATTATACTTTAGCTACTTGAGGTTTTACGCAGCACCAGCACATCACGCGGAGCCAGGGAGATCGGAAGGCGCAAGAGTATGAGAGAATTGATTACAAAATGGCGGTAAACTTACTCCGAGATGATGAGATGATGGGATGGGAGATTGGAAGGCGCAAGAGTATGAGAGAATTTATTACAAAATGGCGGTAAACTTACTCCGAGATGAACAGTTGACTTTCCAGGATTAGGAAAAAAAACAGGATTTAGAAAATTCCTAATCCTGGAAAGTACCTAATCGTGGAAAATAGGTATTCCAGGATTAGGCTGCGTTTCCACCAGAGATGAGCGAGGATGCGTAGCGAGGGATGTGTGTGAAACCAACCAATAGCATCGCTTCATTTTTATAGCTTGAACTAAGTTAGCGTTGGTATTGGTTAGTTTGACACACATCCCTCGCTACGCTTCCTCGCTCATCTCTGGTGGAAACGCAGCCTTAGGCATTTTAAAAAGAAAACAGTGGTGTGTAAAGGTTGATGCTTCCCTTAAGGCTGCACCGACCGCCAAGTGGCGCCCTCATCGTTTGTTTGATTATTTCTTTTATTTTACAATGAAAATGCAGAAAATAAGCACGTTAAGTGGTGCTCCACAAGATTATACGTTAATATTATTATAAACGGTAGTTTTAGATTGTTTAGTTTTATTATAATCACTAAAACGGAAAATAGTGGCCACTTTTATCCGCAACAACGCAGCGTAACGACGCAGCCTTAAGGGGATTCCCTTAAGGGAACAATAAATTGAACGACATTGTAAAGAGAGCACATTTTATACATGCTATAAACTGGCATGTTATAACAGGTGGTATTTTGAGGACATTTTCAAATTTACAGTTCATTAGATTGGTCATAAAACAGATTAAGCCATTTGATGTTTCAAACGGTACATAAATCATTAAGATTTGTTGTAACTAGTTTTGATTTAGATTTATTTCGTAATTTTGTTAAGAGACTGCAGGAAGAGGCTAGGTCAACTTGTAGTCTGAGAAGTCAAGATTGCAGCAAAGACCTGAATGTAATTATTACAGAGGAAATTGTATCAATAAAAGTACACAGTCATAAAAAAACCGTTCTACTAATTCGTTTGGGAATAGAAGTTAGTAAGGGAGATAGACTGACTGAGGGTAACATCATACTAGCAAAAAACATGATTGATGATGAAAATCTATACTAAAAGTGACACATGTCCGCCGCGCATGACGCCAACATCGAAAGGGATAATACAATAAAGCTGAAGAGTTAGTTTGAACACGCTAATCTCTGGCACTATCACTCAGATTTGAAAAATTCTTTTTGCATTTGATAGCTCAATTCTTGAGGAAGGCTATAGGTTATTTAACATCACACTATGATCCTTAGGAGCCGATCAAAACCAAAAAAAAAGTCAGAAAGGACCCTAAGCAATAACAAAGTAATAGCGCGGGCAGGTGATGCCAACGGTGGATCGGGAAAACGAAAATTTTGACGCGAACGAAGTCACGGCCAGAAGCTAGTACTATAATGACTATGCCGATGCCATCGATCCTAATCTCACCCAATTACAACCCATAGAATACAAAACATATAAAACCCAGCTTGTAAACGTAGTAAATAAACCAGTGAATCAACATAAAGATCACAAAACAACTGCAAATTGTTACAATTTCGTGGAAACGGTGAAGGAGTGTTTCAAAGAGTTTGACGAAGCAACGCTAAAACTGTACGCCCTTGCGCTGCCCATCTGCTGGAGGTATGTGTGGACAACTGGACAGTTGTGATTTGTGGCATGCTGTGTAATCATCAGCTGCAATGTACTGTAGTAGGTGGGATTAAATACAATGTAAGGGATACTAAGGCCGAGATCTTCAAACATTACTTAGCACGTAATTTGGCTAACCGTTATTCTTTTCACTGTCGTACAACTGTCATAGATAATAATAATCAAAACGTTTAGGAATTAGAGTGGAGTTTTGCGAACAGAGAAGAAGAGAGAAAGAATTTAGGGGATGTCCCTTTGTCAGATGATTCGCATTAACAATTTTGAACAATTGTTTTTGTCTATTGAATCTACTGATTCAACTGGTAGGTAACTGGCGTAACACACATAAAACGACAATTGATAGCAATTTCTTTAATTTTGACAGTACAGCCATATTCATTGCGTTATTTACGTTGTTAAGCAGACGAATTTGTCAAATCTAAGAAGCAATGGATTAGGAATTTTCTTCAAAACCCTTGAATTGAAAGTGTATGGTGTTGGTTTAACAAGTCTTTACTAAGACTCTCAAAACTGCTGAGAAATCATTGATGAAAATGTAGAGAATAGAGGACACTAATCCAAATTTCTTAAACGTGAACTCACAATTCATAGGACAAATTATGTCAACGCAACGCTTTATACAAATGTTTCTATTTCTTCTAGAAAATCCAAAATGTGTGGACAGATTGAAGCAGTACTTAATCTTCGTTGCCACCCGATCAAATTACAGCATCTCAAACTGATCGTTTCCACGAATTCATTCACTAAAAGTCGGTATCAAATCAGATCCTCCATAATTTGGAATCATTCCAAACCTTAACATGCTGTGTATATTATTTTCCCGTGATTCAACGAAAAAATATTTCATACACAACCGGATGACAAAATTGGGCTGTTACATGAAATTAATGGGATTTGATATCGATTTCAGTTTTTTCTATATTATGTACACATGTAGTTGGTAGAAACATTTATTGGTGAAAAACTGGGTGCGTCATGTTTTGCTCATAAATCATTCACTCTCGCAGAGTGTGTTTGACCTCCTCTTCCTGAAATCTGTGTTTCGTAGCTGTATCTAAATATTTTATCAGCAAGTGTATCAGTGAATAGATAAATTTAAACGGTTTAAATTTATTTATTCACTGATAGATACACGTGCTTTGCAGTATGTATATAGGTAGTGCTAGTGTGTAGCTTTTAGAAGGCATTTTACTCAATATAACCCAGTTTCTACGCTCTAAAAAGGGTTAGAAACGATGAAACGTTTTTTTAAAAGAGTAGCCGTGGAGTTTCTTGCCGGCTCTTCTTCATAGGAAACAATTTGGAACCGTGCACCTAGCTTCTGAAGTTTCATATGTGCCCATGCAGCTTTATGTGAAAAAAAATATTTTGATTTTGGAAAATTCTTGTTGCTTTGCTCATATGGAATCAAATTCTCTATGAAAACTACGATTGGAAGATCTAACCTAACCTTTTTTTTTTTTTTAACGTGGAGAAATGCTCATGCATTCTGCACTACCACGGGGAGGTAGTGCAGTTATGTGGGACTCTAACCCACTAAAACTCCACGGTGTCCTCCTCTGCCGCTTACGGCGGGAACACGGGCACGCGTTAGCACTCATCCGTGAACCCGCCGCGGCTGTCCGTTACCGGACCCTCCTCTGGGGAGTATTCCCCATCACCGGCGCACCAGAACACACAGCACGCCGTGACCACCCCAGGGACCCAACCAGCACATGGGCGCCAGACGACCCCGTGTCTGGGCACCCTTGGTCCCCCTGCGACGGGTCAGGTCATTGGCCCCGCCGCCTGCCAATTTTCGGCCGCAGAGGATAGGGAGAGCGGCCAGCGACATACCGACACTCCTCCTCCCCTGCGGCCCCACCGCGTCCGCCATCGAACGGTGGCGACCCCGTCAAGGCCGCGGAAGGTAGGGAGAGCGGCTCACCGCAATACCGGCACTCCTCTCCCGCCGCGGCCCCCAACCCTCAGCCACGATGCCTCCAATACGACATCGCGGCCCGCCTCAGTTGCGATGTCGCCGAAGCGGCACCGCAACCTACTCGTTGGCCGCTACGTCGTCGGCTTACAGGCAAAAGCCCTGACGAGCGGCCCCTCCTCGGGTTCCTCTTCGCTTCACCGTGGGTGTCCAAGCCACGGCTACTGAGCCCCCCCGCCTCGACAATGCGGGAACCCACCGGGGGGGATCTAACCTAACCTAAACTAAGGTAGTAAGACTTTAACCAACTAAACTTGACTTTATTAAACAAATGCTGCCAAATCATGTAACACTGTAAACTGTAAAAATGTCTCTCTCTCTGTAGTCGGTCCCTCATGTCTAAGGATCGCGGTCAGCTTCGGAGTTGCATCTGGAGCGGATGACCCGTCTTCATCGGTTTCTGCCCTGCGCATCCCTTACCACCGTGTAATTTTTTTAGATTCCTTCACCTGTAAAAATGTAGGTACCTACTGTTTTATAGCAAATAAATCGTGTTTTAGCAGCTGTTAATTATTTACACTAAAACCAACATTAGTGAATGTCTAAATGTTTGCAGTATGTCCCTAAATATTGACTCTTTATATTTCAAATGTTTCCACAAGCTTACACCTTATTTAATCTCCTAAATGCCGTTTTGAAATAAACTCTAACCAGACGTAAACACAATAAGAATCTGATTGTCATGGAAATCCAGCACATCAATCAATCATCATAACAAAACACATTGCAGCGGTATCTACAACGCCACATGCGAACAACGCGTCATAGTGACGTCACGCAAAATCCTGCATCTCGCAAGCAGAGTTCACCGCGAAACTAGCATAGATACAACGGCCCGACACGAATCATCGGGCAGTTGCCCGCCAGGCACAACACCCGTCTGGTTGGAGGATCCTCCCTTTTCTATAGAGTATGAGTGAACTTTACAGCCTGATCCTCATACCTCTATAATATCATCACGCCTTGTTGAGCAGAGGTGTATAGTACAGACGCCAGCACATCAAGCTACCCGAAACTGTCAAATTTTCCCAATCAACTTTGAACTTAATGCTTTAGCGATAAAGTTGAAAAACTATTAAAGAAATTGTACAGTTTGTAGAAGCTTCATATTCTGGCGTCTGAACAGCAACATTTCGCAAGTTATGTTTAAATCCCATGTGACAGAAAGCGAGCCAATGGCCAGGAAACGGGCACAAATCGAGACTCAGGGCTGCTACTGAGAAATTATTGATGGAAAAACCCATTATTACTTTGCCCGACCTGGGAATGGAACCCAGGACCTCATGATCAGCAGTAGCACTTACTGAGGCATCCACATTTCGGCGAAGCGCTAAGGTAGCACGCGAAATTCAAATTTTCTTACGTTTTTTGCAATTTGCTGGTAATTTTTAGTTGTATGTTGATTAAAATATGATTTGCGACCATAACACATATTTACAGAATTATAATCATTACAATCAGTAATACAACTTGTTAAGTTAGTATAATCCCCAAATGTCAATATTTCATGAAATAGTCATTCAGTGGAATTACTTGGTCTTAGAAAGTTGTGTTGATGACTTTAATGTTTATAATTCTGTAAATAATACATATTTGTTACGGTCGCGAATCATATTTTAATCAACGTACAACTTAATACTGACTAGCAAATTGCATAAAACGTAAAAAAAAGTTGAATTTCGCGGGTTATCCTGGCGCTTTCGCCTACGGTAGCCCGCATAATTTTTTTTTGCAATTAGTAACTCCTCGTCAGTAAAAGTAAGCAAATCTCTTACTGCCCTCCCCATGCTTACTTTAACATTGGTAGGTACATGCATTTTTCAATTTTCAAATAAATTTTTCAAAATCGGTAACTCTTATTTTGCTCTAGTAACGAGACAAGGCTTCTCAACACCCGCTATGATTAGCGGGTGCTGAGAAGCCTTGTATTAGGTGTATTAGGTAAAATCGTCGTCGTCGTTTCAGCCGATAGACGTCCACTACTGGACATAGGCCTCCCCCAATTTTGGGGGGTGGGTTGGCCATAATCGCCACGCTTGGCAGGCGGGTTGGCGATCGCAGTATGGTATGATGGTGGAATAAATAGCGAACGCTGCTGCTCATTCTCCGGTAAGACTCTTAGTCGCCTTTTACGACACCCACGGGAAGTAAGGAAAAAACCTAAGGACCTGAAAAAATAATTTTAAAAATTCTAGAAAGAAACCTGTCCTCGACCACTTCAATTAGGTCTTGACAAGCAAGACTAGTAATCTTGATATCAACGCCAGTTACAAGCCTGTAATAATCTAGGTGACAGCTATTACGCCTTCTGGCTGAAAATTAAAAGCTTCAGGACCAGTTTGATTGATACGGTGTAATTTGCCATACTGAAAGGTAATTGGAATTATTTAAAGCGAAGATGTCTTTCGATAAAAAAATTATTATTAAAGAACAAAAAATAATGCTTAAAAATGTCACGATTAATATTTTCCTGATCTATCAACCTAGACCTACCAGGATCATAGATCAGCTGGTTGAAAACATGACGTCATTTATCATAGGTACATATTTAATATTTATATTCATACTAGCTGCGTCCCGCGGTTTCACCTTCATGAGTGTCGATCCCGTTTGAAAGACACATGGCGCTACCTATTATCATAATAACGTTATTGTTGTTTTCTTGGGAACAGCACTTTTTTTCGGGATGAAATGTTGATGTTGTTAATGTTTCTGTACACCTGACAACGTGTCTGTGTGGTGCCGGACTTAAAGAATTGCACCACCCCTTACTTCCCGTGGGTGTCGTAAAAGGCGACTAAGGGTCTTACCGGAGAATGGGCAGCAGCGTTCTCTATTTATTCCACCATCATACCATACTGCGATCGCCAACCCGCCTGCCAAGCGTGGCGATTATGGCAAACCCCCCCCAAAATTGGGGGAGGCCTATGTCCAGCAGTGGACGTCTATCGGCTGAAACGACGACGACGACGACCTGACTACGTATATGCAAAATTTCAGCATGATCGGTTCAATGGTATAAGCGTGAAAAGGTAACACAAACAAACAAATAAACTTACTTTCGCATTTATAATATTAGTTAGGCTTTGCAACAGCAGAGTGTGATGAATATGAAAATATCTCATTTTGAGATCACGACAATTATAATCATTAGAATCATTTGTTAAGATAGTATAATCCTAAAATGTCAAGATTTCATGAAATAGTCATTCAGTAGGATTAATTGGTCTTAGAGAGTTGTGTTGATGACTTTAATGATTATAATTCTGCAAATATTTGTTACGGTCGCGAATCATATTTTAATCAACGTACAACTTAATACTAACCAGCAAATTGCAAAAAACGTATAAAAATAATTATTTCGCGGGCTACCCTGGCGCTTTCGCCTTAAGTAGAATACTTACCTGCTACTCATTTCACTGATCAGGATTATTGGACCTGGCAATACAACTTTCTTCTACAAAGACCAAAAATTTTAAAACATGGAAATAAATTACGACAAAATTTTCAAAGTCAACACAAAAGCGATGAGACAAAACCAGTGCCACCCAGACATAGCGAGAAACAAAAGGTGGTTCTTTCGCTTCCTGATCATGCACGGAATATTCTCAATAGTATTTCTCAATATTATGTATAACATCATCTTCCATGACTTAAATAACAACGATTTCTCAAAAATTTGCAAAAACGGGACTCTTTCAGTCGTCTACATCGTCATCACTTTCCAATATGGAATCATGCTGTGGAAACAAGACTTATTAAAGGACTTAATTCAAACAATGAAAAATGATTATGAATCTATTAACTCTTCAAACATTGAAGATCAAAAAATAGTCTTAAAATATGCCCTGAACGGAGCATATGTTGGCAAACAATGGTTTATTATATCCCTTCTAGCAACTAGTATGTTTCCTTTAAAAAATATCGTCATCTACATTTATAACTACATTGATGGAGAATTTAAAATGGTGCCTCTATACGAGCTAGTATATCCTTGTGTGATTGACAATAAGAAAGATGACTTGGTAGTGTATCTTGCTCTTTACGCTATTCTGATATACTACGGAGTTTATGCCGGGACGATGTATACTTCTTTCGTGCCTCTTGGTCCTACGTTCATGCTGCATGCTTGTGGCCGGGTCGAACTGCTGACAAAACGTATGGAAAATCTGTTTGAGGACCACAGCGGAGATGGAATTATGGTAGAGCTGAGAAGTATTGTCGTGGAATTACAGCATATATATGAGTAAGTAAACAAAGGTTTTGATCCTTTGAATCGAACTTAAGAGGTCAAAGAGAGAAAGTGACATTCTATCATGATTGAGTATCAATGATAACGATGATGGTAAAGTCAAAAAGCTGTCGGATTCACATACCTAAGCTACCGAAAAACTTAATATGTCAATCCTGTTGAAAGTCGTTGCAGAAATTCGAAAGGCAAATTTAATTTTTAAACATTGAGCCTAACAAAAATCTAAGAAGATGTTTTATAATAAAAAAATCTTATAAAATAATGTTGACAATTTGACGTATATTATTATCATTCGCAGTTTCGTGGACCGCATCAAAGACACTTTCAGAGTGGCATATGAATTAACTTTGAAGGCTACAACAATTATTTTACCTATTACTGTTTATGAACTTATTGAGGTAAGTAGTTACGTTATATACAATTTATTATTTTGGTAACCTACTGTCATTTTAAGCTCATCAAAGAAGCAACGCAAGGCAAATTTTAAATTATGTCAGTCAAAGTATGTTTATCGTTTACCAGCACGCGAAGCATGGCCACTTCTATCACTATATACGAAGACAAAGTGCCATATCTATATATATTTTCTACATAATTATTTGCCTTAGCGCCGTAGAAATCTTTTGACAATTAGCCATTTTTTCTTTAATTTCTTCCGTTTTTATGGTATTCATACTACGTTATGGATGGATTAGGGTGAGTGAAGATCGAGCTCAGTGATCAATTGGAAAGCCTTAGTCTGACAACCAGTCTTACCAAGGAGTATCGTGTTACCCAGTAAGTGGGTTTCGGAGGTGATAGGCAAGTACTTGCAGCTGCATCCGGTTAGACTGGCTGACTGACCACAAAATAGTTGGAAGAAGGCTAGGCAGATGTTGATATCTTCGAGATCAAACACAGTCAGGAACTAGGTCTGCAATAGCAAGAGATATTCCCAATTACCTCCATAGTCCTATTCCCGTCAGTGATTGAACTTGTAAACAATGCCTGATTACTTCACTTCGACCGACATGTTTATTGCTTACTCCTAATTGTTTGTTTAATCGTTCCAGTCCTTTGGAGATGGGGAGGTGAGCTTGGAGTTCATCACGTTTATATTCGGTGGCGCTTTGATCAGCAGCTCGCCCTGTTATTACAGTGAACTGCTTATGGAAAAGGTTAGATCTTATTATGCAGTTACTTCTTGCAGTTCCTGTGGGACTTGGGTACTTGTGAATCGGAATATAATTATTTATTGTACCTATTCACGCTCACTATCACAGAGCCAACTGGCCTGTTGATCTTGTGGTCGCAAGCGCGACTGCTGAGCGTGGGATCCTGGATTTTCTTAGTAACAGCCCGGAAATGGCAGTTGGCGGAGTTATGCCCCCGTGCCTCGGAAAGCACGTTAAGCTGTTGGCCCTGCGCCTGATCTCTTTCCAGTCGTGTCGGATTGCCGTCCCATCGGACAATGAGAGTGAGAAAGAGAGAATGCACCTATGCGCACACACTTGTGCACTATCATATCTCTCTTTGGTTTTTTTTATCGCAGAGTAGATAATATTAGATCTTAACACTTTTCATCAAGGCTACAATAAGACTAATGTTACTCCTGTCGCAGGTAATTTATCTTCTCAAAAGTAATAAGAAAATAGTTGTGTAGCAGTATCTACAACGCCACATGAGAACAACGCGTCATACTGACGTCACGCAAAATCCTGCATCTCGCAAGCAGAGTTTACCGCGCAACTAGCATAGATACAACGGCCCGACATGAATAATGGCGCAGTTGCCCGCCAGACACAACACCCGTCTGGTCGGAGGATTCTCCATTTTCTATAGAGTATGAATGAAATTTACACCCTGTTCCTCATACCTCTATAGTTGTATAGGATGCATTCCAGTATTATGTCAAAACTTTAGTAAAGCATACCTATTGAGTAGCTGAAAATTGCCCGTTAGAGCCCCAAGAATGACCGAACAGAGACCCAATAAACATATAACATCTCAAAAACGCAGTTGTGTTGTAAACTCACGAAACGTTTTATGTGTTATACGTATAGAATGTTTGGAAGCTGAGTACAAAGCTTTAAGGGATAGCTTTTTGGGCGTGGATAGTTGACACCATTTGAAGCATTTTGAGCCATACATGTCACGATGTATGTTATTTTAACATTTTAACTACAAACTATTAGTCAAAAATAACATATATACCAACTTTAACTGGGAAAAAAACATACCTCGTCTAAGACATGTATGGCTCAAAATGCTCTAAATGGTGTCAACTACCCCCTTAAGGCTTTGTATCCAGCTCCCAAACATCCTATATACTCTAATCTATTGCTAAATCAACATAAACCAGTAGTTAGTAAGACACTCTTAGTGCAAACGATTTAGCTCGAATATTCAGCTGGCAAGCTGCCACATACAGCCCTTTAATTTTGCGAACCATTTTACAAAATAAAAGTATCTTTTATTTGTTTTTCTGTAACGTGCCGTCATGTTGATATTAGTGTAGCTCTATAAATATGTCAATACAATAGACAACCAAGCTTTTTTGTTACGACAGAAAACAACTGAGAATTTGGCATAAATATTTGGTTGAGGTGAATTATAAAGTTTGGATGGCGAGACAAATTGCAACACATGTCTGCAGTCTCCAAAGTCTTGTTCGATTCAAAGGGCCAAACAATCCAACCAAGAAGCAGTCATGCTAGCAAGGAGGTGGCGGGACGGCTGCGGCTCAGGGAGAGAGCATCCCGTTGCAGCCGCACGCCGCGGGAGACGCTCCGGGCGTCGCGTGACGACTCCCGGCCACCGTAGGTGCGGGCCTGCGGGCGGAGAGTAATGTAGCTAACCGACTCACCAGGCCCGTGCCGGGCGGCGCGTATGTGTTCCACGCGCGCCTCAAAGAGATGTCAGCATCGAGGAAGGGGCAGGACCCGGCAGGCTTCGGCCCTAAGGGGTTAGGGCCGAAGCCTGCCGGGTCAGCGGGATTGTCCGAAAGGGTTACCGCTGCGCGCTGGCCCGGAACATAAAGGGCTAAGGAAGGAACCCGGATGGGTCGTCAGTAAGAGTCTGACATTCTCTTCCGCTCCGCCCAGAGCGGGAGGGGTCATTTGATGATTTCCAATACAAAAAAAAAAATCCAACCAATTAATATACTGCTCTTCTAACTAAATCTTCATATGAATCAGATTACGATGACTGTGTGAGGGGCTTGTGTCTAAGTCATAACAGCCGCGCAGGTCGATCGAAGGTTAAGCTACGCTTGCCGCGGTTGGTCCGTGGATGGGTGACCATCAAACTCAAACTCAAACGATTTATATCAATTAAATCAATTACAGGCACTTCTGAATCTTCAAGGGGTCGGTCAGTCAGAAAGATGAAGCTAGTTGCCCATTCCGAAGCGTAGGACCTATGGAGAAGAACGGGCAAGAAACTCCATGGACACTCTTTTATCTTCTTCATCGTTACATAACAAGACCCCTCCGCCCCTCCGTGCCCCGGAAACCACGGTACCGCACCGTTGATCCCTGCTGTAATTCGTAGATCTTTGGCAGTTGTTACGGGTCGTCAGAAGCCCGAAAGTCTGACAACCAGATAGACAGCCGCTTCATGTAAAATACTGGTATTCAGCTGCATCCGGTTAGACTGGAAGGCGACCTCAACATAGTTTTGATAAGGCTAGGCAGATGAAGGAGGAACATGTCGTGACAAAAGTTTTGAGTGTGGATAGCTGGCTATATGAGTCGGGGAAGAACAAAGAAACGATGCAGTATGGACTGTGTGAATGATGATATGGTTAGAAAGGGGGTGACTACCGAGATGACGACTAATAGAGAAGTATGAAATAAAAATACATGTTGCACTGACCCCAAATCAATTGGGGTAAGATCAGGAGAATGATGATTAAGAATCATATTATCTCCCCTATAAATCCTAGAATCAAGTTAAGATCATAAGAAAAATGTGGCTGTCCCCCGTTCCCACTATTATTTACAAGTTAAGCAATGCCTAGTTAGGTAACTAGCGTAAACAGGCTTACAGGTTTACGCTAGTTACCTAACTAAAAAGGCCGCTTTGGCAGAATCATAAAAGGATAACATAATGAATCATAATATGGCAAAGACAGTCCGGATTTATCTTTCTTCGCTGCGCTACGTAGGTATTTCAATCAAAGAGATTGGGATTGAATTTGTATTGGATTGGAAAATACCATTCATATTTTAGCACAGACAAAAAAAAACTGAAAAATCCTTCACCAATGAGATTTGATACGTCCATTATGATTCATTATGTTATACTTATAATAACTGCCAAAGTGGCCTTTTTAGGCCCCCAGATCCCTCCATCCACTCTTGTTATACCATTAATTTTTCAGTAGGCGTCTGTGGTTTTTTAGGTCAAGTGTGCTTGACAATTTTTTTGGGAATCTATTACCACCAGATACTAGCACCAGTAAGTGTTTTACGAAAGGCCCAAGCAAATAATATGTCCTCCAAAAATTCTAAGAAAACAGAGAAAATTGACCTTTCATAGTGCACAGCAGAATAGACCTTTATGTGATCATGAAAATCTCAAAAGATGGCTTCTAAATCCTTATCAAAAAAAATCAAACATTTTCCTATGTTCCTCAGGGTGAACAATTCCGCCAAGCAGTATACTCATGTGGTTGGGAGCGACTCTACAACCGGCGCGCGCGCACAACCTTGGCGTTGATATTGGAACGAGCGCTACGTCCCACAGCCATCCGTACGATGTTCCGGACTTTATGTTTGGATGCTTTGGCCGATGTAATAATGCTTTAATTTTTCAGGCTATACATTTGGTAATGGTATTAAAAGTACTTAGCAGTAATTATCCGGAAAAGAACCGGAGTTACCGACATAGCTTGCAGAGCAGGCAAACTGAAGTGACAGTGGGCTGGTCATCTCTGTCGAAGGACCGATGGCCCGTGGAGCAGACGAGTCCTGGAGTGGAGACCGCGTATAGGCAAGCGTAGTGTGGGACGCCCCCTAGCTAGATGGACGGACGACCTAAAGAAGGTGGCTGAGGTAGACTGGATGCGGAAGGCGAAGGACAGGGTGTTGTGGCGCAGTCTGGGAGAGGCCTATGTCCAGCAGTGGACTGCGATAGGCTGAGTTGATTGATTGATGGATTAAAGTACTAAAAGCTGCTCAAGTTACCCAACACGTCCCTACACCAAAATAAGAATTATTATACTCTGATACCGCAAAGTAAACAAGTGACCTGAATACCTGATCAATGCTTGTTCCTTCACTAAAATGATTAGAAGCCCTGCCCTTATGGGAGCCGATACTGGCTAAAATAATTAATACTCAATTGCATTCCACAAAGCTATCAAAAAAAAAAACAAGAAAATGATGATAAGTCAATGACTTTCTGTCTTGATTGAAAGGCGACTAATGTTTCACAAACTCTGACCACAAATCGTTTTCTAAACTATTCCCGTACCACCATCCATTGAGCTGGCCTATTTGAAAACCTATAATCTTTAGCAGTAAAGGATTACTTACGTGCAGATGTCTTAATTAACATCACGATAAAACGGGCATTCCAGTGCGTAGAAGAAATAAAATCTAAACACGAAACAACCCGTAAAGTTTTATTTCACAAAAACAGTGTCATTAATTTTTACGACTGCTTTTTTTCAGCTTTTCCATCAGTCTTACAGCATATTTAATCTCATGAATGCTATGTGGAATTGAAAGATTAATTAAGGCTTTGACTGCCAACGCGGTCACCGGTGACCGCGAATAGATTTTCTATTGTGTCTGCTGTCTGGCGTTCAACGTGTTAAAATGGATTTCAACGACTCTTATACGTTAAATCCCGAATAATTTCCCGAATGAACCCTAATTTTGATATCTTCAGTCTTATTTAATCAATTAAAATATTATTCTCATGCACCTACTTAGATTCATTTTCAAGGCACAGACTTCGAAGAATGTTCTATTGTCAACCTCTCTAAATAGTGGTAATAAAAGTTTTACAATGATTAAAGTTTATTTTTGGCTTTAACTATCACATTATTTTTACTGTGCTATTTTGCTAGACGGAGATTTAATAAATCAAAGTTTAATTGAAGAACTATGCACAGTTTTAATAGCACGTGACAAAATTTTGCTTCGGTGCCGTAAGTGGCAAAGTTTTAGGTGCTTTTCGCTCAAGCGTGATTGAAATTGGTGCTCTAATTGGAATAAATAGAAGTGGGTTGTATGATGAGGTCATCATACAACACACTTCTAAACTTTGTCTGTTAGAAAAAGCTTGGAATGTCGTTTCATTTATATTTTATCGGGGCCATCTTCTATTCCTTGAAATGCTCTCTAAACTCATATTTACGAGTAACTGTGCTATTGTCATTTCCTCTGGCATTTCTTTACACTATAAATAATTGAATCTCAAAACAAAGTTGCTATAGTTGATCACCATAGAAAATAGGTTGCCACTGCCACACACGATTAGACTTCTCTACCGATCGCACTATGTTTTAAAACAATAGTAGGTATTTTACGTATAGGTTTAAAGATAAACCACGGTTTGAATGATCAATAAAGTATGATATATTATACATTGGTATGTGTCCAATGTTATTTCAACCGTATAAAGCGAGATTACAGGACGGTTGCCAAAACACATTTCCACTAGATACACCCGACTTTCCTACATCGTTCCAATCTAGACTTTGCCCTGCTGTAACACTATTAAAGGCTAATTATAATTTAGGACGAATTTCACCAATACAACTGAACGTGAACAGCATATTTAAACAGAGTTCAAGAACTGTCAATATTAATATACAGGGTTATTGGTAAAACATTAACAACCTCTTAAGAGGTCTTTGTACTCATCATTATGAACAACTTTTACTACGGGACCAACCCTGAAATCGCGAAAAAAAGATCAGCTGTTCCCTACATTTTGACGAGATAAACGAACATAAATGTAGGGAACAGCTGATTTTTTTTCGCGGTTTCAAGTTTGGTCCCGTAGTAAAAGTTGTTCATAATGATGAGTACAATAACCTCTTAAGAGGTTGTTAATGTTTTACCAATAACCCTGTATATTCCACAACCATGATGACACTGGCAGCTTGGTCCGACCGCAGCTTAAGCATAGAGTCAGCCAATATTGTTTCTACTGCTGGGACGCAGGCCGACACACTCTCCGAGAGGGAGGGGCTGTAATCTACCACGTGGGCCCAGTGCGAGTTGGTAGATGACACATGTCTTCGAACTTTTGGTTCTAGGATATGCCAGTTTCCTCACGATGTCACCCAAAACACTCGTTTTTATATTTAAACCCAAACTTGCGTGTGGTCGTCTTTGGACGATAAAATGTCTCCAATCAAAGCATTTAACGGTCCAACGGCGGTTGTCAGGCTACACCGTTTTGAGAGCAGTGGTGATGAAATTATTTAGACAAAGTATGGCTACCCTGACGATTCCCTCTTAATGTGAATGGGTAGTTGAGACCGCGAAATTCAGATTTTCTTACGTTTTTTGCAATTTGCAGGTCAGTGTCAGGTTGTATCTTGATGAAAATATGATTCGCGACAGTAACAGGTACATATTTAGAAAATTATAATCATTACAATGTAATTACATCTTTCTAAGTTAGATTTCTACTATTAACACTTTTCCGTAAGAGATTGGTGGTTGGTGGTAGAAATCTAACTTAGAAAAATTCTCTAAATATGTAGTATGTTATTGTCGCGAATCATATTTTGATCAAGATATAATCTGACACTGACCTGCAAATTGCAAAAAACGTAAGAAAATTTGAATTTCGCGGTCTACCACTATCCATTCACCTTATGGAAGGCCTGTTTTCAGCAATGAACTGAGATTCCCTGAGTTGATTGATTCAAATGTTTCACGATGTTTTCCTTCGCCACATTTCAGGGTAATAAATACGAGTCTTTATTTAGACGTATTTAATGTAGTGCATCAAATAAGAGTTTCCTCGAAATTCATCACGGCGCGGGCGCGGGTGCGCAAGAATGTCGTACGCATATGCAGAGGTTGCCAACCTTCGGAATTTATTGTGCTAACTATGTTGCTATGTATTTTGACACTTGTAGGAAATTAATATTTAGAGTTAAACAGAGCAGGCTAAACCTTGTTTATTGAATGAATTTTACATTCTGCGAACACTTTGTGGGTTATAGAGATGTAGGCTTATAGGTTAATGTGTGGACGAACTAATGATCCTTTATCTTTATTATCTGTATATACTGACTGACTGACATATCAACGCACAGCAGTAACCGCTGGTCCTAGAGGCATGAAATTTGGAGGGTGTTTTTTTTTCTAAATAGGTATCCAATAAGAAAGGGTTTTTCGAAATTCCACCCCTAAAAGGGTGACTGGGGGTAGCATGAAATTTCACGCGGACGAAGTCGCGGACAGAAGCTAGTTAATAATTATAAAGAGGTATTTGTGAGTTGAGAGCAGCGGTGGCCCAGTGGTAACACTTACGAGTTTTAGGTCGTGGGTTCGAACCCAGACAGGCGCTTTACTTTGTGTAAATTATTTCATCAGCACTCCTCTCAAAACGGTGAAGCAAAACATCGTGAGGAAACCGGCATGTCCTAGAACCAAAAATTCGAAGACATGTGACATCTACCAATCCGCTCTGGGCCCGCGTGGTAGATACGAATAATTAATTTAATACCCCACTCCCTCTCGTAGAGAGGAGCAGTTGGAAAATTATAGGCTGATTATGATGATTTGTGAGTTGGTATTATGTAGGGGTTAATCTTCGGAACTACTGATATAATTCCGAAAATTCTTTCACTAATTTCTTGTTTTACTTTTGTTCCTTCTTGACGCCTCAAGTACTGAACGAATTTCTTTAAAATTACATACAGAGCTCAAGACGTATGACCCGGAAAAGGACATGGGTACTTTTATCACACTAATATTATAAAGGCGAAAGTTTGTGAGTGTGTGTTTATAAGTTTGTTACTTCTTCACGCTCAAACGACTGGACCAATTTTGTTAAAATGATATGGAGGTAGCTGACACCCTGGATTCACATATAGGCTACTTTTTATCCCGATATTCCTACGGGATCGAAACTTATGCGGGTAAAACCCCAGCGCGCGTAGTCTAAAATAAATTGCCGATTTAGGGAAGAAGGAAGGTTTTTTCAAAATAAAATGTCCAGCGGAGGAATTTAGTACTGGATAGCACAATCAGCCTTAATGTTCAAACTGCTGGGACACAGGCCTCCTCTTTCTGTTAAAGGGTGTGGGCCATAATCCACCACGCGGGCCCAGTGCGGGTTGGTAGATGTCTTATAATGTCATAGAATTTTTGGTTCTATGACATGCCGGTTTCCTCACCATGTTTTCCTTCACGGTTTTGTGACTACTGCGTAATTGACTAACATAGGAATGGCAGCGTTTCAGTAGCACTCATTAACGTAGCGTTTCATTTTGACTTGACAGTTCAACAACATGCATTGCATTATTTACGTGGTTGAGCAGACAAATTTCTAGAACATATGAAGCAATGGATTAGCTAGGTATATAACCTTCAAAATGATTCAGGCTGTAATTGAGAATGTGTTACGCAATAGCAAGGTGCAAGTTACTAATAAAAACGTTATGTTTAAAATTCCTGAACTGATAGTCGATGACAAATCGTCTATTTCCAAACATTTGAATGAAATAATCGACAACCGAGCACGCGAGCACTTAGCAAGATATTCAGAGCCTATAAAATAAATTAATTCAGAGCTCCAGCTAAACGGTTCCACAATAAACTATGTTATTAAAGACGTTATTTTGTGGAAATATCGCATATTATCCGCATTCACATCTCTGTGCAGGCAATATACGATGAGACGTTACGTATCAATGAACATTATTTCGCGAATAACACACATTAAATTTACGTGGTTCGAATAGTTAACATTCCTTGGAATTTGGAACTATATCGCGGTTATTCCACGATAGAGCAGTAGACAAAGAGAAGCATAATCAGCCTATAGCTGCTGGGACATAGGCCTCCTCTCTGTCAGCGGAAGTGCGATGGGCCATATTCTACGTCCACGCGGCCCAGTGCGGGTTAAACAGAATGACACTATTCAATATTTAGGAGTTCAATGTGCTATTAGACCTGTTATGTAGATTTTTGACAACAAGTCTTACTTCTTCTTCACGTGTTAATTGCAATCTAAATGGTCTCGACCCAGAATTCGGCTACTTGTTTGTGGCCATCACCAGCGTCCATCAGTTCCTGTAACGTCGGATGCCACGTGTCTTCGAATTTTTGGTACTAGGACATGCCGGTTTCTTCACGATGCGCAGCAGTGGTGATGAAATACACAATGTAAAGTACCTGCTTGGGTTCAAACCTACGACCTACAATATGTAAGTCACGGTTGTTACCACTGGGCAATCACGGGTTCCCTATACGAGTTCGGAATACTATTCTGCGAAAGTCACCACTGCTCAACAGAACAGCTCTGCTGACATAGAGAAGACAGAGATTAATCTAGCTAGAATCTGCCTAGCCTTTTCCCGACTAAGTTGGGGTCGGCTTCCAGTCTATCCGGACGCAGCTTGCAACAGTATTTTATACTTTTATTCTTTCTAAAACTTGCGTGTTTTTGCGTTTAGGTCGTGTAAGCCCCTTAACCGCCAGGGTAACAACCAGCTACAGTAAGCAAAAGTCATTTTTCAAAGTCAACCTGAAATTATTTTTTCGTTAATTGCCGTCTAAAGTGTTCGAAAGTAATGGCTAACAAAATTAACATCACTTCGGTCTGGGGAAACAAATATTTTTTACCAGCCGGTCGATTCTGTAAAAATCTCACCGTGAAAACTTAGGTGAAGTGAGTTTGTTTTTGCTAGGAATTGACAATATTGACAGCTCACTCCACGCTCACTTCACCGCAGTAGTATTTGTGAATTGTGAAAAACTTTAGTTAATCACACGCTAACTTTTACCCCTTTATTTTAAACGTTGCTTAAATTAAAATAAGCGACTGTTAAACTATAGATTTTCTTCTCAATTTTAATCATCGTTTATAAATAAACACCTACGTGTGCGCTTTAAATAATTGGCAGTAAATCAAAGTGTTGTCTACTAAGTTGCAGTGCTAAGTACCATATTAATTATTAGACGTATATTTAATTTCCCGCAACAATTTGCTAACGGAACCCTCTTTTAGAAACAGTCCGTTAAAAGAAGAAATGAATAATAAAACAGACTATAATTGCAACTACAAAGTCGCTCGACAAGCTTGAAATTGCACTTATTACAAACTATTTTCGAAGAAAACATGCGAACGGAAATGTGGCAAAGAACAAAAGGTTTAGGGTACGCGTAATCAGGGCCGGATTAAAGGCTCGTACACATAGGCGCGACGCGACAGTGCGACGCGATTCTGCGATATATATCCGTAGAACAATTTCTATGGAAACGCGCGCGACACCGTGTAGCCGCGATATCGCCGCGACACCATACTAAATGTTCATTTTGGATGGCGTCGCGCTGCGATTCGCGTCGCACTTGTGTGAAAGGTGTTGCAGCGCGATAATATCGCAGAATCACCACGCGACGTGTGGCGCGACAAGTCACGCCTGTGTGTACGAGCCTTCAGGCTCCTTCAAACACGCGATAAAATCGCGCGCGATATAAAGGCACCGCAAGTCGCGCAACGAGCGGTGCCTTTGTGTCGAGCGCGATTATATCGCGTGTCGCGCCTGTTAGTAGGAGCCTTTAACCATCAACGGGGCCCTTAGTCAACGCAATAAATCATCAGCTCTTTTAAAGTTGATGAAGGGATGTGAGTAATAACATCAGCAGCATCACCGGACTGATGCTTAACTCCTCAAGAACTTACAGTAAAAGAATTTTTGGGCTGATCGAAATGGTCTTAACGAATAGGTTACAGATACGTCATGAACTGATGATCCATTTCTGATTAGGAATAATATGAGATGAGACCGTATCACAGCGTCATGATGGAGCAGGAAAGAAAAATAAGACGCGGGTGTTTTAATTTTAACTTTATTGCTATAAAATAGAATAAACGAAAGAAAATAGTTTCGTGAACTAATTAAGTTTAAAAATTAACTTTTCAAACTTTTTGGGTACAAAACCCTTTCAGTCCCTGTTCCAAAAAAAAAAAAAATATTTCTTTCCTATTTGCAAAATAGTTGGGCAAACGTCATCTAAAACTATTCCAAATTTCAAGTTGATAGCATTAGTACCTACACACATCAAAAGTGTCTAGGGATCAACATATATTTT
This sequence comes from Mesoligia furuncula, assembly GCA_916614155.1. NCBI lineage: Eukaryota > Metazoa > Arthropoda > Insecta > Lepidoptera > Noctuidae > Mesoligia > Mesoligia furuncula. The sequence goes on from OU744816.1 coordinate 15,466,837, forward strand.
TGCAATAACTTTTCTCCTGATTGATATTAATTAAAATTTTCTTTAAGGATTCATCAAATAAAGTGTTTTTGTTTGTCACAGTAACGATAAACCAAGTCACCTTTGCATTAATAAAGAAATTTGCCATTTTCCTAATAAAGGGATTTTTGACATTTGAACCACTAACACAAAAGTTCGAAAAAAAGACTGAAATAACAGTTTTCTTTAAAATTTTATTGGGTAACTTAAACAATTAATAATCCGTGTTTCTACCGCGAACACTAACAACACAAGAATATCGGTTTGGCATACTCAAAATGAGTTCATCCAAATCACGCTGTGGAATGGCCGCCCATGTTCGTTGCAACAACAAAAAAAGGTCTTCTTGCGACTGGATACCCTCCATATTCGGCAGAGCTCTTCTCTGTAGCATATCCCATGCATGCTCAATCGGGTTCAAGTCTGGCGACTGAGCAGGCCAGGGCAGGACATTGATGTTAGCTGCGGCGAGAGTCTGTCTTACAACTCTTGCGGTGTGCGGTCGTGCATTATCATGCATTAACTGAAATAAGGGACCGATTTGCACTTGTAGAGGAACGATGACGTCTGATACAATCGTCTCAGCATAAATTTGAGCGTTGAGGTTGCCTCTGATCCAAATCAACTCAGTTCTTCCGCCGATCCAAATACCCGCCCATACCATGATGGTTCCACCACTATAAGGATGGACTTCCTGGCAGGATTTTAATCGCTGTTGGCGTCCAGGGGTTCTCCAGTGTCGTATACGTCTTGTATCCGGTCTCATACCAAAACGAGACTCATCAGAAAAGCACACGAAACGCCATTGTTCTTCTGCCCAATTTCTGTGTTCAAGAGCCCATTGATATCGAATCCTACGATTGTGCATTGCTATAGGTGGTACCCGTAGCGGTCTTCGGGAATGAAGTTTCACTTCATGCAAGCGGTTTCTGACTGTTTGGTCGCTAATTAAGTTCCCTGAAGAGTGATGAAGCCTCACGGCTAACATCATGGCGGTTATTGTTGGAGCTCTTCGAGTTAAGATTTGAATGTATCGGTCTTGTCTCCGTGTGGTGCAGCGATACCGTCCTCCATGGCGCTCAGCCACGGTACCGGTGCTTCGGTAACGTGTCCAAAGGCGACTGATAACACTCTGACTTGTATTCAGAGCTAAAGCAACAGTACGTTGCCGGGAACCAGCTTCTATCATTCCCACGGCTCTGAGCATTTCTTCCCTGCTTAAATGACGTCGCCGCTCCATAATAACGTTGGTTTTAATCAGTAGTAGGGAAACAGTAGCACTAATAATGTCTTCAATGCGTTGTATGTTTTTATAGGGAAAATATTGACAGCTGATTTTCATCTTTTACTCGAATTTGATTCACAGTTCCTGATTCAAATTATGAAATGCACCAAAAAGGATCCATATAAATTTATAAAATCATAAATTTATTACAAAGCCACATCTCAATCTCAAGAAATCCGCATAAAAATGCTTGATCCCTAGACACTTTTGATGTGTGTAGTTCTTGAGATATCCAGCTGTGACAGACGGACAGACAGACCGACAGACCGAGTCTCACCATAAGGGTTCCGTTTTACCATTTTGGTACAGAACCTAATACTGGTATTCAGCTGCTTCCGGTTAGACTGGAAGCTGACCCCAACATAGTTGGGAAAAGGTTAGGCAGATGATTGATGATCATGTCTTATCTGAATGTTTAAAAGCTATTTAGTAAACATCCTGGTTAGTAAACAACTGGTAAACAAGGATCTACCGATTATCATTTGTCACCATCATTTACAAGTTTGGATAGACGGACTGACGATGTAGTTTCTTGTTACTGGCATTGATATGAAGGAACCTTTCATTCATCATAATCAGCCGATAATGTTCCCACTGCTGGGACACAGGCCTCCTCTCTGTGAGAGGGAGTGGGCTGTAATCCACCACGCGGGCCCAGTGCGGGTTGGTGGATGTCACATGTCTTCGAATTTTTGTTCTAGGACATGCCGGTTTCCTCACGATGTTTTCCTTCACCGTTTTGAGAGAAGTGGTGATGAAATAATTTACGCAAAGTAAAGCGCCTGTCTGAGTTCGAACCTACGTCCTACAAACATAAGTCGCGGATGATATCACTGTGCCACCACTGCTCTCACCACTGCTGCACCTTTCATTTATTTCGTCGAAATGTCGGAAAGTCGTTGCTTTCGAGTCTTTTGGTCCCCTGGCCTTGTCTGTGTGGTGCCGGACTTAAAGAATTGCACCACCCCTTACTTCCCGTGGGTGTCGTAAAAGGCGACTAAGGGTCTTACCGGAGAATGGGCAGCAGCGTTCTCTATTTATTCCACCATCATACCATACTGCGATCGCCAACCCGCCTGCCAAGCGTGGCGATTATGGCAAACCCCCCCCAAAATTGGGGGAGGCCTATGTCCAGCAGTGGACATCTATCGGCTGAAACGACGGTCCCCTGGCGCTTAATCATCTTTTACAAAAAATGTGATCAATTCATAAAGTCAGCCTATCGCAGTCCACTGCTGGACATAGGCCTCTCCCAGACTGCGCCACAACACCCTGTCCTCCACCTTCCGTATCGAGTCTATCCCAGCCACCTTCGTTAGGTCGTCCGTCCATCTAGCTGGGGGGCGTCCCACACTACGCTTGCCGATACGCGGTCGCCACTCCAGGACTCGTCTGCTCCACCGGCCATCGGTCCTTCGACAGACATGGCCAGCCCACTGCCACTTCAGTTTGCTTACTCTGCAGAGTTAGAAAGAACCGGAGTTAAGGTCGAAAGGGGAAGGTTGTCGGTCCAAAAACTTTGATGGGGAAGTGCCGCTTGTAATTCTACCTGCTTATAGGCAGAAAGTTTTTAGTGCACTTCCAGACCAGCTGCATTAAAATTATTTAAATGTTGATTACAGGTGATTACAGACGCACTCACGCGTGACGAGTATTTACAACGTAGGTAGACATACCCACATAATAAGCATTATAAACAAACTCTTAGGGTGCCCCACACTAACGCGGTAACAGACCAAGCCGCTCTTAATTTGTTATGTTAAGGAGATGACAGCACAAACCAACTTTGACGTCTGTGGCCTATCGCATCGACTTGGAAAAGAAAGAAAGAAAATATACATTTATTTAGCATAGACTGAAAGACACAATACACCAGAGTCAGATAATAGTCGTACATCAGATAAAAACAAAAATAAAGATGAGGTGCAAAGTCCGATGTAAGAAATTAGCAGGAATGTGTGCCTCACGGCTGCGCCGAAAAGGCCCAGTTCAGCAAAAATGCCAGACAACTAGTGCCTGACGCTGGTTTTCAACTGGACCTGATGTGTGAGGTGACGGATGTAAATCAGTTTTATACTGCAACGTGACTTGGCTAAACGGAGCTGTACCAACTAACTGCTATCCATTGCAAAGACAGACTGCTTTAAATGAGAAGAGCGTATATAGTCTCAGAGATGTTCTTGTATCCATACTAATCCACCCATACTGACCCAATCATCATCATCATCATCATTTCAGCCGAAAGACGTCCACTGCTGGACATAGGCCTCCCCCAAGTTGGGGGGGGTTTGCCATAATCGCCACGCTTGGCAGGCGGGTTGGCGATCGCAGTACACAGACAAAGTTCGGCACCACACAGACAATGATGAAAAATGACCCAATGTGACCAAGATTTTGTCTGGACTTTAAAAGAGACTGTGACCTCTGAGTTTGTTTCGGCCTTTCTTCTCAGAGTAGTCAGATAAGAAACGCGCCGCCGACCTCATCTAGTTTACAAAAATATAATTGACGTGTAAAAGTGTTTGTACAAACCTACTTACAAAAAATAAATCATTTGTCATTTACTATATTAATATTGTAAATGCGAAAGTGTGTCTGTCTGTCTCATGTCTGTCTGTTAACTCTTTACTCTTAAGGCGACGGCACTGCGTGTCGGGTTCGATTCCTGCACGGAACAAATATTTGTATGACCTACAAGTAGTTGTTCCGGGTCTGGCTGTTTGCGTATGTGAGTTCAAATGTTTGTAAAAGCACCCACAGTGCAGGAGAAATTCCTAGTGTGGGCAACATTTTTTATAAAAAAATAAAATAAGGCGAAAGCGCTAAGGTAGCCCGCGAAATTTAATTTTTTGTTACGTTTTTTGCAATTTGCTGGTCAGTGTTAAGTTGTACGTTGATTAAAGTATGATTCAGGACCGCAACAAATATGTATTTACACAATTATAATCATTAAAGTCATCAACACAACTCTCTTAGACCAAGTAGGTAATCCCATTGAATGACTATTTCATGAAATCTTACATTTTACAATTATACTAACTTAACAAGTTGTATTACTGATCCTATCTATACATATAATAAATCTGTAGAAGGGTCAATTCTGTACATTGAAAATATTGAAAAAATAAATAGCGGGGGGTGTTGCTGGATCGATACCAAACCCAAATATGTGATTAAAAAAATTTTTGTCTGTCTGTCTGTCTGTCTGTCTGTCTGTATATGCAGGCATCACGTGAAAACTAACGGTTCGATTTCGATGAAACTTGGTATAATTATACCTTATTATCCTGGGCATAAAATAGGATACTTTTTATCCTGGAAAAATACGTAGAAAAAAAAATCTTATTTTTCGGTTTTATTCATAGACGTTGTTCTGTAGAACCGCGAACACACGTTGCATTACCCGTAGTGGATAATTTTCCATTTCAATTTAAGAGAATACAGTTTCCTGTAGCTTTGTGTTACGCCATGACAATAAATAAGGCTCAAGGTCAGACCCTAGGAGTTGCTGGCGTAGATCTTACCGCGAGTTGTTTTTCACACGGGCAACTTTACGTAGCTCTTTCCCGTGTGAGCAATCCAAGAAATCTTCATGTTCATATTCCGGACGAGCTCACTAACAATGTTGTGTATGCTGAAGCTCTCAATTAACTTTCTGTCGCATTGTCACGATCACTTTTTAATTATTGCAAACTTTTCGTCATTGTCAGTAATTTACTGCTACATGCTACTTATCAAGGTCGGAATTACTATGAAAAAAATACTTACTACAGAACGCGAGCTCAACAGCAGTAGCTCAATAGAGGGATCTCCTTAATTATTATAGGCTTAGCCGTATTTGGGTCCAATAGATATTTATAAGATGTCATTGTCAGAGTTACTCAAAATGGAGAAATAAACCATCCACGCGAAGACCGACATCCGCGCGGACGGAGTCGCGGGCGGAAGCTAGTTGATTATAATTCTGTAAATACATATTTGTTACGGTCGCGAATCATATTTTTATCAACGCACAACTTAATACTGACCAGCAAATTGCAAAAAACGTAAGAAAACTTGAATTTCGCGGGCTACCTTGGCACTTCCCCCTTAAACCGCTCAACGGATTTAGATGAAATTTGGTATACAGATAGTTTGAGTACGGGGAAAGGACATAGGATAGTTTTTATCCTGATATTCCCACGGGATCGACACTTATGCGGGTGAAACCGCGGGCCACTGCTATATTACTGTTAAGTTTCATCAAAGTCCGTTGAGTAGTTTTTGCGTGAAAGAGTAAAATACATCCACCCATCCATCCATCCTCATTGCACCTTCTTGATTGACGCTAAAGTTAGCCTAAAGAGGAAATGAACCAGGAATTTGGGGTAGGTTCAGGATCTTTCTCGTTGAAGGCGGCATTTGAATTCCCATCTGTCTCATTACGAAACAACACTTTCAAGCCTCAGGATAGTGCTTGGGAAGTGTTATTAATACTGTTTTAGAGTCACCACATAGCAATCAGTATCACGTCAAGATTGCAGTAGTTTCCCATACTCGACTTACAATAAGTTCTCACGAAATGACCAAATCTAGCCCAACATAAATTCTTCGCCACGCAAATCCACCACACCACAACCCACGAACTACTTACCTGCAGTATTTGTCTCTCCTTCCCCTTTTTAATCCATCCAAAGATTGTCTTTAAAAGATCGCTCTTTGCGATAAGACCGCCCATTGTGTCACCCTATGTAAAATTTCTATATAAGTCTGTAATTTATAAGGTGTAAAGAGTACTCTATTCAAATCGCGCTCGTGTAGCCCTTAAACTGTAACGCTTATGCCTCATAACCATCGAGTATATTATAAATAAGCGTATTAATCAAAACTGTGCGGCGGACAGACAGACGGACGGCTAAAACGACCCGTGATGACTTCCTCGTCAAGATATAAAGTAGATACATGTGTCTAGCATATGTCTGTATGTAGTACTCAGGGAATAATTGCCTGGATTTATTGGACAGATTGGTACAGAACAGCGAAGGGCAAGTTGTTAATGAAAATGACAGGGAGAAAAGTGGATATAATTAAGTGTACGTGACACAGGACACTAGGAAATAGATCAGGGGTGGCCAACCGGTCGATCGCGACTATTAGCATCTATTAGTCCAGTCGATCGTGGCAAGGCAAAAAAATATTTCCAACTACACACATCAAAAGTGTCTAGGGATCAAGCATTTTTATGCGGATTTCTTGAGATTGAGATGTGGCTTTGTAATAAATTTATGATTTTATAAATTTATATGGATCCTTTTTGGTGCATTTCATAATTTGAATCAGGAACTGTGAATCAAATTCGAGTAAAAGATGAAAATCAGCTGTCAATATTTTCCCTATAAAAACATACAACGCATTGAAGACATTATTAGTGCTACTGTTTCTCTACTACTGATTAAAACCAACGTTATTATGGAGCGGCGACGTCATTTAAGCAGGGAAGAAATGCTCAGAGCCGTGGGAATGATAGAAGCTGGTTCCCGGCAACGTACTGTGGCTTTAGCTCTGAATACAAGTCAGAGTGTTATCAGTCGACTTTGGACACGTTACCGAAGCACTGGTACCGTGGCTGAGCGCCATGGAGGACGGTATCGCTGCACCACACGGAGACAAGACCGATACATTCAAATCTTAACTCGAAGAGCTCCAACAATAACCGCCATGATGTTAGCCGTGAGGCTTCATCACTCTTCAGGGAACTTAATTAGCGACCAAACAGTCAGAAACCGCTTGCATGAAGTGAACCTTCATTCCCGAAGACCGCTACGGGTACCACCTATAGCAATGCACAATCGTAGGATTCGATATCAATGGGCTCTTGAACACAGAAATTGGGCAGAAGAACAATGGCGTTTCGTGTGCTTTTCTGATGAGTCTCGTTTTGGTATGAGACCGGATACAAGACGTATACGACACTGGAGAACCCCTGGACGCCAACAGCGATTAAAATCCTGCCAGGAAGTCCACCCTTATAGTGGTGGAACCATCATGGTATGGGCGGGTATTTGGATCGGCGGAAGAACTGAGTTGATTTGGATCAGAGGCAACCTCAACGCTCAAATTTATGCTGAGACGATTGTATCAGACGTCATCGTTCCTCTACAAGTGCAAATCGGTCCCTTATTTCAGTTAATGCATGATAATGCACGACCGCACACCGCAAGAGTTGTAAGACAGACTCTCGCCGCAGCTAACATCAATGTCCTGCCCTAGCCTGCTCAGTCGCCAGACTTGAACCCGATTGAGCATGCATGGTATATGCTACAGAGAAGAGCTCTGCCGAATATGGAGGGTATCCAGTCGCAAGAAGACCTTTTTTTGTTGTTGCAACGAACATGGGCGGCCATTCCACAGCGTGATTTGGATGAACTCATTTTGAGTATGCCAAACCGATGTTCTTGTGTTGTTAGTGTTCGCGGTAGAAACACGGATTATTAATTGTTTAAGTTACCCAATAAAATTTTAAAGAAAACTGTTATTTCAGTCTTTTTTTCGAACTTTTGTGTTAGTGGTTCAAATGTCAAAAATCCCTTTATTAGGAAAATGGCAAATTTCTTTATTAATGCAAAGGTGACTTGGTTTATCGTTACTGTGACAAACGAAAACACTTTATTTGATGAATCCTTAAAGAAAATTTTAATTAATATCAATCAGGAGAAAAGTTATTGCAAAAATATATGTTGATCCCTAGACACTTTTGATGTGTGTACAAACCTGATTTTGCTAACCTAATTAAAAAATACTACATAATTGTGTACTGAACTTATGCTGTTTCATATAAGACTAGCTTTTGCCCGCGGCTTCGCTCGCGTTAAGTATTATTAAAAAAAACTAATACATTTACATCCTCCATCATCCCTTATTTTATCCCCATGGGGGTTGAATTTATCAAAATCCTTTCTTAGGGGATGCCTACGTCATAGTAGCTATATGCATGCGAAGTCCCAGCCCGATGGGTTTAAAATTGACAAAGTTTCATACAAACTTTCATCCCCTATTTTATCCCCTTGGGGGTAGAATTTATCAAAATCCTTTCTTAGCGGATGCCTACGTCATAACATCTACCTGCATGCCAAATTTCAGCCCGATCCCTCCAGTGGTTTGGGCTGTGCGTTGATAGATCACTATGTCAGTCAGTCACTTTTGAGTTTTATATATTTAGATTTCAAGAAGTATGTAATTAAAATCAAAGGGTCACACAGGGTGTCGTCAGTGAACTAGAACTAGATCTTGGGCCTAACCAAGTTGGCCACCCCTGAAATAGATCATATAGAGGCACCTCCGTGCCCTTAAGCACCATGAAGATTCATTAAAAAAGCACACTGATTAAACATGCAGCAAGATGGAGAACAACCCGCACTGGGCCCGCGTGGTGGATTACGGCCCATTCCCTTTCACCGAGAAGAGGCCTGTGTCCCAGCAGTGGGAATATTACCTATAGGCTGACTAATTATGTAAGACAGAACCCATCATCACTCAGCTCCAGAAATGCACTTCCAATATCTTGCTGAAGTTTTAAGAACTGCAGTGGGGTTTTCGAGATACCAACTTGGTACAAACACAGAGCACGAAAAGCGCTTTCAGACACATTTTCTTTCACAGGCAGGCAGGGGATCGAGGAGGGGGGGAATGGAAGGGGGTTCAGGGGATCAGACCGGAATAAATCGCCTTTTCACTATCATTCTAATTAGCTTCTACTCTAACCGGATGCAGTTGAGTACCAGTATTTTACACAGAGCGACCACAGCAGACACCAGGTTCACAGGGTAACACCATACCCCTATTTTTTTTTTGTATCTGGCAATCTGTCCGTTTGTTTCCCAAACGATATTATAAAGAGTAACTTGGACTACTTTTATTTTAGAACAAGAATTAGGGTTCCGCGCAAAAAAATTAAATTAAATCGAAGATGTTTTCGGACATGCGAATGAAGTCGCGGGCACAGCTAGTGTCCAATAATTTTGATAGTAATGTTGCTGAATTTATACACCAATAATAATTATTATAATTTATACACCATCATAATGATGAAGTAGATTCTGCAGGGGACCAAATTTCTATTATTATTATATTATTATAAAGCTCATTTATTCCATACTTTTCTTTACAATTATATATTTACAAATTAATTGTTTATTTCATTTTATTTTGGTATGGATCCGTTTTGGGTAAAAGCCTCCTCCATCCCGTGCCAATTTTTCCTGTTTAGGGCCAACTCCATCCAACTCGGACCAGCTACTTCAGCTATGTCATCCGCCCATCTCTTGCGAGGTCTGCCTCTGTTCCTCTTGCCTCCCGATCCAGACCACTCTGTTGACTTCAATGTCCCTTACCAAATTTCTATAGCCAGACTTTATCAGAATGTGGAAAACTATTTCTAGAGCACTTCACTACTTTTGAAATGACATTTATAGGAGTGCTATAAAACTTATTTATTATGTCTGTGTTGTCTCTAGTCCATTCCAATCACTGTCCATTCCAAGGTTGCCTGGAAGAGATCGCAGAAAGCGATATGTCCACCCATTGTATATTTTGTAGTGTTTGATGTATTTTTTTAATTTATGATTTTTTATGATATAAAGTATATATAAATAAATAAATCTAGGTTTTCGAACTCAAAAAGTTACGTTCTAGATGAGTGGGGTTTCTAGGAAACTCGAATTTCACGCAGAAAACAATGTTTTTAACTTTTGTACAGTATTAAGGGATAGTCAAGTGGAATATATACCGCAGTGTCTCAAGACGAAAGTCTTTGACCAGTGCCTGTTGCCAGTGATGACTTGAAACGTGGTCGCTCACAATGAGCGTTATAAGAAAGCTAAAAGTTACCCAAAGGGCAATGGAGAGGGCTACGCTTGGAGTTAGCCTGCGTGATCGAATCAGGAATGAGGAGATCCGCAGGAGAACCAAGGTGACCGACATATCCCGAAGAATTGCCAAACTTGGCAGTGGGCAGGGCACATTGCACGCAGAACAGATGGCCGATGAGGCTGAAAGGTTCTGAAGTGGCGACCGCGTACCGGAAGACGTAGCGTTGGAAGGCCTCCCACAAGGTAGTCCGACGACCTTGTAAAGGCCGCAGGAACCCGTTGGATGCGAGAAGCACAAAACCAGTCGAAGTGGAGGCCTGGTGAGGCCTATGTCCAGCAGCAGACGTCTTGTTACCCGACTGTGTCAGAAGGAGGGTTATGTTTTTCGAGTGTATGTATGTATGTATGTATATTTCTTTGGCACGCTCTGTAGACTAAACGGCTTGATCGATTTTAGCTTGAGAGGTGCCGTTAGATTCGTCTTAATTGTGAGAGCGACACTGGGTATATCAAAATTGAAAAAAAAATAAAATGGCCGATTTTTGGACCAAAATTATGTCTTCAAAAATTTTTTTTTCTCAAAACCTATCGAGTGGGGTAAAATAAAGGGTTTTAAAAGGTGATTACAAAATATGTACAACTTATACGGTTAAAAGTAATTCGAAGTGACAAATCGTAAAAAAACACGTACCTACCAAGAACTAAATTGTCTGCGAAATCTTTCACATTTATTTTGTAAACTAAAAAGGTGAAGCAGGCGGGACCCATATCATTTTTATTATATTTTCAAATTCAAATGGGTCCCGCCTGCTTCCAACTTTTATTTAATTTAAAATGGGCTTGTTTTTAGCTTTTTAGTTTTTTACCGCAGTCGGGTTTTTTATTTTTTTAAATAACTTTTTTTTATTGCTGAAATGATGAAGTGGAATAGAGTAACCAGTAACAGGGATCTTTCCAACATATTAAGCCTAAGCCTTAATCAACTAACAATGGACACAAGGACCTAGGTTATTGTGGCCTTTTTGTGGCCAAGACAAGAATTGAATTAAGGAGGAAAATCAAAAAAGAAAGAATAAAGTTTTTTTGGACACAGACAAAATAAAAATTGTATTTTTTATTGTCTGTGTCCAAAATGTTATTCTTTCTTTCTTAAGTTATTAAAAATGTTTTTTTTATTAGGTGTAAGACCAACTTTTACAAGCATAGCTGGCCATAATTTTTAGCTAGACTTTATTTATATTGCAATTTTCCATAACCTTCGTCACCCCACCACACGAACAATGTCACCATTCTAACCAGAATAATAAGTATAAACTATTCATGTGACAACATCACATGACTCGAGCAGTGGGCAGGCCACGACTGATCCCGCTATTAGGTACACACATTATAAATAACTTTCTTACATTAATTAACTAACGCAACACACGGATTTTTGAACCGTTTCAAAATAGATATTTTAAAAAAAAAAAGTATAATTCATTCACGTTTTTGTAGCTGGCGACATTAATGAGCGACAATTTGAAAAAAGAACGGTATTTTAGTAAGCCCCTTTTCGCAGAATAGGACGCATGAAGTTTTAACAAAAGTATGGTTTCATAAATTTAACATTACTTTAAAATAAACATGAGTAATTTAAAGCACGTTTACGATCGATTTGGACTCGTTACTAACCGATTGGACGGAGAAGACACTAGACAAATAAAAGTGGAAAAATATAGGGGAAACGTTTGTCCAGCACTGAGACAACATAGATTAACTGAAAAATTACTCCCTTCTTTGCTTTTTAAAATAACCTAGACTAAAAAATGAACAACTTAGATATTATGTAACTGAAAGTAACCCCGCATAGTATGGCCCAATAGCCTCTATGCACCGCGGAAGCGCTTCATTGCTAGCGTTTTCCCACACAAAACTGTGTGGTTTACCGCTGTCAAGTTGGGACGCCATGCTTAACCCTTTAAATGGTGAAAAAAATTCAAAGAAGCAAAGAAAGCATGCTGCATAGATAAAATTCGTTGAATCCGAATTCAATTGTATAATCTTTTTCCTGAAATTTCATGAAATGTTTGGTGTAGCGCCAAAAAGTTTCCGCAATTTCGTGAATTGTAAATTCAATATTTCTAATTTAAAATAGACAATGCAGTACAAAAATAGAGTACCTTCAACAAAACATTAAGAAGTCAATTTACAAAACATTAAAATCCATTTAATTATGTCACGAATTGTTGTTGTTCATTGTAAACCGATCTCTGAATTTTCTGGTGCATATTTTTTGCCCAAATTCTTCGAATGCCCTGGCAACACAATTACTCAACGTCAAACTGTCAAAAACAAGCTGCTCTATTGCTTTTTGCGCACACTCGAATGAAACATACGTCTAACGAGGTCCCATCATCATAACTATGAGCTCGCTTAATACATAGAAAGAAGAAAAGAAAGAAAATACATACAGACGCTAGCACATCAAGCTACCCGAAACTGTCAAATTTTCCCAATCAACTTCGAACCTTAAGCTTTTGCGATAAAGTTGAAAATCTATTAAAGAAATTTGACAGATTGTAGTAGCTTGATGTGGTGGGGTCTTTACATTTATTTTTCGCAATGGTGGCTAAGTGGTAACGGCCGTGAGTGCCGTGACTTACGAGTTGTATGTCGTAGGTTCGATCCCATACAGGTGCTTTACTTTATGTAAATTATTTCATCAGCACTGCTCTCAAAACGGTGAAAGTAAACACCGGGAGGAAACCGGCATAGTCCTAGAACCAAAAAATTCGAAGACATGTGACATCTACCAACCCGCACTGGGCCCGCGTGGTGGTGGATTGCGGCCCACTCCCTCTCACAGAGAGGAGGCCTGTGTCCCAGCAGTGGGAACATTATAGGCTGATTTTGCTACAACTATTTATCGTTTTATACAATTCAATTTTTTTTTGTTTTTTTTTTGCTTCCTTATTGGGCCTACTCTTGACCTCGATCATGCCTGATGGAAATCTATGGATGAGATCTATGATGCAACGAGCGTGCCCAGAGTATGCCTTTAGGCACAGACACTGAAACTCCCACGCATCGACGAAACACAGCAGGTTGCTTGACGCCGGACTCCGGTGGGAGGTCGCAAACCAGGCGGGCGTTAGCCCTATCGCAAGGGAAGAATTAGCCAGTCAAATAAGATCTTGGGTGTGACTGTCCAGAATGCGCCGAGCAATCGGTTTCGTTGAGTAAATGGAGGAACAAATTGGGCTTCACGAGGAGGCTTCTTCTTGCATCCTGATCCTCTGATATTTTTAGGTAGATGCTTCACCTAGTAAGTACCAAACTCAATATTTTTAGTCCGGTTCAATAACCTACAATCAGGAGCACTGGAAAGCAAACAATTTACCTAATTTCCGACATAAACCCACGTACTACAACATCGATGTTTTATTAAATGACACACGTAACTTTGTATCAAAGGAAATCGCAGACGGCAACACTGTCTATAAATACTCCACCCGGGTAAAGCGTAACATTAGCTATAAATTAAACCGGGTGGTGTTTACACTGGCTAGCGTGGGTGATTTATTCCGGTTTCTTAATACTGCATGGCGGGTGTCATACGCTTATATTCAAGACGTTTGTAGTAAAGTACTGCCCTGTTGGTCTCGTGGTCCGGGTTGGATTCCCGGGTCGGGGTTTCTCAGCCCGGAGTTTTGGAAGTTGGCGGTGTGATACCCCCGTGCCTCGGAAAGCACGTGGCCCTGCGCCTGATCTCTCTCCGGTCGTGTCGGATTGCCGTCCCATCGGACTATAAAGTGAGGAAAGAGGGGGTGCACCTGTGTCTGCGCGCACACTTGTGCACTGTAATATTTCCCGCGCCGAAGTCTGGTCTCCGTTGAGATTGGCCCCCGTCGCCAAAGTACGTTCTGGAGGACTTAAACCCCCAACTTCCAAACCCGGGCTGGGCTCCGGGCTGTAACTAAGAAATTACCGATGGAAAAACTCGACCCGGGAACCGAACCCAGGACCCCACGCTCATAAGTCGCGCTTGCGACCACTAAACCAACGGGGCAGTCGCCACTAAAGTACCTAGTGAACTTAAACATGTGTAATTGCGTTCCTAATGACTACTCTGACGTTCACACGGTTATTGTTTGTACTTAAATCTGTTTATGAACGTAAACATGTTAAGACTGACGCTAGACCTAATATTATTGGCAGACTATTGTTCTCAATTGGAGCCAATAAATGCTTGTTAACGAGGAGTAGAGAGTTAAACCTCATTGCTATAAATCGATGGTGTTTAACACTGACGTGTTAAGGGGCTTACAGGACCTAAACGCATAAAAACGTAAGTTTTAGAAACAATAAAAGTATATGATCGACTACAGTAAACAAAATCAGAAAAATATATGATATTCTTCAGGATATATGCTAGGTAGATAGTGTGTTTAAAACATAATACAACTAATTTGATACGATAGAAAAAAATCATGAAGATGCCTCTAAAAACTTTCTTTTTACAATAAAAACCATACTAATATACATACAATAATTCTGATTTTTTGTCAGATTATTCTACGAGCAACATACTAAAATACTAGTGTTTTATAGTCCAAGCAATAGATTTTTTGTAATTAAATAATTGCTTCATATTTTGCAATAAATTACCAGCGTTGTGTCATCGCGTTTCTATTTATTTTATAAGCAGTCCGACAGTGACCGCGCTTTAGGTCATGTAGAGCCCCTACACTAGACGACCCCGCAACTAGACGACTGTGCGATGCAATTCTGGTATATCAATTTCTATGAAGTTTTCATAGAAATTGTTCTACTTGTGTCGCGTCGCGTTGTCGCTTCGCGCCTGTCTGCGGGAGGATCTAAATGCTAAACTTTGAAGTTTGATTGACAGAGAAAGAGTCATCATCTCATCTGCCTAGCCTTTTCCCAACTATGTTAGGGTCAGCTTCCAGTCTAACCGGATGCTTGATACCAGTATTTTACATGGAGCGACTGCCTATCTGACCTCCTTAACCCAATTACTGGGTAATACGATACCTCTTGATAAGACGCTGGTTGTCAGACTTTCGGGCTTCTGACTACCCGTAACGACTGTCAAAGATCCACGAATGACAGCCGGGAGCAACGGCTTAACTTGCTTTCCGAGGCACGGAGGGGTCGCGGTATGTGTAAAGATGGTCACCCAACCATAGACCAACCTTAACCTGATCGATCGACCTGTGCGGCTGTTATTATTTAGCAGTTATTATTTAAAAGTGTCTGTGGAATTTCTTGCCCGTTCTTCTCCATAATTATAATAAACGGTCAATGATCGAAACTTATGAATGAGCTAAAACAAAGTGTGTATCTACTTTCAACTGCATCGGATTCATTAGGTACTATGTAACATAGAAAAAATATTTCTTCAGCAAATATATTCTGAAAACCGTTTCGCAACTAATTTCCCAGCGCGAAATGCGAGTCGTACCTACTCTTCCTACTCTTAAATTTTCTGTCACTCTCACACAAATCACTTTCTAAAAACCATATATCATTTTTACTCATCTCAAACGAAATGATTTAATCTTTTTCTCACAATTATCTGAAAATAAGTCCTCATAATTCAAGAATTTGACATAATTTTCACAACCCCACTTTTTTGTGTTATTATTTATATACTATTATTATTTATATTTTACAACAAAAGAGAAGTAATCGTCGTCAGATATCATCATTTCAGCCGAAAGACGTCAACTGCTGGACATAATAGGCCTCCCGCAAGCCACTTCTCCACTTCGACCGGTTCTGTGCTTCTCGCATCCAACGGGTTCCTGCGGCATTCACAAGGTCGTCGGTCCACCTTATGGGAGGCCTTCCAACGCTGCGTCTTCCGGTACCTACGCGGTCGCCACTCCAGGACCTTTCAGCTCCATCGGCCATCTGTTCTGCGTGCAATGTGCCCTGCCCGATTCGACTGGCAACTCTTCGAGCTGTGTTGGTTACCTTGGTTCGGATATAGTTTAAGTTTAGTAAGAAAACGATGGATCTTTTCGAATGAAACTTCACCTATATCCAACGACCCTGGTTACTTATCTACCTTGATAACCGAACACACAGTAAAATAGATACAGATACGACATCTCAGTATTGAGTACAAAGGTATTGCTTATTTCTTAAGAAATTTCTTCGAACCAGACCTAAGAATGGAGAAATTAATGAAACTTATCAAAAACATATATTTTCACTCGCCACCATTAATTATGTTATATGTCTTAGCGTCCCATATTCTTGGTGGCAACAAAATGGTCTAAAATTCATCCTTGTCCTATATACCGTTGCTAATTAATTAAGGAACCAGACAGTAACGACGTAAATAACTTCAGTATACATAAATATTATGAACGCCGTGATATAATGTCGGAGACGACAAGATAGGGACGTCGCGTGTCATGTCTTGTGGATGAGTTAGTTTTTCAAAAGTTTGTCATAATTTACGTGGAAATAAAGTAAGTAAGTAATTGGGGTTTTTGACGTAGAAAGTAAGAAAGAGAAATAGGTTTATTTGTTGCAGAAACACGTGCATACAAAAAGATAATTAACTCAAATAATAAAGAAAAATAAAAACAAAATACATCTATAATCACGAGGACGAAACAGAGCTAGTCGACAGCTGCACGCCACGACTGTGACAAGAAGGGTTCCACTCAGCATGATGCTGTGCTGAGGGACTCACAGCATAGCGCTGATTAGTAGTTTCGCGAAACGGACGTACATAAACCCAGTCACGTCGTCACGTCGTTTTCCGAGTTATGGAACTCAAATGGAGTTAGGCAGGACACCTGGCAAGGTGCAGTGATGATAGCTGGAGCAAGGCAGTGATCGAGTGACGTCCAAAGACTGGAAGACGAAGTGTCGGTGGACCGGCGGCGGTAAGATGGGCGAATGATATTGTTACTATCGGGGGAAAGACCTGAATGAGGTTGGTGGTTGGCACAAGAATGGAAGTTGGTCTATGCTCAGCAATGGGTTAAATCGGGCTGGGGTGGTGGTTATAAGGTAATTGGAATTGGAAGCAACGGGATTGGTTGATTGAGACAATGATCCTGACCCATTCGAACTCTAATTGCGTATCACACTATCAATCAGAATCAGAATTATTTTGAAGCAAATTGCTAATCCATCACACTTAGAGGCGAAAGTTTGAGTGTGTGTGTTTATATGTTTGTTACTTCTTCACGCTCAAACGGCTGGACCAATTTTGATAAAATTTTGTATGGAGGTAGCTGACACCCTGAATTAACACATAGGCTACTTTTTATCCCGATATTCCCACGGGATCGACATTCACGCGGGTGAAATCGCGAGGCGCAGCTAGTTGGTTCATAACTTCGAAAAAAATTATGCTCCACTCGTAACTATAGCAATGAATGTCGCTGAACTGTCAAAATGAAGCCGAATCCTATTGATAATGTGTTGCGCAATTGACCCGCTGTATGGAAAAGATTGTAGCTAGAGGGGTGATAGAAAATAGGGTGATTGAGCCTGATACAGCAGGATAGGTTGATTGATATAATGATTACTCCCTTGTTCGAATCGAAGGACCAATCAATTAATCTGTCAAGCCTATTCCCAACTACGTTGGGGTCGGCTTCTAGTCTAGCTTGAATGCTGCTGAATACCAGGAGGCCTAAAAAGGCTACTTTGGCAGAATCATAAAAGGATAACATAATGGACAGTTAACTGTTAAGTTAATCGTATCAAATCCCATTGGTGAAGCATTTTTCAGTTTTTTTTTTGTCTGCTAAAATACTAATCAATCCAATCCAAATCCAATCCCAATCTCTTTGATTATACCTACGTAAAGCTGCGAAAAAAAGAAAACACGGACTGTCTTCGCCATATTATGATTCATAATGTTATCCTTTTATGATTCTCCAAAGTGGCATTTTTAGTCCCCCAGTATTTTACAAAGAGCGACTGACTATCTGACCTCCACAACTCAGTTACTGGAACCGAAGGACCAGTACGTCCTTTTTGGGTAACTACTGAAAATCAGCACTGTGCTGTGGGTCCTCCTGTAAGTACAGCATCATGCTGAGTGGAAGCATTTCTGCTTTGTACTCGTGATTATAGATATCATCATCATCATCATCATCATTTCAGCCGAAAGACGTCCACTGCTGGACATAGGCCTCCCCCAAGTTGGGGGGGGTTTGCCATAATCGCCACGCCTGGCAGGCGGGTTGGCGATCGCAGTATAGTATAGTGGTGGAATGCATAGAGAACGCTACTGCCCATTCCCCGTTACGACCCTTAGTCGCCTTTTACGACACCCCCGGGAAGTATGGAGTGGTGCTATTCTTTAAGTCCGGCACCACACAGACAAGTATTATAGTACATTTTGTTTTTATTTTTCCTTATTATTAGAATGATTTATCTTTTTCTAAGCACGTGTTTCTGTGACAAATAAGAAACCTATTTTTATTTCTTTCTTCTTTTCTTTCAGTATCTAGGTAATACATATTGAATTCAAAGAAAAAAACTAAAAGTAAAGTTATTTTTTGAGCTCTGAAAGCTGTGATAAGCATTTTTTGGAAAAATATGTATTAACACATGTCATCTTTATTAATTAATGGGTCAGCTCTTGATCTCGATCTTCCCTAGTAGAAAGAAGTCTACGAAGAAACAGGTGCACCTAAAAGATGCTATATGATCTTTCGTGATTTCGGTTATGCTGTTGTTTATCGTAGGTACTAACACCATCACTAAACAAGGCAAACGGTTAACGAACCAAATCATAATTTTACACCGTTTTCATGTACTTATAGTCATTCAGCTGCAACTAATGGTAAAATTTTTATATTAATAGAAATCGTCCTAGACAAAAAATTACGAGAGACACATTTAAAATAGCTATATATACAACCAAATCCTAAAATAGCGGGTTCAGCTAACGGATTACATCACATCGTGACATTCTCGATCTACCCGTTTAATATTACTCGTAATTTGTGCGAAATCCAGCATTTATGCCAAGCCCAATTTAATGTCTTTCTGCGTAATGATTAGTCCACTGAACGCACTTGGACAATTTGGCAGAGGAAAACAACGATTTAGCAAGCTTTAAAATCGTTTCGAAACGTTTAATAACAAAGTAAAAATTATTTACTATTAAGCCCTTAATTCTACCTTACCTTAAAGTAAATATGTTGAATAGAAAAAAAAGATCACTCACAGTACACTCCGAAAAAGGATGTAAAGCACAAAATAATAGGCTGTTTAAACAAATTCCATTGCACTTACTTCCGGGGCGGAAAACTCGAAAGCGCGCAAGATGGCGTCGAAAGCGCGCGAAAAGTTTCTGGCGGCAAGTGATATCGCCGACGAGGGTATCACAACTGCGTCGTTATATAATTATATTATTATCAAGTTTATGAGTGTCGGGTGTTGGAATTTTTATCGCGTAGTCTGCGCCCGTCCAGCGAACATTCGTGACTAAGACTGTTTCACGTGCTTTTAATATAAAATTTAGGTGGCACTGGTGAAAAGCTGGGCGGGTAACGATGTATTTTGGATCGCGTCATAAAGTCATGCGACGCGTTTGCATGGAAATAATAACCCTGGTCAGTATATGAGCTGAGTCACGGAGAACACCGTCTCTGTGCAATTGAGTAAATGTCCTTGTACGGCAAAACTATGGCCGACAACAAAAAAAAAATTGATAAAAATTGACTCGTTTTCTTTTTATGCAAGACCCTCCAGAAATCGGGCCAGTAACACACAACAATAAATTATATTGCGTAACGTACTATCAATCACAATTTGAATCAGTTTGAAGAATATTGTATCCATTGCTTCATATTTTCGGAATTTTTTTCTGCTCAATATCGTAAATAACTCAATGAATGTTGTTGAACTGTCAAAATGAAACCCATTGCTACTGATAGTGTGTTACACAATTATCTTGATGTTATTTTGTTGTTTTTGTTGATCGGTTTAGGTATAATAATTGTTAAGGTAGGTGCACAATTTAATGCCTATTATACACACATCAAAAGTGTCTAGGGATCAACATATATTTTTGCAATAACTTTTCTCCTGATTGATATTAATTAAAATTTTCTTTAAGTATTCATCAAATAAAGTGTTTTCGTTTGTCACAGTAACGATAAACCAAGTCACCTTTGCATTAATAAAGAAATTTGCCATTTTCCTAATAAAGGGATTTTTGACATTTGAACCACTAACACAAAAGTTCGAAAAAAAGACTGAAATAACAGTTTTCTTTAAAATTTTATTGGGTAACTTAAACAATTAATAATCCGTGTTTCTACCGCGAACACTAACAACACAAGAACATCGGTTTGGCATACTCAAAATGAGTTCATCCAAATCACGCTGTGGAATGGCCGCCCATGTTCGTTGCAACAACAAAAAAAGGTCTTCTTGCGACTGGATACCCTCCATATTCGGCAGAGCTCTTCTCTGTAGCATATCCCATGCATGCTCAATCGGGTTCAAGTCTGGCGACTGAGCAGGCCAGGGCAGGACATTGATGTTAGCTGCGGCAAGAGTCTGTCTTACAACTCTTGCGGTGTGCGGTCGTGCATCATCATGCATTAACTGAAATAAGGGACCGAT
This sequence comes from Mesoligia furuncula, assembly GCA_916614155.1. NCBI lineage: Eukaryota > Metazoa > Arthropoda > Insecta > Lepidoptera > Noctuidae > Mesoligia > Mesoligia furuncula. The sequence goes on from OU744816.1 coordinate 15,487,606, forward strand.
TTGCACTTGTAGAGGAACGATGACGTCTGATACAATCGTCTCAGCATAAATTTGAGCGTTGAGGTTGCCTCTGATCCAAATCAACTCAGTTCTTCCGCCGATCCAAATACCCGCCCATACCATGATGGTTCCACCACTATAAGGATGGACTTTCTGGCAGGATTTTAATCGCTGTTGGCGTCCAGGGGTTCTCCAGTGTCGTATACGTCTTGTATCCGATCTCATACCAAAACGAGACTCATCAGAAAAGCACACGAAACGCCATTGTTCTTCTGCCCAATTTCTGTGTTCAAGAGCCCATTGATATCGAATCCTACGATTGTGCATTGCTATAGGTGGTACCCGTAGCGGTCTTCGGGAATGAAGGTTCACTTCATGCAAGCGGTTTCTGACTGTTTGGTCGCTAATTAAGTTCCCTGAAGAGTGATGAAGCCTCACGGCTAACATCATGGCGGTTATTGTTGGAGCTCTTCGAGTTAAGATTTGAATGTATCGGTCTTGTCTCCGTGTGGTGCAGCGATACCGTCCTCCATGGCGCTCAGCCACGGTACCAGTGCTTCGGTAACGTGTCCAAAGTCGACTGATAACACTCTGACTTGTATTCAGAGCTAAAGCCACAGTACGTTGCCGGGAACCAGCTTCTATCATTCCCACGGCTCTGAGCATTTCTTCCCTGCTTAAATGACGTCGCCGCTCCATAATAACGTTGGTTTTAATCAGTAGTAGGGAAACAGTAGCACTAATAATGTCTTCAATGCGTTGTATGTTTTTATAGGGAAAATATTGACAGCTGATTTTCATCTTTTACTCGAATTTGATTCACAGTTCCTGATTCAAATTATGAAATGCGCCAAAAAGGATCCATATAAATTTATAAAATCATAAATTTATTACAAAGCCACATCTCAATCTCAAGAAATCCGCATAAAAATGCTTGATCCCTAGACACTTTTGATGTGTGTATTTCCATTATTGAAATTAAATTATGTCCATTGTTAACCCTTAATCTGCCGGAACGTAGATCTACGCGAGACACAATGGCTTTTTAATTGCCTCTGTAATTACGGCACACAAGCGGTTAATAGAAATGATTACAATTTTCTGAAAAAACTTTTCTGTCACAGGATAGAATACATAAATAAAGCATGATTTTTCCAACGCCAGATAATTTTGAATTTTTGACAATTCTTCCATAAAAACTGTCAGACGTCAATTTTATTCCACGAATAAAAAATATCTGTTGATTGAAAAATCAGCCCTTAATGAAACAAAAGAATGTGCTCGAATCAAGACTGTTTTTGGTAGTCCTGACAATAGATTTTTGTCCTTTACCTATTGGTCGACGTGTTGATGGGAGCATGTGTATTTACGCACCCTAATAGCGCTTAAATATGCAAAACTCAATAGACATGTCATTTTATACTAATAGGTACTTAGATACATACCTACATATTATTAATGTTAACAGTTTACACAACATTGGCGACAATCATTATCTTTGAGACTAGTACAAATACACGAGAAATAAACCATTGTATAATGATCAAATAAAAATACTACAGGTAAGTACCTACCTATTTACTTTTTTTTATTAAAGATTTCTTTCTATTCATGCAATCTTATGGCGGATCACAAACTACTACGCGCCACGCGACGGGGCTCAAATAACGCGCCCACGCGCTTGATTTTTTACATACAAATTCAATAAAAACGTGCTTTCGCGCGAGTTTGTCTCCGTTTCCCGCGCTTCATCGCGTCACGCGTTATAGTATATGATCCACCTAATCCATCTAAGTATTATCAAATCCATGTGCTTACCTAGTACTTAAGGGTAAACATATTATTTCTATTTCATAAATCCAGATTCTAGGCCGCTACTGAGCATTAATAACCTCACGCCTTCTTCTAAAGCCTCCTCTAGACATAGACAGATTCATCAGCAGATGGCCATCTGCGAATGCCTCCGCCAACGTTTAGACGAGGTAATTTGCTAGTCTGTGGAAGGTATTTGACGTCGGCAGAGGCTAAATACCTACCATCACAGACTAGCAAATTAAATTACCCCGTCTACACGTCGGCCTCCGCCGACGTGTAGACGGGGTAATTTAATTTCCGCCTCCGCATTCGCAGATGGCCATCTGCTGATGAATCGTCGTGTTGACGTGTAGAGGAGGCTTTATGGGTAGCCAGAAATTACAGAAAGCCACTGAGACTATCCTTTTTTTTGGGGATGGAAAATCATCAAATGACCCTGCCGCTCTGGGTGGATCGGAAGGGAGTTTCAGACTTATACTGACTAAAACCCACCCGTGTTCCTACCTTAGCTCTTTATGTTCCGGGCCAGCGGCAACCCTTTCGGACAATCCCGCTGGCACTGATACGATCCTTACCTTATCCTTTCTGAAGTACATCACCTATAAGGTCTTGTCTTAACTGAGAATTTAGTCATGGGAAAACCCAACAAAAGGAGATGTATAGCAATGGCCTAAGAATCGTCACGTATTCAAACTTTACAATAATTCATATTTTATTTTTTTAATTACTTTACAATTATTAGAATAACACGGACACTCTTTGATTTCAAAAACATTTTAAATAGTAATTCAATATATTTTCCCATGTTTTTTCTGTTTCACTTCACGTTTTGATTATGCAAAGGTATTAAGCTCATACAGCCACATCTTCATGTACACTACAGAGTAGTTTATATAAACACTTTGTGAAAATGACCCATTAGCAGTGTGTATCGTAATTATACAAAACAATTAATTATAATTACCCTCAGCGTTTCATCTATAAAATACGGTTATTAGTTTTACAAACAGATTATTGATTACGATTTTATGTTTATCGAGCAGTATTGACACCATAGACTAAAGTCTATGACTGACAGTTGATGAATTGACGGATAACATTTAGTTGACACTTTACGTACGTTGATATCTACCTACCTACTCGCGCGCATCCTGTGTTCGCATTCGGATGGTTGTGTGTTTTCGTTTGTGTTATTTTTGTATTCTGATTTTATCTAACAACTTGGCGTGAACAAAAGACTAAAGGAGGATAAACCCAAAGATATTATTTACCGTGAGTTTATTTGTGTTGGCCTGTTATAATCTCAAAATCAGAAAGAATTTTAGATTTTTCACAATTCGCAAAAGTGTCCGTGACTTAAATTAAGTTTCAATCCAAAATATGCATTATTTAGAACACAAAAAATAATTTCACGGCATCAACGGTTCTTAGGCAAATAATGTATGGAAGCCGAGCAATGTCCTTTGCCAGGGATTAAGCCCAGCACCACTAGTACAGCGTCCTAATAATTATTTGCTGCGCCAGACGGCGTCAATACGTCGGCACGTCAGCGCCGGCTGCCGCTGAAAACCAGCGCTGGGGCTATGTCTTTCATAGGGTCGCAGCATAATGCTGTGAGATAGCCGTTTTGCGTGGACGTGCCGTATGTTTCCCCCTACCTTTTTTTTGTGTCCTTTATTGCGTCAGTTTACCGCAAATAAACGTATTTTCTTTCTTTCTTTCTTTAACTAGTGCGTATCTAATGCACTATCGCCGTAATTATGAAGAGACTCCCTACCTATTCATGACGGCAACATCTTTTTCTTGCTACGCACATCCATAATAAAATAAACAAGGCCCTACATATTAACCTATTCACTAAAAAAGAGATTAAAAAGAAAATAATGTATGATTTAAAATTGTATAAATTTTATTGCATAAAATCTGTGTAAAACTGAAACTGGGAGAAGACACTGATTCCTGTAACACAGGTTACAACCTAGCACATTAGCCTTATTATTATTATAACCCAATGCTCCATGTATTTGAAAATTCGTCTGCCTGACAACGTAACTATAACGCAATGAATATTGTTAAATTGTCAAAATGAAAGCGATTGTGTTGGTGTGTTACGTAAGAAAATAAACCGGGCTTCATTTTTTTTTTTCTATGTTTCAGTGTTTTATTTTTGGAATCGTTTCCTCAAGCCCTTTATTTTGATACCCTACACGGTGATGACACTTAATTTTTTTTACACATTACTTATTGATGTCTAAAATTCGCCATTTTGTTTTTATAATAAACAAAACCTAGTCGGCATCCAGCCGTCTAATGGCTGGATGTTGATCTAATCTGATCGAATTTTGTATCTGGAACGAATTTATACCTTTATGGAAGTCCACACACAAAGATACGTAGATACGCGTAAAAGACTTAATCTTTGCTATCGCGAAGTCGGGTAAAAACTGGAATTCAGAAACTTATTATTTCTTTTGTGTGAACTCGGCCTTATCCAGACAGGATGGATTTTACGATTATTGCTTTCTAACGCACGAACACCGTAATAATTCTCTTCCTCGTTATTGTAGCTCATGAGCACAGGTAGTAAGGTAAGTCATGTTAGGTAGCATTAATATAACAGCTCATAAATATCTAGATACTTATTTTCTCTAGTATTTTTTCCAGCACAACATTGTGAAATATTAAAATGATCACTTTTGTCTTTATGCCTCAGAGAAATCAAAATATTTTTTTATAATTTACTAGCTTCTGCCCGCGACTTCGTCCGCGTAAAATTTCGGTCGCATCCTATTGTTCGCCCGCGCTGTTACTTCGTTTTCGCTTACCGTTCTTTCTTTTTCTTTTTGCTCGGCTCCTAAGTGTGGTAGCGTGATGTTAAATAGTCAATAGCCTTCCTCAGGAATTGGTCTATCAAATGCAAAAAGAATTTTTCATATCCGACCGGTAGTTTCAGAGATTAGCGCGTTCAAACAAACAAACTCTTCAGCTTTATTATTAGTATAAGTATATAGATATAGATTTCTCGCACAGACAGTTTTGCTAAAACAATGTGTTTTTTTTTCTGAGTGTTTGCGGACATTCTCGATTCACTAATAAACCGACAAAAGTTAATAATACCAAGGACGGGTTTCCCGCTAAAAATTTGACATTTATGACCACTTCAGCTGTGGCGCGGGGTATTTCGGGTGTTGCCAACTAGACGAATATTTTACGAATGTGCTAACATAACAAACGTTAACATTAATTTTGTCGGAAGACTACAGAGTGCTGAAACATTTTGGCGGGATTTATTGAGCGATTTGTACAGGTGAATAACTTTCGAATTTTTTGTTGAGGCGATTTCAGTCGTAGATATAATTGGGAATTCAAATTTTCTTACGTTTTTTGCAATTTGCAGCAGGTCAGTATCAGGTTGTATGTCGATCTAAATATATGATTCGCGGCCGAAACAAATATTTATTTAAGTAGGTATAGAATTAATCCTAATGCGGCAGGCGATGCACCAATCAATGAGTGGGATAGGACTTCACAAGAACCTATTTAATGGTTTCGGAAAGTAAAGCTGCCATAGCCTCACTTAAGACCAAAAAAGCACCGGGGCCGGATCAGATCACAGCGGAGATATTACAAGCTTTCGGACCGGCGGGCATAGATGGCCCTACACAAAATTTGTAATGAGGTATGGCGTACTGGTGAGTGGCCAAGGGATTGGACAAAATCAATCATCCTGCCATTGCATAAGAAAGGCTCCACTTCGAAATGTGATAACTATCGAACCCTGGCTTTTATATCTCATGCCAGCAAGGTACTGCTACATTTATAAACAACAGAATCCGTCACTTTCTGGATTGGAAGATCCCTCAAGAACAGGCTGGTTTTGTAAAAGGCAAGGGAACTCGCGAGCAGATCCTCAACGTCCGCCACCTGATAGAGAAGTCATATGAGTTTAACACACCTCTCATTATGTGCTTCATAGACTACAGTAAAGCCTTCGATTGCATAGTCTGGCAAAGTCTGTGGAAGGTACTTTTGGAGCTTGGAGTACCGCATCATATGGTATCCCTAATTCAAGCCCAATACTCTCAAAATAAAGGCATCGTGAAGGTCGACCAAACCAAATCTAACCCCTTCTCTTTCGGAAAAGGCGTAAGGCAAGGCTGCATTTTATCTCCCATCCTTTTTAACGCATGGAGAATATATTATCAGACGTACCTGAAAACTGGGACGGTGGTGTGACGGTTGGCGGAACCAAGTTAACAAATCTCCGCTACGCTGATGACACTACTCTCCTAGCAGCCTCAGAGTCTGAAATGGTAGAACTCCTTAGAAGGATGAAACGTATCAGCATGGAACTGGGCCTACAAATCAACCACGCAAAGACCAAATTAATAGTGGCGGACCGTGCACATAAATTAGAGCTTACTGGCGCTCTTAATCTCGAAACGGTCGATGACTTCATTTACCTGGGCTCTAACATAAATCTAACACAGGGTCTTGAAAAAGAAATACGTAGATGTATAGGCATGGCCAAGAATGCTATGACTCAGCTTAAAAAAATATGGAGAGATCGCACATTTCACGAAATACCAAAGTGAAATTGGTCAGCACGCTGGTTTTTTCAATTTTCGGATACGGAGCAGAAACTTGGACCTTGAGAAAGGCCGACAGAGCTCGTATAGACGCCTTCGAGATGTGGTGTTGGAGGAAGTTGCTTCAGATACCATAGACTGCATTCCGCACCAACGAGTCTATCCTACGCGAGCTCAGAATAAAGACCAGACTCTCTACGACCTGTCTCCGCAGAGTTTTGGATTTTTTCGGCCATATAGGGAGGAAACATGGCAATAACCTTGGACAACTTATGGTTACCGGCGAGGTGGATGGTAAACGTCCAAGAGGTCGCAGCCCTTTGCGATGGTCGGACCAGATAAGCTCTTCTCTTGACACGAAGTTTCATGATGCGCTTCACCTGGCCAAGGATAGACAGAGATGGCGAACCATCGTCAGGGAAAAGATGTTTTCAAGGGAGAATCACGACCCTCAGTAATGAGGAATACGACTTGAGGAGGAAGAGGAGGAGGTATAGAATTATAATCATAAAAATCATCATTATACAACTCTCTAAGTTCATATTTCCCTATTGAATGACTATTTCATGAAGTCATAACATTTGAGGTCAATTCTAACGAGTTGTAAGTATTGCTGATTCTGCCGGGTCAGCGGGATTGGCCGAAAGGGTTACCGCTGGCCCGGAACATAAAGGGCTAAGGAAGGCACACGGGTGGGTTTTAGTCAGTTAAAGTCTGACACTCCCTCCGCTCCACCCAGAGCGGTAGGGGTCATTTGATTATTAGCCACCCAAAAAAAAAAAGTATTGCTGATTCTAATGATAACAAGCTGTAAAGCCATTTCTGTTGCTGTCGCGATAAACCTGACACTGACCTTTAAATTGCAAAAAACGTTAAAAATAATTTGGGGGCTACCTTATCGCTCACCCCCTTAATCAACACGTCCTCGACGTCCAAAAATGAGACACATTTAATAAATAAAATAAATAAAAATATTTATTTGTCACTAAAAATTACATGTTACAAACCAGTCATCATAAAATAAACACGAATGTATTGCCACAAAACTGATCTTAACCCCCAAACTAGGCCTGGACCTATATTTTGGGGGTCAGCATTCAGCCATGGGTTCACAGACTAAGAAGTTACCTTCAAGGGTTCTACTGAAAAGCATTTATAAGAGTGTCACTCTAAAATTGACAGCCAAGGTTATTGCCATTTTGGTAACACATATAGGTCCTTTTTTGTTTCTAACCTAACGGTACAGAAGAGGAAAAAAAATAATATGTAGGAATTGAAATAACAAAAAGAAATGAATATTGCTAAAAAGTTTGTGTTTGTATGTGAAATTATGTGAGTTGATGAGTGTATGTGTGTAAGTGGACAAGCGGTGGAAGGGTGTTGTGTGTGTGCACATGGGAGTAAGTGAGGGTGGTTTGGTTCGCACCATTAAATGTGTGTAAGGACTTGAAGAGTAAGAATGGATGACAGTGTGTATGGATTTTAGATCGTAATTTATGTTATGAATGTGAATAAACTTTCAGTCTCCTGATAGTCCATCTTTTGGAGCCAGTCTGCTCTTCCTTTTTCATTTCCCGCCGGCACATTTTAGCTATGTTTAGCTTTATGTTAGCTTGATTGTAAAGTTTGCTGCTCAAGCTATTAAACTGGTGTTTGGCAAATGAGGTCCGGCAGGGTATAGTAGGGCATATGGAGGATTTCCTACGCTTTTTCGGGTCGGATAAGGGGACTTTTCCTTGCTTTCTCTGGATGGATTTGAGCACGTAGAGTTGGCGGACAGTGAGGATTTTAAGTTCAGAGAATAATTGCGAGGTGGGAAACCTGTACGGTATGGTTTCTTGGTCATGACCTTGAGCACGGCTCTCTGTGCTCGCTCCAAACCCAACAGGTAAGTCTTGGCTGCACCTCCCCACACTGTTATGCAGTATTGGATAATGGACTGACATAGGGCTAGGTAGACTAGTTAGGTTTCCAGTGTTGCAGAATCCCTTAGGATTCTGAAAACATTTATAAGTCGCCTAGTTCTGGTAATGATCGAGCCAATCTGCCTGTCCCACCTCAGTCCATCATCCATTATCACCCCCAAGTATTTTGCCGATTCTACCCGAGAGATAACCTGCCAGGTACATACAATTGTGTTCTCGCAGGTATGTGCTGTTAAGGAATAGTCAGGCAAAGGTTTAGTGTTGGGTCTCAAAGAAAAGAAAAAGAAAGAAATGTCGCAAATATATTTAAAATACATCAAGGGACAGAAATAAAATGAAAAATGCACGCGAATATATCATAATAAGTAGGTAGGTACTGAAATAAGTCGTTGACCCAAAAAAATATTGTTTAGATATCTCAACATTTCCTGTAGATGTGTGACGTCGACACAAGACACAACGTAGATATAGCCACACGTTTTCAACGTTTTCGTTATGATGACAAGATGCATCAACACGCACTCTAGTTAGCCAACCCGCGGGAATTCGCGTAATGGGCATTCGGTAATAGTAGCAGTGGAAAAGTAAATCCATACTAATAATATTATAAACTAGCTGACCCGGCAAACGTTGTTTTGCCATGTAAATTATTTCTAGCTGCCCGGCGCTACTTCGTTCGCGTGGTGTCCTAACCCTTACCCTACCCTACTCCTATAAGTAAAAAAAAACCGGGCAAGAGCGAGTCGGACTCGCGCACCGAGGGTTCCGTAACATCCAGGTTTATGCATAAGGTTTATGTGTATGAAATTAAATGTTTTTTCACACCACCTGCTCGAAAATGTCAAATTATATGTCAAGCAACCTTAACCTAAAGTGAGTCATTAGTGGCCGGGGGCACAGCCGGTCAATAATGTTGTACTGGATTTCATTATGACCCGCTGGTCAATAATGTGATTTGAATTTGGAATCTCACATGCTCAGCTAAATTGGCAGTATAGTACTAACAAACACCCTTTGGTGCCAGAAAGAGGAAAGCTATTCTCGAAACCCTTACTACGCGTGGATGATATTCTCGATTTCCTACAAAATCATAACGACTGCTTCTTCATATCGTTGCCATGTTTTCGAAGACATAATATTGTAAGAATAATTAGATAACTACGAACCATTTTTTAAAAAGACATTAAAACTGGCATTAATAATAATAATTTAAATACCGTACCGCGCCGTAATACCGTAATAGTAATTGGCTGTAAAATTAGTTAATTTATTTTAGTTTTAAGTAAACTGCGCTAAGATTGCTGTGGATTTTGTGAATAAATAAATAAATAATAAAACCTATCCATACTACAGTCGATTTATCACATTTTATCAAAAATACTCTATTTTCACGAGCGTCTCCAATGACGTTCTAAATTCAAAATGCATACAGCCAATCATCCAAAACCATTCTACCAGCTCTGTATAAAGCTTAGTTTACACAAACGCCACTTCCATGAGAGTGATATCAATAGACACACACGACAAAATCTTAGAAGAGACTTTTTTTTTGAAAATCGAATTGATCGTGTCTTGGCTACTTATTGGTAGACGCAATAAAGGCGCGAATTTTCGTACTATGGCTATTATTTTCTCACAGTAGGTGTAAAAAGTAGAGTATCCTCCTCTGGGCTAAAGGTGTCTTTGCCTTGGGCTAGCTTGAATCCCTCGCTGCATTCAGGATTCTTGTAATAACTCCCTCGCTTCGCTCGTGAGTTAAACTCTTAACTCCCTCGCTGCGCTCGGGAGTTACATCCCGAATCCTTCATTCCGCTCGAGATTCAATATGACGCCCGTGACATAAGACATAACTTTAGCCCCTCGGTGCATAATCTACTATTTTTTTATTTTTGAGTTGATTGAATGAATGGTAAATTGCGGCTTACGATTTATGACGTATTAAAAAAAAACTACTTACTAGATCTCGTTCAAACCAATTTTCGGTGGTAGTTTACATGGTAATGTACATCATATATTTTTTTTAGTTTTATCATTGTCTTATTTTAGAAGTTACAGGGGGGGGACACACATTTTACCACTTTGGAAGTGTCTCTCGCGCAAACTATTCAGTTTAGAAAAAAATGATATTAGAAACCTCAATATCATTTTTGAAGACCTACCCATAGATGCCCCACACGTATGGGTTTGATGAAAAAAAAAATATTGAGTTTCGGTTCTAAGTATGGGGAACCCTAAAATTTATTGTTTTTTTTTCTATTTTTGTGTGAAAATCTTAATGCGGTTCACAGAATACATCTACTTACCAAGTTTCAACAGTATAGTCCTTATAGTTTCGGAGAAAAGTGGCTGTGACATACGGACGGACAGACAGACGGACAGACAGACAGACAGACAGACATGACGAATCTATAAGGGTTCCGTTTTTGCCATTTGGCTACGGAACCCTAAAAAAGAAGATAAAAAGTATCCTATGTCCGTGTCCTGGTTCTAAGCTACCTCCCCACCAATTTTCAGCGAAATCGGTTCCGGGGAACAGATTTGGCTATAAATAGTGTAACAAACACGACTTTCTTTTTACCCGACTGCGTCAGAAGGAGGGTTATGTTTTTCGAGTGTATGTATGTATTTATATTTCTTTGGCACGCTCTGTAGCCTAAACGGCTTGATCGATTTCAGCTTGAGAGAAATTAAATAAAAGTTGTAAGCAGGCGGGACCCATTTGAATTTGAAAATACTTATAATAAAAATGGTATGGGTCCCGCCTGCTTCCAACTTTTATTTAATTTAAAATGGGCTTGTTTGTAGCTTTTCAGTTTCGCAGTCGGGTTTTTTTATTTTTTTAATTACTTTTTTTTTATACAGGGTTATTGGTAAAACATTAACAACCTCTTAAGAGGTCATTGTACTCATCATTATGAACAACTTTTACTATGGGACAAAACTTACAGGAACATAAATGTAGGGAACAGCTGATTTTATTTCGCGATTTCATGTTTGGTCCCATAGTAAAAGTTGTTCATAGTGATGAGTGCAATGACCGCTTAAGAGGTTGTTAATGTTTTACCAATAACCCTGTATATAGATTCGAAAGTAACTCCGTCTGTCTGTCTGTATGTTACCTTTTCACACCTAAACCACTGAATGGATTTCGATAAAATTTGACAGAGAGATAGATTGCAAAAGAGATAGATTGCATCCCGGGGAAGGACATAGTATAGTTTTTATCGACATACCTCGCGGGCGAAGCCGCGGGCGGAAGCTAGTAAGAAAATAGATTATTGTCCAGGTAATACAGGTTAACACCAAGTTGAAACGACGTGATCGAGGAGCTTAAAATATTACGCCGTTGGTCCCGACTATCTATGTTCTATGTTCTATGTTATGGGTTTGGTTTCCGCACTTAGTCCTTCAGTGGACCATTGTGCGTGGGCCATGGCGGCCGTCGGTGGTTTTATTCCAACCAGCCCACCTCCCTCCAGAAGCTGATCAAATCTCCTGGTCTGTCAAGAACATCTGTATACGATCTAGGTGTCCCGAGGGTTTCTGACCTTATCTGGGTGACGCCTGTGCACTCAAAGAGCACATGCGCAACGGTTTCATCAGCCTCCATGCAAGCCCTGCACAGGGGACTGTCTGTTATGCCTAATGTGTAAAAGTGTTTATTTAGTGAGCAGTGTCCCGTGATGGTCCCCGTCACCAGGCGCAGGCCTTTCCTGTCCAGTCGTAGTAAGCGCCTGGTTAGCCTGCCATCCAATACCGGCATGGCTTCTTTGGACTGCCTGCAGCCTGGTGACGACGTCCACCAGCTTTCTGCTTGTGTGTGGGTGTGCTCCTGTAGCCACCTGCGTAGTTGGTTGAAGGGGATGGGCACGATAGGTTCTGGTCCACAGACTGACATACTGGAAGCCCTTCTGGCCAGCTCGTCTGCTGCGTCGTTGCCTAGCGATCCACTGTGTCCTTTTATCCATTGTAGTGTCACTGTATTGCGGTTCGATACAGTTACCCGCTCGAGCGCATTGTGACATTCTAGTATTAGGTCCGATGTGATGCATTTTTTGTCTAAGGATTGGAGGACTGAGGCGCTATCAGAGAGTATGCGAACATGGGTGTCCGTGACTCTCCTGGCCGCTATGGCATAAGCCGCTTGCATTATGCCCACACACTCTGCTTGGTAGACCGTGTTGAGCATTCCCAGCGGTTTGGATATTTTTATGTTGAGGTCGTGTGAGAAGACTCCGACTCCAGTTCCGCAGTCAGTCTTTGAGCCATCAGTGTAAATCCTCAGTTCTTTCGGGCCTGAGTGGTCGCACCGCTCCTCTTCAAGCACTATGTTGTAATGCTTTTGGAAGCAGTATTGTTTCGGGGCTCTGTCGCAGGGTGATGCCATCATTGGCTGCAGTTTGATCGCATCTTCTTTTAGACGTATGTGTTTGACCCTAGAGTCTTTGCTCAGGGTCCCTGATTTGAAGAGCCTAAAGGCAGCCAGGGTCGCCTCCTCCCTCACTATGAGGTGTAGAGGCGGCAGTCCAAGCATAGCCTGTAGGGCAGCAGTGGGTGTAGTTTTCATGCAGCCAGTGATTGCCACACACGCGAACCGCTGCAGCTTTTCAAGGTCTTTTTGGGCTGTGCTCAGGTCTGTTCTGGGCCACCAGACTAATGAGCCGTATGTGATGATTGGTCGGATGACTGTGGTGTATAGCCAGTGAGTAACCCTGGGGCTAATCCCCCAATTCTTGCCAAGCATTCGCTTGCATTGCCACAGGGATATGCTGGCTTTCGTGGTAATATAGCTCGTGTGTTTTGCCCAGTTCAGCTGTTTGTCCAAAAAGATGCCCAGGTATTTGGTTTCAGTTGATAGGCTTAGGGTTGTACCAAAGAAACGTGGTAGTTGTAGTGTTGTCAGTTTCCTCTTTTTCGTGAAGAGAACCAGTTCAGTTTTTGTGGGGTTCACTGATAGTTGGTGTTTACCACACCAGTTTTCCACTATTTTCAGGGCCTGGCGCATTAGATTGCACAGTGTGTTTTCGTGGGTGCCATTTATTATTATGGTTATATCGTCGGCGTATCCTACGGTATAGTAACCTTTGTCGTTGAGTTCTTTTATTAGACTGTCTACGACCAGGTTCCATAGAAGCGGCGACAGGACGCCCCCTTGCGGGCAGCCCTTCGCCACTATGGCTCTTGTGGTGTCGTTTACGGTCACTTGTACTGCCCTTCGTTTGAGCATGTTGGTGATCCAGCCGCTCAGAGACGGGTCTATATTGTGTCTGTCTAGGGCCGTGCTGATACTGTTGAAAGTGGTTTTGTCAAAGGCGCCCTCGATGTCAATGAAGGCTGCCAGTGCTGAGCATTTGTGGTCCACTGCGCATTCAATTTTGGATACCACGCTGTGTAGCGCAGATTCCGTTGATCTGCCTGTGGAGTACGCATGCTGTTGTTTGTGGAGTGGCTTTGCCCGAAGAGGTCCATCTCGGATGTGTCGATCGCAGAGCCTCTCTAGGGTCTTTAGTAGAAAGGATGTGAGGCTTATGGGTCTGTAGGCCTTGGGTTGTGTGTAGTCGGCCTTGCCCGGTTTTGGTATGAAGATGACTTTCACTTCGCGCCAGGCTAGGGGTATGTATCTTAGTGCTATGCAGGCCCGATAGATTTCTACCAGGCGTGGTGTGATATGGTCAACACCCCATTGTAGGAGGGCTGGGAAAATGCCATCTAGTCCTGCGGACTTATATGGCTGGAAAGTGTTAATGGCCCACTTTACTCGGTCTTCTGTTACTAGGTTGTGGGCACTGGACCAGTCTTGTTCCGTTGGGGACCAATCTGGCACATCTTCCCAGGTCCTGTCCTCCAGGAGTTTGCAGTCTGGGAAGTGAGTCTCGAGAAGGACCTTGCTGGTTTCATGGTCTGTTAGTGTGTATGAGTTGTCGGGTTTCTTCAGCGCGCCAAGGGTTCGGTCCTGATCTGTTGATAGGATCTTCCTTACTCTTGCGGCTTCATTATTGGTTTCGATGGATTCACAGAATTTCCGCCAAGCTGTCCTTCTGGCGGTTCTGATTTGCTTTTTGTATGTGTATTGGGTTTCTTTGTATAGTTCCCAGTCTTCCGGAAGTCTGGTGTTTTTGGCTCTGTTAAATTGTTTTCGAAGTGTGCTTCTGAGTTTACTAAGTTCCGCGTTCCACCAAGGATTTCTTTCACTGTTGGTACGCGGTGCCCTTAGTTTGCAGCATGCGTGGTATGCTTCGGTTAGGTACTCTGACAGCTTTGTCACAGTGTATTCAAGTTGTGCAGGTTCTCTTATAGTTATTTGTGATAAGTGCCTAGCTAGTAGGGCGGCTAGGAGACGCTTGTACCCGGGCACATCGGTGCGCCGTGGATTTCGCCTCGATGTTGGTTTCCCTATAATGTTATTTAATGTGAAGCGGATTCTTCTATGGTCTGAGCAAGAAGGTTCGTCCGATACGTGCCAATTTGTTATAAAATTTGTCGCGTTTTCTGTAGCAAGTGTTAAATCAATGATCGTTTGTCCTCGGACTGTGACCCAAGTGGGTTCAGAGCCTCGGTTAACGATGTTAAGGTTAGTAGAGAATAAATAGGTGGATAGTACCTCTCCTCTGGAGTTCGATGCGTCGCTGCCCCAGAGCGGGTGATGGGCGTTCGAATCGGTGCAGATGATCAGGTCTAACTTGGTGCGCTCGCAGTGCTGTACCAGGTCGGCCATTTCTTTCGGCGGGCAGTCTGTATCCTCGCCCGGCATGTATACCGAGGCTAGTACAACATCTGGGAATTCTCCTTCGGTCTGGAGCCTGACAGCTGTCAGATCTCTGGAACAGAATTGAGTGAGTAGCGTGGTAGGGATATCTTTGGGTATATAGGCACAGGTTCTGGGTTTATCTGAACTGTGCGTGTTAAGGATTAGCTTACCTCCGATGTTACTGAGGCCGCAGATTCTGTTGTTCCTGATCCACGGCTCTTGGATCAGTGCAATTGTTCGGGGGTTAACCTCCAGTGCCCTGCGTAAGCTAGCCGTGGCAGTCTGGCTATGTTGGAGGTTAGTCTGGATGATGTTGAGTGGTGGTGACGGTGATGAGGGGGGGAGGTTAGTCAGTGGTGGATCCATCGGACAAAACCTCCGCCGTCTCCTCTCTGTACTGGTCGTCGTGTTGACCACCCGGCGACGATGCAAGAAGTTGCTCGCTCCAGCCGGGGGATGCGGGTGGTATGCTGGCTACGTCGTCAGCCATCGCCGCGCGGGCCATGACCTCCTCAAGTTGGGCGATGTCTGCGTCGTCCGTCTGTGTCGCTGTCAGTGTCGTCGTCGGGTCCGTTGTGCAGTCCGAGGGCTGGGTCGTGGGCCAGAAGCGCACGTATATCGAACCCAGTAGGTACGATATCCGTCGCTCCCGCCCCATGACCCGTTCCACTTCCTCCGGTGGCACACCCAGGGTCAAATGAGTCCCGTAGTTGTCGCCACCGACGGTAGTTGCCCTGTACAGTGACCACCGGGCTATGTCGTACCACGTATTCTGACGAATCAGAATACCGTGGAGCCTCTGTATGTCACCTCTATAGCGAGGGACAAAAAGCGAGGCTCTGACGCGGGTGGGCACATCGGACTGTCGAAGTACCGTCAGTGTGAGCTCAGTATCGGGGAGTTTGAGGAGGGGTACGTGTCGGGTCAACCATGTCAGGGCGTAATCGTCCTCACACCAAATCTGTACTGTGCCCTCCGCTACCCGTGGGTATCCGCGGAAGGCAGGGAGTGGTGCTGTCGGGTCCGAGTCAATCAGTGCATTTTCCAGGCCTGCTTTGACCAGCTCGGCCTCGTCTTTTGTCAAGTCTCTGGAGGGGGGAGGGAAGCAGATTGCGACGGCGAGCCTCGCAGGAATATCCTTCCTTAGTGGCCCGCGCGTAGGTCCTCAGCTCCCCCTGGGCAGAGTGGACCCTTACGCGTTTGGCGTCCCCCTGGAGCGTACTCGGTGAAGCCGAGTCGTCAGGGCGTTCCCTCTTCGCCGGCCCTGTACCGCTCGGTCCAGGCTGCGGCATGGAGGTGCCTGTCAGGGTGGTGGCGTCTGGGCGCAAGGATCCACCTCGCCTACCCCTATGGTGTTTGAGTCGGGATTTGTCCGTGTCAGTGTTGGTGTGATGAGGTCGGTCGGCGCCCCCGGCAGACTCTGTCGTGTGCAGGGGTTTTTCGCGCTGGGTTTCCCCTTCGCGGACTGGCCCCTGCACGCGCGGTTCCGCGTCCGGCTGTTTTTCGCGCTGGGTTGCCCCTTCGCGGACTCGCAGCTGGTCGCGTGGTCCCACGTTTGGCCGCTTTTCGCGCTGGGTTTCCCCTTCGCGGACTTGCGGCCGTTCTCTTTTTTCCGCGTCCGGCCCGTTTTCGCGCCTGGTTTCCCCGTCGCGGACTCGGGGCTGGTCGCGTACTACCTCTTCAGCGTCCGATCGCGCATCGCGCTGGCTAGTGCCTTCGCGGGTGCTGCGCTTTCGGTCGCCTACTTTCCTCCCCCGGCCTGTGATTTTTCCGCGCTTTTTCAGCAGGCGTACTCTATCAACCGGGAGAGTGGTAGGGTCGCCAGATTCGTCAACCTTCCCCATCACTCTCTGTCCGTGTCCTTCTAAGTCTGGGTTGGTGATGCTGTTCCGCACGATGCTCTGTTGCCAGAGGCTCGAGGGAGGCATGCACGTCGTGGAGGGTATTGGCGCGTGGGTCGCAGCCGTGGTAGGGTTTAATGGCGCGTTAGTCGCAGCCGGAGTTGTAGTGTGTGTTATGGGCGCTAGATCAGCAGCCGGCCGTGCTGAGGAGCACGGCAAAGTTGTGCAGTCGGTTGCCCCCCCCAGAATACGTTGGGGGCTGACCGCCGTAGCGGTGTGGGATTCCCCGGCTTGGCCGGGACCCACCTGGGTAGTTACTTTTACCTGCTGCATTTTTCATTGATGAGGGGGTGGGCTTTTTTGGAATCGAGGTTACCCGTCCTCTGGGACCGAAGGGATGTAGGGATAGGAGGGAGGGTGTTTGGTGGTGGGGTATAGGTTACTGGGGGGTCACCCTAGGCCTGGGATTTGGCCTAGGGATTTAGGGATTGACGGAATTATAGGGATATGGAAGGGTTGGAATGATCAGGATTAATTGGTACATGGGATAAGGTATATGGGTTACCCTAAACCTGGGGCTTGGTGTTCGGGCACTTCTCTTGTCCGGGATCTCTTTCAAAGATGCTCCGGTTGCGAGATCAACCTTATGCAGTCGGTCCCGCAGCCGGAGTTGGGCTATCCGCAACCTGCCCACCCGCTCGGTTGCAGGAGAAGAAGTGCCCGGCAGTCTGGGTCGCTCCACCACGGATGTACGTATACATTCGTGTTGGTTCGGTCCAGCTAGCCCCGAGTGTCCCGACTATCATTCGTAAATCTTTGACAGTCGTTACGGGTAGTTACAAGCCCCTGACAATCAGACTTATCAAGGGGTATCGATCGCCAACCCGCCTGCCAAGCGTGGCGATTATGGCAAACCCTCCCAAAATTGAGGGATTCCTATGTCCAGCAGTGGACATCTATCGGCTGAAAAGACGATACGAACATAAATGTAGGGAACAGCTGATTTATTTTTCGCGATTTCAGGTTTGGTCCCATAGTAAAAATTGTTCACAATTATGAGTACATGGCAATGACCTCTTAAGAGGCTGTTAATGTTTTACCAATAACCCTGTATAATATAGATATTATACATATAGTTATTGTACAGACGCCAGCACATCAAGCTACCCGAAACTGTCAAATTTTCCCAATCAACTTCGAACCTTATGGTTTAGCGATAAAGTTGAAAATCTATTAAAGAAATTTGACAGATTGTAGTAGCTTGATGTGCTGGCGTCTGCACTTTTTGCATTTTTAAGTAGGCCAGCGTGACGTACCTTTATATAAAAGGTACGTCACGCTGGCCAACACACCCTCGAACTGCCAAGTTGTTCACAAGGGACTTGCGAATGAACCCTACACAACCCTGGAACTGATACAAGGGGGTGTGAAAGCTCCAAAAAAATAAAACCGGGCAAGAGCGAGTCAGACTCGCGCACCGAGGGTTCCGTACCATCATATGTTTTTAAATTTTCATTGACGAAGCCTATATTAATACACTGTGCACTGCGGTGCAGAATATTGCAGTTTTAGGTCAGCGCCATCTCTTGACCGATAGTGGAAGTAGTGGAACTTTTGTTGATGATTTCTGAAAAAGTGTGTTATTTATAGACATCGTTTTATTTTTCCTGTAATCTGTACATAAACTTCTATCACATAGAATTATTGCAGATTTTTCTCTTTGCAAACCTCGGAGATAACGGGGAAACGGTATTTTTTTTACATTTTTCATCAAAAATCGAAAACTATGCGGCCTAAAAAAAAAAGAAAACATATTTGAGAATGTACAAAATGCGCTCTTTCGTATGATATTCCACATGCTCTAGTAGCTCCACTTCGAATTTTTCAAACCCCCTTTCAGTCCCTGTTGCAAAATAAATATATATTTTTTTATTTCTTTCTTATTTGTAAAATTGATGGGCAAACGTCATCTAAAACTGTTCCAAATTTCGATATCTAGTAGTTCTTGCGATATCTAGCTGCTACAAAGTCTCACCATAAGCGTTCCGTTTTACCATTTTGGTACGGAACTCAAAAATCCAAAAGAATGGGTTTAGTTTTCTCATAAACTTGAGTTTAGATTTTGGGCAGTGTTGCCGTTAGGACAATCTAGTTTCTGGCTACATGTCAGAAAAAAGTTGCCAGTTTTGTAAATAAATCTCTTTCAAAATTCCGCTAGAAGTGGCTAAAGTACTTTTGGGCTGTTATTGCTATCCTATTACTATTGATAGGTATTACAACTTAGGTATGGGGACAAATGGGTTAAATAAAACAATTTTAATAGTATTAAACATTAAAAATAAACAATTATTTAAAAAAATTAAAGTCTTTTAAAGTTACGAAACAAGTTTGTAATCTATCCACTTGAAGAAACAGCCATTAGTTTAACAGCGGTCCATAGAATTTTTTTCTGTACGAGTAGTGTATAAGTGGCGAAGGCGACCCGCGGCCAAAAAAAAAAACCTTCGGGTACGTGTCAGATGACGTAACCGCGGGGTGCGGGACGTTTAAGTGGTGAATAGCAATAGTAATAACCTACATTTTCATTCGATCGGATCTGAATTACGTTAAAAAAACATTCATTGAGGAATCCCCCGCCATAATGCGGACTACTACTACTAATTGGTGGAGTTGCCTACAATTAATTATTTTAGTTTGGTGGTAGATTGGTACTGTACGGTGATATTAGTCGGTAGACTTCTAATAGTAATGAAAGTAAGTTTAACAATCTAAAAATCAGCCAGAAGTAGCTAGATTTATTTTGGTGGCTAAAATGGTTTTCTTATTGGCTAAAACCGTTGAAAATCCGCTAGATCTAGCCACTAAGTGGCTAAAACGGCAACACTGATTTTGGGCCACATTAACTACCGCCGAGTGTATTAATTGCCAATCAATGCCATCTATTGGGGAATAGTTGCAACTCTTGCAAACAATGGTGATGGTTCATGACTTTCCTTTTTACGTTACACTTTTTGAGTCAGTGTCTTTTCTAGTGATCTGTAAGAAATCTGAAAAATCTAAACTAATGAG
This sequence comes from Mesoligia furuncula, assembly GCA_916614155.1. Classification (NCBI taxonomy): domain Eukaryota; kingdom Metazoa; phylum Arthropoda; class Insecta; order Lepidoptera; family Noctuidae; genus Mesoligia; species Mesoligia furuncula. Next base: position 15,507,593 of record OU744816.1, read on the forward strand.
GAATAAGTCATTAATTCACTTAAAAATAGTGCAAGGTTTTATTTAGTACAAAGTCGCTTTATTTTATTTTCATCAAAAGACAAGATAGAGAGAAATCTAGCGCTAACGTTTGACACTTACTCGCATTGGAACGGAACGTAGTAAGTGAAGAGTTGCTAAGTAATTTTGTTGAATCGTTATCGATTCTGTAGTTATTCAAAAATATTTAAGACATAATAAATATTTATTAGCGTTTAAAGAACTAATTAAACATATTGAAAAAGTTGAATTTTAACATTGAGTATCAATTAAAGAAGCATACATAACTTATCAACGAGAACATAATAATATATCAGTGACCAAGAGTCAACTCAACAACAAAAACTTTAGATTCGATTTATGATTCAATGATGCGATTAATCATCCGTTATATCGATAATTCTATGCAGGTGCATCTCTACTGTGACTTGTCTTGTCTATGTTTTGTGTAATGTATTCGATTACAGTAAAATAAGTTCGTTTTTAATTTTTTCAGTGAATAATCTTGTTTTTATGTGAAACTAAGATCGGAAATATGTAGGAAAATAAAATAAAAGTGATGTTAATATAACGTGATATTTAAATCGTGATTGCTACTGTCATTAATTCAATGAAGAGATGAACAACCTTTAATTATGTACTTGCCATGGCTATAAACAAACATCTGTAGATGTGTGCCTACACTTGTTGCACCCACTTTCAAAATTATAGAGATTCAGTTTACCTGTTTGTGAGAAAGTGAACATAACTTATTTACATGTCATAGAATTAATTTTGTGATCATTTACCGTTACGACTGTTTAGTGAATGTGGGAAATGTGGTTTGATATTGTTATCGTGGATGTACGTTACGATGCACCTGCAGCACATAACGTTGCATTGAGCCGAGTGCATCGCGGTTGTTAACAAGGTTTGACGGAAAGCTAATTGAAATCCAGTTATTTGTTACGTAGTTATACTATGGCGCAGGTAAAAAAGTACACGAATCGACAAGTCAGTGAGGAGTCGGCCCCAAAATGACTCATACGTGGTCACTGGCACCGCATTCCTGTATTGTTTTGTTTTGTGGAATGCCATATCGATGAGTAAATTGCGGAGAGAATGAACAAAAAAAGATAAAATTATCTATGAAGATAAGAGAAACGAGGTTCTGTATTTGAAAATTTTAAGAAGATAAAAAGTTATTTTTAGTTTGGCGCGAACATGAGTGAATAGTACCGAGTGTTAAGTGTAAAATGTGTTGAAAACTGTGGTTTTAAATAATATTTGCCATGGCTCAGAGCTCTGTTGACTCGGACAGGCTGTCCTCAGCAGGTATCTCAACCCATAGCTCTGGGACTGCAGGCACAGTTGGTGGTTCAGTGGTTGGAGTGAGACCCGGCGATGCGGTTTTGAAAAGGGAGGATGAGGATGAATACAACCTTGGACCTTTACCTCCAATGTGGGAGAAAGCATTCACTCCCTCCGGAGAGGTGTATTTTATTGAGTAAGTAGTACAACACTTTTCAACATTCTCGTAATTTTAAGAATGTTCACAGTATAATCTCATTCTCAATCGTGTCAAAAATACCTCTAATTTCCCCACATTTTTGACATTGATTGTCATTGAGATGAGAGAGATGATGGGAGAGGCCTATGTCCAGCAGTGGACTGCGATAGGCTGAGTTGATTGATTGATTGAGATGAGATTGCGACTAGAGTTAGAAATGTTTTAATTACTTACTGGAATTGGCTTTCTGATTTAGCCTCATTGTAGAGTTAATGTTTATGAGTTCTACAGTAAAATTAACAAGTTTTTAAAGGAAATACAAAGAAAATCCAATAGGCGACATTGCTTATTTTTTATGAATTGTATGATGTATTCTATCCTGTGACAGAAAAGCTTTTTCAGGCATTTCTATTAACAATGGACACAATTTAACTTCAATAATGGAAATATAATAGGCATTAAATTGTGCACGTACCCTAACAATAGAATGTATTTACATGTAAGCTCTTTATACTAACAACAAAATAACAGCGGGGTAATTATGTAACACACTATCAGTAGCAATGGGTTTCATTTTGACAGTTCAACAACATTCATTGCGTTATTTACGTTGTTGAGCAGACATGTTTTGTGAACATATGAAGCAATGGATTAGCAATACCTTTCAAGATTGAGATCAATTATAGTGTGTTATGCGATTAGGGTGCTGTTTTCATGATATAAAAATATAGGTATCTACCTTGATATTCAACCTTTGATCTAGAACAATTTATTCAAAAACAAAAAAAGTAGTGCATTAATTATTTATTCTTCTATAAACAAATCTCAGGTTCAACTGATTTAAGATTAGATTGTTATACTATTACTAGCGAGCCGCATGGTTTTTTTTTTACGACTTAACAAAACATTGAGAGTACTCCACCCCTAAGACGACCCACTGACCCTTTATTATTTTGAAGGGCTGATTTTTCAATCGACAGATATTTATTTTATTTGTGGAAATAAATTGACGTCTGACAGATTTTGTATGGAAGAACTGTCAAAAATTCAAAATATCTGGCATCGGATAAAATTATCTGGCATTGGAAAAATCACCCCTAGGTTTTTAAAATGAATGTATAATACATAAACCTTCCAGGATAAATTATACAAAGTGTTAAAAAATTAATCCAACGATTTTTAAGAGGTGCTTTAGACCATCAAACTTTCACTCAACAAAAAAAAAAGTCTGCTGTTTAATACAAAAGTTACCTATTTTACCAAAATGTATGAAAAAGCTGATTTTTTTTTTCGTGACTTCAGAGTTGGTCCCATAGTGAAAGTTGTTCAGTTCCATGGTCTGAAGCTTAAAGTTTGTGGGGTTAATTTTTTAACACCTTACCTTACAGACACAAAAAGTGATAAATTAAAATCACTTTTTGTGTCTGTAAGGTAAGGTGCTATGTATAGATCATCATCAGCAATGATGCATTTTTTGTGAGAAATTCACTAAAGTATCTCTGAAAGCTAGCACTATTAACAGTTACTGTGTAACATTTCTTGTTGTATCTCATTCAGGGAAGTTAGACTATATAAACAAACAATCTACCTGCATTTCAGCTTATTCCTTTGTTAGGTGACCAAAACATTAAATGGTGCAACAACCAAAATAGTCTTTTATTTTCCCAAATAGGATCATGGAAGTCATTTATGAGCTTAATAGGCTATGTTTAGGTAAGTGTGTAGCTTGGATAATACCGGTAAATCAAATTCTGCACCATTTTATTACAAAAATTTGGTTCACACACTTATTCCAGCGCCAAATTCATCCCAACAAATTCTACATAATAGTAGTAACCCTACCTTACGTATAATATTTTCTGCTTTCAAAACATAAAGAAATCAATTTTTGGTTCTCTTATTGAAATGATAAATTTATACCCCTCCGTGAAACATCTTAATCACTTCAAAAAGTATTACCAAACACTAACAATAATAAAACCTTTTTTAGCCACAACACTGGCACATCACACTGGCTGGATCCAAGACTAGCTAGAGTCCGGAAACACTCCCTCGGAGAATGTGGAGAGGATGAACTGCCTTTTGGCTGGGAAAGAGTGTCGGATGAGAGATATGGCTCTTATTATGTGGACCATATCAACAGGAGAACACAGTATGAGAATCCAGTGCTGCAAGCGAGGAGGTTGAGAGGTGAGTTATTCTGTTGTTTATTTTGCAACATAAGCATAATTCTATGCTGGTTCGACATTATCTAGGAGTTGTTTATTAAACCATACCAAGCTGGGATTATATGCTAGGTATTACTAGCCTGGTATTACTTGATCTTCTTAAAGATCTCTAAGGTGAGTAACAAAAGGAGAAATTGTGTTAATTAAATTCGCTTCAAGTGACTATATTATGTTTGATTGCATTAATTGGCCATACTTGTCTGACAAATTGGTGATGTCACTATAATACAGAAGGATTCTGCTGGCTGCCAGTCTTCTTTACGTATAACATAACCTAGAATGTCATCATCACTTCGGCCGAAAGACGTCCACTGCAGAACATAGGCCTCACCTAAGCACCAAAACAACTTCGACCGGTTCTGTGCTTGTCGCATCCACCGGATTCCACATTGTGGGAGGCCTTTGCTGTCTTTCGGTACGCGGTCGCCACTCCAGAACCTTTCGGCCCCATAGGCCATCTGTTCTACAAGCAAAGCGCCTTGCCCACTGCCACTTAAATTTGGTAATTCTTCGGGATATGTCTGTTACCTTGGTTCTCCTAAGGATCTCTTCATTTCTGATTCAGTCACGTAGGGACACTCCAAGTATAGTCCTCTCCATTGCCCTTTAGGTGACTTTCAGCCTTCTAATGAGACCCATTGTGAGGGACCACGTCTCAGTGCTCACATCACTGGCAACACGCACTAGTCAAAGACTTTCGTTTTGGGCCACTGCGGTAGAAGATATTGTGTAGCACCAAACGGGGTGACTTTAAAATGGATTTTAGCGTTGAAATAATACAGTTTGTTGCCGAAAAGGACACTTAGGGACTACTCACACTTATTCAGCTCCGTTCAGCTTTTGTCCATAGAAAATAACGATTTTGTATGAGATGCGTACGCATCCGTTCAGCCGCGGAAAGCTGAACGGACTCCATACAAAATCGTTGTTTTCTATGGACAAAAGCTGAATAAGTGTGCTTAATCGTTAATTATAATACAATAAACACATTAGACTCCTTTATGGCAACAAACTATAATATATTATTTCAATGTTAAATCGCTTTTAAAGTTTCGTCCCTACCTATTCACCCCGTTTGACGGTACCTTCCCAGCCGAATCTTTGACGATTATGTCTAACCAGTAGCTATTTTTGAGAATCCCTAGAACCTAAGTTTGGGAGGTCTATTCTCAGTCTGTCCTGCCACTCCCGTCTAAAATTGATGTCTATCCCTATCCATACTAATATTATAAATGCGAAAGAAACTCGAGAAGAAAAAAATTAAATTCTGCGCACAGGTAGACCAAGACCGTTAGAACATAGGATGCTTTTTAATCCGGTATCTACTCTAATAATTTCTGACCTCCACGCGTGCAAATAGCGCGTAAAAGCTATAAATTCGAAAATCGTAGTTAATTTAACAGTTAAGCCATAAATCGTTTATGTAATGTCAGTCTCATTCTAAAATTCAGGAAGCAATAAGTCAATTATTATTATGCTGTAGAGTTCCACTCGACTGGAAATAATTCAGCCAGAACTTGTTTTGTAACACTGTTATTGTTGTTATGTATTGTCGTGAGTTTTTCTTTATTGAATTAACTGTAATCCAGTAAAATGTAAGTGGTATCTAATGCATAATGTAGCCTGTTTGTTAGGCATAAAGCCTTTCTTTTTTTTTCTTTACGATAAGATCTATGAGAATAGCTGATGCTGCAGCCTATATTTAGGTGATGTAGGGCAGGGCTGGATATAGAGATCGACTAATTTAAAATTACACGCCCCTCCACTCTTTGTATACAAACATTTGAAATGTATAATATTATGCAAAAAGCAGGGGTGTGCGGTTTTAAATTAGACGATCTTCTAATTAATAGTGTTAATAAGAAGTGGTTTCAACTTAAACCCCTATATTTAGGTGAAGTGTTTTTTTGATATTGACTCTTCCTCCGTTTCTCTTATTACACCATCCCGATTTAGGGAAAGGGTCCCTGAATATAGCGTAGTGTAATATAATAAGGCTTTTAGAAAGTAAAATCCCGTTCACACTGTCCGAAAATGCGCCTGACTGAACATCAACGTCCTAATTTGAACGCTCAAGGGCGGTCCCAAGGCTACATTCACGGATACACAGCTGCAAAAAAATGGCAACTTTGCTCAACTTTTGCTCGTTTACCATGACTAGGAACAAGTCTTTAAATGGCGTATTCCCAGGAGCTCCAAATCTATTGTTCTCCAAACAATTTCACTCCATACATTGATTCCCAAAAGCTCCATAATTTTATGAATAAAAATAATATAATACTAAAATTGTCCCCATTGCTTTTTAAGGTTCCATAGGTACCCAAAGGGACCCTATTAGTAAGACTTCACTGTTCGTCTGTCTGTCTGTCTGTCTGTCAGTCACCAGGCTGTATCTCATGAAGACAGTTGAAATTTTCACAGATGATGTATATCTGTTGCCGCTTTAACAACAAATACTAAAAACAATAAAATAAATATACAACAAACGTGTTTTTTCCTTGTGGTACGGAACCCTTCGTATGCGAGTCCGACTCGCACTTGGTCAGTTTTTAATTTGGAGCCGACGGGAATAAAATTATGGAGCGCCTGGGAATAAGCCACTCACCACCCATCCACCATGTCTTCCCTCCCTCTGCCTATTCAAATTATAGTTTCAATTATAACGCCTTCGCAAAAGGTGTCCCTAAATAGTTTGATCATGTGGAAAGGATGCATGGACGCAGTTGACCAAATGTTTTCTTTGAAGTTTATTCACGTTCAAGCGTTGGTTCCGGCTGTCATTTGTAGATCTTTGACAGTAGTTACGGGCAGTCTTGGTCTGTGCGGTGCCGGACTTAAAGAATAGCACCACCCTTTACTTCCCGTGGGTGTCGTAAAAGGCGACTAAGGATCGTACCGGAGAATGGGCAGCAGCGTTCTCTATGTATTCCACCATCATACCATACTGCGATCGCCAACCCGCCTGCCAAGCGTGGCGATTATGGCAAACCCTCCCAAAATTGGGGGAGGCCTATGTCCAGCAGTGGACGTCTATCGGCTGAAACGACGACGGGTAGTCTTAAGCTCGAAAGTCTGACAACCATTCTTGTCACGTGTTACCCAGTAACGTCAGATAGGCAGTCGCTCCATGTAAAACACTGGTATTCAGCTGCGTTTGTTTAGACTGGAAGCCGACCCCTGCAACATAATTGAGAAAAGGCTAGGCAGATGAGATGACAATACAAAATGCCTGTAATTAGTTTATTTTAAATAAATGCTATAAATTGAGATGGTGAGAAAAAGGGTTTCTTATAACTTTACTTTGCCTAAATTGCCTCGGTAAGCACGATAAGCAGCCAGCCCTAATGTGAAAATTTGAAACCTAACACGGTATTTGTTATGATACACTATATTATAATACCCAATTCAAAAGGCAAAAACCCCTTACGAACGACGACGACCGCTTTTTTTTTCTTTTAAGAGCGTTTACGCCCTACGGCTGCATTTCATACAAACTTTCAAGCCCTTATTTTCCGAAATGAATGAATCGTACGCATAAGCAGGATACAAGGGTCTAAAAAATTAGTAGAGAACATTTTCGAAAAATAGTGTTAGAGCCAAATTAGAACGATTTTAAATTTTCCATAGAAACAGAGATTTCCAGTTATCTTTTTTTAAATAAGACATTTCGAAAATGTTCTCTACTAACTTTTTAGACCTTTGTATCCTGCTTATGCGTATGAAGTTTCATTAAAATCGGTTCATTAATTTCGAAAAATAAGGGCTTGAAAGTTTGTATGAAATGCCGTACGGCGTAAACGCTCTTAACGTCGCTTTTTTTTTTAATTTGGAGAAATACTCATGCACTCTCAGTATTAAACTTATAACACCCCTTTGTTTTTGTCGGGGGTTAAAAATTCAGCTGCATCTAGGTTGAATATTTCTGATGTGTTGCAAATGAAATCGAACTTCAAGTAGGTATTTAAAAATTGCCATATGCTTAGTCTACTTGCCTCCTCCAATTAAAATAGATTTACTTAGAAATTTTTTGAACAATGTAAACAGAGTAAGTGATTTTGTTGATGATATCCTTATTGTTGGTGATTTTAACTTGAGTTTTATAAATTGGTCTAAAGACTGCAATGTACCCTACATGATTCCCAGTATTAACACAAGTCTTAATACAGATAACTATACCAGTCGACTAGCATATACACTTACTGACTTTATAGCTGTAACTGGATTGCAACAATTTAACTCTATTGTCAATCACGAAAGTAAGATATTAGACCTTATACTAACTAATGTAAACTGCAGTGTATCTTCAACAACATGTGTTAGTAAAATTGACCCGTATCATCCCCCACTTGAAATTGTACTAGACTTAACATTGACCCCAACACTAACTTATGTACCTCGTTCAGACTTTAATTTTTTTAAGGCTGATTATAATACAATATTGCGTGATCTGAAGGGCGTTGACTGGTCGAGAGGTTTCGATAGTTGTGCAAGCATTAATGACATGGTCTCAAACTTCTACGATGTAATCAATCAGGTTATTAGAGAACACGTACCCAAACGCAGGCCTAGAAGTATATCCCATCCGATCTGGTTCACGCGCGAACTTGTTCACCTTTTAAATGTAAAGGACAGATTGAGGCTCAAATGTCGTAAATTTAATAACCCTAGAGATAGACTCGAGTACGAGGACGTCAGAAGAGCTAGTGACAAACTTCTACAAAACTGCTACAAAAACTACGTTAGTACCATCGAAAATAACCTTAAAAAGAATCCAAAGTCCTTTTGGAGTTATATAAAAAACAAAAAGTCTTCTTGTAACGCGTTGCCCTCAGTAATGCACAGTAATAATGAAAGTTTCTCGTCGAATGGTTCTGACATAGCAAACCTATTCGCATCACAGTTCAATCTTGTATACACCAACGCAAAAAGCGATTTAACTTCGTCACGCAAAACCAAAACTGATTTTGCTTCAGAGCCAACCTGTAGTAAACTATCCACCATAAGTTTTTGCGAGAAAGATGTGTACAGCTGCTTGAAGCGTCTCAATCCGAATAAGGGAGCGGGACCAGATGGAATTCCACCACTATTTATTAAAAGATGTGCCTCGCTTCTATCCTATCCTTTAATGCTGATATTTAATAAATCTCTTGAAAGTGGTGTTATTCCACAAGAGTGGAAGCGTGCGCGTGTCGTTCCTGTATTAAAGAAAGGAGACAAGAGTGACGTAAAAAATTATCGACCAATATCTATTTTATCATCCTTTTCCAAAATTTTTGAAAGTCTTGTTTGTACCATACTAACAAAACACACCAAGTTCCAAATACGGTCGGAACAGCACGGTTTTCAAGAGAAGAAGTCAGTAATGTCATATATAACTCCTGTAATGGAAGGAGTAGACAAAAAGCATCAGATAGATTCGGTATATACAGATTTTGCTAGTGCTTTCGATCTCGTTGACCACGAAATACTTATCGACAAGCTCCAGAACCAGTACGGTATCAGTAATGGAATCTTGGACTGGTTTAGATCATATCTGGAAAATCGTGAGCAGGTTGTGGTCATTGCTGGTTATGAATCTAAGAAATACATGGCTTCTTCTGGCGTTCCACAGGGATCCCATCTTGGCCCAATCCTGTTTCTATTATTCATCAATGACATTGTGGACTGTGTGCGGCACTGTCACTGTCTCCTCTTTGCGGATGATATGAAAATCTCGCGGCAGGTTGACTCTTTGATGGATGTGGAATTGATTCAGGCCGATCTGGACCGTATCTATGAATGGTGCTGTGCTAACAGAATGACGCTTAACGCTTCGAAATGCCAGCACATTCGTTTCACAAGGAAAAGAAAGGTGCTTGCATCAAGTTACCACATCAATACTGTGGGGGTTGCTGTAGTTGAACAACTTCGCGACTTGGGTGTGGTTCTTGATTCAAGGTTAAGTTTTGTTCCGCATTGTGATGACATTGTCCAAAGAGCTGCTAAAATGTTGGGTTTCATAAGACGTAACACTAAAGACTTTAGACACAGCCTCCAAGATTGTGCTTTATAATGCTCTGGTACGTAGCGTACTCGAGTTCGGGAGTGTCATATGGAATCCGCATTATATGGTTCATTCTAATCGTATCGAGTCAATTCAACGATCCTTTACTCGGCAACTTGCTTTCCTTGCCACTGGCATCAGTGCGAGATGCTCGTATGACGAACGACTGCGTTTCTTCCATATGTCAAGCTTGCAGCTTCGCCGACGCATGATGGACTTGCTATGCTTGCAGAGTATTGTTGACGGTTCTTTTAAATCTGACGGACTTCTCGAGCGCATTGAAATAAATGTGCCTAAACTTAATGCTCGGAGAAAGTGCACGTCCTTCTTCAATGTCCCTCGTCATAAAACCAACTTAGGCTTGAACTCTCCGATGACTAGGCTAACGTCCACGTACAACAATTTTTGCAATATCTACGATTTGGATATCTTCCACGACCATCCCGCGCGTTTCAGATCTAAGGTTATTAATGAGGGGAAGACTGAAGACTGCAGACAATTAAACAAATAATATTACTGTAAAATAAAATAAAATAATATAATTAGTCAATGTTTAAGTCGATGAGGGTATTCTCTTTACTACCGAGATTTTAGCTAGAGTTTTTGTTCTTTGTTGTTTTTGTTTTCTTTTGTTATTATTGATTTAAATTTTCTTTTTGCTTTTGTAACGTGAATGCTGTGTTTTTAATTCTCTTTTGTTGTGAATGCTGTGCACGTCTGTAATTGACGTAAACACTAGTCCATGTCTCTGTTCTCTGTTATTTGTAAATGTGTGTGTTTGTGTTGTTGATGTGCCTTAATAAATAAATAAATAAATAAATTTAGGAACAGTTTTTTGGAACATTTCAATGTTGCACCAACTGCAACAGTGATAAGTATGCTAATGAATGGTTGCCCATCATTGCCTCAGCTAACTTTCACAAAATACTCAATTATTTCCGTTGTTCTCAAATTGAGTAATCACTGTTAGCATTCTTTGCCTTTTATCGATTTTTTACTTGCTTTATTTGAGAAATTACGTAAGAAAACCTCGACTTTAAAGTTTTCAAATCGTCATCATAAAGGGACCGATGATGATGAAGCTGCTTCTCTATACTTTGAGAAGGGGCCTTCGCCCAGCAGTTTGATTTTATCGGCTGATAAAATCATCATCATCTGCCTAGCCTTTTCCCAACTATGTGGGGGTCGACTTCAAGTTAGTCTAACCGGATGCAGCTGAATACCAGTATTTTACATGGAGCGACTGCCTATCTAACCTCCACAACCCAGCTGCTGGGTAATACGATTCCCCTTGGTAAGACTGGTTGTCAGACTTTCGGGCTTCTGACTACCCGTAACGACTGTCAAAGATCCACGAATGACAGCCCGGGACCAACGGCTTAACGTGCTTTCCGAGGCACGGAGTATTTTATTGATAAAATACTTACTGTTATCATGTTGATATAATGAATAGGGCCCTTTCCGAGGCACGGGCCAACTTCCAAACTGCGGGCTGTTACTAAGAAATCCCTAATGGAAAAAACCCAATAACACTGCCCGATCCGGGAATCGAACCGAGGACCCCTCACGCTCAACAGTCGCGCTTGTGATCACGAGATCAACGGAGCGTTAAGACGTTGACCCTACGCCGGTCGTGTCAAATTGCCGTCCCATCGGACTATGAGAGTTAGGGAACAGAGATTGCACCTGTATCTGCGCACACACTTGTGCACCATCATATCTCCCGCGCCGAAGGCTGGTCTTCGCTGTGATTGGTCGGATGGCCGAATGGTCTGGAGGACTATAAAATAAATAGGATAGTATAGAAACATAAACCAAAAGATCTATAGGAAAAACTCATAGGAGACATAGGTATGATGTACTTATTATAATTTTCCGACAGTTTCTTCGATAGTCCCATGAATTTATACAGGGTTATTGATAAAACATTAACAACCTCTTAAGAGGTCATTGTACTCCTCATCATGAACAACTTTTACTATGGGAACAAATCTGAAATCGCGAAAAAAAAATCAGCTGTTCCCTACATTTTGACGAGTTATACGAACATAAATGTAAGGAACAGTTGATTTTTTTTTCGCGATTTCAGGCTTGGTCCCATAGTAAAAGTTGTTCTTAATGATGAGTACAGTGACCTCTTAAGAGGTTGTTAATGTTTTACCAATAACCCTGTATCCCACAAAAACATTTCATGTTAAATGTTGCCAAGACGAGACCAAGTAGCTCGCACTGTCAAAAAGTAATCAGATCTCATGTAGAGACAAGCTTCTAACTCTACACGCCCTAACTCTACAAGGCCTAAGTTCGCAAACTATGCACCTTAGTCAAAACATATGGCTTGGCCGTTTCGTGGCACGAACCATTAACGGTATGAGACTTTTTCACCTTACGCTCATGTGAATGTAGCGAAATGGCCACACTCACAAACTTTCGCCTTTATTTATAATATTAGTATTGTGATAGCTTCTTTCTACCCGCGATTTTAATATCGGCCTCCGCGCTACGCGCCGCATACTACATCGCACGCCCGCGCTTTTAACTCGATTTCACTTTTCGTGCTTGCTGACTTTTTTTTTTTTTTTACTCGGCTACTAAGGGTCATAGCGTGATGTTAAATAGCCTATAGCCTTCCTCAAGGATTGGGCTACCAAATGCAAAAAGAATTTCAAAATCCGTTTGGTAGTTCCAAATATAGAGATATGAGGAACAGCGTGTAAAGTTCACTCAACCTCCATAGAAAAGGAAGGATCCTCCGACCAGACGGGTATTGTGTCTGGCGGGCAACTGCCCGATGATTCATGTATGGCCGTTGTATTTTTGCTAGTTGCGCGGTAAACTCTGCTTGCGAGATGCAGGATTTTGCGTGACGTCAGTATGACGCGTTGTTCGCATGTGGCGTTGCAGCAGGGTTGATATGAATTAAATCCCTTGATTTAAATCAGTGATTTAAATCGCGATTAAAATCTAGTGTTTTTTTTTATAAAAATCAATTATTTAAATCAATACTTTTTTAATGCGACCAAATCAGCCAAAATGTGTCAAGGGACTTCCCCCGACATAAACTAGGGCGCGCACATACGTGTCCAATGCTGTTTATACAAGATTATTGTTAAAACATTAACAACCTCTTAAGAGGTCATTATACTCACCATTATGAACAACTGTTACTATGGGACCAATCCTGAAATCGCAAAAAAAAAAATCTGCTGTTCCCTACATTTTGACGAGTTATACGAACATAAATGTAGGGAACAGCTGTTTTTTTTTTTTAGCTATTTCAGGTTTGGTCTCACAGTAAAAGTTGTTCATAATGATGAGTACAATGAGTGTTAATGTTTTACCAATAACTCAGTATAGGTATGTTGTGTTTTTATTTAATTAATAACTGACTTCCAAATTAAGAAAGATCGGAATGTAAAAAAAAACAATAAAATCCGATTTAAATCAAATTAATCCGATTTCTTTGATTTTTTTAATTTAAATCATGATTTTTATCAACCCTGCGTTGTAGATATCGCTACACAGAGATTACCCCATACAAACTAGTATAGATTAAAAGTCCTTTAATGACTAAACTGTCTATCAATTCCTTTTAAATTGATACAATTACGCATGCAGCGTTCTTTCTATGCAAAAATGGCGGCTAAAAAACCTTATTTCTATCAAAGAATCTTAATTTGGTGTTGACAAAGTAAAAGCTGTGATATCTGACTCAATTGAGCGTGCAGACAGTAATTTATTTGATTATTCATGCTGATTTACATAACTGAATGCACAATTCGGAGGGAGTACAGTAGATGAAATTCATGTACTTAAAGTTAACGTGTACAAAAAACTGGCCAAGTGCGAGTCCGGGACTCGCACACGAAAGGTTCCGTACCACAAGGCAAAAACGCCGAAAAAAACATGTTTGTTGTATGGGAGCCCCCCTTAAATATTTATTTTATTTTAATTTTATTATTAAAGTAAAAATACAACTGAGTATTTTGTGAATATTTCAAGTGCCTACCTGTTGCCATTTTTGATATCGAGCAAAAAAGGGCAAAAAAATCGCGTTTGTTGTATGGGGGCCCCCCTTAAATATTTATTTTATTTTGTTTTTAGTATTCGTTGTTATAGCGGCAACAGAAATACATACTTTGTGAAATTTTCAACAGTCTAGCTATCGCGGTTCTTGAGATACAGCCTGGTGACAGACAGACAGTGAAGTCTTAGTAATAGGGTTCCGTTTTTACCCATTGGGTAAGGAACCCTAAAAATTACCAATCGAGACACGTAATTTAACTCTACAATTGTTCATTCTTCATGACAAGCTTTGATTAGTGCCTGATAGGCACTTAAAACAGCGGAATAATTGCGTGACACACATCATCATCTGCCTAGCCTTCTCCGAACTTTGTATGTTGGGGTCGGTTTCCAGTCTACCCAGATGCAGCTGAGTACCAGTATTTTACATGAAGCGACTGCCCATCTGATCTCCACAACCCAGTTACTGGGTAAAACGAAACCCCTTTACGTTGTTGATTGAGCTGACAAATTTTTCAAACCTATGAAGCAAATTGTGTCACGCAATAGATTGCAGGTCCTGTGCAACCTGGGCACAGTCAGTCACTTTACAATCCTTGTCTACTAGGTAATCTATTTTCCAGGACATGAGCTTTTCTCAAAAATCGGTGTTTTTGCATATATATTATACTTGCTAGATTATCTAGCAAGTCAAATATGCAAAAACACCGATTTAAAAAAAACGTCTGTTGCTAGGTTTTAAAATTGCCCAGCCGCCTTGTCCCAAGAAACTCAAAAACTCACAGCATTTATTTCATTTTTTTAATTAAACCATTTACAGGCACTTTTGAATTGTCAAGAAGTCGGTCAGTCAGAAAATATGAAGCTAGTTGCCCATTCCAAAGCGTAGGTACCTATGCAGAAGAATGGGTAAGAAACTCCATGGACACTCTTTTAAATTATATCAAGTTTATACTTGGGGTCGGCGCAACACGTTTTCTTCTTCCATTCTAGTTCTCGACGAACTACGACTCGACGTACCTACTTTTAAAGGTTAATTAGAAGATCTTGTCACTTGTCTATAAATACGGATAACTACCTTTCTGTTGCCTTTCAAACAAGGGTTTCTAAACCAGTTGTTAGCATAGGTTATAATATCTTGTCATAGTGATCATGCTTGGCTGGTTAATTGGTGATAGTCGGCCCATGCTGCTTCCCAATCTTTTAAGATTATTTCTTGATGATAACACACGACGGCTAAAGAGCCTATTCGATGCCGGAAAACATTTATTTATTTATTTATATACTTAACTAGCTTCCGCCCGCGGCCTCGCCCGCGAGGTATGTCGATAAAAACTATCCTATGTCCTTCCCCGGGATGCAATCTATCTCTCTGCCAAATTTTATCGAAATCCGTTTATTGGTTTAGGCGGGGAAAGGTAACATACAGACAGACAGAGTTACTTTCGAATTTATAATATTAGTATGGATTGTACGGTCAAAAATACATACATACTTAACATAAAAAAAATACATCAAACACTACAAAATATACAATGGGCGGCCTTATCGGTTTCTGGGATCTCTTCCAGGCAACCTTGGAATGGACAGCGATTATCCTGGACATAAAATGGGGCTGTCGTTGGTACAAATATTATGTATACCAGGGCTGGCCAACTTGGTTAGACCCAATATCTACTGTTCACTGACGACACCCTGTGCAATCTACCAATTACATACTTCTTGAAATCTTAAATGAAACAGCATAGTTCAGTACACAATTATGTATATAGCATTTTTTATTTTATTAAGAGGGAAAATATAAAACTGAAAATAATTCTTAGTAACCTACTTATTTATACTGACGTGAGCATTGCGTTTGAGCATCTTTCGCTAGATTAGCAAAATCAGGTTTGTAGTTGGAAATATTTTTTTGCATTGCCACGTTCGGCTGGACTAGTCGCGATCGACCGGTTGCCACTAGATATGAGCGCCGATAGCCAATTCCACGGCGGCTACGTGGACTGAAAATTTCCACAGCGGCGGCGGCGTCGCGGCGGCGCAACATGGTCGGCCGTGGGCCTTAGTTTTTTTTTTTCAGGGAGGAATTTCTTAAAAATAAATAAAGAAAACCAATATGGTCTTACCAAAAAACACGTTATAAAGGAACGTATTTGTTAATTACAATTTTACAGTCTTCTAAATAATAATTGGAGATCACGTTTACTGAAAAATAATCATTTCAGTATTCTGAGTTGAAGAGAAACAGAGTTTTTTAAACATCTCTATATAATGCTGAACATTACACGTTTACTCGGTAAAATATTCGACTCTACTGCGTGTGCGACGAGTGTTGCGAAGCGACTAGGCAAATAATGCGGTCGAGCCGCGCGTGCGAGCGAGAAAGCAAGTTGCAACTCGTCGTGACGGCGCGCCGCGTGCTGCACTCGGCGACGGCGCGTCGACATGAACTCACGGCGACGGCGGCGCGCCGGCGCGGCGCTCATATCTAGTTGCCACCCCTGATGTATACAATACACTCAAATAGATACACAGTTAGATACATATCCGAAATTATAGATACATAAATACATACATACTAAACTTAATACAACACTTAATTAGTTTTCCCTAATGGTTCGGCAGAGGTGTACCTATCAGTGCCAAGGGTTCCTCACAACTCGATTCCCACCGGCTTCCTTTGAAAAATGGCACAGACAGTATTCTAAAGACAAATAATATAATCATATTAAAGATATTTACTCCGGCTTACCTCCTACAAAAATTTACCCTTCGCTACTGGTACCTATCCACATCTAAAATTCGCCAGTTATGTTTTAAGTCCTAAGAAATAGGGGCGAACCTATGCTATCAACCGGGCACAGATCCAGGCTGGGTTGCTACTGAGAAATTTCAGCTAGAAAAACCAACATTTTGCCTAACCTGGGAATCGAACAAAATCGCTTGCGAACACTATCGTCGTCGTCGTCGTCGTTTCAGCCGATAGACGTCCACTGCTGGACATAGGCCTCCCCCAATTTTGGGAGGGTTTGCCATAATCGCCACGCTTGGCAGGCGGGTTGGCGATCGCAGTATGGTATGATGGTGGAATACATAGAGAACGCTGCTGCCCATTCTCCGGTACGATCCTTAGTCGCCTTTTACGACACCCACGGGAAGTAAGGGGTGGTGCTATTCTTGCGAACACTATGCTCCGTTTGAAATAAGATCTTAGTCCAAATAGACTATAGCCCAACGAAGATGTAATTTGTTTTGAAATGACAGTTCAAAACAAATGACTGCCTCTCGATGTCAATTCATGGTTATACGCATCTCAGGTCTTAGGACTATAATAAGCGAGTACCATTCTTGACATCCTTACATATTACAAACGCAACATACAAAATATCTCGGTCGAATGGCCATTAGTACGTTTAAAAACTGGAAAACCACTTAACAGATTTACGTGTTGTTTCTTTAATTCATAGAGAGATATGTTTTCTGTACTGATTGCGGCACGCGAGAAAAATAACACTGATATTTACTGAATTTTATTTCAGCGGAGAAACTCTCATCAGAGAATGGAGGAACCAGCCAGTCTAACGGGCCTGCGCCCACGGGGGAGCTTCGCGGCGAGAGGTTCACTCTCACTCTCACTAAAGGCACTCAGGTAAGCAATCAAACTGACGTTTCCGAAGCTATTTAGAATGACGTTTCCGAATAATTTCCTGTGATTGTGACTCAGAAGCGACTACTCAAATCATTTCCGATTTTTTTGTGAATCACTGTCTGGCTGTCGACCTTATTCTGATGTCACTCGTTTAGATGTCAGATTGTATCATTGCGTCAGATTGTATCAGTGTGTAGAGATATTAGGGAAAGATCACTGACCGCTGTTGCTATGCTAAGAAGCAACTGTAGCCATGAACTCAGCATAGATTCTAAACCCCTAGCGTAGAAATTTTTCGGCCGTTATAAAAAAAACTGACCAAGTGTGAGTCGGACTGGCACACGAAGGGTTCCGTACCACAAGGCAAAAACGCCGAAAAAAAACACGTTTGTTGTATTTAAGGGGGGTTCCCCTTAAACATTTATTTTATTCTGTTTTTAGTATTTGTTGTTATAGCGGCAACAGAAATACATCATCTGTGAAAATTTCAACTGTCTAGCTATCACGGTTCATGAGATACAGCCTGGTGACAGACGGACAGTGGAGTCTTAGTAATAGGGTCCCGTTTTTACCCTTTGAGTACGAAACCCTAAAAAAATATTAGTTCCTTACATTTTGACCGCAAAGGTATTGCATTTTTCTATGAAACAACTGATTTTAATAACAGTTGAAATTGTTTTACGTTAGGGGTATAGAATCTATGCTGAATTCAGGGCTACAGTTTGCGAACTGGTTAACAATTTATCCTGTACTTATTGCTTCTTAGCATAGCAACAGCGGTCAGTGTCCTTTCCCTAATATCTCTCCGTAGGGACCTTATAGAGGTATGAGGAACAGGGTGTAAAGTTCACTAATACTCTATAGAAAAGGGAGGATCCTCCGACCAGACGGGTGTTGTGTCTGGCGGACAACTGCCCGATGATTCATGTCGGGCCGTTGTATCTACGCTAGTTGCGCGGTAAACTCTGCTTGCGCGATGCAGGATTTTGCGTGACGTCAGTGTGACGCGTTGTTCGCAATGTGGCGTTGTAGATACCGCTACAACCTAAACAATAAACTATGTATAGTTTTTCGTTTGCAACATGTTGAAGACCACGATAGTTATTGATTCCGGACGTTAACGGACTTCATTACAGTTTTTGAAATAAAAAATACTAGAATATGTAGGTGGGCAATGACCACTATTGCCTTGATTACTCGCGACGACTATACGGTTTTAGACATTTATTTTCTCAAAAGATTTACACAATACACAGATTTACACAATGTCCATTGTTAGTTGTTTAAGGCTTAATATGTAACTCCTTACAACCTGTGTGTATATTTTTAGATCAATAAACTTTATTATTATTATTATTATTATTACAATCACTTACAGAGAAAATACAATATTATAACTTAAAAAATACATAAAGCCGATTGGCGTAGCAGGTTAGTACTATGACAAAATTACATTAGGATTTTGTAACAGTTTTAGTAAAAGGGTAGTTGTAGAAAAACAAGTGCACAACGTCGTATGCGTATTTCCAGTAATCGCGTCTATAGGTATTGTTACCCTATTGCCCCAGAATGAGTGTAATGTATTTTGATGCTCTCTACAGATGTCACTCAAGCATTAATTGGATACCACTCACGTGAGCACGCGAGAAAAATAACACTGATAAGTCCCTTTGAAAAGGGACCATTTAACGTACCTTTTCCGTACTGACTAGGATATAAGTCGCGAAATAGGTTGCCATTTTAGTATCGCCACATGTTTTGGTTAAAGTTTAAAGATCTCGGCACAAAGATATAGTTTTTTTTTGGAGCACATTTTTCTCAAACATTACAGGTCTACTGTAATGTTTGAGAAAAATGTGCTCCAAAAAAAAACAGTGGCACTCCGGGAGTGCCGACAGAAGTGAAAACAAAACACAAACAGAATACTTTGCCATCACTCACTGACATATCGGATATACATTAAAACCGAGTACTTGCTTCGGCCAACCTGGGTCCGAAGTCTGTTTCAAGAACAGGCATCCTCTTTTCGAGAGGAAGTGGGCTGTTATCCACCTCGCGCGCCCAGTGCGTGTTGTCGCATGTGTTCGAATGTTTGGTTTTAGGACATGCTGGTTTCCTCACGATGTTTTTCTTTATCGTTTTGAGAACAGTGGTGGTAAATTAGTTACACAAAGTAAAGTGCCTGACTGGGTTCGAACCCACGGCCTACAACTCGTAAGTATGGGCCTGGACCACTAGGCCACACTGCACTCTAGATTACCACTGCTCTACATGCATAGACAGGATCGTGTTATGCACAAGCATCTTGTGCCTCATCATTTCAGCCGAAAGACGTCCACTGCTGGACATAGGCCTCCCTCAATTTTGGGGGGGGGGGGTTTGCCATAATCGCCACGCTTGGCAGGCGTAATGCATAGAGAACGCTGCTGCCCATTCTCCGGTCTCCCTTAGTCGCCTTTTACGACACCCACGGGAAGTATGGGGTGGTGCTATTCTTTAAGTTCGGCACCACACAGACAATCTTGTGCCTCGTATCTAACAAATTCCAATCCACCACGAATAGACAAAAGCCTTTCAGAACACATTTATAGTAGAAAACCAACAAAACGTAGAATTAAAATAATGAATTCATCAGACAGGACAACTTTCTTGAGTCCCATGTTTCCGGGCGGAACGGAGCTGAACCGTGACTTGTTGACCCTGTTTATCCTTGCGCAGTAGCCGTGACGACCGAGCTAAATACTGCTACTGTTTTAAAATTAACGGGTGGGAGTTGAAATCTACGTGACAGGTTATAATTAGGTAATGTTAGCGTGTTACTCTTCTGAAGTTTATGAATGTATCTGAATAATTTAGGACTAGAAAACCGGCCAAGTGCGTGTCGGGCCACGCACAGTGTAGGGTTCCGTAGTAGCCCGTTATCACAATGTAGTACGATTCTGTTGTCCTTTATTCTAAATAAAAAAAAAGCATATTTGTTTTTCAATGCAAGTCTTTACCCGTTTTATACAAGCAACTACTTCATCTTAGTCACTTTAAATGATTAATGCTAAGGATTTTGTATTTGGTACAAAATTATCCAACACCCAAGTTCAACGACTATTACTGCTAAACTAATAAAGTTATCTGAACCGCTATACTTTTCCTTTAAAATTCATGAATTGCATTCCTAGTAGGAAGTACGGATCCCTAAAAAAGAGACTTCTTTCTTTGAAAAGGGACGACTTCTATCACTGTGCTTTTAAACTTCAAATTTTAATGCTGTATTTTTGCCTCGCCATGGACCATGACTGGTAATTAAGAAGATATGACTTCCCCTCTTTTGAAATATTCCAAAAACTGCTTTCCACGAATCTTATGGTAGGCGAGCCCAGAGGGTTTTTCAGCAAGCATAATTTCAGCATGAGATGCGCGATAAGAAAACCCCAAAAATATATTTGACAATACAATACATTCTTGCTTTTCTCTCATCACGCCCCATCTACTACTACTCAGCTATCAAGTTTTCGAGCTGAATAAGCTTGCTGAATAACCTTCTGAGCTATCATTAAGGGAAGCTGGTGAAAAGTTTCATGGCATTGTATTAATTAACCTGCAGTACCTTTTGTTGATTTCTGTCTCCAGGGCTTGGGCTTTACTCTTATCGGGGCCGAGGGTATACCAGAAACGGAAGGCTATCTTCAAATACGCAGCATCGTGCCACATAGTCCTGCTTGGATTGACGGTAGGCAATGACTATACTTGCATGAATTACTTACATAAAACAATATTTTTGTCAAAACTGTCGCAAATTTCGTTAAGTATAACAATTAGGCTTTATGACATTTTTGAATCGAAATAAGAATAATTGGGTGGATGGGCAACACTAAGAAGTGTCACGTCGCTACACAATTTTCAGTAATTTTTATCAAGATTTGATCATGTTTTTTATTTTTTTATCAAAAATTGTATAAATGGTTATTTTTCCCTTTTGCATATTTTCATCAAGAGATTGGGTGGTTTATGTACATATTTTCAGCGAATTTAAGGTGCCTACCTTTTGGACAGGTGTAGTAATATCTATTTTATACAACTTTCGCAGTAGAATGACGCGGTTTGACCGACCTCAGCATATAGTTAAAGATATTTGCCACAAACTTATTGTATACAAAATAGGCGCGGTAACACATTTTTCTTAATAAATTCGGATGCTGAAAGTTGAAGTAAATTCCTGAATCATCATTTCAGCCGAAAGACGTCCACTGCTGGACATAGGCCTCCCCCATAAGGGGGGGGGGGGGGGGGGGGGTTGCCATAATCGCCACGCTTGGCAGGCGGGTTGGCGATCGCAGTATAGTATGGTGGTGACCATACAATACATAGAGAACGCTGCTGCCCATTCTCCGGTACGACCCTTAGTCGCCTTTTACGACACCCACGAGAAGTATGGGGTGGTGCTATTCTTTAAGTCGCACCACACAGACAATTCCTGAATATCATGACGTAATTCGCAACATCCCGTCGAGTCAGCTGGTAAGTCATATGTCAAAATCTAATCGAGCAGAGACTAGAGTATATTCTTTAGTATTTACTTAACGTAAATACTAAAGAATATACGACAGATTGAAGAATATAGTTTCACATCTGCCATATTAACTATTTTCCTTTCCCTCAGGTGCCCTACGTCCCGGCGACGTGGTCGTTGGCGTGGGAAACCGCGGTGTGCGAGGGCTATCACACGCTCTCGTCGCTCAAATCTTCCAGTCCATTACACCTGGAACAGACGTCACGCTGCATCTTGTAAGAGGTAAGGAGGGAATGTTTAGGAAGCATTTATTTATACAGGTTGGATTTTTAAGATGGGGAATAATAATAATATAATTTAATTGTCAGATATTACAATCCATTATTGTTAGTAAGGACATAAACATCTTACAAACTAGTGTTAGTACATATACCTCTGTCAATTAATAAATTCAGAAACATGTTAGATACGATAACAATAATAATAACCCCGCCGCCGTATCTCTACGTTGACGCCGTGGTGGGGCTTGCGCGCTCCGAACTCTAGGCCTATGCCGCAAGAGTTTACTTTGCTGGAACAGGTCTAAGGTGAGGAGCCAGACCAAAAGAGATACGGAAATCCGCAGGGCAGCATGTGGCGAGCTGTTGGGCAGTAGCGACCCCACGGACCCTATCTTCAGGGAGAAGTCTTGTTCCTCACCTCTGGCTTGCCTTTATTGGCCAGCTGGAGTGAACAATGACGAGGAACAGAGCTCCCACCTCATTCTTGCCTTTATTGCCTGGCTTGAGTGGAGATTCGCAAGAGCAAACGTGCTCGGAGGAAGGAAGTATTCCAGTAAGATGCTGGTAGGGATCTTGACCGTACTTCCGGGATTGTCCTGATAGCCGTGGAATACCTCTCCACTCCTCATAAGCACCTCAGGACATGTTGCCCCCATGTTGCTACGTCACTGTGTGCTAGCGACCGTTTCCGGGGGCCCATTATTGATATTGAGTGTGCAAGTCACCCCCTGCCATTTTATCCGTGTATATATAAAACATTGATCAGACAGGGGTCATAGTTATTCCATAGTTCTTGGTAACCAGTCCCCTTTAGCCACCCAAACCAATAGTCCAACTTTTTATTTTTCCATATCCTGCAATAGTCCTACACCAACCGGGGGTTATCCTTGGGTACACTTGCATAGCGCATACAGGGATAATCGTCGGTTGGTGCCGCATTTCATTAAAATTTCCTAAGGGGCCTCTGCGAGTTGGCTTCGGCCCCTCGTACGCCTTCCAAAGGACCGGGACCCCATGGTTCCGAGATAAATAAATAAATAGTGATATAATAATAATTCCTAATACGTAACACAATAACACTACACACACTACTTCTGGGCACGGTTTAAAGGCAACACTGTCGTCCTCGTCCAGTGCTTCCATATAAGGCCCTCAGTCCTATCCGCTACGGTCATCAAGAGACTGTTGGCGCTGCCGCGCATCCGCCACATCACGGATGCGACTAAGAATAAGGGGCATGTATTTTAACAAGTTGTAGCTAGTTAACTTTTGGACATTTTGATCTGCATTCATAGATTTTGTAAAAAAGGACAAACAGCACTCAACAATCGGACAATTTTCACATAAACTTTTTTTGATGCCAATCGATGTTTCATAAAAGGATCAAGAAATCTCTATGGGACCATTTGAGGTTCGAGTGCTAAAAAATCAGAACCTCCAGCATAATATCATACACTATGTCGTGGCGATTAATGTATCGTTGGAAGACTCTCGTCTCTAGCTGTTCCCATTATATCGACTGTTTATCGTCACTGTGTCATCGAAATATTTTATCGTTGAACGACTGTCGTATCTAACTGTTCCCATCGGATCGTGACGACATTTATACTGTTCACGGTAGTCGTCTTGTCGTTTGTGTGATACGTGCTACGATATATAGTCGCAATAACGACACATAATTTGTCGTCACCATAAGTCGTGGCGTTTTTTTATCGTTTTACGACTGTCGTGCTAGCCGTTCGTTCCCATTGACTTGAAAATCTGTCATCACTGCAAAAAAAGTTGTGGACGACACTTAATCGTGTAGTCCTATATGTGAACACCTCCGTTTAAAAAGCCACGAAGCTTTAAACGACACGATAATCTGTCGTCACGACATGGTAGGAACGGGACCTTACGCCTCATATTTACTGATATTTTTATTTTTTTTGTTAGCCTATACTGTCCCACTGCTGGGCAAAGGTCTCACTCAAATCCTTTCAGTTCTTCTTCTTAGCGTGTCGATAGCAATCTAAATGTACTCGGCCCAGGGAAGAATATCCTTTGGCCCTAATCCTTTCAGTTAGATTAAAATTAGAAAATCAATCAGTCTAGCCTTTTCTCAACTATGTTAGGGTCGGTTTCCCGTCTAACCGGATGCACCTGAAAATACTGGTAGTATTTTACATGGGGCTACTGCTTATCTGACCTTTAAAACCCAGTCACTAGGTAACACGGTACCCCTTGGTAAGACTAGTAGTTGTCAGACGGTTGGGCTTCTGACGACCCTTAACGACTGTCAAAGATCTACGAATGACAGCCAGGACCAACGGCTTAACGTGAACGTGCTTTCTGAGGCACAGAGAGATCTCGAAATATAATGGATGGTCACCCATCCACGAACTGACCGCGGCAAGCATAGCTTATCCTTCGATCCAGCCGTGCTACTGTTATTATTTATCCGACGAGTCCCTATTAAAACTATAATGTCTTTAATATCCTATCCGCAGGTTACCCGCTATCGTTCGATTCCGAAGACCCGAACACCCGTGTGCTAAGTACGATGGCAGTAGACGCAACTACCCCTGCTACGTCAGACGCTGTTGCTATGCAACAACTGACCAGGGCGCTGCGGACCAGGTGAATATTACTTAAGTCTATCTAACTTCTTCTACTTACCGTCAATGTATGAATTGTCAAATCTCTTTTCAGTCGAGGCTATAGATTTGCTCAAAAATTTCTTTAGAAAACAACTGAGAATCGTGTAATGTTTACTTACCTACCTGTATTCTATTCTTTTGTTTTTCTTTTTCAGTTAGCTTTATTATTATCCATTTATTTCAGGCATCAAGGCCCATATAAAACACATACAATACAATATTAATATAACTTAAAAATACTATAAATACATACAACATTATAATCATTATTATCTTTAATCGTGGTAGTGCAGTTTGAGTCATTTATGCGGCCTACCCAAATGTCCTTTCTTTGATATTGTTCGTCGAATCGTTGAGCTGTCTTAAGTTCTGAGTTGAGCTGCATGATTACTGACTGGACAGGTCCACTCAATCTGTGTGGTTCTTTCCTCAAAAGACCATTTCAGACACCAATCTACATGATCTGACCGAGATTTTGTCTGGACTTTAAAAGAGACTGTGACCTCTGAGTTTGTTTCGGCCTTTCTTCTTAGAGTAGTCAGATAGGAAACGCCGACCTTATCTAGTTTTAAAAATATGATTAACGTGTTAGTAAGTAGGTAAAAACCTATCTTCACCACAGTCGTGATTTTTGTTTTTTGCTTAGAAATTGACGTGGGTATATCATAGACCCCAACCCTTCGTATATATTCGCCGGAACGTGGATCCACGCGAGACACAATGGCTTTCCTTTGCTTCGCGTAGCGTTCTTAGCAGAAAATCGAATATTTCAATTCGTTGAATTGAAATATTTTTATTTTTGTATGAAAGTCTGATGAATTAATAAAAGCCATAGAACAAAAGTTGTTAGTAATGAAGTCCTGAGAGGTTGTTAATGGTTTACCGATAATCCTGTATAACCTTGTTTGATCTGCGTTGGATAACTCGATGTATCTTTACACGCTTTCCAACCACTAATTAAAGCTGAAGAGTTTGTTTGTTTGAGAGCGCTAATATCTGGAACTACTAATCGGATTAAAAAAAATCGTCTTGCATTTTGTTAACCGCCTAATTCTTGAAAAAGGCTAGTTAAAATCACGCTAAGACCCAGCCGAGCAAAAAAAAAAAAGTAAAAAAGAATGCTAAGCGATAATAAAATAATAGCACGGGCAGACCATGCGATGCGAAAGAAATGTTACGCAACAGAGTCGCGGGGTAGAAGCTAGTTATAATAATAAACCACAGATATAGATATACCTAGATAACGCAAGAGTAACTACTTCGCGTGCCAAAAATTGCACCAACTTATGATTACAAATCATAAGCCGCCCCTTTCGCGCTCAGTCCGTTGTACTGCTGGCTGGGTAAGTGTGAGCGAGAGCGCGAGCTTGTGACGTCATAGTAGGTAGTCAAAAATATGGCACGCTTGGTTTTCATACAGTTCGTGATACTTGCGTTATCTAGGTATATCTATATCTGTGTAATAAACCAATTCCTTAGTACTAAGGACAATCTAGAGAAATACTCAGATCTGCGTACAATTCCAGATTCAACCTGGATTCTCCGAACCTGGACTCTTCAGCCCAGGGTCGGGACAAGGTGGACAGTGGCCCTACTCCTCACAGCCCAGGACAGAGGAGGATGATGTCCAGGTCTTTTGATCTGGATGAACTGACTATAAATGATGATAATCAGGAGCTTCCGAGGTGCCCGTCGCTGGATCATGTGCTGTCTTTGGCTAGTGGTAAGACCAGTGCTATAATTTAAGATATTTAGTATGGATTTATTAAAACAGTTTTTACCGCAACATCAGTAAAACTGCTGCCAAAATGTAATGTAGGTAGCATTACACATTATCAGCAGCATTTTGAAGCAGTTGTGACAAATTTCTTAAATAACAAACTCCAATTATAACGTTTTTTTTGAGGTTGATGTTTTTGAGGTTTGAAAGCAGATTGAATTGTTAAGACTTTCAGTTATTAGTAATGTCTTCTAGTTCGTTCAGCCATAACAAAATGACAATTATATCTACTTTACATTTTAACAAATCGATGACTCAACAACTAATCACACTAATATTATAAAGGCGAAAGTTTGTGAGTGTGTGTTTGTGTTTATATGCTTGTTACTTCTTCACGCTCAAACGGCTGGACCAATTTTGATAAAATTATGTATTGTTGAGGTAGCTGACACCCTGGATTAACATATAGGCTACTTTTTATCCCGATATTCCCACGGGATCAACTCACTTATGCGGGTGAACCCGCGGGGCGCAGCTATGCAAATGTCTAAGGAACCCTAGGACCCTTTTCACTATCTTAGCAAGAATATAGCATACTCATTTGATTCCGAATATTTGCAGAACATCAATCACGGGCAGACAACAACACATCTAACGAACCAGGTCGAGAACTAGTACTTACATTACGTCGAGGTGCTGCCGGCTTCGGGTTCACCATCGCTGATAGCGTTCATGGTCAGAAAGTCAAGAAGGTAAGTGATATTTAAACACTAAGACCCGCTTGCATCACAAATCACTGAATGCATTTAACGCTAAACGCATTTAACGTTAAAATATCATTCTGTCTCTGTCATCTTTAAAGGATTGACAGAAACGAAGCGATGTTTTAAATACTTTTAATGGTAAATTTTTTTAGCGGTTTGTGGTGCAAGTGGGCTGAACAGTCGTCAGTACGAGTTATTTCTTGAAGTAATTTATGTTAAATGCCATGTATCAAATTCCCTTCTCCAGTCACTTTTTAGAACCCAATTACTGAATCTGCTATTAAACAGATGAAAATGCATTTTGACTCAGAATAAGTTTAACGAAACCAAAGCTATTGACTGAATAGATAAAACTTGGGATTTCGTTAATGTTTTCATTTTTATCTTTCCAGGTGTTAGATCGCAGTAGATGTGCAGGACTTCGAGAAGGCGACTTACTGCTGCAGATTGGAGAAAATGATGTGCGTCATGCACCACACCAACATGTTGTACAGGTATCCCATTCAATCCTTTCATGCACCAGTAGGTAGGAGGTACATCCTGCTCGCAGAAGAAGGCGATGGGGAGGTAACCTCCTTGGCGCCTCGTCGTTTCAGCCGATAGACGTCCACTGCTGGACATAAGCCTCCCCCAATTTTGGGAGGGTTTGCCATAATCGCCACGCTTGGCAGGCGGGTTGGCGATCGCAGTATGGTATGATGGTGGAATACATAGAGAACGGTGCTGCCCATTCTCCGGTACGATCCTTAGTCGCCTTTTACGACACCCACGGGAAGTAAGGGGTGGTGCTATTCTTTAAGTCCGGCACCACACAGACACCTTGGCGCCTAAATCGCCGAAATCCCGCCTGTGTCTAGTAGGGTAGGCGGGAATTTGGGGGCGCGGGCGATTACAGTGGGGACTGTGTCGGCCCACAGTCACCTCAGGGAAGACGGTGCACAGTCGTCTTGTGCTGCAACTCTTGCACAGTTAGATTTTGGGGAGACCCTTTTACAGTCTCCGCAGAGATGTACCGTAACAGGCGTTGCACATAGGAGGTTTCGGATCGAAACTGTGCCCCTTTCAAGTGTTCATGTGGTGACCACCGGGGTGGTTTTAGTGAGGTAAAAATCCCACAATCCCTGGTTTTATCCCAAAACACCGGGCGCCTTTTGAGGATTTCCTCGGAAACAAAAAAAAGGTAGAAGGTATAGATTGCTGTCATATAAACAAAAATCTGCTTCACTAAAAACTAAAAAAAAATAAGCTTTTTGAACATAAAATTGTCGTAATGGCCCAGTGGTTAAGGCCTCACCTCACATGCCCGAGGCTGCGGGTTCAAATCCGAGGATATACCTATGTGGCTGTTTCAATTCATAAGTACTTTCTAAGTTTATCATGGATATCACTGACATAAGTGAAGGAAAACATCATGAGGAAACATTGACATTTTATTTGTTTCCTTCATAGGTACTAAAAGACTGCCCAGCGATGCACGAGACCACGCTTCGTGTGTGGAGACGTAACAACGCTGCCACCAGAGCGCCCAGGAGTAGATCTGCTACCCGCGTTCAACCTGTTTCTAGTAAGTGTGGTGAATTTCGTATTTAGTTGGCTCGCTAGAAGTTTCTGCTGCCCATTTTAATAGTATTCCCTAAAAAGTAACTAACTCTAGCGAATATTGTTGAACATAGTTACATGTATTAACGAACTAACTGACCCGACGAACTTCGTACCGCCTCGAATTCACCGTTCTCGAGATACCATCAGAAAAGCCGTTCCATACAAAATGTGAACAGTGGTGGCCCAGTGGTATCGGCCGTGACTTACGAGTTGTAGGTCGTAGGTTCGAACCCAGACAGGCGCTTTACTTTGTGTAAATTATTTCATCACCACTGCTCTCAAAACGGTGAAGGAAAACATCGTCAGGAAACCGGCATGATCTAGAACTAAAAATTCGAAGACATGTGACATCTACCAACCCGCACTGGGCCCGCGTTTTGGATTACAGCCCACTCCCTCTCACAGAGAGAGCCCTGAGAGAGGAAGCCTGTGTCCCAGCAGTGGGAACATTATAGGCTGGTTATGATGATACAAAATGTATAAGAAAATGAAAAAGAAAAATCTTCATATACTTTTTTGTACATTTTCCCAAGTTTTATTAGTTATTCTGCTATTCAGGGCGAAGAAAAATTCAAAATATCAAAGATCATACAAATCGGTCCCGCCGTTCTTGAGTTAGAAATGGTGTAACTAACCCGACTTTGTTTTATTTATATAGATAGATAGATATGCCCCACATAATT
Source organism: Mesoligia furuncula (assembly GCA_916614155.1). Lineage (NCBI taxonomy): Eukaryota > Metazoa > Arthropoda > Insecta > Lepidoptera > Noctuidae > Mesoligia > Mesoligia furuncula. The sequence continues at coordinate 15,537,239 of OU744816.1, forward strand.
TCCGCTCTAGAAATATTAATTACCATCTTAAATCGTAACGAATCCCCTGTGTTTATTTATTTATTTAAACTATTCACACAAAAAGGTACAAAGTCGGCTATAATGCCTTAGGCATTCTCTACCAGTGTTTATGTGGTAACGTAGGAAAACTTGCGCTATAAAAAGTATATTAGACTATATTCTATTATGATTAATATCTTTGACAGTCGTTACGGGTCGTCAGAAGCCCGAAAGTCTGACAAGCAGTCTTATCAAGGGGTATCGTATTACCCAGTAACTGGGTTGTGGAGGTCAGATAATGGCAGTCGCTCCATATAAAATACTGGTATTCAGCTGCATCCGGTTAGACTGGAAGCCGACACCAACATAGTTGGGAAAAGGCTAGGCAGATGATGATAATTATATTATGATTATAAAATTTGTAATAAAACCTACCGTTTTATTTTAGCTGCATCAAATAACAACCAGCTGATTAGAAGTAAGACGCCAACTGCAGAACAACTACGATCACCAACTCTACACACACAAGACACGCTGAGAGATAGACTAAACGGCATGAATTCAGGTAAATATTATTTATAAATCTAATCTAACTAGAGCTGTCAAGGACCAATCTTTATCAAATGAGTCCAGGGGGGTCTAGAATAAAAGGATAACATTATAAATTATAATATGGCGAAGACAGTCCGTGTTTTTGTCTTTTTTTCACTGCACTACGTAGGTATAATCAAAGAGATTGGATTTGGATTGGATTGATTGGTATTTTAGCACAGACAAAAAAAAATTACTGAAAAATCCGTCACCAACAGTTAACTGTCCATTATGATTCTCCCAAAGTGGCCTTTTTAGGCCCCCCGGTCATCCCGACATCTCCGTCTGGGCCTGCCGCGATGTCGTTTGCCATTAAGCGGGACCCACTGGGTCGTAAGTTTGACAGAGAGAGGTGGAAAGAGAGTAGGGAGGCCTTTGCCCAGCAGTGGGATATTAAAGGTTAAAAAAAACAGTGGCACTCCGGCAGTGCCGACAGAAGTGGAATCAAAACACAAACATAATACTTTGCCATCACTCACTGACATACCGGATATACATTAAAAAGACCATTGAACTCGCGCCACTGTTACCGTAAGCGACACCGCGCGTGTTTTGTTTATAAGACGATTGTCGATGTACTCGACATCCCGAGGACAGCCAAACACATCCGAAGCGGGTATTTTTTACGCGCGGTAACAGTGGCGCGAGTTCAATGGTTTTTTCCATCTCAAAAAATGCCAAGGCCATTACCATCTAATACTTTACAAAAGATTAATCAATTCAACACCTGTATCTGAGTGTATTGATAGATAGATAGATAGATAAAACGTTTATTCAGTGCAACAAAAGACACAATACAGGTATTAAAAACATCAAAAACAGGTGAAAGAAAAAAAAAAAAAAAAACATATTGCATATTATTATCAAAATATCATTTTAATAATCCGTTCTATTACCGATCTAGTAATTCATGCGGCCTACCCAAATGTCCTTTCTTTGGTATTGTTCGTTTAATCTTGTAGCTCCTTAAGTTCTGAGTTGAGCTGCATGATTACTGACAAATGCGTGCACTGACTGGACAGGTCCACTCAATCTGTATGGTTCTTTCCTCAAAAGATCATTTCAGACACCAATCTACATGGTTTTCACATGATCTAACCAAGATTATGTACTTTAAAAGAGGCTGACCTCGAGTTTGTTCCGACTTCATTAAAAATACCACCGAGTTTTTATTAAAAATATGATTGACATGTAAAAGTGTTTGTACAAACCTACTTGCAGAAATAAAATCACTTATTTATCACCTTCAACAGAAGCAACATACGCAGTACCTGAACACAAAAATCGTGAAAGAGAAAGTCTTATAGACCGGCGACGTCGCAGTAGCACCCCCGGGGGGCGCCTCACGCTGCCCGGCGTCACCCCCTGGGCCGCGCCCGCGCCGCAGCCCGACACACAGTGGCAGGAGCGGGAGACGTGGCTCGATAACTCTAACATACGGAACTGGGCTGAGAACGCACAGAAATGGGACGAGAATGGCCAAAAATGGGACGAGAACGGCCAAAAATGGGTCGAAAATGGACAGAAATGGGATGAAAACGGACAAAAGTGGGTAGAGAATGGCCAAAAGTGGGATGAGAATGGACAGAAATGGGTTGAGAACGGACAGAAATGGGATGAAAACGGTCAGAAGTGGGAAGAGAATGGACAGAAATGGGTTGAAAATGGCCAAAAATGGGATGGAAGTGCGAATGGGAACCAGTGGGAAAATAACGAGAGATGGGGGAATGGAAATTGGGGGGAGGTACCCACGCCGACTGTACATGTTGATATGAATGCGGCGTACTGGAGGGGCAACGCTAGTGTGGCGGATAGCAGTGATAATGGAGGTGAGAATAATTGTCTATACTTTTATTTGACACGAATCATAAACTAAAAAAAAACAATAAGTGAGCCTATAAAATTTGAGGGTTGCTCTCGATTTCTCTAAGATCCCATCATCAGATCCTAACTTGGTGACAATGGGACCACCTCAGAACTATCTACTTTCGGACAAAAAAAGAATTTTGAAAATCCGTCAACAATTGGCGGAGTAATCGATGAACAAACATACAAAAAAAAAAATTTAAAAAAAAAAAAAAACATACAAACATCCGAACATAGTACCTCCTCCTTTTTGTGAAGTCGGTAAATAAGCCGTCATTGGTTGGGTGAGAGTGTCCATGGAGTTTCTTGCCCGTTCTTCTCCATAGGTGCCTACGCTTTGGAATGGGCAACTAGCTTCATATTTTCTGTCTAACCGGCTTCTTGACAATTCAAACGTGTCTGTAAATGGCTTAATTGAAATAAATGCTTTAAGTTTGAGTTTGCCTTACTTGCATTCTAGAAATAATTTGTTGTTTTAAAATTATCATCAGCGGCATCATATTACATGCAACTGGATGCAAAGAAATACTGTGACATTTACTGGCTTATGTAAATAGCTTATTCTTTAATTTTCCAACCAATTTATTGTCTAGGATTTCCAGAAGACGGTATGCTGCATTCACCGACAACTGCGGCGATCGGTGGTCTCACAAGACAATCACCTTCCACCAGCAGGATAAGGCCACATTCCCCGTCAAATTCAAACGGTAAGATTACCATTCCCATTATTTAAAAATCTCGCCCTTTCTTACATAGAACTTACAACTAGCTAAATGTTATGGAGAATTCACGCGTGATATTACGTCGTGTAGCTTCAACGTGCGTATGCGCAAACAGTTTAATTTTTTAAATGACGTTTGAGTGTGGAGCAGCAACCCTTATCAAAAAGGATATCAGCCTACTTATACTTCGACCTGTATGTTGAAGAGCTTACCAAATGTTCTGATGTTTTCACCACACTTATTGATTTTGCCAGGTCGTCTTCGAAGTCACTCGCCATCTAATAACAGTGCTACAGACCGACTGCTGTCCAACTCGCCTTCAACTCGACTACAGAGTCAGTCGCCATCTAATAACTCGTCTAATAGCAGGATCAAGTCATCACCACTAAGGTAATTTAATTGTATTATTATTAGAATCATTAATAAGTACATCTTTCTAAATTAGATTTCTACCAAAAACACTTTTCCATAAGAGATTGGTTCTTGAGATACAAATCTAACTCAGAAAGATGTATTAATGATTATAATTCTCTCTTGTCTGTGTGGTGCCGGACTTAAAGAATAGCACCACCCCATAGTTCCCGTGGGGGTCGTAAAAGGTGACTAAGGATCGTACCGGAGAATGGGCAGTAGCGTTCTCTATGCATTCCACCACCATACCATACTGCGATCGCCAACCCGCCTGCCAAGCATGGCGATTATGGCAAACCCCCCCCCCCCCCCCCTTTGGGGGAGGCCTATGTCCAGCAGTGGACGTCTTTCGGCTGAAATGATGATTCTCTAAATATGTACCTGTTATTGTCGCGAATCATATTTTGATCAAGATACAGCCTGACACTGACCTGCAAATTACAAAAAACGTAAGAAAATTTGAATTTTCGCGGTCTACCGCTACCCATTCACATTAAGTTTTTATAATATCCAGCTGGTTGGTACGTTTTCAGTATGGGACAAACCCAATCCTTTGTGATATAAAAACTTTTTTACAAAAAAAAAACAACCGACTTCCGAAAAACACTATAAAGTGATAAATAACTTTAATTTCGGAAGTCGGTGTCTTTGGATTTGTATTATAGTTTTTTGCCACCGACTTCCGAAATTAAAGTTATTTATCACTTTATAGTGTTTTTCGGAAGTCGGTTGTTTTTTTTTTTGTAAAAAAGTTTTTATTTTTCACTTTTTAGTGGGTCAGTTTGTAATTTATCTAAGTTACAATAGCCTAATGTCAACTGCTCATCACCTTTTACAAAATATTGCTTTACCCGATGCAGGGACGTTAATTGTTGAGGAGTTCCCCTAATAAGAGCCAGAAGAACTGTAGCTGTTTGAGAGTCACCATTAGCTCCATTTCACCATATGCATTGTAACGAGCATAAATTGCTTAGCAACCATATTAAAGCAATCGAATCGCAACCCGTGAAATATTTGTCATTGAGTAGTTCCGATAGCCATCTGTGGTCTTTATCATCAGCTCCACTTTAGCAAATGATGATTTTCGAGAGCAAATGCTCAAAAAAGTATTTTCCGTATCGGTTCGTAAATGACGGAGTTATGAAATATGAAAAGATCGTTAATGTAGATAAATTTTTAGGTTTTTGTTGATTTTTTGAAAACCGCTTGTCCGATTTCGATAAAAATTTTATGGGACCATTTGGGAAGCATACCCTTTCCAACAAAAAAAGATTTTTTCAAATCGGTTGGCAAGCGACGGAGTTATGCGTGAACAAACATAAAAAAAAAAAAATACAAACATCCGAATTGAGAACCTCCTCCTTTTTTAGAAGTCGGTTAAAAATGCGGTGATGAGGTTTTTCAGTACCTGAATTAAGAAATAAAAATATTGTATAAGCCACAGTTTTAACTTTTGCAGTTATCATGATTTAACATTGTTTTCTTTGATTGAATTTGTTTTTTGATTCAAATAAACGATTACTTATAATATTATGTAAGTAGGTACTAGCTGCGCCTCGCGGTTTCATCCGCGTAAATTTCGATCCCTTGAGAATATCGGAAGTTAAAGTAGCCTATATGATAATCCAGATGGTGTCGGCTACCTCCATGCAAAATTTTATCAAAATTGGTCCAGCCGTTTGAGTGTGAAGAAGTAACAAACATAAACACATACACACTCACAAACTTTCGCCTTTAGATCATTAGTGTGATTTAATTTTCTGTCACGGAAAATCCTTTATTTCTTATTCTTATCAAGCGGAGGTTACTATTTAGTCCTCACGGTAAACAAGTTAACCATTTTCTAAGTTCTAAACTAAACCTAATTATTATAATTCATTTTCTACAGGTTGCGAGAAAGTTCGCCATCTCGTCGCATGCACTCGCCCGTGTCCCGACAGTCGCCGTCTTGTTACGAAAACGAGACACAACCCAACACCCTGTATGTTGCTAACTACCCACAGGTATGTTTTTCAAGTATATTCTACATACTCAATCACAGGGGTCCGTGGCTAATAACAGCCGCACAGGTCGATCGATCAGGTTAAGCTACGCTAGTCGCGGTTGGTCTGTGGATGGTTGACCATATCGAGACCCCTGCGTGCCTCGGAAAGCACGCTAAGCCGTTGGTCCCGGCTGTCATTCGTGGATCTTTGACAGTCGTTACGGGTAGTCAGAAGCCCGAAAGTCTGACAACCAGTCTTACCAAAGGTTATCGTATTACCCAGTAACTGGGTTGTAGAGGTCAGATTGGCAGTCGCTCCATGAGAAATACTGGTATTCAGCTGCATCCGGTTAGACTGGACGGACATTTTAAATGATAAATGATTTTATTTTTGTAAGTAGGCTTGCACAAACACTTTTACACGTCAATCATATTTTTTTAAACTAGATGAGGTCGGCGTTTCCTATCTGACTACTCTGAGAAGAAAGGCCGAAACAAACTCAGAGGTCACAGTCGCTTTTAAAGTCCAGACACATCTTGGTCAGGTTATATGAAGACCATGTAGATCGATGTCTGAGATGGTCTTTCGAGGAAAGAACCACACAGATTGAGGACCTGTCCAGTCAGTGCACGCATTTGTCAGAAATCGTGCAGCTCAACTCAAAACTTAAGGAGCTCAACGATTCGACGAACAATACCAAAGAAAGGACATTTGGGTAGGCCACATAAATTACTCAAACTGCCAGACCATGAAAAAAAACTAACAGAACAGAGAGAATAATAAAAAAATATATAAAATTAATAAAATGACCCACATCGTCTTCACATTCACAATAATTTAATACGGTTATATGAAATATTTTGTATGAAAACGTTTTGAAGCGGCATCATGCCTACGCCGCGCCTTCACCTTGCGCCGTCTCTGTGTATGTCCCAGCAACATGAAGGCTGATTGACTGTACAATCTAGTTTAGACTGAGTAGTTTAATCCACAGGTAGAAGCCGGTGGTGCGGGCGGACAAGACCCGGAAGCGGACGTGTTAGTGCGACTGGCGCGTGGTGCTGCTGGCTTCGGGTTCCGGATCGTTGGCGGCACTGAAGATGGTAGCCGCGTTGCTGTGGGATATGTTGTGCCAGGTGTGTAACTAATGTTATTGAAATCTTTTTCATTGTAAACTTTCAACATTTAAAAAAAAAATCGAAAGAGTTTTAGACCGCTTTAGGCGATTTATAGGACGCTATCTAATAGCAGCAGTTTTTCCGCAATATCTTTGTTGTCTCCTACCAGCTTTCCTCAAACTAAAAACTCAAATCATTTATTTCAATTAAACCATTTACAGGCACTTTTGAATTGTCAAGAAGTCGGTCAGTCAGAAAATATGAAGGTAGTTGCCCATTCCAAAGCTATGGAAAAGAATGAGCAAGAATCTCCATGGACACTGTCAATTTGCATTGTGTCTTTTGGCCTTACAAGATCCTATGGGTAACACGCCAGCCCGGCCTTGATGCTTCGTAGCTTGCATGTTTGCGTGTAAAACCAAAAATAAAGTGCGTGCATATATTATTCATTGTATGATTGAAAATATTCTATTCGTGAACGAAGTTACAATTGTAACCTGTCGCCAAAAACCGAAATTACAAGAAAACTGAACCAAAGTATAATTTTATTTAATACTAGCTTCCGCCTGCGGCTACGCCCGCGAGGTACGTCGATAAAAACTATCCTATGTTCTTTCCCGGGATGCAATCTATCTCTCTGTCAAAGGGAATCACCAGTTTCGGCTAAGCGTGGACAAGATGCCCGGTAAAAATTATTTTTACTAAACAATATTATTTATTCTAAATGAAATATTTTTGCACATCACACAGTAGCCAGGTATACGAACAAAAAGTCGAAATAAAGAGTATTTAAATTGTATCCTACAGTTAAAAAGCATAGCCATTTGTTTGACGCAGTGTTACCAGCGCGGAAATAAAACATCAATTTCAGTCTGTAATCGATTAGGTAATCAATAATTATGGCAAAAAAAAGTGTTTGTCTGCAAAACGAGTACCGGTCAATATTGTATGAGAATATTGTACTCGTTTACATTGTTTTAAAATAAAACAATCGAAAACGTTATTAGTATTGTGACATATTTTTTTAGATTAGAAAAACGGTTCTATAAATCGACTATTGTCAGATTTTTTTCCTGGCAACTCCTACTGTATCGCTTTTAGAGATGATCAATCCTGTTGCTTTGTATCGATATTCTGCTTCGCAATGGCTCATTTTGATCCGAGTATCGATATAAAATCGCTTTTAATTAATATTTTTTAATATGTTCGCCTTTAATTCCATTCAATTTCTTACAAACAGACAGACAGACAAACAAAGCAGAGTCCCGATTGTGCCCGAACTATTTTGCCAATGTCAGTTGTGATTGAGAAGAGTGTTTTTGGAAAATAACGGCCCGCCTTAATAGTATTTTTCATGAGATTTTCATTTTTTCTCATTTAACTTTCACACACAATTTATCAATTTACTGTAGTGGATCGTATCGTAGTTGAATCAATGTGAAAATCAATCAAATTCTGTTTTACCGACCCACTTGAGTATCGATTCATATCGAACATCTCTAACGTCAAGTGAAATAACATCTGACAACTGTAACAATGAAAAAACCATTCGCTTTGTTTTCGTGCACTGTGGATGTTGTTTTGTTTTCTCGCTGCTTCGAACGTTTGTTTTTCTTATCAGATTATATCAAAATACTACTGGCAAATAATATATTATAGAAAAGAATAAGCTTATTACAAAGATTTTACCCGGCAAGGTTCCAATTTTTCACATGCCAGTTGAAGCATATTCTTGCATCTTGCTACAACTTTATTATAATATTTACTTTCCTATAGATAAGTAATTTTTGAAATGCAAGTTATTTATTAATAAAGATCTTGTCCATGCTTAGCCAGATCACCCTAACAAAGTGAGCAATTCCCTTTTATCGAAATCTGTTCAGTGGTTTAGGCGTGAAAAGGTAACATACAGACAGACAGAATTACTTTCGAATTTATAATATTAGTATGGATTAACACTATTGTTTTATGTCTAAATCAGGTGGTCCAGCGGATGGGCTCCTACGCCCAGGCGATTTACTGACCTCCGTTGACGGAATACCATTAGCGGGAGCTACGCATACACGTGCAGTCTCCTACGTGTGTCAAGCTGCTTCTAGAGGACACGTAAGTTTTAAATAGTTTCTAATTTACATGAATTTATTAAGGATGTATGTACAGACGTCAGCACAACAAGCTACTACAATCGGTCAAATTGCTTTAATAGATTTTCAACTTTATCGCTAAAAGCATAAGGTTCAAAGTTGATTGGGAAAATTTGACAGTTTCGGGTAGCTTGATGTGCTGGCGGCTGTACTTCACTGATTGACAAAAAAAAAACGTTGAAAAATATAGCAAAACAACTATTGAAGTAAGCCCAACGTGTTGGGGCATTTAACCAATGCCAGTAATGAATTGATTAAATACAACACATCTTTTAGGAAATTTTGAAATAGACTTGCTGTTAAAAACTTACTCATAAGTCCCTCGTTAGTGTTGCTAAAACATATCGTCAAGAATCAAAGGCGATAGTCAAAAGTCTTTGTAAACGTTTTTTTTTTTTGTAACAGGTAACATTAGGTGTAAGACACAATCGCGCTGATATTCAGCCCCTTGGTCTACCAACAATGGTGGCACCGCATCCACACCAACCATTACTAACGTAAGTATAATTCGTACATCCTGATATACCTTTGTTATACAGGGTTATTGGTAAAACGTTAACAACCTCTTGAGAGGTCATCGTACTCATCATTATGAACAACTTTTACTATGGTACTAAACCTGAAATCGCGAAACAAAAATCAGCTGTTCCCTACATTTTGACGAGTTATACGAACATATATGTAGGGAACAGCTGATTTTTTTTTCGCGGTTTCATGTATGGTCCCATAGTAAAAGTTGTTCATAAAGATGAGTACAATAACCTCTTAAGAGGTTGTCAATGTTTTGCCAATAACCCTGTATACATAGTATAAAAAAAAGTCGCCGATATGTCTGTACGCGCATAACTCCCGAATGACTGCACCAAATTGGATAGTTCTTTTTTTGTTGTGTTCAGTATTGCCAGCACAAGGTTTGTATGAAACAAATTTTGGAAAATTCGAAAAAAACAATGTGGGTGTAGCTGGGGCGGGCCCGCTAGTTGTTTACTAGTTATCATACGGAATAATTTATGTTACCACTTAAAGACAAAAAACATTTACTTACATGCTGACTTCGGAATAACAGGAGGTCCGAATATATGGCCTGGTTAACATCACGTACAAGACGTCGATTGAGGTAAAGGGGAACCATTCACCCTTACCCAAACCAAGCCTGACCAAGATCCATTCATTCACACACACAAATAATTGCACCCGAAAAAATATTATGTAACCTGCCTATTGCACTGTTCTCAGTATATTTAGCGAGCTATACAAGTACTATGAGATATCGTAATAAAATACCTACATGTTTGTTTTTTGTTGCCTAATTGGCCTGCATGGGATCACAAATACCGTCACCTCCAACGTATGTTATCGTAACTATCAAATTAACGAAAAACTTTACAACATAAATTATCAAAAAATTAAAAAAAATATATTTAATATATTTTCTAAAAAAATATATTTAATATATTTTTTTTTATTAGATCATACGATAATGCAGATAGATACGATAGATCAGTCGATACACTTGTTAAACACAAGTTGGGATTTCTCAGATGGCCTATCGTTCATCTTGCGCGGCACCTCAAGGGTAATTCTTGTAATATTAAGAACGTTTACAGTCTGATCTCAGCCTCAATTTGTCAAAAATACCTGTAATTTCCCTACATTTTAGACAAGTTTTTGACATTGATTGTCGCTCAGATGAGACTGCGATTAGATTTTGAACGGTTTTTATTACGGGAATTGGCCTTCTGTTCACGTGGGGACCTAATGGCTACGTCAGCGAATGATTTTAGCTTTGCCGAGTACTAAGCCAAACCTTTTTAAATAATACTGGCTTAATTTTCCCGCGGCCATTGAACGTAGGAAATCTATGCAATCTAATTAATGCACACGAAGGACAATTTGTCCGCGTGCAAGATTCTAATAAATTAATGTTATAAATTGTCCATCGTCTGCGCAGGCCTTTATAACATTAATTTATAAGAATCTTGTCTCTATCTCCACAAACGGCTATGCTGAGCACAATAGACATAAGGCAGAAGCAGCACCGAAACAGTATTTGCTAGCACATGAATGGCAAGGCTGTTTATCAGCAAGATATTACAAGACCCAAAAGTCACTCTCAAGCGATTTGTAAAGATAGGCGCACACCTCTTGGTGTGCGCCTATCTTTACAAATCGCTCGTGGATTTTTGGAAAAATACGAAGGGACAGGATACGAAGGGATAGGAGGGCCTACAAGCGTAGATTGCTTAGGTCCGGCACTGGCCCTAGACACGCTAAGAAGACGAACCCAACCCAAAACAGAAAATTGTAGCTATCTGCAGTTATTGCCCTGTTAAGTGTCATCCTATTTTTCGCCCTGTCGTTTTGTAAGTGTATGTTTTCACGTGTTCAAAATCAAAGTGATGACAAATAATTTCATCCACAGTGCAGACCCTGCGATGCATCACAACATTCCACCGGTGACTTACAACATTTTACACCCGGCGCCGATGTATCCACCCGCAGCACATGTACCAATGTAAGTTTACCATAATACCAACATAATACCATTTACTGCCGTGATAATTATGCTGTCTCAGCTAAGGAAAAGTATAAGATAATTATCCTGTCCCAGCTAAGGAAGAGTATAAGATAATTATCCTGTCTCAGCTAAGGAAAAGTATAAGATAATTATCCTGTCTCAGCTAAGGAAAAGTATAAGATAATTATCCTGTCTCAGCTAAGGAAAAGTATAAGATAATTATCCTGTCTCAGCTAAGGAAAAGTATAAGATAATTATCCTGTCTCAGCTAAGGAAAAGTAAAAAATAATTATCCTGTCTCAGCTAAGGAAAAGTATAAGATAATTATCCTGTCTCAGCTAAGGAAAAGTATAAGATAATTTTCCTGTCTCCGCTAAGGAAAAGTATAAGATAATTATCCTGTCTCAGCTAAGGAAAAGTATAAGATAATTATCCTGTCTCAGCTAAGGAAAAGTATAAGATAATTATCCTGTGTCAGCTAAGGAAAAGTATAAGATAATTATCCTGTGTCAGCTAAGGAAAAGTATAAGATAATTATCCTGTCTCAGCTAAGGAAAAGTATAAGATAATTATCCTGTGTCAGCTAAGGAAAAGTATAAGATAATTATGCTGTCTCAGTTAAGGAAAAGTATAAGATAATTATCCTGTCTCAGCTAAGGAAAAGTATAAGATAATTATCCTGTGTCAGCTAAGGAAAAGTATAAGATAATTATCCTGTCTCAGCTAAGGAAAAGTATAAGGTACTCATTGGTATCAAATCATTCAGAAACTAATGTTTATTTTATGACTTAGAACACTGAGAAGGAAACACTATTTTACTACTAATAATAAGAAGAAAATAATACGTTATTAAACAGGATAATTTTTAGCCAGTGCGCAAATTGTAACCTTGAATTCAGTTAATGATTCTGAATCCTCATGCGTTGACATTTTTATTTGGTTATTTTAAAAAAAAATTGCTTTGCAATACATTTAACCTGAATAGGTATTGCACATTTCTATGAAAGAGCTGATTTTTAGGGTTCCGTACCCAAAGTGTAAAAACTATTACTAAGACTCCATTGTCCGTCTGTCACCAGGTTGTATCTCATGGACCGTGACAGCTAGACAGTTGAAATTTTCACAGATGATGTATTTCTGTTGCCGCTATAACAACAAATACTAAAAACAGAATAAAATAAATATTTCAGGGAGCTCCCATACAACAAACGTGTTTTTTTTCGGCGTTTTTACCTTGTGGTACGGAACACTTCGTGTGCGAGTCCGACTCTCATTTGGCCAGTTTTTTTATAACTCGTAAAATATCTACTTTAAGCCTAAAATCATGAGCTGAATTCATAGTGACAGTTTGCGCACTGCAACCTTTGACCGCCACACGTCAAAAAATCGAAAACGTACCCTCGGCGTCAAAGTCTGTCATGTAGTCGAACCGTGGCGTGCTGGGCACATTTTGATTTGTCATCTATACATGACTCATCATCATCTTCCTGCCCTTATCCCATGTTACTTGGGGTCGGCGCAATACGTTTTCTTCTTCCATTCTCCCATTCTCCCCTGTCAGCCGTCACGCTATCATTTACTCCCTTCTCTTTCATATCATTCCCCACACAATCCATCCATCTATACATGACTGTGGCGGTCAAAAGGTTAAAAATGTATCCTAAAGAAATCAACGAATAAATGGCAGCTACACTTTAGCTTTTAAAAGTATGTATCCGTAAATAAAAAAAATATTAATGCTATAAAAAAAAAATCTACACTTTTGTATACGTTTTGGACCAAAAATACCGTCTCCTTGTCGCACGAAACGGACATAGTTCTGCACCCTAATTGCGTAACACCCAATGAATCTCAATTTGAAGGATATTGCTAATCCATTGCTTCATATGTTCGAAAAAGGTGTGTGTTCAAAACCGTAAATAACTCAATGAATGTTGTTGAAATGTCAAAATAAAACCCATTGCTACTCATAGTGTGATACGCAACTACCCCATTGAGTACTGCACAACCCTCAGACAACAGCAAGCATATTACTACACCACTGCATCAAACAAGCCATCGTTTATCAATACACTAGCTAAACCAGCAAACATTGTTTTGCCATATAAATTATTTCTAGCTGCCCAGCGCTACTTCGTTCGCGTGGTGTCCTACCCCTTACCCTACCCTACTCCTACACTCGTCGTTTCAGCCGATAGACGTCCACTGCTGGACATAGGCCTCCCCCAATTTTGGGGGCGGTTTGCCATAATCGCCACGCTTGGCAGGCGGGTTGGCGATCGCAGTATGGTATGATGGTAGAATAAATAGAGAACGCTGCTGCCCATTCTCCGGTAAGACCCTTAGTCGCTTTTTACGACACCCACGGGAAGTAAGGGGTGGTGCAATTCTTTAAGTCCGGCACCACACAGACACACTACTCCTACCCTACTTCTACCCTCCTCCTAACCTACTCATACCCTACTCCTAACCTACTTCTACGCTACTCCTACACTACTCCTTCCCTACTCCTACAAGTAAAAAAAAAAAAAAGTATCCTATGTCCTTCTCCTGGTTCTAAGCTACCTCCTCACCAATTTTCATCCAAATCGGTTCAACCGTTCTTGAGTTATAAATAGTGTAACTAACACGACTTTCTTTTATATATATATATAAAAAAAATTATATAAAGCTGGCCTGGCAAGCATCGCAAGATACAAGACTCAGCCCACTATCGACCTCCAGTCTCCGAGGGGGAGTGATGTAGCGGTATCTACAACACCACATGCGAACAACGCATCATACTGACGTCACGCAAATCCTGCATCGCGCAAGCAGAGTTTACCGCGCAACTAGCATAGATACAACAGCCCGACATGAATCATCGGCCAGTTGCCCGCCAGACACAACATCCGTCTGGTCGGAGGATCCTCCCTTTTCTATGGAGGTTGAGTGAACTTTACATCCTGTTCCTCATACCTCTATACTGATAAATTCGCATCAATTAACACTTTTTTGTATTATAGGTACGGTGTCCAATACGACACAACAACTGGTGGTTGGGCCTCCGTGCCGTATGACGTCACAGTGACGAGGAATGAAGGCGAAGGATTCGGCTTCGTCGTCATTTCGTCTGCTAACAAGGCAACTAGTACTATTGGTGAGTTGAACATCTTTATTGACCTTCTTGTTCAGGATTTAGCAACTTTATTCGTGATGTTTAAGTGTTTTTGATGTTAAGGTTGGGTCTATTCTGAAATTAGACTACGTTAAGGTCTTTTCAAATCCATCTTTCCAATTGTTGTTATTTCAAGTTAAACAAATATTAACTTTATTGTAGTCAAAATGAAGTTGATTTCAGAGTGACTAGTATTATTGAAAATGGTATAAAAATGTATGGAGTTGTAGCGTAAACTGAACTAGATTATGTAGGTATTAAAGTTATTTTTCCAATAACCCTTATTTGTTTACATGATTGGAAATTAAATCGCGAACGCAGATTAAGTAGGAAAATGAAACAAAGTCTTAAAACTTAGAGGCCAAACTGTGTCTAAAGCTAAATGTAGTTTTGTTTTCTTTACTTAGTAATACTGGGTTATGTTTTTAGGGTTCCGTAGCCAAATGGCAAAAACGGAACCCTTATAGATTCGTCATGTCTGTCTGTCTGTCTGTCCGTCCGTATGTCACAGCCACTTTTCTCCGAAACTATAAGAACTATACTGTTGAAACTTGGTAAGTAGATGTATTCTGTGAACCGCATTAAGATTTTCACACAAAAATAGAAAAAAAACAATAAATTTTAGGGTTCCCCATACTTAGAACCGAAACACAATTTTTTTTTTTCATCAAACCAATACGTGTGGGGTATCTATGGGTAGGTCTTCAAAAATGATATTGAGGTTTCTAATATCATTTTTTTCTAAACTGAATAGTTTGCTCGAGAGACACTTCCAAAGTGGTAAAATGTGTGTCCCCCCCCTGTAACTTCTAAAATAAGAGAATGATAAAACTAAAAAAAATATATGATGTACATTACCATGTAAACTACCACCGAAAATTGGTTTGAACGAGATCTAGTAAGTAGTTTTTTTTTAATACGTCATAAACCGTAAACCGCAATTTACCATTCATTCAATCAACTCAAAAATAAAAAAAACGATTTAATTTCATAAACATAAACCTTATGCATAAACCCGGATGTTACGGAACCCTCGGTGCGCGAGTCCGACTCGCTCTTGCCCGGTTTTATTTGTACTACCCAGTCAATGGTGACGATTCCATTGTTCACAAACTAAACTATATTTAAGTTCAGTGCATCTTTTTCTTTCTATTTCATTAAGAAAAGGACAGAAGATAAATTTTTGTTTAGTCCTGTCAAATTAATCAGCGCCTGACACTACTCCATACAAGGTTTAGACGTGATTAAAAACTTGTCTACTAAAATTACGGTCAATTTATATCAGGCACTGATTAATTTGACAGGACTAAACTAAAATTTATCATCTATCCTTTTCTTAAAGAAATAGAATGAAAAAGATGCACTTAACCACAGTATAAAGGTCATACAGTATTTCGACTTCATACAAACGGACGAAACGCGAGCTATATCTACGCCCCTCGACCTCGGCATGCGCTCGGCATGCAGACAGTCGCGACTGTACCGCAGCGACGAACGGACAGTGTGTTGTTTTTTTAACATTAACCGCGCGCTTTTTTCACTAAAAATAAGTTTAAGTACATATTTAATATGACGAGTAGGCTATATTGTGCTACAATAAGATTATACTATGATTAAGATATACGGACTACACTAAGATTAATTTGTGGAACCAAACATATAAATTGTAAAGTAGCTGCAGGTATCTATAACCATCATCTGCCTAGCCTTTTCCCAACTATGTTGGGGTCAGCTTCCAGTCTAACCGGATGCAGCTGAATAACAGTGTTTTACATGGAGCGACTGACTATCTGACCTCCACAACCCAGTTAGTGGGTAATACGATACCCCTTGGTAAGACTGGTTGTCAGACTTTCGGGCTTCTGACTACCCGTAACGACTGTAAAAGATCCACGAATGACAGCCGGGACCAACGGCTTAACGTGCTTTCCGATGCACGGAGGGGTCACGGTATGTAAAGATGGTCACCCATCCACAGACCAACCGCGGCAAGCGTAGCTTAACCTGATCGATCGACCTGTGCGGCTGTTATTATTTAGCCACGGGCCCCTCAGGTATCTATAACCAAGTAAAAGATATTCCTTTTTCTGCACCTTGTCCATGTTTCCCAAAACAATTTTTAATTAAGCTTTAAATTAGAATGCGGATTTTTTATAGTTTAAAATTTAATAATAAAGCATTTCGTACGTCTCAGTCGAGGCGCAAATATTTTCGGTCGCAAATTTATAAGATTTGTTATTCAAACATAAACATGGTTTTTTAATTAAATCTACCAATCAAAAAACAACACGCATTTTTATTAAACACTTAAACTAGGGAATGCAGAACCGGTTCTGTTTTAAAGAACCGGGATTTTCGGGACCTTCTGGCTAAAGAACCGGGATTCCCGGTACTTTCGATACTTTAAGTAAGCCTTTAAAAGATTGTTGAAAGTTGAAACGGAGAAAGTAAAAGAGAGACGAAATGACAGGGCAAAATAAAAACATTTAAATCTAATCAAATAAAACCTTTCATTTCTTGTTTTATTGGTAACTACGCATATTCTACCAGCAACATCTTTATTAACTTTAAAACATTTTTGTACCTAATCCTAGATAATATTTATCAGAAAAATTTATTAAACATCTTCTCCAAACAAATGATTTAAATCAACATGACTCCTATTGCAATTCTGCATAACCAAATTATAATTTAATACTTGCGTAATATTTAAAAAAAAAAGGAACAGTGGAGTTTTAGCGTAGCATTAATCAGTCTCAATATTATTGATTAGATAATCTTAACCGACATTTTTTAAATTGTTATTTATTAACATAATTCATCATCACCATTTCAGCCGAAAGACGTCCACTGCTGGACATAGGCCTCCCCCAAGCGCCTCCATTTCGACCGGTTCTGTGCTTCTCGCATCCATCGGGTTCCCATGGCCTTCACAAGGTCGTCGGACCACCTTGTAGGAGGCCTTCCAACGCTACGTCTTCCGGTACGCGGTCGCCACTCCAGAACATATCGGCCCCATCGGCCATCTGTTCTGCGAGCAATGTGCCCTGCCCACTGCCACTTAAGTTTGGCAATTCTTCGGGCTATGTCGGTTACCTTGGTCCTCCTGCGGATATGCTCATTCCTGATTCAATCACGCAGGGAAACTCCATAGCTCTCTTCATTGCCCTTTGGGTGACTTTCAGCCTTCTTGTAAGGCCCATTGTTAGTGACCACGTTTCAGTGACATAAGTCATCACTGGCAACACGCACTGGTCAAAGACTTTCGTCTTGAGACACTGAGATATGTAGGACGAGAAGATATTGCGTAGCTTCCCGAACGCTGCCCAGCCGAGTCGTATTCGACGATCGACCTCTTTTTCGAAGTTAGACCTACTTAGCTGGACAGTTTGTCCTAGGTAAACATACTCGTCCACGACTTCGAGCGTAGTGTCTCCGATCTTTATGAGAGTGGGTGTTACATGGGCATTTGACATGACCTTCGTTTTGTCCATGTTCATTTTAAGACCCACTCTTTCGGAGGCTCTACTGAGGTCATCGAGCATTGTACTGAGGTCCTCCATATTCTCAGCCCTGTCTCACACCTCGCTGCAAAAGGATAGGTTTCGAGGTCTGATCCTGGAGTCGGACTGACATAGTGGCGTTTTCGTGCCGACACTTCAGCACCTCGATGTACCGATAGTCGATCTGGCACTGTTGAAGAGACTGCAGCACAGCCCATGTCTCAATCGAATCCAAGGCTTTCTCGTAGTCCACAAACGCTAAGCCGAGAGGCAGGTTATATTCTTCGGTCTTCTGTATAACCTGTCGCAGCGTATGTATGTGGTCTACGGTGCTAAAGCCTTTACGAAATCCGGCTTGTTCGGGAGGCGTCAAGCCTGCGCGCGAGACGGTTCGTGATGACTCTCGAAAACAGCTTGTAGACATGGCTCAGAAGTGAGACGGGTCTATAATTTTTAAGAAGGGCATTGTCGCCCTTCTTAAAGAAAAGTATCACCACACCTCTGTTCCATGCCTGTGGTGTTTTGCACTCGAGTATGATGACGGAATCAAACAGCTTCCGAAGGGCCTTAAGAACGGGCTTTCCGGAGCCTTCAGGAGCTCGGCCGTAATTCCGTCATCACTCGGCGCCTTGTTATTTTTGAGCTGCTTCAGAGCCATCCTAATCTCTTACAGGCTGACGTCCGCAATGGCTTCGGTATAGTGTCGGGTCAATCTAGCTCTTGGGTCGTTTGCCAGATCCATAACGGGGTTACTTGTTGATAACTGTTCATAGAACCTCTCAATCTCTCTCAACAACTCAGGTTTGGCGGATACGATCCTGCCATCATCGGTCTTTAGTTTCGTAAGCTGGCTCTGCCCAAAAGAAGCAGTCTTGTTTGAGTCTTTTTTGCGAAGCACTGTCCACCAAAATCACAAACACAACGCAAAGCACAACATTCCGAAGATGCGATGGCAGCCACCAGCCCCTCCCGCACCCTCGTGCAGCATGCTCTTGTAGCATGCATGCTTCTTGTGCATGCTAGGTAGCAAGTGTATTCCACGCTTTAAGCGGTCGGGCTTTATGCTATAAAATTAGAAATATTCGAAACGCGAAGTATCTTTTCCCGAAAGTACCGAAAGAACCGGGATTTGGTTTTAAAAACCCCGGTTCCAAAAACGACGCAAATTTCCGGGATTTCCCGGTACTTTCGGTTTCGGGATTTCCCGGAACTATTCACTAACTTAAACATGCATTTTTATAATTCACAAAGTATTTTATTTGTTTATAATATATAAAAAAAAGTATATTTATTTATTTATTTTATTATTTAAAGGGAGAGGGAGGCCTTTGCCCTGCAGTGGGACAGTATAGGCTAGTTAGATTAGATTAGATTATTTATGTACGTCACAGTAAAATACAATAACAAAACTAAATGGAAACACAGAGTAGGCAAATGTAATTAAAATGCTGGAGGCGGGCAGCCCTATCGCATGTTTAAGTACCGCGCGGCTGTAGGCATTTATTTCAAGGTTACGGCCGAGTTACCATACTGTATGATCTTTATACTGTGACTTAACTTCAGAGCGTTTATGCCGTACGGTATTTCATACAAATTTTCGGAAGAGAACATTTTCGAAATGTCTTATTAAAAAATAGATAACTGTAAATCTCTGTTTCTATGGAAACTTTTAAATCGGTCTAATTTGGCTGTAACACTATTTTTCGAAAATGTTCTAACTTTTTAGACCTTTGTATCCTGCTTATGCGTATGAAGTTTCATTAAAATCGGTTCATTCATTTCGAAAAATAAGGCCTTGAAAGTTTGTATGAAATGCCGTCCGTCGTAAACGCTCTTAAATTTAGTTTAGTT